>CM032330.1:54588800-55788800 GCA_019022515.1 Quercus aquifolioides
CTTCTGCAATTTTTTAATGGCATTTCTGGATCTAGTGCATCAAGTGATAAGTTGGGAATACAGTTGTTCTTTGACCTTAGGGTTTGCAGACAGCCAGTAAGAAATCTCTTTAGATTTGACCACCTCCTTCTTGTTCAATGATTCCAGCCTGGCAAACTGGTTCCCACTGTTCAGAGTTTGGAACAAGGTTGCAGATGGTTAACTCGGTTACCACGTTTTCCTGCCACATTAAAAGCAAAAGAAAATTATTACTGATAATCTGGTCAAATCTTCTAACAACAGATATAGATTCTGATAAATAATCTTTTATAATTTACAACAGACACAACACTAGATGATTCAGAATTTCAGTGACGAAGGCAAGATGAAAATTAATAACTTAAACTACCCTATCTTCCTCGAGATTTTAACTGATGCAGATACAGATACAGCCAGAATAAGCAAGGACCAGAATTCTTATTTGAGCTACACCTTCTTTATATTCATACTGGAAGTCAATCCCAGGTGATCCAAGCCTGGAGGCTGGAGCAATGACACAGTCAGGGAGGTTAATGGGAGACTATTTTGAAAACCCTACAAGCAACAGACCAAACTCAAAATCTCAGACATCCATTGCTAATTAGTTTTCACAGTTCAAAAACTTAGCTCTCAAATCAGATATACAATATCATTCTTTGAACCCACCTAACTTATTTTCAAATTTCTTAGTGCACAAAACATTTTCTGAATAAGTAATCACATTATGAAGCATACATGCAATGGCCTAATCCAAGCATTGTCATCAACACAAGTTCTTAATCTTGTGCATATAAAACCTTATATTTTAATAAGCTCAGCATGACTACATATGTAACTGTCATAAAATCAAAGCATGTATGTACAGTTACAATGTGACACCAATTGTTGAACTCCCCAAGCAAGAAACTCAAAAAGAAAAAGATGAAAAAATATATATTGAAGGACAATCATAGACATTTGAAATAACATAATTATTGCAAAAACCATTTGGTGATTATCTACAACTTTACAATCCCCTCTACAAACAAAATTCAGAAAGACTTTTCCTAATGCCCTTGCATTAACGTCTTCTATCTGGTCTCCTGTGATATGACATAAAAATCAACAAATTCAATCTAACAATCAAAATCATGAACACAAGCAAGGAGAAAAGAAAAACAAATTATAATCTAGAGTAGAAATAAAAAGAGAAAAGTTATCAAGAGATACAAAAAAGATGGTGACAACAATCAAACAAACAAACTGCATGCCAGTTATAAAATTCGTACCAATAGTTTTAAAACCACATACCTCTATTATTGTACCATGACAACTTTTGTAGAGAAAGGGCCATGTTAGGGACAACTTTTATTACAACTTGTGAAGGTGTCAAGTTGTGAAATTGTGATCGATGCAATTACTTTCACATGAGCCCACCATCAACGTTTAACACCACTTTCACAACGTACAAATCACATGTCACATCAGCAGTAATAAAAGATTTTGTCATTAGACGTGATTGTAAAGAAAATTAAGATTTAGTCATTGTCAATATCAAATATGCTATAAACACATTGCAATTAACCAATGAAATAACAAATGTTCAATTCCCATAATTGATTGTGTGCAACAATTTGCAGACCCCACAAATTGCACATTATTTGAAAGTGTACATAAAATCGGTAGCTTACACACAATCTTTGGGATGCCCATTTTCCAGCTAGTTGTAAATGCTTAGCCTACAAAACATAAAAGGTACACTGATGAATCGATTTACCTTAAAAACAATATCCTCATAAATCGCCGGATTTATAACCTCCCAATTGCAACAATCTCTTCTTTAAATTTGAAAAACAAACCTCACCATCACAACTACGCACAATTAGCATTTCTACTTTTTGATTTATACATAAACTACAATAATTGGATTGATTCATTAACCTTGATTTGGCACATCTCAAAATGTCTCAATTCTTCAATCTTTCCCTTAA
This sequence comes from Quercus aquifolioides, assembly GCA_019022515.1. Classification (NCBI taxonomy): domain Eukaryota; kingdom Viridiplantae; phylum Streptophyta; class Magnoliopsida; order Fagales; family Fagaceae; genus Quercus; species Quercus aquifolioides. Next base: position 54,590,789 of record CM032330.1, read on the forward strand.
CATAAACAAAAAGTTAAAAAAGGAAAAATGCACAAGTTACATTCAAACATTCATAATTGAAAGTACTCGATCTAAAAGAATCTACGACTCGTCGTTGTCGATCAGAATCGGAGCTTCATTTGCCGACTTATGAAAGAAGTGATCGATTCGCCGAGTGCCGGCCGGAACCGGTTTCTCGGAGACAGGGCGAGAATGCTTTTGATCGGTTGCCGGACGATCTGAAGGCTGTGAAGATGGCATGGGAAGCGAGTCGAGGAGGAAATCGCTCGTCGGCTGGTGCTTCTTGACGGCGATTCTTATGTGTTCGAGCTTCACGATCTTCCGCTTCCTCTCCGTTGTGATCTCTGCGGATTTCTCGGCCAGGAATTGGAGGAAGAGCTCGGCGGAGCACGTGACGAGGAATAGGGCTTCCGAGTTCACTTTGTTGATGTCATTGTCGAGCTTCATGATCTTCTTGACCCTTCCGATTGGGAGTTCGGGTTGGATTGCCTCGGTGTTTTCTTCTTCCGCCATTGATGCGTTTTCTTCTTCCGCCATTAATGAAACGCAAAGCTTCGATTTTGGAAATGAGGACGGAGATTAACTGGAAAGGATAAACGATTTTAGGGTTTTGAATTGGCGGGAAATTGAACCTATATCTATTTCTTTTTCTTCTTTTGTTGTTTTTGGTCAAGAATACCCTTGAATTACCTCAATTGTCAAGAACGTTTCTGAATTTTATGCGAGGGTGCTGCAGTCATAGTCTAGTTGCCCGCCACACAAAGTGCTTTTTCCCGCCTGAAGAGAAATGAGAGAATTTGAATGAAACCAAAAAAAAAAAAAAAAAAATTAAACATGTTTTGTGCTAATTCTTTTTTTTTTTTTGAGAATGTGTTTTGAGCTAATTCAAAATATCATTTACATATAATTTTAATCACAATAACGTGTTTAGTAATTTGTTTAAATAATACACAATGATAATTTTATAATTCGTCACGTAATGAGTTAGAACTCTATGCCTTTATCAAGACAAATTTTGCCCAATTAAAAAATATTGGCTTCTGCAATAAAATATATATATATATTTTTTTTTTTTTTTGGTTTCTAAATTATCAAAAATATAAACAAACTAAAATCTTTCTCTTAATTAATATATATATATATATATATTATATATTCTATATTATTAATAGGGATAATTACAGTAAACCCACCTGAGGTTTGGCCTATTTTCACTTTGCCTACCCGTGGTTCAAAACTTATCACTTTACCCACCTGAACTTCAATCCGTTACTCCCCCATTGCCCACCTCACCCCAGACGTTAGACAAACACGTTTTAATTCCAAATTAGAACATATTACGGATCAAACAACACAAACGCACTCTTTTTCCCTCGCGAGCCCTAGAACGCGAAAATCCATTTCTGCATCTGATATTGACATTCTGTTGCAAGTGTAAACCCATACGAGCAACAGGTTGTTCGAGGGACTAAAATCCTGGTAAGAAATCAGTCACTGTTTAGGTTTTTACTTTGGGCTCGTGGTTGCTTATTGTGTTTTTAGTAATCAATCAATGGTCAATGTTACATGTAATGGAATGAGAATATTGGTTGTGTTTGTTGATGCTTATGAAAAATGTGACCACCTGTTCTTTGGATTTGTGTTTGTTTGTGGGCATTTTGTTTTGTGGTCATTGTGTCTCACAGTGGACCCAAGTTTCTATTAGCTTTAAATTTTAGTGTTTGCATGTGCTATTTAGTAAAACAGAATAAAAAACAAGCAGAAAATGTGCTCCCTCTGTGTGTGTTATGTGGTCTTTGTGTGTTGCATCCCAAAAGCAAAACAGAATACTTTGGTGTTTCTATTACTCTTTTGTTGTTTACAATTCTTTAATTGTTAATTGTATACGTGTCAAATGGTAATTTGTTATTGCAGATGGATGAGGAAGTGAAATTGGAGGTACATTATGGGGGTGCTTTTTGTGGAACCTAGTTTAGAATACTTTGGTGGGAAAGTTGAAATAGTGTATAGGGATCCTGATTTGCTTAGTTATTTTGAACTAAAAGGTATATGTGAGGAATTGGGGATTGATGAACCGTGTAGGGTTCATTATTTAGGTCTGGGGGCAACTTGGAGCAAGACTTGAGGCTCATACAAGATGATCAAGATGTGGTACCCCTGTGCAAGCCTAATGAGGGAGGGCCAAAGACACCATCATACTGTATGTGGAGAGTGGTAATGCTCCACTTGCAGTTGAAGTTCCTGATGGTGCAGGGTTGGTGTAGGAGCTGGTGCAGGGGGTGCAGGGTTGGTGTAAGAGCTGGTGCAGGGTGTAGGGGCTGGTGCAGGAGCTGCTGGGGGTGATGATCTGGAGGAGGAGTTTGATTGGTTGAATGAAGGTCTGGAAGGAGAAGACTTTGCTGATGACATTTTTGGTGAGTCTTCTCCACCTCATCCAAACACTGATACACCTCATCATCCAAACACAGATGCACCTGGCCCAAGCAATGTTCCTCCTCCAAACATAGATTTAGATGAAGAGTGGGCTGAACCAGCTTTAGAGGATGATATTGCAAGTGTGGATAGTTCTGATGATGAGCAGGGTGGCAATTTGGAGTTCAATGAGAGGACTGATATGGAAAATGTTAGGAAGGCTTTGAGGGAGTATGTGATTCAGCAACACATTGATGTCAAGTGGAAGTTAAATGAGAAGAAGAAGATTTCTGTACATTGTAAGAACAGTTGTGGATGGAGGTGTTATGCCTCAATGGTGACTGGAGAATGCACATTTGAGATCAAGACATTTTATCCTGAGTGTACCTGCCCCCTAACATTTAAAAATGGGCAAGTTACATCAGCCTATGTGGCAAAGAGGTATTTGGGGGATTTTGGTAAGAATCCTAATTGGGAGGTCTCAGGTGTTAAGCACCATGTGATGCAGAAGATTTCAGTTGATTTAAGTCTTAGTTAGGTGTATAGAGCAAGGACGGCAGCTAGGGGGCTGATTACTGGGAATGAAGAGGCTTAGTATGGCCTACTTAGAGATTATGCAGAAATGATATTAAGGATAGATGTAGGAAGTCGGGTGATTCTGCAAACAGAGATGGAAAATGAGAATGCAGAGCCCAATTTTAAAAGGATGTACATTAGGTACAATGCTCAGAAGGTTGGCTTTCTAGGAGGTTGTAGACCCTTTGTTGGGCTGGATGGATGCCACTTGAAGGGTAGGTTTGGTGGGCAATTATTGTTTGCCACTGCCAATGATGGAAATGACAATATATTCCCAGTGGCAATGGCTGTGGTTGAGCAAGAGACAAAGGATAGCTGGATCTGGTTTTTGGAGCAGTTTGCAGATGACATTGGCAGGCCAGAGGAGCTCAATCTGGTATTCATCAGTGACAGGTAGAAGGTATTATCATCTAGCTCATGTTCATGACTTCATTACATGCTTAGCTTTTTACATGCTTACTTGCTTCCTTGATTGCAGGGCCTTTTACCTGCAATGGAGACTCTATTCCCAACTGTGGAGCACAGGTATTGTGTGAAGCACATATACAACAACTTCAAGGTTAACTACAAGGGCATGGAGTTGAAGAGTGTACTGTGGAGATGTGCTGGCACAACATCAGCCAGGGAATTTGAGAGGATGATGGACCATCTTAAGAGTTTGGATGAAGAAGCTTGGAAGTACCTGGCTGATATAGAGCCTACATAGTGGACCAGATCCCACTTTTCTTCAAGAGCTTTGATAGATTGTATGATAAACAATCTGAGTGAGAGTTTTAACTCTATGATTGTAAAGGTTAGAGACAAACTCATCTTATCAATGCTGGAGTGGATCAGAGTTAGGCTTATGAGCAGGCTGTATATAAAGAAGACTGGCATAGAAAAGTATGGTGGCAAGTTGTATCCAAGCATACAAAAAAAGTTGGAGCTGTTAAAATTAGAGTCTAAGGGTTTCTGTGCAATGCCTTCTGGGAGGTTTGTGTATGAGGTTAACAATGAGAGGGAAAGGCATGTGGTGGACTTGGTAAATAGGACATGCAGTTGTAGAGTATGGGACTTGACAGAAATCTCCTGCAAGCATGGAGTTGCAGCCATTTTTGTGAATCTTGAGAAACCAGAAGACTACACCCATCCATGCTACTACAAGGATGCTTATGTGGAGACATATAAGACACCCATACCTTCCATGCCTAGCCAATCTGAGTGGATGTCAAGTGGCCAACCCAAGTCTATTGCACCTATTGTCTATAAGCCACCAGGCAGGCCACCCATGAAGAGGAAGAGAGATGCTGATGAGCCGAACCCTTATAAGGTGTCTAAAGCAAACAGGCCACTGAGGTGTGGAAGGTGTCATTAGGAAGGGCACAATGCAAGGGGATGCAAGGCTAATGTCACTGGTGAGACACCATGGGAGAGGAGGCAGAGATTGCAGAAGGGGAAATCTGTAAGTTTTTACAAATTTTTTTTATTCAAATGCAAAATGCCAATAATTGACACTGTAAAAACATGCTCATATTTGGTTGCAGGGAAGTGGAAGGCCTTCTACACACAGACAAGGATCCCAGGCCCCATCTTCATCACAGACCCAATCCTCAGCTCAGCCCCCACCAACACATCAGCCTTACACTATGGCCTCATCCTCATCCAACCAGGCAGCAGGGTCACAGCCACAAGCTCCATGGTTAGGGCCACCAGCTCCATGGTCACAGAACCCAAGTCAGTGGTACTCTTCAGACTTCAGGTACACAGTTAGAGGAGCTCCTTGGTTCTCTTCAAGCCAGCCAGCACCACACACCCCTGCAGAAACATGGGACAGTAGAGCACCATCATCACAGGTACTGTACTGTTATACAAAAATGTTTTATTCATAAAACTGTGATACTGGTAGGTAACATGTGAATTCTTGTACTTTGTAGCCTACAAGACCACCTGCTACCAGAGGAGGTGCTGCTTTGAGAGGAAGGGGTGATGCAGCTAGGGCTCAGAAATGTAGCACAAGAGGTGGAAAGGCCAGCTGTGGTGGGAGAGGCCCAGGGGCCAGAGGACACGGGCAGGTCGGCAGTAAATAGAATACAAGTCAAGCGCACTTTTGTTGCTATGTATAATGTATTAGAGTTATGTAGTGTTAGGGTTTTATGTAGTTTGTAACAATGCATGACACTTATTTGTATAGCTGTTCAAACATTTTTTGTATTTTTGCAAGTTTTTGAAAACATTGGGCATGCTGCAACTGTTTTGGTTGTTGTACCAACTGCCTTATATTACTGGTGTTGATGAACGACTATCAATACCACCTTAAAATATGTATACAATTTCCAACTTAATGACAGGTGTTCAAAATTATTATTCTAATTATTGCAGTTTGTTATATGAGTTTGTTTATGGGTGCAGGGTGTATGTGTTGAATAGCAGGTGTATGTGTTGAATAGTAGGTGTATGTGTGCATTTGTTGTCTTTTCTTGCAAGTTGACAGATTGTCATGCACTTTGAATTCACTTTCAACACAATTGTCTTCACACAATGCACTTTATACACAAACCAACACAGCTCACAACATACAACAAAACACCAAGACCAACAGCTCACAAGTAGCCAATTCACTTTAAACAAAAATACCAACAACATCTAATAGAAATAACACTTTATCTTAAAAAGGCTTATATTATTAAGTGGCTTCAAGCCAACAACATCTACCACCTTACATAGTTCTCATTCTCAAAAAATTCTTTCATAGTTTCTATTACAAAAGCCATTGAGGACCAGCTTATATTACAAACCATCAGGCAGACTCAATCTCATCATTCCAACATTCTCACTTGAGCCAAAACATGAAAACAACATAACCAAAATAAAAAAACACCATGACAGAATTAGTGCAATTCTGCACTTTCTCTCTTGCTCTAAAGCTGTCACTGCTATCTCCTTATATCGGCTACAACCCAGAAACCTTCTCCCAAAATTATCCACTGTCAGACTTGTTCTCAACACACAAGTCTCATATGTACACATATGCCCACTTGAACCTGAGTATTTCCACTCGAAGAAGACATCTATTACCAACTTCCTATGAATCAAAGCTACCATCAAAAACTTGAAACCCCAGCCCAGAACCATATAGCAAAAATGTCGTACTTGGTGATGATCTATCTTCGAATATTCAATGCCTTAAGACAACCCAAAGTCAGAACCTCACCCACGAAACCACGATCAGGAAAATCAAAACCCCAGCTCAGTTACAGGGATTTTCGCGATCCTAGGGCTCGCGAGGGAAAGAGAGTGAGTTTGTGTTGTTTGATCCGTGTTATGTTCTAATTTGGAATAAAAACGTGTTTGTCTAACGTCTAGGGGTGAGGTGGGCAACGGGGGAGTAACGGATTGAAGTTCAGGTGGGCAAAGTGATAAATTTTAAACCACGGGTAGGCAAAGTGAAAACGGGCCAAACCTCAGGTGGGTTTACTGTAATTATCCCTTATTAATAACAGGATTCTCCATTTGGTTTTCAATATTTTGCGTACTAAAATTATCTAACACAAATTCTTAAACTCTTTAAACTACCTCTATCTTTAAGTTAAATAATTTTACACAAACTGGTTTAAAGTGTAATTTACTATTCCTAATTTTTAGGTTTTTTCCTTTATCTTCTAGATTTGGCTTATTTCTAGTACTTTTTTAACTGTAATCTTTTTTTGCTTTAATGAGAAACTATCACATCGTTCACTAACTAAATAAAAAATGGAGATTAAAACTAACTACCACTTGTCGTTGTATATTTGAAACAAAATGACATATCCAGTTAAAAAAATAGTAGAAGTAAGCCAGACTCTTATCTTCTCCATTTAGCCTAAAACTTATGACACTATCTCTATCTCATTTTTAAATATTATTTCACGTTGCCTTGTCTCTTTCTTCAAAAAAATATACAAATGGTTATTTATATATATTATTTTTAAACATTATAATACTAAACCAAAAAAACAAATAAATAAAAAAGAGCACTATTGCATACGCAAAGTACATGTGATGAGTCTAGTGTGTATGTATATATATATATAAGTTAGTTGAATAATACCAAAAAGTGCAACTGAACTCGTAAATAGTACAAAAAATAAGTTAAATACTAAAATAAGCTGAAACTTTCATCAACTCCCAAACAGAGTCTACATCTCATCATCCTCCTCTACTTTATTTCTTAATATTAAATAAATAAATAAACAAACAAAAAAAACCTTTTAGAATGGGATTCAAGTATATCTTTATGGTTCCACTTTAAACACCTCTTGTGATATATTGGCATTAGGGTTCAAACCCCACCAACCCTCCCTCCCCCTATAGTAGAAACATAAAGCAATAGAATTCACCCATTTTTTTTAGTCAAAGATATATGATTGAAATTCATTTCTTTCTCTTTTTTTTCCTTTCAGCCTTCACACCTAAGCCCTAAATTAGGAGGAAGTATACCTTGTTTCAGGTGTATATTTTCTCTCTCTCTCTCTCACAAGCTAGTGGGATCCATCAGCTATAGGTCCCACCAACTGTAAGAGGGAAGAAACATACACCCAAAACAGGGTATATTTTCTCCTAAATTATGACCAATATGTTATTGGAAGTTCAATCTTCAAAGAAACACTTACATGAGAACATAGGTGCCAAGCAAAGAAGCATATTGTGTGTTAGATTCTTCAAAGTGAATCTACAAGTTTTTTGTTTATTTTTTGTTATATATATATATTTATTTATTTATTCTTTTACATAAAGAAAATACATTAAAAAATACAAGCTAATTCAAATCTACACTTATAAAAAAGAATGAAGATTCATCCTGACCTGAGGAGTGAGCTAAGGCATGTTTGTTTAAATTTGTAAGTTGATTTTTCTTTTAACAACGTTTAAAAAGCTTCAATTTTTAGTAAATATAACTGTATATTACTCGATTAAGTTTTGAAAGTTGAAACTATAGAAACTAATCGAAGTCAAGCCAGTAATGCCACTCCTAGCTGCCATCGTTGATGCATGAACAAGTGATTGATGATTTTGTGGAGAATTGCATGTCAAATGGTGCGGTCATCAATTCCCATTTTCAGGTTGGGTATGGTTAAGAAGTTTTTTCAACCCAACCCAACCTACTATGGTAAGTTAAAAAAATTCAACACAACCCAACCCATCATAGGGGTTTAACCTAACCCAAGCCACGTGGATCAAGTTGGACCTATGGGTTGAACTTTTTTTTTTTTAAATTACTATTATTATTATGAAATCGAGCATTAGAACACCACAACCACAAATAAAAGCAAATTTATAACCAATTAATTCTAAACATAATACCAAACCAATACAAACTATATGAGGAGAACTTGGGGTTTGGATTTTATTTAGGAGGAGGTGTAAAAAAGTAGATAACAAAATTGTATAATATATTTTGAAATATATATTAAATATAAGTGAGTCAGGTCGGGTTAAACGGATCTGTGAATCTTATGACTTGAACCCAACCTGATTCATTAAAAAAAAAAAAAAAAAGTTCACAACCCACCAACCCCTAGAAACCGAATCAATCCAATGGATTGCGTTGGATCAAGTCGATTTTGGCTGGTTGGCAGCACACCCCTACCAATTTCAAAATTTCGACAAAAATCATGCCAAACCGAATCCATTAAAATAGGTACCATAAATCTATTTCTATTTTATTGGTAGTATCTCTCTTCACATACCCAACATATATCGTCCAAACAACCCAAGCATGTCATTAACAAAATCCCAAACCACCATGCACAACCCCTGTTCAAACACAAACACTCAAGAAAGGGGAACAAGGGCCCAACCATGGGGAGCAAATTGAAGAAGGAAGGTGAGAGCTATGGCCATTGAAGCAATATATCATTTTTACATTGAGTGAGAGAAAGGTCATTGCTGGCAATGGTGACATGTTTTATTGTGACTGTGCAAAATAAAATGATTTTAGTAATGGATTCATATGAGAATGACATTATTATAATCACAATTTATCACTTTAACAAGTTGTAAAAATTTTATGCTATAAATTATATATCATATAGATGTTTTATTTCAACACAAGTTTACAACTAGACATGTTGGTTGGTAGTTCTTGACTTCTTGGGTGGAACTTCAAGTTATATTTGGGATTGGCCTATTCTTTGGCCCACTATTAGCAAGCTAATATGGTGGTATGGGTAGAGGTGTGTATGGGTTGTGTTATGTTTGAGGTATTTTTCAATCTAACCTAATATTGTCGAGTTGACAAATCATCAATCCAGCTCAACTCATGACAACTCTTGAGTGGTTAATTGAGCCATTTTGTATTGTCTAGAATTTTGATATTCATTCAAGGTTTTAAGCCAAAATATAGTCGATAAATGATTGCAATTTACATAATTGGGCTTAATATTTCTATTTTATCAAAATTAAGTCTCAATATAGCAAAATAAATCAAATTAACAAAATTAAACAAAATCTAAAAATTCAAATTAAATCAAACTATTAGATTAAAAATATATATTCCAAACTGTCAATATTGTGAGTTGGGTCGGGTTACATGTTGAAAATTTTGCGAACCTAAGCCTTAAAAAACAAACCCATGAAAAATGAATCCAAGACATAAGTTGGGCTGGGTCCATAGACTGAATGTAACACGTGCGAGCAGAGAAGACCAGGGGATCTTAAAACAAAAAATCGAGTCATAACCCGCAGCACACGCACACAACTGTAAAGTAAGTGCACAACAGTTCGACAAGTCGTATATTTCAAACCCTAGGACTTGGCTCATAGTACACAGAGTTCACAACACTTACACACAGTTTCTCTCACAACAACAATCTCTTATTCTACCAGTCCAGTCCAGACCGTACAACATGGAGTTCTCTCAGGAAGACTTCGATCGCCTCTTGCTGTTCGAGCACGCTCGTAAAACTGCCGAATCTAACTACGCCCAGAACCCCCTTGATGCCGATGTTAGTATCTCTCTCTCTCTGTTAATCTCAATGTTTCATTCCTCAATTTCAACCTCCATTATATTTAACTATGTGTGTCTGTGTCTGTGTTTGTATATTATGCATTCATTTTAATTCTCTAATTTTTTTCTTTTTGTTGGTTGAACCGTTTATTGGAGTTGATTCACAGTTTTAGCTTTTATGTGTTTGTTATGAACTATTTGGGATACTTAAATTTTAGCATGGTTTGTTAGTTTAAGTGATATGACTTTTTAAATATTCATATTTTTGTTTCAATGTTACACCACTTAATATTTTTTTAATTGGATGTAAATTTTAACATATCCAACATTGGATTATATTATCTTCGCTAATTCTCTATGCTTGCAAAATTTCAAGATTATCGAAGATTAATAGTAATGTCATCGATCAATTGTTTAAATTCAAGTTTTTGTAGTATAAAATAACTCATAAAAGATGAGTTTATGGATTGAATGGTAAATAACATCCAATTGGCATGCATGTTAAGAACGTATAGAACAGGTGGAATTCAAAATATGAATTCAATAACAAGTTATTGGGTGGTGTAACGTTGCTTAGAGTTATATATATATATATAAAGATGTGAATTATGACATCATCTGTTTGGCTATGTGAATTACTCTGCAGAATCTAACAAAGTGGGGAGGAGCATTGCTGGAGCTATCACAATTTCAAAACATTGCGGATTCAAAGAATATGATTAATGGTATTCTGAATTTCTTATAAAATTAAAACAACACTATGGTATTTTAAATATATACATAATTGAACTGGAATTGCTGTTGCAAAGACTTTTTCTTTTTTGGAACCGAACTATTTTGATGGGATAACTTAAAAAAAAAAAAAATTGAATTATGTAGATGCTATTTCGAAGTTGGAAGAGGCTTTGCTTGTCGATCCAGTGAAGCATGAGGCGTTGTGGTGCCTGGGAAATGCCCAAACCTCTCAGGCATTTCTCACTCCAGACATTGATGAGGCAAAGGTTTTTTTTGATAAGGCGCGTGACTATTTCCAAAAAGCAGCAGATGAGGTAAAATTTTAAGTTCCTTAAGTTTTCAATTATATTGTATTTTATAGTTTAAGACTCTTTTAGAAGCATGATTATGGAATATGTTTTTGCAGAATCCATCCAATGAACTCTACCAGAAGTCCTTGGAAAACACGGATAAGGTATTTTTCAAGCTTTAACTATTATTTCATTTGAACCATAATATCCTATTATACTGCCTTTTCATATAGTCACTCACATCATATGAACATTGCCTAGAAAAGAGGATGTATTGGTTTATTAGGTTGCATGGTAGTACTAGTTATATGGCCAAGAATATACTAAGATCGTGCTTTGCTTAGTGGTTAATTAGAATTTTTAAGTTTGGGAAACATCTATGTAAATTTATTCATTTTATAAATATTACTTTTGTGTCATTTGTTTTAGGGCTGTGGTCTGGGACATATATAATTGGGGTACGGTTGGGATTGAAATTGTGATGAGATTTTCAAAACGAGTAGCATTTTGGTGGTAAAGGTGCAAGAAGTATACGCTAGTTTAGTGACAATACCCACAACCATAAATGCACCTTGCAAAATGGCTAATCTCTTTTATTGGTGAATGGTGACTTAGCTAATTATACATAGAAAGGAGGCCATATCTAAGAAGGACAGAGCAGCCTGCACTATATGTTGAACTGGGCTTGAACTCATAGGATTGATTAGGTTGTGCATAAGTGTCTTGTTTGGAAAATCTCTCTTTTTAAGGGAATATTGTTCAACGGATTGTCTTTCAAATAAAAAGGTAAAAGTTTTCAATACTTCTCTTCTTAATTTAAACTCAAATGAAGTTAATGAAAAAGAGGTATTGAATTTCAAAGAAAGTAAAAGGATAAGTCAGGAAAGTTATTAATATTGCACCCATTGAAATTTTAAAGAGGACCATATTTTTGGAATATCCCAAAATGGAATAGATGACTAACAATAATGGATTGAGGAGTAATTAGTTTGATAGTTTTTTTATCTTACTAATCTGATTCCATTGTTTACTGTTTCTTCTTAGGCGACTGATTTGCACATGGAGATCCACAAGCATGGTCTTGTTCAACAGACTCTGGGTGGTGGGCCATCTGCTTCTTCTAATGAAAAGGTTAGATTATCAAATTATTACTTCACTGTTATTTGCTAAATATTATTTTGAAGGAGTAGCACTTTATCTAAGAAGCTTCTATAATCTGTGATGCAAAGAACCTGTTTACTTGGTTGGAGTTCTTTGAGCTTCTATCATAGTTGAAGTGACAATGCTATGTTTTTCAGGGCTTAACAGATCCTTGACCAACGTCTTCAGTTTTTTTAATAACATCACATCTATCTGAAACTGCAAAAGTCACTCTCTTTTTTTGTGTTTTTTGTTTTTGTAAAGATTTAATGATAGTGTTTCAATATCATGTGCACAGTATTGCAGTTTTAGTTTGGACTAACTACTTTATGGCACTTTAGATTGCTCTTTCACTCAATTGCCCTTTTAGCTTGCTCATTGTTTTCAGCCCTGCTTCCAGATACATATGATATAATAATTTTCTAGGGACTCATGTCTCAACTGTCTCAGCTATTCTATGTGAAAAACGTATGAAAGCTTAAGATTTTTTTTACTGTTAAGTTACGTGCTGGGTCTTAGACCCTTGACCTGACACTCTACCCCATTATTGTCGAGGAGGAAGTCTCATTTTAGCTAGAGCTTATTATTGTAAGATAGCCTGAGATTGGTACAATAAATTCCCAGATTTGGCTAATATCTTGGTAGATCTTCTAACATATGATAATACATCTTGTATTGAATTTGTAACAGATCCCGATTGGATTTTTTAAACTGGTTGTGGTTGGGTCTGGTCTGAATTGGGGTGTTCCTGTATCAATTGTTTGGTTCAGATTCATGAAATCCTCCTCATTAATTTTGTGTTCTTAATTCCATCACTTGGTTTCAACCATACTTCTTAATCAGTCAAATGCTTTGCTGCACATAATGAACAATCTTATAAACTTCCCCTCACCTTCGTCTTCTTCCCCATTTAGGCATCAGTTTCCTATGTGAATTGAAGAGTTGAGATTTGTGGAGGGGTTGATTTGGATTAGATGTTTCTGGGTTCTGGGTTCATGTTCAAGCCAGATCTAAATTCATTATTTTTTATTTTTCCTTTAAAATTGATAATAAAAAATTTATTCATATGCTGATGTGGCATTTATTATTATTATTTTAGTTGTCACGTAAGCTTAAAGTGCGCCAACAGTGCACACCGTTTGCTACATAAGCAATTTTTGTTAATGATTTAACGTTAGAGCATTCACATCAAGAATGCTAAAAAAAAAATAGCTTTTAGCAACACAGAACACTACTTTATTTATTTTAACACCCCATTTTATAATATACCTAACATCAAAGGTTTTATATTTTTTACCACTTCATTAAAATATTATTTCTTTATTATTTTTTAGGCAAAAATCAAAAACTGACCCTCTAACCTTTAGCTTTTGTCATTTCAGTCCTCTAAGTTTCAATTTTTGTCAATGTAGTATTTTGTTAGGTATCAGTTACTACTCCCATTAAGTTTGGCCTTTTTTTTTTTTTAAATAATTTTCGTAATTAAAAGAAAATAAACAAAAAACTGTAAAAAAGAATGTAAGGGGAACGACATCGTTCCCCTTCCCTTGAAATCAAAACCGGAAAACGGAAAAAGTCAATCACGATCTCTCTCTCAAGATCACAAGATCAGTCTCTCTCTCTCAAATCCACCATCATATATGCATTGTGCTTTAAAGCAGACAACCACCAAACCTCAATATTTCAACAAACCAACCCATAGCGCACAAACAAACCCCAAAGCAAACACCACACCCTCGCCAATCGACCACCCAGTTAATAGTGAGCATCAGCCATGGGTCACACTCACTGATTGACCACCATCGCCATGATTGAGAGAGATTGAGAGACGAATAGAGAGAGAGATCAAGAGACAAACAGAGAGAGAGAGAGAGAGAGAAACAAAATTGATCTGAGAGAGAGAGAGGTACTGAGTTGATCTGAGAGAGTAGCAGTAAGGGTGTTGGCGGTGGCTCTGACTTTGACTTTGGGTCACCGATCTTCCCTTTCACAAGCCAGTATGCTACAGAGAGAGAGAGAGAGAGGATGAAGACTGAAGGGGACCTTCCTTTTTAAAATAAAAAAAAAGCTTTTTTTTTTTTTAAATTTTCTTTTAATTACAAAAATAATTTTCAAAAAAAAAAAAAGGCCAAACTTAACAGTAGCAATAACTGAGACCTGACAGAATACTACATTGACGAAAAGTGAAACTTAGAGGACTAAAATGACAAAACTGAAAGTTAGAGGACTGAAATGACAAAAGCTAAAAGTTAGAGCGTCAGTTTTGGATTTTTGCTTATTTTTTAATTCTTTCTTATTCTCAATCTCATCTCTTCCACAGTTCCACTGCCCACACTGAAACCCACTGCAATACCCAACCCACTGCCACTGCCCATACCCACTGCCACCGGCCACCACCGCCCACACCCTCTGCCACAGCCACAGCCACAGCCACAGCCACCACCGCCCACAACCTCAACCTCAACCGCCAAAATCACAAACAAAAACAAACCCAAAACCAAATAACAAACCCAAAATCAAATCACAAACTCAAACCCACACCCACTGCCACAGCCAGCACCACCCACTACCTCAAACCCCCCAACCAAAAAAAAAACTCAAAACCAAATCACAAACCAAAAAAAAAAAACCATAAAACTTCATACCCACCCACCATCAACCACCACAAAAACCCATCAAACAGATACCCACCACAGACCATACCCACACACTATCAACCACCATAAACCGATGGAGAGAATTTCTCCAATGAAAAAAAATACTGACAGAGAGAGGGAGAGAGAGGCCGGTGAAAGAGAGAAGAAAAGGGAGTCCCCAATGGAAGAAAAAGAAAGAGGAAAAGTGAGAGCCGGTGAAAGAAAGAAGAAAAGAGAGAAGCAAAAAGAGTCCAATGGAAGAAAAAGAAAGAAGAAAAGAGAGAGAATAGTGTGAGAGAGAGAGAAATGATATTTTAATTGAAGAGTAATAAAATATTATTATTTTTTATAAGTTTTGAGCTACAGTAGATTGTCAAAAATGACAATTTACTGTAGCTAAGTTGCTAAGTATAGCAACATTGATGTAGTGTGTGTTTTGTGAGATGAGTTGCTAAAATGGCTCTTTTTTAAGTTTTTAGCATTCTTGATATGAATGCTCTTAAGAGTCAAATTGACTGCAAATTAAAAATAAACGAGACCAAATTGATTGCTTCCGAAATGTAGAGACCAAATTGACTGTGACCCCAAAATATAGAGAACAAAATGGTATTTTCGCAATAAATTCCCAGATTTGGGTAATATGTTGGTATATCTTCTAACTATCACAATACATCTTGTATTGAATTTGTAACAGATCCCGATTGGATTTTTTAAACCGGTTGTGGTTGGGTCTGGTCTGAATTGGGGTGTTCCTGTATCAATTGTTTGGTTCGGCTTCTTGAAATCCTTCTCATTAATTTTGTGTTCTTTAGGCCATCGCTTGGTTTCAACCATACTTCTTAATCAGTTAAATGCTTTGCTGCACATAATGAACAATCTTATAAACTCCCTTTCACCTTCTCAAGATGTGTGGGTCCCACATGCTATGATGGTGGTCTCATGAGACCTTCCCATTGGATAATTTTCCCATCTTCTCTCACCTATTGTAAATATTTCCAGCTTCTCATTCTACAAATATACTCATGCAGTTACATAATCCGGAAGCAGTGAAGCCACTATTTTATCTGATTTTGAACAATTTTATTGGATTTGCTTGGTTGTCAATTTTTGGAATCTGAAAGATGAATTGTTTTGGATAGCATTTGGATAATAACGAAGTTTGGTTCTGGCCTGAGTTGAAATTCGTAACTTGTCTTGGTTACTGCTAATGTCCTGTTATGTTTACATTATGTATTTGGATATTACATTACATATAATCTATGAACGCATATTTGTTTTGTATGTTTTTATTGTGTGGAGTGTCTCCATGATTTAATTACAGTCTATACACCTTGGTTTCTATTTGTGAAAAAATGATAGAAGTAAAACAACGATGAAAGGAAACATTTGATAATTCTTATAGATAAAGGCATATATCACTCGTTTTACATTACATTCAACTTAATTGTGATTTGTCTGAATTACTCTAGACATGCATGGACATGGGTGCTGTTGTTGCATCATTCCCCAATATACCATCCATTGTCAGAAGAAGTTCTTTATAGGTGCAAATATGCTTCATTTCGTTTTTCTTTGAGCTTGCTATTAAATTATTGTTGCTTTTCCAGACTTCCAAGAAGAAGAAGAAGAGCAGTGATCTCAAATATGACATATTTGGATGGATTATCCTAGCAGTTGGAATTGTTGCATGGGTGGGTATGGCAAAATCCCACGTTCCTCCACCTGCTCCAAGATAGGCCTTTTATCTGCTCCATATTCAAGGCTACCTGAGGTTCAAATTTGTTCTGATAGATTCATCAAAATTTGGGCTGACAAATTCACCATTCTGGAGATGTAGTAAATTTAGTAGCATGTGGTATGCTATCCACACATGCTGATTTTGACTAATAATGTTTCTTTTGCTGATTTGGTTAGGCAGATATATTATTGTTGTTCTCTTGTCAATTTTGGCTATGTAGGCTGATTATCTTAAGCTATTTGTTTTTCATTCATACAGTCTTGAATGTGTGATTTTTTAAGTCAGCTTTGGCTTCTTTAAGGTTATATAAGTAATGTTATCGGCATCAACAGGATAAAAGACGCAAGGACGAAAATATCTTCTCTCTTTTTAATAGATGTGTCACGTGCAGGTCATGCACTGATAATTTGTCTTCTCTTTACGCCCTCACACTTTAATATTTAAATTTACTGAATTAGTTATTTATTTTTTAAATGTTCTCTAGCATGTGCAAAAAAAAAAAAAGCTCATTTAGCACACCAAAATGCTACTTTTGCTTTTTCCAAAAAAAAAAAAAATTGCTTTTTTTTGCCAGCTTAACCTTCTATTTCATTTTCTATTTTGCCATACAACACATTAAAATAACTCAAAGTAAATTTATGAAAAAAAAAAACCAGTACCAGCACCACCCCTATAACCTGCAACAACCATCACTAGATCAGAACCCGCCAACCAAACCACAACAAGCAGATCCACAACCCAACCCACCAACTCAACCAACGCAACCCAATTAATGATCCACCACCACAACTCAATTAAAGAGAGGAGAGAGGTCTGAGTGAGAGAAGAGAAGTATGAAAGGAGAGAGAAGAAAAAAAAGAGTAGCATTGTTATGGTGAATATTTTTTGCAAATGGCACACCAGATGGAACCACTTTTCAGTTATAAATCTTTTGCTCATAATGAATTTACTCGCTTTAGAGCGTGTATTGTTGCTGGACTTTTTATTTTATTTTTCTTTTTATCTTTTAGAGTGGTGGGAGATTGTTCTATCTTGTTTTTTAATTATTCAATAATTACAATGGGAAGAGAGGATTTGCATTTTGAATGTTTTGGTTGAAAATATTAGAAGATGTCAATCAATTAAATTACAAGACTCTTAGCGGTAATAGATTACTCATAACGTACATATAAAAGAGTGTTGTAGTGTAAAGCTTAAAAAATTGAAATTTGCATTTCCATAATATCTTGATCAGCCACTGCAACCAAGCATGATGCTTGATTCCATCAAATTTCCAAAAGTTTTTGAGATTTCTAATTAGTTAATGGGAAGCACCATTAAAAGGGTAAAATAATATGAGTATGATTCGTGACAAATGATAGTAGCCTATATTATAAGCAGGAAGAGAGAAAGTGTACGCGGTTGTTCATGTCTTAGAGAACAAATGTGTTTAATTCGACATAGTTTATAGGCTATCAAAATTTCCTCTTCTTAGGCATTAATACATTGTCAGTTTTATTTAATTGGGCTTCCTTCCAGTTCTCTTACGTAATACAAACTTCTTTTGCAGTGATTGAAAATTTTGTAAAATTATTAATTGTAGTTGGAAACTTGGAATTGGATCAAGGCTTACCCTAATCAATGTCAACAGTCAAGATTCCTTTTGCCTCTAGTTGTTGTTTGGTGTTCTTTAAATTTTTGTTTCAATGCTACAAAATTGATTTGGATGATTGATGACTATTTGTTTGCAATGAGTTTTTTCGTTTAGCTTTTAGCTTTTTTATTTTTTTATTTTTTATGTATAACTTTTTAAAACTTTATTTATTTCAAATACAAATATATTTCAACTCACTTTTAGCCACAAAAAAGAAAAAAGAAAAAAGAAAAAAGAAAAAAAAGAGGCTAATGTTATACAGACTATGAGGAGATTTTGGTGTTTGGTTTTTTTTTTGGGGGGGGGGGGGGGGGTGGGTGTGGAGGAGGGAGGAAAGGGGGAGGGAGCTTTAAGTTTATGTGTTACATTTGGTTCTTGAGAAAATGAGGGAAAATTAGCTCAAAATCAAGGTTTCTTGTTCAAGTTTTTCACCTTTGAAGTGAATGGATTATGAGATTTGATTTTGATGTTATTGTCTAAGTTTGTTTGCTAGAAAAATAGTTGGTGAGTGATGGTGAGATAAGGTTGATGACAACACTGGTTTCTACTTAGATGTTACTAGTGGAGGAGAATGGGTGATGGATATTTGGGACTGTTTGGCTATATGAATGAAACTTGTTCGGTACATTTTTAGCTATAATAAGTTCTTTTTTGTTTTATTTTAAACTCATATAAATTAAAAATACATTAAAAAGTGGTTTTGTTGAGAATATTCCTCTAAAAATGATTATTCCATCTTAACTCAGCGTCATAAACCATGAGGGAAGTTAAAGGGGGGGGGGGGGGGGGGGGGGTGGTCAATTATTTTGATAATTGGGAACACAGTATCATTTTTTGAAAATAAGGTATGGCGAGTCCAATTTCACCATACCTTAAAGGTGATAATATAATTTACCCTAAATTTTAAGAAGTTTGCTAAGATAATAGTAGTATTATTATATAATTAAACAGGCTCAATTAATTTGAATGGAAATCATTTACAAAAAGAGATTATGAAATGTAAATCCTAGAAAATAACTAGTCTAATCAAGGTTTATGTCTCATGTAACCAAGGGATTAGTTGTAATCCCTTCATCCCCTTTCTATGAAGTAAAAAACTCACGTATCCTTTTTTTTTTTAAGGAAAATGTTGAGGGCAGTTAGAGTCTCGAGTATACTATTTTAGAAGAATGTGAGAATTGTGATAATTGGCATGAGGACATTATCAAAATATGCATGGTGTAACTTTAAGCTATATTACGCTACTTGATAATTTTTTATTGGATTAATATTTAGAAAATTTGATCATTGGATTAAATGTTCTTTATATTCTTAATACACATTTCAAATTTCGCATTAATCAAATACTGTTTTCTATTCAATCCATAAACTCTTCTTTTATGCATAATTTCAAAATACAAAAATTTAAAATTTAAACATTTTTCAGAAGAAATAGTTATGGATCTATGATTATCTTGAAATTTGGTAATAAAGTATCCGGATAAATTTGATTATAATGCAGATTGTTTCCGGATTGCAAGAGAAAGTATAGATCTGTAAAGGAGTTTAAATATCCATAAAGAAGAAAAATGTCTAAGTGGCAAGCAAGAACTGTTAGTTTGGCTCATATAACCTAAATGAGTACTTAATTAGACTTTAATTGAACTTGACATGTCAATGAGTTGGGATTACATGTGGCCTATAAATCAAGCCAATAATGTAGTGTTCAACTATTTAATTCTAATGTCTCAATTAGCTAGTAATCAATTATAAATTATAAATTAATTATTCATGTGGCTTTGGCAGCGATGGTGGTTTTTTTAGTTAGAAGTAATTTTGGTTTTGAATAAGCCAACAGGTCTTAATGGCCTACCTGCAAGAATGAATTTTTTCAGGATTATCTGGTCATGGAAGTATGGTATGGAATGCACAGAACAACATATAAATCTTTGTTGAATTTACAAAGATCGACCCAAGAATCAGGCTTGTGTTGCTGTTTTAGGCCCACCACTTTCTCTTAATGGAATGCAGTGTTGTGTAAGCAGGCAAATGTAAGCAGGTACAACACTCCAATAGTGGAAAGAAATCTCAGACAAGTATCAATTCTATAATGATAATCGTAAAGAATTTTCTAAGGGCAGTGGTTGGTGTGTCGTGTACATTTATGTTGGTAAATACTAAATACTATGATAATAAATAAAGTATCGAAAGCTATGCAAGGATATTCCACTTTATAATTGGAGATCTCCTAGAAGGGTCTTACTCTTGCTAAATAAATATGCATATATTATATTAAATTTGTGCCTGAAAGACTACAAGCTTTTGCATTTCTATTTAACAAAAGTGAAATTCTTTTTTTTTTGTCCCACTCTTGTTGGTGGAATCCATATTCATGGTCTTTGTCCTAGACGTATTTTTCTTCCCACCTTCAGAGGCCATTATCTTTGTTCTTTCATCCAAAGTAATGGGCTGCGCCAATAGTGGTGTGTTTTATATTCCCCTTAGCCACGCTTTGTGCAAAGTTGAGTCCTCATGATCCTGAAAGACACTCAAGGGTGTGGTGAGGTTTTATTGGTGAAGAAGCATCCACGCCATCTTCTTTTGCTTTTCTCTAATTAAATATCCTGAGATTACAACTCCTCCTCCTCCTCTGGTGTGTAATATAATAAAAAAAATTCTCTCTTAGCATTTAGTTTTATAGGCCCCAATGATATTGGACCCTTTTGGATGAGAGCAACAAGTGAAACCGTTGAATGACTATAACGTACTATTGGGCACTGCTTGAAGCTTCTCTCACTTTTGTCTTTGAATTGTGTTTTTTTCTGGTTGGGAGAGAGGTGGTAGTTGTTAGCAAAATTTAGAGAGTTCTGATTTGTGTCTACTAAAGATGACGAAGTTTATATATATTGATGATGCCGAGAATTTCACCAGTGAGCTGCACGACACTTACGCGCTCGAATGTGAATCTGCACAACAAAAAGGAGAAAGACCTACGCAGAGAGCACCGGTGTGGTGCCGGCCAAATACCCTCCGAAGGTCAAGTCAGAAATATGCTCACAACTCTAGAGTGCTAAAGAGAGTAAATTATGCGTATCTTCCCTTGCGAGAGCATTGAGGCTTTTATAGTAGTAGAAAGTGTGGACCTCTCTTACTTGGAGTAGAAGTCTTTTTCTTATAGGAATCCTTATGAGAGTAGATTGCGGAATCCTTTCCTTATGGGACTCTATGGAGTGTGTCGCAAGTATCACATACCAAGGGCCACCCTACCTTCCATATGGGCCTCGGACCCGCGGATATTTTATATTGGATTCTGTGTCATAAACGTGGCAGACAATGGGCCCGTCCTCTACTGGACCGCGGCACATAACCGTCAGGCCCACTCCAAGCTCAAATTTTATCCTCTTCAGTTGCCCCCTTCACCCTATGGGTCCGTCATACTTCAGAGGGAAACATGGGGTGACGGTTAAGAAATCTGTGGGCCGTCAATTTAAATTTGTTGAAGCTGACGGTTAGGTACACCGTCATCATTTAATGCGGAGCATAGGACCGGGAGAGCATTAATGGCATGACACGCGTCGTCCCCCTATTGGCACTTTTATGGGATCGAAGTGTCGCTTCGTCTTCCGTGCACTCCTCCTATAAATACTGCCCCCTTCTCCTTTCATTCCTTTTCTTTTACGAAGAATTGCATTGTCAGAGCGAGACCGTCTAGTTTGTCAAAGAGCAGCCCGTTCACATATTGCGACCGTCATATACTTGTCATCTGTCTGCTATTTGTTGGTAAGTTGTTTCTATCCGTCTTACATTTCATTTCACGTTTTAAAGTTTAAGAAAAAAGATCAATTCCCTTTCTTTCCCGTCATACTTTTAAACATCCGTCATAGTCTTAGGCTTTGTCGTTACCTGTAGGAAATGTCTAGTGCGTCGAGTAACCAATCTGTTGTTCGCAATGGAGTGGATTACGAAGAGGTGTATCTGTCAGGTCACAAAGACCGAGACGATCTGAGCGAGGATAGGAGTCCGTCTGCATCTTCCCCGTCCTCAACAAATGAGGATATGGAGATTGTAGTAGTTGAAGAGTAAGTAGAAGGAGTTAGATCCGTCGTGGGAGCGGACGGGCTTAGGCAGTTTGTGATGCTACCAGAGTGGATGGTGAACGCCTTCACTTCAACAATCAAGGAGCCACATTTTAACACCATTAGGGATAACTACCAAATCCCTGACCATATTCCACACCGTCTACCTTACAAGTCAGAAAAATGCTACTATCAAGGGGTGGACGGTGTAGGGATATACGAGCAGGTGCTCTAGGCTGGTCTTAGGTTTCCATTGAGTTCACTCCACCGTGAACTCTTACAGTATTTGGGTTTATCCATCAGCCAGATTTCCCCCAACGCCTGGAGAGTTTTTATTGCGATGGAGGTATTGTACGGAGCCATGTCGGGTGGTAGACGTAGGCTGACGGTGAGGGAGTTCCTACATTGCTACCGTCCGGACGAGATAGATAGGTCAAGAGGGATGTATAGCTTCGTCCCCAGGAGCTCCGTCCTCAAAGTCATTTTTGAAACACCTGATTCCAACAGAGATTGGAAGAGCCGTTTCTTCTTCATGGAAGGAGACGGCTGGATGTGCCGTCCAGGGGAGACGGATTTCATGCCCGTCGATACTACATGGGGCATCCTAAACGAGTCTGGTATACACCGTCATGTGAAAATATTTTAGTTTTATTGCATTAGTTTGATTTTTGTAAGTCTTTAACATCCGTCTACTATCTCTCTATTTTTCTTTTTGACCTTAGTAATTGTCTAACTCTTTTCAATCTTCAGGCCATGCTCATGATGAAGGGGCTCATGGGACAGTGCCTGAGTCATGAGACCACTCTTGGCCGTCTGAGAGAGAAGGCCAAGGCGACGGACGACGAGCTGACACAACTGAGGGCTTGGAGGGTCGTCCAGGAGAAGAAGTTAAAAATGGCTGAAGAGGCGAGGGACGATTATTTCAAGAGGACGGAGGAGCTGTCAAAGATTCTGGAGGCTAAAGAGCAGGAGGTCCGTCAGGCAAAAGTGGATGCCGTTCGTGAGTATCGAGACTCCGACGACCTTCTACTCGAGCTAGGATCGTCCTACAATGACGGATTCGACGATGCTCTTCATCAGGTGAAGAGTTTGTATCCAGATCTTGACCTTTCCTCCGTCAACACTAGTGTTCCTGAACAGACATCCGTCCAGCCTGCAAGATCTGACGATACCGACCAGCTCTTTGGTGATGAGGCTTAGGTCGACGGGGCGCAAGTGGAAAAGGCCGTTGCTGACAATCCGTCTGTTGTGGAAGTCCGTCAGGAGGGAGGCGATGTACCCGCGAGTTGAAGCAATTTATGTTTTATCTAAATTTACTCCTTTTTTTAACATTTGTTTGTAAGAATATTTTGTGAACAGTTTTCATCCGTCATGGATGTCTTGTAGACAATTCATATTTGGTTTTTATAACATGCTTTATTTTGTTTTTATACGGTTTTTTATGTTGTGAAATTGGTAGGCAATCCCACTATAGGGAGTCCGTCCACTTAACAATCCGGATTTTATCCGTCCATATTCAAACTTTATTTTTATTCGTCCGTTAAGGATTTTGTGATTATTCGTCTATTTGGGAATATCGGTCCACCTTGTGGACTTTAGTTTCACCCCTTTGGGATGGTCCGTCCACCTTGTGGACTGAATTTATATCCTCTTGGGATTGTCCGTCCACCTTGTGGACTTTAAACCTCATCCTCTTGGGGTGGTCCGTCAACCTTGTGGACTAAAGTTCATCCTCTTGGGAAGGTCCGTCCACTTTGTAGACTTTTAGTTTCATCCCTTTGGGATGGTCCGTTCATCTTGTGGACTTTAGTTTTATCCCTTTGGGATGGTCCGTCCACCTTGCGGACTTTAGTTTTATCCCTTCGGGATGGTCCGTCCATCTTGTGGACTTTAGTTTCATCCCTTTGGGATGGTCCGTTCACCTTGTGGACTTTAGTTTCATCCCTTTGGGATGGTCCGTCCACCTTGTGGACTTTAGTTTTATCCCTTCGGGATGGTCTGTCCATCTTGTGGACTTTAGTTTCATCCCTTTGGGATGGTCCGTCCACCTTGCGGACTTTAGTTTTATCCCTTCGGGATGGTCCGTCCATCTTGTGGACTTTAGTTTCATCCCTTTGGGATGGTCCGTCCACCTTGTGGACTTTAGTTTCATCCCTTTGGGATGGTCCGTCCACCTTGTGGACTTTAGTTTTATCCCTTCGGGATGGTCCGTCCATCTTGTGGACTTTAATTTCATCCTTTTGGGATGGTCCGTCCACCTTGCGGACTTTAGTTTTATCCCTTCGGGATGGTCCGTCCATCTTGTGGACTTTAGTTTCATCCCTTTGGGATGGTCCGTCCACCTTGTGGACTTTAGTTTCATCCCTTCGGGATGGTCCGTCCATCTTGTGGACTTTAGTTTCATCCCTTTGGGATGGTCCGTCCACCTTGCGGACTTTAGTTTTATCCCTTCGGGATGGTCCGTCCATCTTGTGGACTTTAGTTTCATCCCTTTGGAATGGTCCGTCCACCTTGTGGACTTTAATTTCATCCCTTTGGGATTGTCCGTCCACCTTGTGTGGATTTTGATTTATGTAGAAAAAATACAGTTGAGTCTGAATATTCCTCTTATTAAAAGAAAATAATGCGGAAGAGAAGGTACCTGCCCCCTTGGGCTTAAAAAACAGTACCTTTTAAAAGATGTTCGAAGTAACTAAGATAGCGAGACAAAAAATCGTCTGAGGTAAGAATTAATAAAAACATAGTAGAACGTAGTAATAAAACTGGAGATCGGGACAGCGTCGATGATCTTCACATTGTTCCTACTGGTAGTACCTCCGTAGGTGCTCTGTGTTCCAGGGGTGTTGAAGCTTCTGTCCGTCCATGGTTTCAAGGTGGTAGGTCCCTTTCCTTTGCCAAGATGAGATCTTGTATGGTCCTTCCCAGTTGGGGCCAAGCTTTCCTTGTGTTGGATCTCTGGCAGCTCCCATCACCTTCCGTAGCACAAGATCTCCGATCTGAAAGTCTCTGTGTTTGACATTGGAGTTATAGTGTTTCACCATGAGGTTCTGGTATCTAGCCAACCTTTGCTCTGCTGTAGCCCGAAGCTCGTCCATCAGATCCATCTGGAGTCGCAGGGCCTCTTCATTCAGATCTTTGTCGTAGTTCTCAACCCGATAACTCGTAAGTCCAACTTCTGCTAGAATGACGGCCTCACTCCCGTATGCCAGTCTGAACGGTGTTTCCCTAGTGGGTGTTCTTGCTGTAGTGCGATATGCCCATAGGACGCTTGGTAGTTCGTCAGGCCAAATGCTCTTAGCCCCCTCGAGCCGGGTCTTGATTATCTTCAGCAAGGACCGGTTCGTGACTTCTACTTGCCCATTGGCCTGAGGGTGTGCGGGCGATGAGTAGTGATTTCTGATTCCTAGTTTCGCACAGAAGCTCCTGAACACTCCGTTATCGAATTGCTTCCCGTTATCAGAAACGAGCACCCTAGGTATCCCGTACCTGCATATGATACTCCTCCAAACGAAGCTTCGGATGTTCCTCTCCGTGATAGTGGCTAGGGCCTCTGCCTCTACCCATTTGGTGAAGTAGTCGATGCCAACCACCAGAAATCTTATCTGTCTTGCTGCTGTTGGGAAGGGGCCCATGATATCTAGTCCCCATTGGGCGAACGGCCAGGGTGCCGTCATAGGCGTCAGCTCCTCGGTTGGTTGCCTGATCAAGTTACTGAACCTCTGGCATTTGTCGCAGGTCTTGACATATGCTTGTGCGTCCTTTTGCATTGTTGGCCAGTAGTATCCGGCTCGGACTAATTTGTGCACTAAGGATCGCGCCCCCGAGTGGTTTCCGCAAATGCCCTCGTGAACCTCCCTCATCACGTAGTCTGCTTCCTCGCCGTTCAAGCATCTTAGGTACGGTCTGGAAAACCCTCTTTTGTATAAGATACCCTTGATCAGCACAAACCGTGAAGCCTTCGCTTTTAATCTTCTCGCCTCGTCTTTCCCGTCTGGCAGGGTGCCTGATTTTAGATACGCTATCAAAGGCGTAGTCCAATTGTTCTCCGGACAGACGTTGTGTATATTCCCTCCGTCATCAATTAGCGAGGAGCTCTGTACGAATGCTAATGCCTGTTCGGGGACAGCCATGACTTCTGCCGAGGCTGCTTTTGCAAGACGGTCGGCGCATTCATTTTCTTCCCTTGGGATTTGGACGAATTTTACTTCGAGGTCGCCGATTTGATTGTTCACCTCTTCCAGGTATTTCCTCATCCTCTCACTTTTGCATTCGTAACTACCATCGATCTGTCGTATTACCACTTGTGAATCGCAGTGTACTACTATATTTTCGGCGCCAGCTGCTTTAACTAGGTCTAGACCCGCTATCAGCGCTTCATATTCAGCTTCGTTGTTAGTGGTCGGGAAGTCGAATCGGATCATGCACTCGATTTTATCCCCTTCTGGGGTTTTGATGACAACACCTGCTCCTCCTGCCTTTTTTGTTTGCTGATCCATCCGTGTGGATGCTCCACTGCGCGGCTTCTTTTGTCTTCCTATCTTCCGACTGTGCGAACTCTGCGATGAAGTCGGCCACGGCTTGGCCTTTGATTGCAGTCCGTGGGCGATATTGTATGTCAAATTCGCTCATCTAAATCGCCCGTAATGCCATCCGTCCAGCCGCATCAGGGCTCCCTAAGGCTCTTCTCAAGGGCTGATCCGTCAGGACTACAATAGTATGGGCTTGAAAATATGGCTTTAGCTTTCTTGCCGCAGTTACCAATGCAAATGCCAACTTCTCTATTTGCGGGTACCTCTCTTCTGCTCCTCGGAACGCCCGACTTATGAAATAGACTGGTCTTTGAGAACCGTCTTCCTCTCTTACCAATGCCGCACTGACTGCCGCTTGTGAAACAGCTAGATAGAGGTAGAGCTCCTCTCCTGGTTTCGAGGGGCTGAGTAATGGTGGGGACGTGAGGTATTTTTTTAATTCTTCAAACGCCCTCTGGCAATCATCCGTCCATTCGAACGATTTTCTCAGCGTCTTGAAGAATGGTAGACACTTGTCCGTCGCTTTCGAGACAAACCTGTTCAGTGCGGCAATTTTGCCGTTCAGTCTTTGCACGTCTTTGATCGTTTTGGCGGTTCTAATTCCATAATGGCTCGAATCTTTTCTGGATTGACCTCTATCCCCCTGTAAGATACCATAAACCCCAAGAACTTTCCTGCCGTTACCCCAAACACGCACTTAGTTGGGTTAAGCTTCATATTATATGAGCGGAGGGTGTCAAAGGTCTCCTGAAGGTCCTTTAGGTGGTCATCTTCGAGTAGGCTCTTTACAAGCATGTCGTCGACATAGACTTGCACATTTCTGCCGATCTGGTGTGCGAACATTTTGTTCATCAGTCTTTGGTATGTTGCGCCTGCATTCTTGAGCCCAAACGGCGTCACTCTGTAACAAAAGAGCCCTTGGCTAGTGATGAAAGAGGTTTTTTCCTAGTCAGCTTCGTCCATTTTAATTTGATTATAGCCCGAAAAGGCATCCATGAAGCTCAGGAGCTGATGTCTGGCAGTGGAGTCAACCAGGGTATCTATCCGAGGCAGCGGGTAACTGTCCTTTGGGCAAGCTTTGTTGAGGTCCGTGAAGTCAACGCACATCCGCCATTTGCCGTTTGCCTTTTTGACCATCACCACATTTGCTAGCCAGTCGGGGTAGTAGACTTCCCGGATAAAGTTTGCCTCCAGCAGCTTCTTCACTTCTTCTGCTATTGCCTTGTCTCGATCTTGTGCGAATACTCGTTTTTTCTGTCTGATTGGGGAGGATGACGAATTTACGTTCAGCTTGTGAGTTATGACCGAGCTTTCGATTCTTGGCATGTCTTCATGGCTCCAAGCGAACACATCTTGATTCATTCGGAGGAATGATATGAGGGCTTGACGGACCGTCCGGCTAGCAAGTGTCCCTACTCTGGCGGTCCGTTCAGGTCTTGATTTGTTGAGGATTATTTCCTCTATTTCCTCCACCGGCTCTGCTGTCGTCCGTGTGTCCTCTATGCACATGGTCTGCTGTTGGTCCTCCATCTTCAGCATTGCAACGTAGCACTCGCGGGCGGCTGACTGGCTCCCTCGCAATTCACCCACCCCGTGATCCGTAGGGAATTTGATCATTAGGTGGTAGGTCGATGTTGCCGCCTTCCACGCATTGAGTGTTGGTCGTCCGATGATAGCGTTGTACGCAGATGAGCAGTCGACTACTACAAACGTCACATCTTGTGTGGTCTGTCGGGGATAATCCCCCACAGTCACCGGCAGTGTGACCATACCTACTGGAAACACTCTTGCTCCTCCGAAGCCAACCAACGGGGTGTTCGTTGGCGTCAACCGTTCCCGGCCAATTCTCATCTGTTGGAATGCGGGTAAATAGAGAATGTCCGCTGAGCTACCGTTGTCCACTAACACTCGGTGCATGTTATACTCTCCTATCCGCAGGGTGACCACTAACGCGTCGTCATGTGGATGGTGAAGGTGTCGTGCATCCTCCTCGGTGAATTCGATAGCTGGGCTATCTTTCCGTGCTATTTTTTGTGCCGAACCTGTTAGCTGGACGTTGTTGATCATCCGGAGGTAGGTCTTTCGGGCTTTTTTGGACGACCCGGCGGTTGATGTTCCTCCCACGATCATTCTGATGTCTCCGATTGGGGGCCTGGGACGCTCGTTTTCCCTTCGGGGCTGCTGTTCTTGTGCTGGTTGATCCGTCCTCTCCTTTCTGACGTACTTTTGTAGTTTCCCTTGTCTGATGAGGGCCTCTATCTGTTGTTTTAAGTCATAGCAGTCTGCTGTGTCGTGACCGTGATCGCGGTGGAATCGGCAATATTTTTCCCTTGATCTCTTGCTGGGATCTCCTTTCAGCTTCCCAGGAAAGATTAAAGCCTCTTCATCCTTGATTTGCATAAGAACTTGATCTATCGGGGCCGTCAGCGGGGTGAAGCTCGTAAACCTCCCCCCGGGTGGCTTAGAACGCCGCTCAACCCTTCGATCATCTACTCGTGGCCTTTTTGATCCTTGATCTCTTCGTCCTTCTTCCTGCCTCTCCTTCTTCCTCGGTTTATCATCTCGAGCTTGCAACGCGTCTTCCGCGTTCATGTATTTGGTTGCCCTGTAAAGTACTTCTGACATGGTCTTGGGGTCGTTCTTGTATAGGGAGAACATGAACTTGCCCTTCCGTAATCCGTTCGTGAAGGCTGCCACTAGTATCTTGTCGTCAGCTTCGTCTATTGAGAGCGCTTCTTTGTTAAAGCGCGTTATGTAGGCCCTTAGTGTCTCGTCTTCTCGTTGCTTGATACTCATTAAACAGGCTGTGGACTTCTTGTACCGGTGTCCTCCAATGAAGTGCGTCGTGAACAAGGCGCTCAGCTCCTTGAAGGTGCCGATGGTATTCGGAGTCAGTCGACTGAACCAAACTCTGGCGGGGCCTTTGAGTGTTGTTGGAAAGGCCCTGCACATGATCTCGTCCGCTATCCCCTGGAGGTGCATGAGGGTCTTGAAGGTTTCTAGATGGTCCAGAGGGTCCTTCACGCCGTCATAGCTTTCTATATGCGGCATGCGGAATTTATGGGGCAGGGGAAAGGAGTTCACTGCAGCAGTGAAAGGTGAGTCGGTGCGATTGACTAGGTCGTCGAGGTCACTGGAAACTCGTCCCTTGAGTGCGTTCATCATAACCTCCATTTGTTCCCTCATCGCCTGCATCTCCGCGGCAATTTGTGGTGGAGTCGCATCTGTGAGGGATGGCATGCTGAAGTTTTGTCTCTCCAGTCTGCTCGGGACATGACTGCCTTCGGGTTTTTCCTGATTTTTCTTCGCAGCGTTGGTCCCTTCTTGATCCCCTTGATGGTTATTCTGTTCCGCATCCTTCTGGCGTAGCTGTTCCTCTAAGTCGTTGTTTTGTTTGGTGAGACGTTCCACTGCAGCCGCGAGTGTTCGAACTTGTCTTTCGAGGGCGGTCGTGGGGGGTTCTTCTCCCTGAACGTCGTTAGTCGTTGCCATTGAGCGAGTGAGTACCATGCAACCCTTGAGTCCGGGAAAAGTTTGTATGACTTTTTAACTTTCGGATGTTCCCACAGACGGCGCCAACTGATGATGCCAAGAATTTCACCAGTGAGCTGCACGACACTTACGCACTCGAATGTGAATCTGCACAACAAAAAGGAGAAAGACCTACGCAGAGAGCACCGGTGTGGTGCCGGCCAAATACCCTCCGAAGGTCAAGTCAGAAATATGCTCACAACTCTAGAGTGCTAGAGAGAGTAAATTATGCGTACCTTCCCTTGCGAGAGCATTGGGGCTTTTATAGTAGTAGAGAGTGTGGACCTCTCTTACTTGGAGTAGAAGTCTTTTCCTTATAGGAATCCTTATGAGAGTAGATTGCGGAATCCTTTCCTTATGGGACTCTATGGAGTGTGTCGCAAGTATCACATACCAAGGGCCACCCTGCCTTCCATATGGGCCTCGGACCCGCGGATATTTTATATTGGATTCTGTGTCATAAACGTGGCAGACAATGGGCCCGTTCTCTACTGGACCGCGGCACATAACCGTCAGGCCCACTCCAAGCTCAAATTTTATCCTTTTCATATATCAAATGCGATTGGTATAAATTTAAGAGTGGATTTTAGAGTAATAGGTGACGATTGATTAACTATTAAGGACTCTCCACCAAGTCCTCCCTTATCTACTTGGAGTGGTATTGCTATTTATTTAGTGAGAAATATATTGGATATCCTTGCAAAAATATAAATCTTATTAGATAGTTCGTATCAAAAAAGCATATCTTATTGGATAGGTTCAGCTTTACAAAGCTCTTATACAATATTTGGAAGATCTAGCACAGTTTTTTTTGTCTTTGTTAATCAATTGGTCTACGTCCTCACAGTGAATCTTCCCAGAAACTTCTCCAGGGTACCTAGTGCTGTAACTCAAAGTGAGTATTGACAAGGACAATCATGCTGTTTATTAAATTAGCTATTGTTTCAAAAGTTTTAAATTAACCACACAGTTCTAACACTGTTTAAGCAAACAAAATGGCGTGATAAATATTGGTTTTCATAACTGTTGCAATAGTATTCAGCATTCAAAATAACTAAGGTGTAAAATTGTAAAATACAGCTCAAAAGTTGCAACTATAGAACTGTATGATTGCTAATCTGTCTGCTGTTGCAAACAACTGTATAAAGCCACAATAGGAGTAGCTTTTTCTGGAATGACTTGTAAATTTAGTTGAAACATCAAATTGTCAAACTAAAAACGAATACATTTTACATAGATGAAGTGAGTCGTCTCAGCTTGAAGCTCAAAAGTATTGTACATATCTAAAATAGGTGTCATGATAAAAAAAAAAAAAAAAAAATTATGAAATCGATTCTGAAGTTAGGTTAGATCTATTGGTTAGGATAAAACTTAGGTACAGTACCTTAGGTTCTCCTCCTAAGATTCAGTCATGTAATTGCTTAACTAAAAAATATACTTCCATCCCGTGAAAAAAAATCCACTTGGTATAATCTTAGGAGGTAAACCTAAGTAACAACACCTAAGTACTGTATCTAAGTCTTACCCTATTGGTTTTATTATAGAAAAATATTTTTGGTATCTCTAATAAAGACGTCCAAGGTTAAAATAATCACTTCTTCAACAATCAAATTATTATTATTTAAAAAAAAAAAAAAAGGAATTCTCTTAACTTTAGGGTCTGTTTGGAGAGTAATTTTTAAGTACTCCCGGAGCACAGAGAATGGTGCTCCTTCCTCTCACATTCATGGTGGGGTCCGCTCATTAAATTTATGGTAGGGTCCATCATAAATGTGAGAGGAGGAAGCACCATTTCACTATACTCCGGGACTACCTAAGAATTTTTCTTGTTTGGATATTACTTGTTTTGCTGAAATTGAAAAATTATTGTTGAAAGTACTGTAGATAAAAGTAAAAGTTAACTAAAATAGTATATGGAGCTCATGAATAGTTGCAAGAAGTACAATAAAGCCTTAAATAGTAGCAAAAATAAACTTAATAATGAAATAATTTTTATTTTTGGTTGGTATCCAAACGAAGGCTTAATAAACTATACCAAGTGTCCGTACACCATATACCAGCTGATGCAGGTGTTGATATGTGCTCGCAATGATGAAGTCCGCGCTTTTCTCCAATGGGCTTGGAGAAGGCCCACATGAGCTGCTCGCCTACTCTTAAGTCTTTAACCATGGTTAGCAAAATGACCAAAACTTGAACCAGAATCACTTTCCACATGCTATATATTCAAGTCACCCACACCATGCAATCCTCACACGACAGACGTCTATCTCTAAGACAATATCACTAGCTTTCTATCTTTTCTCAATTACCATTTCCAAACCCCTCTTTCGGTTTTGGAAAAAAAAGATATGAAGTCCTTAACAATAGCCAACCTCTCTCTTTTACTGCTTTGTATTGGAGCCACACACCAAACTCCATGGCCTTTCACTCTACTATTTCCCTTGTTGTTTCTCTTAGCTATCCTTCTGAACTATTGGCTTGTCCCTGGAGGCTTTGCATGGAGAAACCATAACCAAAACTCTCCCAAACTGAAAGGTCCAAGTGGCTGGCCTATACTGGGCACTTTACCTGACCAAATGGGTGCTCTTGCTCATCGCAAACTAGCTGCCATGGCTTCATCATATGGCGCAACTAGGCTCATGGCATTTAGTCTTGGAACCGCACGTGCAATCATAAGCAGCGATCCTGATACTGCTAAGGAAATCCTATGTGGGTCTTCCTTTTCAGACCGACCTGTAAAAGTTTCAGCTCGTTTGCTAATGTTTGAGCGTGCCATTGGGTTCGCTCCCTATGATAACTACTGGCGCCACCTTCGTAGACTTGCTGCAAATTACATGTTCTCACCTAGGAGAATTTCGAGCCTAGAGGGACTGAGGCAACGTGTGGCTAATGAAATGTTGGGCGGTGTGTTGAAGGAGATGGAGTTGAGAGGGGTTGTGGAATTGAGAGGCATATTGCAAAAGGGTTCTCTAAGCAACATATTAGAGAGTGTGTTTGGGAGTTGTGTGGAGCTAGAAAGAGAGGAGTTGGGTGATATGGTTAGAGAAGGGTATGATCTTATTGCAAAGTACAATTGGGAGGACTATTTTCCATTAAGGTTTTTGGACTTTTCTGGGGTGAAGAGAAGGTGTCATAGATTGGCTGGTCAGGTTAATAGTGTTGTGGGGAAGATGATTAAAGAGAGAAAAAGAGCTGGAGAGTTCAGTAGTGGTAATGATTTGCTTAGTGCTCTGTTGACTTTGCCTATGGAGGATCAACTAAGTGACTCAGACATGGTTGCTGTCTTGTGGGTAAGGACTCTCTTTCTCACCATACACTGTCTCACACGCATGCATACACTTGTTACACTCTGGTGAGTGGGTAAGGATATGGGACAGGATTGATGTTATGATATGATACGTTTTGGGATAAATATTATCTTGACTTGTGTTATAATGGGTCCGTTTGGATTGAACTTATTGTTGCTGAAAACTGAAAACTGAAAACTGAAAACTGAAAACACTGTAGCAAAATAATTTTTAAATGTGTGAATAGTGCTGTGGGACCCATTTTTAATAAAAAAATTGATAAAAAATGAAATTTGTGGGTCCATGAACAGTGCACAAATGCACTGTTCATGGCAAAAGTCAACAAGTGCGGCTACTGTTCATATGAACAGTAGCCGCACAGTAACAGCACAGTACCGTATTACACCCTCACACGTCTGAAGAAAAAAAAAAAAAAAAAAAAAAAAAAGTTGCAAAACGTGAAATGAAAACGCGCCGCAGCATTAATCTCAATCCAAACGCTCACAATAGGTGATGATGAAGATTGCGTTTAATTTCCTATTTCATATATTATTCTTGTCATTTCTAGCTAATATAAAGTTAAGAATATTTTAGGAAAATCATTACATCTTTACAGTTTTATTAATAATCCTTTGTTGTTTTATACCAAAACATATAAATTATATGTAAGAAATACACACACACATATATATATAACTAATAATTCCATAAAATATGTATATACACACATAACTCATAGGAAAATCTGAATTTGAATCCCCTATCATCCAATTATTGAAAAAAAAAATCCATAAGATAAAGAAATTAATTAGTAATTATCCTCCTTCATAGCAACAAGTTTTAACATGATATGATAATCTAGATCATCATTCTTCTCTTTTTGAGAAACAAACAAACATAAACACAAAAATAGAGAATAAAATTCTAACACAAAGGCATATTACAAACTCCACTTAAAAGTTATAATAATCTAAATCATCCACATTAATTTATGAAGATTGGTTTACATCTATAATGTTTGTTTTATATGAAGATCTCATATATAAGAATTCAAAAGGATGCTATACATAACAAATTCATAAAAGAAATTTTCTAAATATTGTTGTATACTTGTTACTTCCCAAGTATACAATAACAAAACTTAGTTACATATATATTAAATAGTACTCAATAAGGAATCAAATTCAAAATCTATGTTTTTCCATCTTTAATTTTGATTGTTCTAAGATTTATTCTCTTTTTTGCTAACATAAGATTTATTCTCTTTTGGCTTTTATTATATGTTCTCCTCGTGAAATTGCTTGGAATTTCCTTTTCAGCTAGGTTGACAGATTTTTTTTGGTGAGGATTAAATTAAAGATATTTGAGATATTTCATATTTATTCCCTAGTTATCGTTTTACAAAAACTTTTTATAGAACCTTAAATCTGTCGATTCATGTAGTCCATATCAATATTGAGCAATGAAAAGCAGGCTTTTTAGATTCGGGCACAATGATTATGAGTTTGTGACATGACGCCAATACCACACACTGCGTATATGATTGGTAGTTGACTAAAACTATTTCAATCTAGCTATTTGAGTCGTATTTAATATTTTGTCGTGGTACATTTCATTAGCTTTTTACTTTTCTTTATGTTATTTTATAGTGCGCGTTATCTCATACTTATATATAAGATGGGCATGTAAGTTGTAATCCAATTCTTCCATTTTGGGGTTTTTGCTTTTCATTTTTGGGTTGAACTATATATAGCAATAACTGATAAAAAAATCTGACATCAAAACTTGGCTTGTGCGTACTGGGTCGTCCACTCGTCCTTTTAAGCCTAGCTAGATCATCAACAAATTAAAATAACTATTTTTTTTGGGATTTTACTATATTAAAGTGCCTTGTGGATGTGGTTTCCACTTTCCACGTTCAACATTCTTTCTCTTGTCCTATCAAAAAAAAAAAAAACATTCTTTCTCTTGTGACACATATAATCTATATATTATATTATTTGGGACTGCGAATAATTTTTACATGCAAATAAAGATATTAATTTTGTGCACTCTTTATGATCTTATACTATATATCTTTTTTCTTTTTTTTTTTCTTTTTTCTTTTTTCCAGGAAATGATTTTTCGAGGAACTGATACCGTTGCTATACTTCTGGAGTGGATTATGGCAAGAATGGTTTTGCACCAAGACATTCAAGTAAAAGCGCAGCAAGAGCTTGACACGTGCGTTGGAAATCACAGGCACGTGCAAGACTCTGACATACAAAACCTACCTTACCTCCAAGCCATAGTCAAGGAAGTTCTTCGAATGCACCCTCCAGGCCCATTGCTCTCGTGGGCCCGTCTTGCTGTCCATGATGTCCACGTTGGAAAGGTCTTTGTGCCAGCTGGCACAACAGCAATGGTCAACATGTGGGCCATAACCCATGACTCAACTATTTGGAAGGACCCATGGGCCTTCAAGCCCGAAAGGTTTATTGAAGAAGACGTGCCTATTATGGGCTCTGATTTGAGGCTTGCACCTTTTGGGTCTGGCCGCAGGGCATGCCCTGGCAAAGCATTAGGTTTAGCCACGGTGCACTTGTGGCTTGGAAGGCTTCTCCACCAATATAGGTGGATTCCGGCAAAGCCGGTTGATCTTTCCGAATGCTTGAACCTCTCTCTCGAAATGAAGAAGCCGCTGGCGTGTCGCGTGGTTCATCGGTGTGTGGGATTATGAGCTCATGAAGCTAGTGAATGTAATTTGAACTTTGAACTTAAAAAAAAAAAAAAAAAAAACGGTGTGATTAAGTATGTAGTATGTCCAATATTTGTGTGTCTGAGTTAAGTTTTTGGGGGGGACTGAACTGAACCTCCGAACCTCAACAAAAAAAAAAAAAGTAATGTAAGTTGAGTAGTGTCTCGTGGACATTGTAAGCTATTGTTGAATTACTTAATGAAGTTGCTTGAGTTTATGTACGCAGCATCTGAAAATGGTATAGTTCAACTGATTCAATCAAGTTCAGCAAAAAAGAAGACTCAATCAAGGAGGTCTCGACTTGTTTTATTGCCATCTAATTCCATATGATTAGTCCAAAGAAAGACAAACGTAATCTCAGATATTACATTCCTTTACATAAATTAAAACAAATATTAGATTTCAAATATAAATTCAAAGTCCAACATTTATATCCTGAATTCAAGCACAGTGCTTATTGCTTAAGCTTCTATAGTATTTTCATACAAATTAAGCAGCTTCTACCGGAATCCTTGTTGACATCATACCGCAATTAGAATGGAGCTGAGAGGTGCTTTGTTTTGTTTAAATCTTTAGGAGGAATCAATTCTTTATATCATCCAAAAAGAAACCGAAAGTCATGGTTGTCAAGGAATTAGATTGGAGTTCAAATGTTCTTTGTTTTGTTAATTCTTTCGGGAATAATCTTTTTTTATCAACTAACAAAGGCTATTGGTGTATAGTTTTCCGCTGCTAGATCCCATCAAGGGATGGACTTTATCCACTAACTCCACATTTAACAGGTGAGGACTGAGGAGGTATCACTTACACACATCAATAATTTTCCTTTTTTGAAAAAAAATAAATAAATTAAGGAATCCAAACTTACAAAATCTATTCACTAAATGAGTGCAACTCATTGGCGTAATTGATAGTCAATGAGTTTTACATTTTTCACCTCCACCTAAACTAATAATTGATTACTCCATGAAAAATCAAGGGCGTCAATTTCGTATTGGAGGCCATTTCGGTTTGGACAAAGGAATAAAATATTTCAATACTGGTGTATTCAGGGACAGACCCAAGTGGGGGCCCGAGCCCCACCTGGGTCTAATTTTTTTTAGTAGTTATTATATATTTCATTTTTGTAGTTGGGCCCCCTTCCAAAACTATAGGTCCCCTTTTTCCCAATCAGCCTAACTAGTCTAACCCAAAAACTTAACAAAAAGAAATAAAACATTCACAATGGTGATTGTATTTTAGCAAAAAAAACTATTTTACCACCAAAGAACCAAAAAATCATGTGTTATAGGAGAAGTTATAGCTAAAATTTTTGCAACTACAATAAACCGATATAAATACTAGTTAACTATAGCAAGTTGTTAAAAATAAAATACAATATTTAATTAAGATTATATTTCTTCCTTCAATTAAAAAAACTCAAATTCTCTCTCTTCCTTTATTATTTTAATAAGTTGTTTATATTTGTGGGGGGGGGTGAAGTCCAACCTAACATATTGGGCCCAATGCCCTATTTGAAGACTACTGTTTGTCCGAAGAGATGAAAATACTTGAGAAGAAGCCCATGTAAAAGAAACATGTCTGGAGAAGAGCATGAGGCATAGTCCGAGGAGATATCCAATTGTCCGAGGAGGCCATTATCCTCGGATCCGAAGAAACTTGGTCAAACAGACGTCTGGGAAGTTCAATTGATCCTCTTGACAAGTGTAATGATAGAGATGAATCTCAGGCGCGCACGAGGAGAAATATCTAGAAGACAGACTTCAACCACCACATTAAATGCATTGCACCTACTTTTCTGGCCACATTAATGTGAAGAAGACCCCTGAACAGTGCACTCTCAGCTACCGCCACTCACACAAGGCTAAAGAGGACACACGATGGGACATGCACTCAAGTGGGTGTCTAGATGATGAACAAGTGGACGATGAAGATAAAGGGAGAGGGTACTATATAAATGGGAGAGACCTCTGATAAAGGGGGATCAGAAAAAAGAAAGAGCAAAGGAAGAAAACACCATTACTGTAACTCTAAAAATTGTAACCAATGTCTATTCAATACAACTCCTCTTCGGACGTTTATGTTTGCATCTGTCCGAGCATGATTGCATGTTAATTTACTCACAAACATTACAACCCAATACTGTTTAATTCACTACTAGCCCAGCTCTTTCACCCACTCTCTACAAATTCATTGTCTTAGGTTCATTGGGCTCACAATCCATACCTTTTGGGCTTGGGTTACAAAAATTGACCCTACAATATTATTTTAAATGAAGTGAGAAAAAAAAATAGAACATTTGATATTAGGTGTATTGTAAAAGTGAGGTGGTAAAATAGATAAAGTAGTTTTTTGAGGTACTAAAAGCTAAAATGTTTAGCACCACCACTGTGAATGCTCTAACTTCAACAAAAAAAAAAAAAAAAAAAAAAAAAAAAACCCTAACCAGTCTAGTATTAAAAAAAAAAAACACTTTTTTGTTTTTGTTTTTGTTGGTAGATGATTA
This sequence comes from Quercus aquifolioides, assembly GCA_019022515.1. Classification (NCBI taxonomy): domain Eukaryota; kingdom Viridiplantae; phylum Streptophyta; class Magnoliopsida; order Fagales; family Fagaceae; genus Quercus; species Quercus aquifolioides. The sequence goes on from CM032330.1 coordinate 54,629,558, forward strand.
CATTTTAATGTATTTAGAAATAACTATTTTGTGTATTTATAATTTTTTTATACTATATGGATGCCTATTTGGAGTTTTTTTTTCCCTTTATACTCTGGCCCCCCCCGCTAGCTTAAAATCCTAAGTCTGTTCCTGTGTACCATTTTGGGATTACCGTTCTTTATATATTTCTATGCATAAATATATGATTGTATTCATTTATTAATTTTTATGCTTATCAACAAAAAATTTAAAATTCACATATTTTATAAGCCTAAATATTAGTCTAAGTACATTAACCAACATATTAGCTTAAATAACATGTTTTTTATTTAAAAAAAATATCAATTTTGTAATTTTTTTATTATAATGGCCAAAACACCCAAAATATGTTTGTAAGGACACGATTTGAGTCCTAAGCCCAAAAGGTAAAAGGATCTAGGCCCAAAGAGCCCAATACAATGAATTTGTAGAGAGTGGGTTAGAAAACTAGGCTCTAATGAGTTGGATAACGAGTATAGTGGATCCAGATGGCAAGAAAGCAAAGATAGACTAGTTTTATCTAAAGAAAAACCGTCCTCAGCCCAATCCGAGGAGATCAGTTCTTGTATATATTTCTTGAATTTGATTACAAGTACAGTTCTTAGTGCTACAATATTCTTCTCTTAAATTTTCGATCCCTTTCTCTCAGGGTCTCCCTTCTATTTTATACTATCTTTTTTCTTTCATCTCTGCCCTCCACGTGTAGATTAGATTGTTGGTGTTGATCCTTGTCACATCAACACCTTCCTGAAGTCTTTAGGGAGTAGCTATAAGGCTGAAAACTACTGTTCAAGTATCACTTCCTCATTAATGCGGCCAAAGAGTTAGCTGCAGAGCATTCAATGCGGTGGTAGCAGCTTTCCCTTAGATATTTCCCAGCTCCCATTTGTCCTGTACGTTCACAATGCATATCCTTATCAATAGAACTTCCTGGAATGTCACTCTGGATGACAGAACACACTTTCTGATCTCTGCTTTGTTTAGCCGAGGAGATACTCCTCCTCGGCCTACCTTCCCCAGCCCTCTCATTCGTAGCTTGCTCATGGAATTCTGAGTCTTACATCTTCATTACTGTTTATCTGTCCTCGGACCACTAAGCGTCCTCAGACAAGGCCCAAGGCCCAACATATATTCTTGGACCCCTTATCCCTATAATGTTTGATATAAATCAATACAACCCAGTATTTTTTCTGGTATATTTTAAAGAAGCACCAGTATCAATTTAATGGGCAGTACAATATATTTCTCTAGGTACAATAGATAACAATATGGTAATGACATCTTAGTGGAAAATGAATGATGATGAAGATTCTTTTTACCATTTGGACAAGTATTACTGTAGTAGTACTTTTATAATTGCATTTTTAGATAACTTCTGTCTATTTGCAAATTAAATCAGGAGATTACATCAAAATCGTTTTCCGAAATGATATGGTAAGAATAAAGTTAGCCTTTAGGAGCAAACAAAAGTAGCACCAGGTAATGATTTTTGCCAGCTAAGTCCCACTACTAACCCAGTGTTTTATGCTTTAATAAACATGACAAGAGGTGCTGTTTTTTATGTGATTATTACGGCTTGGAATTGAAAGTAAACTCCAAGTAAACCTGACTTTATTTGTTCCTAATTCAACTTTTGCAATGATATTTCAAGCTATATATAGCCCCCATTAAAAACATGTAACCTCATGTCTTTTTCTTTTGCTTTTCTTTTCATAAAGTTGTCTATGCGATTGCTAATTCCTATAACCAGAAGATGATCTGTTTTTTCTCGGCTAATCAAAGTGTTTCTTGAAGTTACTTTTCGTACAGATGACAAGAGAGGATTAAAAATCATTTGTTGTCACAACAGATCAACATAGACGCAACACATTTTTTATTTTCTCTCTTTTATTTTTTCAATGGGTACATTAAGAAGCCCCACAAGGACTTAATTACAAATCACTAGATTCTAAGTACAAGAAATTAAAAAAAAAAAAATGACATGGTTGAGATATAAACTCTTTTGATCTAACCTTGTTCCTTAAACTTGTACATAATGGTAAAGACACGTAACGCATGCCCCAAAAGTTTTGGCTTTTTTAGATCCAAATCTCTCTAACTTTTTTTTTTGGGTGTTGTTCTTTCTTTCTTTCCTTTCAGCATCGAAGGTAAAGCATTTAGCCTTTAGTATTTGCACATAGACACACACTTCCAATAACATGTTAATGCTCCACAAATCTAAACCCTGATTGAGTTGGGACCCGCCAGCATCTCCCAAAGCTAGATGTCCGTTCAACGTGTCTCCATGTAGTTGTTGATAAAACAATCCACAAATGCGACGTAAAATGAGAATGTTGGCTTTCATATATTGCTTTTTGTAAATTGTTTTCTTTTTTAATTGTTACAATTCACTATCAAATATCAAATATGTTATGTACTGGAATTTTTTTTTTTTGGGGTTGCTTTTTTGTTAAAAGAAGATGCTGGATTTCGAATATTCAAAGTGTTAAACTCATTTTTTGGAGATCCAAATGCATGGGGAATATTGTATTCACAAATAACTTTGCGAAAAGAATTGCCCCCACCTGTTTACCTACTCGCAGCCCCTCACTGAGTGCTTGACCATGACCTAGCTCATGGGCTGCTCCGAGCCATCTTTGATGGGTTTGGAGATTAAACAAATTAAAATTGTCATATTTGGGAATCAATTTTGAGGCTCATTCATTTAGGTTGGGCCAAGCTTCTCACAAGAAGACTAACCACCAACTTAACCTAACTCAATCCAGTTCGAAATATAACCTTGCTTGATAAAAAAAATTAAAAAAAAAAAAAACTTCACACACATATTCCAAGCCAATAATTTACCAAAGTGTAGAATTTGGTGAGCCCTATGAGCTTATAATAATTAAGTTACTTTATTGAAGTTGGTCAACTAACCTCTACGGCTACTTTTTTATCAATCTTAACTAAAATTTTATTATAAAATGATAACTATATCTCTCGTGAAAGTCATTAAATATAAAACAGTTGAATTTGAGTGTTTCTCTTTTTGTATAAATGGTGTTAGACAGCTCAATAAAGTCTATACAATCTTCCATATATCTAGCCATATCACTTTTGTAAGATTTTGTAAATAAGTTTTTGCTTTTTTATTAAAAGAATATGCTGGATTTAGAATGTTCAAAGTGTTAAACTCATTTTTTTGGAGATCCAAATGCACGGGGAATATTGTATTGTTCACAAATAACTTTGCAAAAAGAATTGCCCCCACCTGCTTACTCGCAGCCCTTCACTGAGTGCTTGACCATGACATGCTCATGGGCTGGTCCGAGTCATCTTTGATGGGTTTGGAGTTTAAACCAATAAAAATTGTCATATTTGGGAATAAATTTTGAGGCTCATTCATTTAGGTTGGGCCAAGCTTCTCACAATGAGACTTCAACGGTTCAACCACCAGCTTAACCTAACTCAATCCAGTTCGAAATATAGTCTGGCTTGATGAAAAATCTCCACACACGTATATATTCATAGCCAATAATTTACCAAAGTGTTAACTATTTGGATTTGTGGTCTTTTTTTTTCTTCCCAAAATGTAAAGTGAGCGTGAACTCACAACAATAAAATTACTTTATTAAAGTTGATCACCTAGCTAATAGTTACTTTTTTTTATTAACCTATCTTAAATTTTGTTATAAAAGGATAACTATGTCTCTCGTGGAAGTCATTGAATATAAAATAGTAGTTTAATTATGCTTATAGTTTGAATTTGAGTCTCTCTTTTTGTTTAAGTGGTATTAGACAGCTCAATAAAGCTTATAGAACCTTGCATATATCCACATTACTTTTGTAATATTATTATTTTATAAACACGTTTTGAAGGATGTAGCTATTAGCCTTGTAAGTAGGAACAAAATTTTTCCATACATCTACCATATCACTTTTGTAAGATTTTGTAAATAAGTTTTGAAGGATGTACCTTGTAAAAGTAGGAACAAAATTATAGTTAAACCAAGGGGTCGTGGTCCTTGGAATTTTGAACTTCATATATAATTGAAAATTGATATCTTAATTTGGAAGTAGACTCAAAGAACAATGCTAGCTCATAATAATAAAGCAATTTTATTAAAGTTGGCTAGTTAGAGCATCCGTAACAGTTGTTGCAAAAATTATGTCATTTTACCACACCAAAGGCCTACTTTATTATTTTACCACGTCATTTTACAACATCCCATTTATCAGATGTTTTATTATTCAATTCTATACATTAAAATAATATTTACTAAACATTAAAATAATATTTACAATTCATCAACACAATCAACAGCCATCTGCCAACAACCAACAGCCACCAGGCCCACCACCACATCCTCCACAACCAAAAACACAACTCAAAGCAAACCCAAACAAATCCAGCCAAATTCCACAACAAACAAACATAACTCAGAATCTACAGTTAGTTAGATGAACATGCCAAACTACAAACCTGCCTGATACAGAACAAGAACTGAAAATAAACTCAACAGTCAACTTAATTCCTTTGCCATATTCTCACCCTTTTATTGAATCGGCAACAAAACCCACATGGTAAATTCCACGTCTCTACCTAGTACTCCATTCCCACTTGAAATCCCAACCGAATCCACAAAATTTGAAACAATACCACATGGAAAACAAAAACCCAGGTATACTATTATCCATTCATCCATTTTCCAATTAACAAGCTCGCAACAAGAAAGAAATAAACTTTATTGAACACCATGGCATACCCAGCAAAATCAGTTAAATTTTTTCCTAAAATTTCAAATAAGATGAGGGAAAAATTCACACACTGGTCTTGGTAATCTTCAGAGAAGCCTTCGGATTCTTTGTGCCCTTACCCACTGCCGATTAGCCTTGAGGAGCAGAGCACCGAATCGTGGATTTCTGGGTTCAGTTTCAGGAACAGGGCTGGAGAACGGAGGTGAGAGAGAGGAGAGACTGAGACTGACGGAGAGATGAGAGAGAGAGGAATAAAAAAATAATAAAAACATTTGTCACATCTGTCCGTACAGTGGCAAATATGTGAGGACACTGTAGCATGTTGCAAAAATTATAGCATTTAGAACATCTGATAAATAAGGTAAAATGGTGTTTGGTGTGGGATATGTGCCAAATATTTAGCATTTGGCACATATCCCACATCTGCTGTGGGTGCTCTTAGCAATTTGTACTTCTTTTTGTCAATTTTATCTTCAATTTCATAATAAAATGATCAGGTTTTCTTCCAAACTAATTTGGAAAAATCTTTTCCAACCCACTATGTGGCAAGTTGTGTATTATTTAAATAAATCGCATAACTCATTCAAAAAGTCACATAACTAAAATTATATGTGTATGGTCTTTTTAACCTCCACGTGGTGGGTTGAAGAAAGTTTACTCCAAATCGATTTGGATGTAAACTTTTTCCATTATACTTTTGTAGACATCATCAAATGCAAAACAATTCAAGTCTGCATACAATTTGAGTTTGAGTGTCTATTTCTTTGTGTAAATGGTATCAAAGAGCAAGCGGGGCCTATAAAGCCTTCCATATATCTATCCATTTCATTTTTGTAAAAATTTGTAAATAAGTTTGGAAGAATGTAACTACTATCTTTGCAAGTAGGAAAAAATCTACAAGTAGACAAAGGGGCCATGGTCACCTAGAATTTTAAACTTTTTGACATATATCAAAAAGTAAGTTCAAATAACCCAGAGTTTAAAATGATCATAACCCAGATCTGTGGTCAGTGAATTAGTGGCAATCTCCCAAAATAAAAACGAAAGCAACAATGCTATTTTATGGACGACCAAAAACAAAAACAAAAACCAAAAACAAAAAACATCTCTTTTATATATATATATATATAGTTTTTTTTTTAAATACCTCAATTGAATTAATTATAATTTAATCTAAAAACTCCTATGTTATGATTCGTTAAAACTTGATTTAATAAATTTAATATCCACTATCTATTAACAACAATTCAACAATTTCGAGTCTTAAAAAAGACATGAAAACAATCCAAGCATGATAATACAACAACGCTCAATGTTATTCGTTGATTAATGTATTTCTTGGTGTATTTCATTTTTATATTACCAAAAAAAAATTAAAACATTTATATAGTCATATTTAAGAATTACACTAGAAAGAAACAAAACCTTGGATTTGCGAACCTCAATGATAGAGATTGAGAGATTTTGAAAAAAAGGTATGGTCCCCTTTGAGCAAGACTTATGTATACTACTTAGGTTCTGTTTCTTAAGTTTTCCTTTTAAGATTCTGCCATGTGGATTTTTTCTTATGGAACAGAACTGTATTTTTTAGTTAAGTAGTCACATAGCTGAATTTTAAGAGAAAAACCTAAAGAACAGCATCTAAGGTACTGTATCTAAGTTTTATCCATCCTCTTCTAGGTCTTATCATGGGATGAATTGCCCCCACGGCCACCTGCTTACCTACCGGCAGCCCCTCACCCATATTTGAGCGCTTTACCTTGAATTGCTCATGGGCTGGTGACTGGTCCAAGTCATCTTTGATGGGTTTGGACTTTGGAGTAAGAATAAATAAAATAAAATTGTGATCTATAGTGAATTTGGGAATAAATTTTGAGGCTCATTCATTTAGGTTGGGCTCCTTACACAAGGATACTCCAGTCTGAAACATAGTTGGGCTTGATGAAAAACCTTTTGGGAAATATCAATCCACCAAAAAATTTATTAAAAAAAAAAACCGAAAGAAATAGATTCCTAACCAATAAAGCTATCAAAGTATCAATAATCAATTACTAAGACTGGTGGAACTTAAAAAAAAAAAAATATATATATATATATATATATATATATCAAAGAGGTTAAAGTGACTTAGTGACCATATCAACTCGCAACAATAAAGTTACTTTATTAAAGTTTATTAGGTAACAACAACTTTTCTTTATTAACTTATTAAATTTCATTATTAAAGGATAATTGTATCTTTGACAGAATCATTGAATGTAAAAATGGTTCAAGCATGCTTATTGTTTGAAAGTGAGTATCTTCTTCTTCTTTTTTTTTTCTTTTTTTTCTTTTTTTGTGTAAGTGGGTTTTAGACATCCCCATTAAACCTATGGAGCCTTGCATAATCCATATACCTAGCCATATCATTTTTGTAAGAATATGTAAACAAATATTAAAGGATCTAGCTTCTATCCTTCTAAGTAGGAACAAAATTATAGTTATACCAAAGGGTCATGCCCTAGAATATATATGTGTGTTTTGGGAAAAAATTGTACCTAGGCCCCAAAATTAAAAATTGATATCTTAAATTGAAAGTGTAGTCAAAGAACAATGTCAGCTCACAACAATAAAGCCGTTTTATTAAAATTGGTTAATTAGAAATAAGAACTTTTTGTCAAATTTATCTTAAATTTCATTATAAAATTATACCTGTACTTTTGGTGGAGATCATCGAATGTAAATTAATTCAAGTATGCGTATAGTTTGAGTTTGATTTTGAGTGTCTATTTCTTTTGTGTAAGTGGTATGAAAGAGCGAGTGGAGCCTATAGAGACTTCCATATATCTAACCACTTTGTAAGAATTAATAAATAAGTTTAGAAGAATCTAGCTATTATCCTTGTAAGGATATAATTACAGATAAACCAATGGGCCGTGGCTCCCTAAAATTTTAAACTTTTTTAGAATTACCATAATCCGGACATGTGGTTAGTGAGTCAGTGGCTCTCTCTCAAAATAAAACCGAAAGCAACAATGTTTTTTTTACTAACAAAACAAAACAAATCTCTTATATATATATGAGATGGGTTCAAGTTACACCGGATGTAACTTCATAAATGTTATACCTTTTTTGGACCATTGATTTGTATTAGATCTAAAGGTGAAAAAAACACTTATAGTAATGTATTTATTGTTCCCTAGAAATTAGTAACTAAGTCATTAATTCTTCTTATTAAAAATAGAAAAATAAAAAAAACAGCATTAACTCTTTGCTCTCCATCATCATCTTCATCTTCTCTCCCTCTCTCACATGGTTTTGTGTTCTATTTTTTAACTGTTGAGGCAGTATTTGAAGTTTGCACAATGGTGTTTTTCACTTCGGTCATTGGAATGACAAAGAAATTCCGGTAAAAAGAAATCTAAGGGTGAAAAAATAAATCACTGTGTCAACCATAAAGCTAGAGAATATATGCTACCTTTAAGAACTTATTTCTAATTTTAATAAGATAAACAGAAAGGAAAAAGCTACCACAGAACTGAACCTCTTACCGAACCCCCACAAGGAATGCTCAAAATACCTACCCGCTTGATTGGACCATAAGACTCAAACTCCCTTTTGATTCTGCTTTCAATTGTCTCATAACTAAGTCTAGCCACGAACAAAGGGACTTCACAAATTTCGGATACAAGCTACAATTATATAGGAAAGAATGGATATAATATAATAAATAAATGAACAAAGCAATCAAACACTCTGTCACTGGTGGTGCAACAGGAAAAGCATGGCCCCCTGAAAGAACAACTTCACAGGTGGTAGCAAATGAACGAAGAAATCAAACGCTCCCAGACATAAAATAATAATAAAAATTTCACTTGTTTCTTGAACTCGCCCTTAATTTCCATTGTTGAGGGTGAAAGTACATAAAAGATGGAACACAAGACCGTGTGAGAGAGGGAGAGAAGATGAAGATGATGATGGAGAGCAAAGAGTTAATGCTGTTTTTTAATTTTTTATTTTTAATAATAAGAATTAATGACTTAGTTACTAATTTATAGGGAACAATAATGACATGACCATGACTTTTTTTTTCACCCTTAGATCTAATACAAATCAATGGTCCAAAAAATGTGTAACTCTTATGAAATTACACCAGGTGCAACTTGAACCCATCTCTATATATATATACCTCAATTGAATTTGAATTTGATCTAAAAACTCTTATTTTCATAATTTGTTAAAATTCGAATATCCATTCTGCATTTGATTCACAACAATACAACTTTTTCAAGTCGTAAGAAAGTCATAAAAACAATTCAAGCATGCAAACACAACAAACAATTTTATTCATTCATTAATGTATTTCTTGGTGTATTTAATTTTTTCCATACCTTTTATATATATAGACACACACATATAGCTTCATATTTGAGATTTACACTAGAAACAAACATTACCTTGAATTTGCAAAGTTGATGATAAAGTTTTGAGTATTGGGAAAAAATTATGGTCAACCCAAGATCAACTCAAGAAAGAGAAGTTTATGTTTGCTCGATAGCAAGCTCAATATGTCAAACTACCTCGATAGAAACTATGATTTATCGAGATTGCAGGAACTTGATTTTTAGTAAGTTGATAAAGTTGATGAAACACGTGTATTTCAAGCCCTACTTGTCAGAGTATAAAAGGAACATTATAAGTCAACCTAAATTAGGTTTTTTTTAGAGGAGAGAAAGTTGCATTTGTGCCCCTAGGTGTTTTGAAACAAAGTTTCTCTCTAATTCATCATGTTTGAGTACAAACCATTTTTCAATCTGCTCAAAGTGATTAAACACTCCTCAAAGTAGGAAAGTCACTCTACACAAAGAGAATGGGTTTGATGCAGCCTAACTTAATAGGATTTTTTTAAGGCACAAGTTAACAATGAGAATAAGGAAATTAAAGATACTTTACTCGTAATAAGAGTCACACAATTAAAATGCCGAAATTAAAAAAGCCTAAATTACAAGCCCAATTCATGCGAGCTAATGACACACTTACAAGTATGAAGTGATAACCTCCAGAGTCTTGGAATGAGAGAATCAATATCTTTGATTTGATAGATGAGTGTGTGTGACTTGTGTGAGAAAACATTTTCCTACTTATACATGAATTTTGAAATTTTCATGTGTCACATTGCAATTGCCTACATTTCCATGATCCTTGTGCAAGTAAGCATTTTCCTATTTATACATTGATTTTGGCATTTCTATGTGTTGTATTGCAATTGCCTACCTTTTCATGATCCTTGGTTGAAAGTAACCGCTTCTATATAACTTTTGCCACTCACGTGCTTTTTACATGCTTTTATTTTTATTTTTTAATTTTTGAGAAATACATTCTTTTATTTAAATGACCCTGCGAACTCTTTTTGGCATGAGTTAACAGCTATGAGTTAAGAGCTTCATTTTATTGTTGTTAACCCACCTTGAATATATTTATATACTTATTAAAAGCCCACTTCCCTAACTCATGTACACTTAACCCTTTAACCTTTTGCGAGACAAATACCTGTAGTAAGCTCAACTTACTTTAATGGGCCGGTCTCAAAGATCTACAAAATGGTCCAGCTCGAACCCATGTCCAAACTTGGTGTGTGGGCTTTTAACCCGAACATGGAACACGTGGTAGACACATTGGATGGATTTTAGGCAACTTGAGTCCCACAACCACAACCCAAAAAAAACAAAAATAATTGAGCAAAGAATTTGACTCGAGGAGGCTTGACGTCACAGGGAGAGATGAAATTTCAAAATTTCAAAAAGATTCTCCCCACGAGGCACGGCAGAAATGTTAGAAAATAATACAATTTTTTTACGATACCCTTTGAGTTGTAAGAATATATATATGCTGCCACAGGACTCTCTGTTCTAACAAATTGGTCACAACTTTCGGTTTTTATTTCAGCTTTTAGAATTCCGCTCCCTTTTTTTGAATTTAGTGGTTTTACCGTTGTATTCCGCGGGCACAATAGCTAATACCGAAGGGAAAATGCTAGATATAAATATTTTACAATACTTTTTACAATTTGTTGTTGTAATAAATTGTTATTGGTAAGTAGAAAAAATGATGTTAATAGTAGACTTAGATGAAAATTAGTAAAAATTGACTACATCAACAGTTTGTCAAAACGTTGTAAAATAGTTTGTAATTGTAGTATTACTTAATACTTAAGTTATATGTTTTTTTTTCCTCCTAAAAAATGTCATGATTTTTGTCTATTGTTTGGAAAATGAGACTAATATAAAATTACAAATAGCCATACACAGCTTTAGGTATATCCCAAAATGCTAGGGCAATTCAACATTAGACATTGTCTTATGCTTTGGATTTAAAATTATAGTCTAAAAAAACCCTTAAATGGGAAAATCAAGTATCAAGATTAATCATCCTAATTCTATATCTTGTGAGTAATATGAGAACAATATAACTAACAGTAAATATTGATAAATTTATCATGAGGTGCATTGTAACACACACATGCATAAAAAAAAAAAGTTGAAACAAAGCAAGATTAAATGTTCTACATCTCCAAATATAAATTCAACTAGGTTGAATGTCTCCTTAATCTCTTAATTTATAGACTTTTCTTATTAAATTTCTCTCAATTTACTTTTTTTGGCATCATTTCTTACTTTTTTTGTCACTTGAATTTATAGAATTCTCAATTATCTTTTATTTATACTTTTTGATTATACTAATAATAATCAAAATATGTTAAAAATATTAGAATCATTTTTTTTTTTTGGGAAACATTTCTTGTCATCACAATAAATAGACTCAATTTGTTTTCATTGAACCTGTTCGTTAGAAGAGACATAAACACGTGTCCTAAAGTGATCATGTGTCCCATCCTGTACATAGAAACATTGACCAGAGATTAACTTATATTTTGCCTAGCTGAAGTCATTGTAGGGTTGACTGCAAGTCAACCTTTGTGTTGATTGACTTGAGATTCTATAAAATAGGCTTGACTGGTAAACACTTCTGCTGGCAATGGGGTTTACTTGCTAAACTTCGTAGAAAGACGGTTCCCCCTAAAATTTTCAAGAAATAGAGTTCCTTTTGAAAAATAAATTAAGGCAAACCCAGTCCTCCAACGGACAAAATAACCCTTCTTTGAAATGTAAAACAAAATAGAAACACTTTCTTTACTCTCACGTATACTAAAACCAGTAATAGTCGCTATCTTTTAATCCACATTCCACACCTTTGCCTAATCGTCTTGCTAAGTACAACACGTGGCCACTAGAAAGAGCGAGTAAATATCTATGCGAGTACATAATTGCTTACAGGCCCGTTAGTAAGAAACTTTTTCAAATCAAGGAAAACAAAATTCTTCTTAGAAAATAATTTCCCGTAATATATTATTTTATCCTGGAATCCTCTCTTTTTTTTTTTTTTTTTTTTCAGACAAAAATAATTTTCGATCCCTCATAATTTTCCCTCTCATTTTCCCAACCTTTGGAGGGAAAAACCTCCGAACACTCCAAAGCGAAGTCCCTGCTCACACAGGTAAACAAAATCTAGGGTTTTAGTTCTTCCAGTTTCACTTCTCTCTCATTTCCTGTGAACTAATTTACCGTTCCATTTTGTTCTTATCACAGGAAAAAAAGTTACTGCGATCTCAGCTTTTTATGGTCTTCATTTCCATTTGATTCTGTATCAGGTACCAATTCTTGACTTTTAGTTGCTTTTAGCTCAAGTTGTAGCTCTAGTTGTTGTTTTCTGGTCTCGATTTTGTGTTTCATTAAGTTTTTTTACTTTTAGGGTTTTGCTCAGTTATTGTGCACAGCTTGGTTGTGATTTTATGATTCTTCATTGTATTGGATACTTGGAATTTGATGCTGGTGTGGGGTTTTATGGTTATGGGTTCCGTTAATTTGTTGGCGGGTTTGCTTTTTTGATTCTATCTGAGCTAGTGATTTTGAAAGTGTTGTGATTTTTAGGGTTTTGGGTTTAAGCTTTTAGTTTATGGTTACTGATTAATGATCATGTGACTGTTAATTTTAAGCTTTGTTTTCATAAGAAGTTAATTTTAAAGCTCTAGGTTCTTTTTAATGGGTCTATATTATAAGCATGGAAAAATTAGAGAGCTGTGTGTTTCTGAATTCATGAATGGATTTAACAAATTCTGGCCAAGCCGAATGGTTTCCTTGTTTCAGAATCGACCGCATATTACTTGAAATTGAATCTGGTCTATATGTCATTATGTGCTTGTAAAGTTATAGAAGGGCTATCTCTATTCTTGTCAATTGTTTTTACCCAGTAAGGGATACTGCTGAAATCTATTTATCAAGAGGCCATATGTAGTATTGTCAAATTAATATGGAAAATCTGTTGTAGAGATCATAAAGATTCGAGCTAATGTCATGCTGCTAATGAAAATGAATTTATGAAAATTTTTATTTATATATATATTTAAAATTTTTCTAAGCCATAGCTATTGGGATATTAATATGCACTATACGATCGTGTTGATCACTCTTACTCAATAAATTTTAATTTCTTTACAAGTGTGTGCTATGTGTGGTACACGCTAATCTTTATTGATAGTGAGAGGTGGTGGATTATATTTTTCCACCCTACCTTTGATCTGATTAATTTTTGCATGTATACAATGTGGTTTTTGCTATTCAGAATGTCTGGAGAATCCCTAGCATTTTTCTTTTATTTTGTTATTGCAAACATTTGAACCATACTCTGTTTAATCTGATACATATTTGGTGGATTTACTATCCTTGGCTGCTGTTGTCTGGCAGATGTTATCACAAAAAAAGAGGAGAATCTGTTGAGTAACTGTATTTTCAATTGTTCTGCACTTCTACCTAAGCCAAGTTGGTATCAATAACTTTCTCAAGATTGAGGAGTTGTTCCCAACATAGAAATGCAAACAAAGAAAAAAAATCCTGGAAGGAGTGCTGCTCGAGAGAATGTCAGTTCTAGGGTTACAAGAGCTCAGCAGAAGGTCTCTGAAAAAGTTCAAGCTGTAGAAGTAAAAGTTAAGGACTTGATTACATCTTCAGCTAGAAAGCAGAAACAAGGTAAGTTGTTATCTTCCTACTTGTTCATTATAACCTTGGGAAAAAATCATGCATGTTTGTATGTCTGGAAAAGCTTATTACAATAATAGTTTATGTAGCTTTCTTAAGTTTTTATAGTAGGAGGTCAAATGTTTCACAAATGGTTCATTATGAGCCGTCCTTCACTTCATACACCGAGTTTTGAAATGCTCTAACTTATGCTGGTCCTACTGGAGCAGTATTCCAAGTATCATATCATGTATCAATACTGGTTTTCTTATATATATTCTTTTTTATTTTTTTCATGTCATGTATTGTTAGCTTAAGTTGAATTTTCTCAATTATATGAAAAAAAAGAAGTTGAGTTTTCTCTTTGAAATTAATTGGTTTTTACTTTTAGTTTCATATATTAATACCTAAAATGTTTGTGGGTATTCATGATCGCATGTGAATAGTGTTACAAGATGGTTGTACGTATTTATCCTATATGACATCAAAGTTCAAATCATAAGAACTACCCACTCCTCCCTAGAAAAATAATGTGATGTTTGGTGTTGTCAGTCTTTGTAATAACAAGAAACTGTGATAAACCACCTGCTTTTACATGTAAAAGTACAATTACATTTTTAGAATTTCACTGTCATTGGCAAAATATCCATTATATGAAAAACTTTTGAAATGTCTATATTTATGTTGTTTTGTTTGCTTGTCTGTCATATAAAGTATCCTGTTTGAACCATTCTTGTATCGTTTATCTAAGATAATCAAAGAAAAGGGCCCTTCTCAACTAGAACCTCCTACCCTTATAAGTTCTAGGGGGATGGTGAGATTGTGGGCTCAAGACCCATTGGGTGCGTGTGTAACTTACCATTAAAAAGAAAAGAAAAGAAAAGAGAAGGGCCAAAAAAAAGGGAAAGACTACCGTTTTTTAAAAGTTGTTATAGAATTATAATCCTAGGTTGGGCCTTGGTGTGTTGGCAAGTACCTTCCCCCAAAAGCAATAGGTCGTGTTAAAGTTTGGAAACCAACCTCTCCAAAAATAATGGGTGTTAAATTTTTGGTAACAAACTGTTTAATATAAAACATAGAATTTACACACAGTGAGGCTTAGTAAAATTAAACATATTATTTATGTCCTGTAATATGTTCCATCAGGAGTTTGTACTTTGTACAATAGTAACAACCACAATGCAATATATTAGTTGGTAAATATACTCTTCTGCACAATTAGGGAATTTTGATGATGTTTAGCTCTCTAATCAAGTTCAGTAGAACTGATTTAGATGACTATGTCAGCATAAGTTTCAGATGATGGTATCTTTTATTTCAGTGCACCTTTTAAAAATTTTAAAAGAAAAAATCTTTCCCTAATGAAGTAAATGTAATTGTCATTTTCCCTCCATAACTTCAGCTGGAGCTCTTCCCAAGAAGAAGAGGGAGCCTGTTGTGGAAAGAAATTTGAATGCTAAGTATGAGTTGTTGCATAATGAGGCTTCCGATGTTTGTTTGGGGCATGATGTGATTAATGGTGCTTCTATGGAATGTAAGGTAATTATTCAGCCATACCATGTGTGTTTGCATGGGCGTGTCTTGGTGTTTGATGGCATGCTCTCTTTTAAAAACATAATGGGATGATTAATGTGAGTGCTTCATGAAATATCTAAGATTCTCTTGCAACACTTCTTAAAACATACTGCAGAGTGGCAACGAGGAAACTGCTCATTGCATGATGGGAACCATATTTTCTCCATCTTTTCACATTTCTAAACATGCTGGAGGGGAAATCACCAATGGAGGTAGATTATTAGAATTGGTTCTTTAATTTTTTAAAATGTAATTGTGCTTCTTTGCTTCCCTTAAATAATTGCTAAGAGACTTGTCCAAAAATAAAGCTACACATATCTTAGTGTATATTCTTTCAGTTTGAGCTGTGTTCACTATACATTATTAACTTTTTTTTTTCCCCTTTCTAGTTGATTTTGTGAAATACTTTGGGAGTGGAGACCAGAAATATCATCAAGATCGTGAAATAGAATACTCCCAGGATAATGTGTTGAATGTTCATATTGGTCAAGAAATTTCTGAACCCATTGTTGGGGAAGAGAAGAATTACACTGACAATGCAGTAACTTCAGTAACATTCCCTGATGATATGGATATAGATACAAAAAATTTTAATTCGCAGAGCCTTGATCAGATACATACTGTAGGTAGAAATGCTATAGATTCTTGTTGTAATGCGGATTTGGAGGGAGCAAATCTCTCATCTGAAGTTTCAGCTATATATCTTGCCATGAAAAATTCTAAGCTTGAATGCATTGATGAACACGGTCAAGATTCTATGTCAGCTGATGTTTATGTGGAGGATGATCAATATGAGGAATTTGATGACTTTGATCCTTACTTTTTCATAAAAAACTTACCAGACTTGTCAGCAGTTGTCCCAACTTTTCGGCCCATGCTGCTACCAAAACAAACGCGGAGTTGCCCTCCTACTACGCTTGTTTTGGACTTGGATGGTAAGAAAATTGAAATAGTTATATATAATATGTCACTTTCATTATTAGTAGTGTGTATTTTTAGTTTTCATTATTTTTAGGTTTCTGCCATTTATCTCCCATTAATTGATGGACGGAACATCAATAAGCAGCAACTGCTTCTAGTTTCCTGCAATATGATATTTGATCAGGTTGATGTTTAGAAGTGAACTACAGTAGCCAATCGGCCTTATTTTCACAACCCTCCTTGTTATTTTGTCAAAGTTTCTATATTATTTTTTAAAATGTAGATATTTTACCCTGTTCTTGAACTGATTTTGCTTGTTGAGGGTATTGCATGAACTTTGGAAATCTGTGCTTGTATGCTGAAAGTGGCCTTGATTTGCAGAAACCTTGGTGCACTCAACACTAGAACCTTGTGATGATGCAGACTTCACTTTTCCTGTAAATTTTAACCTCCAGGAGCATACAGTTTATGTTCGATGCCGTCCTCATCTCAGAGATTTCTTGGAGAGAGTTTCCAGCGTTTTTGAGATTATTATATTTACAGCTAGTCAAAGTATTTATGCAGAGCAGCTACTCAATGTACTTGATCCAAAGAGGAAGGTATTCCGTCATCGTGTTTACCGTGACTCCTGTGTTTATGTGGATGGGAATTACCTCAAAGATTTGACAATTCTTGGTCGTGATTTGGCACGTGTTATCATAATTGACAATTCTCCACAGGTACTGTTTTAGCTCTCTCTTCTGCATGAAATAAATGAACATGAAGAGTGCCTGCTCCAGCATAGCTGATAAACTTGAAACCTGTTACTTTATATGGATAATACTCCAAGAAGTGAATATCATCAACTTAGAATGATTCTCATCCACCACACCCCCCCCCCCCCCCCCCCCCCTTTTTTATTTTTTTGCTAATAAGAATTCAACATTGGGATAGTGCCAATTATGCATCCTTGACATGGGATTTATTTTATGTTATATAAATAATTGGAAATCTTAATTTCTTAACAAGTATGTTGACTTTCTCTTAGGCATTTGGCTTCCAAGTTGACAATGGAATACCAATTGAAAGCTGGTTTGATGATCGTTCAGATAAGGAACTGCTTTTATTGCTCCCTTTTTTGGAGAGTTTAGTAGGAGTCGAAGATGTTCGGCCACTGATAGCAAAGAAATTCAACCTTCGGGAGAAAATAGCAGCTGCAGCTTATCCTCTAAACTCAAATAGAGGAGACCCTTTTGAAAGATGAGCCTTCAAATGTGAATTTGAGCTCTAAAGTTTGTTGCCCTTTGTTCTGGCTTTTCATCTGTATCATTTGTCCGTTCTGGAACAGCATTGTATTTTATTAAGTTAGGTTGTGATTTCAAGAAGAAAGAGAGGGGATATCATTTAAGGATACAATCAACAATTTATACAACAAAGATGGCATGCAGGCATGCTTAATGGATAAAATTAGTTTGGGAATAAGTAATCTTACTAGACTCAAATATGTATTCCGTGGGCAGGTGATGATAGAACTGAAAACTTGGCTTTAGGCGGGAAGAGGAAATGGAATTTTAATTATAGTGACACCAATTGTTGTATTATAAACTGCAAGCCCTCATGCAGTTTAATTAGAATTCTTATCATGATTGGATAATTGAGATAATCAAATTAGTATCTGATGCCAATTTATTTTAACTAGATATGAGAGAAGCCATATTGTGCCTCTTTTCTTTGGATAATTTAGATAATATATTGGACAAAATAAGAGACCGAGAGTCCCAGATCCATTTCTCGCTTTTGGTAGGAGAACTCAGTCAAGAAGAGAAGAGATAGTTATGGATCCAATTACAAAGAGAAGTCCAATGGAGCTTGATAACGTCAAGGTTATTTTAAATCTAGCTGCGAGAAGGCTTAGTCCAAATGGTAGCCATGGTGGATTTGTAGGCCGTCTGGGCAACAAGGTGTTCTTAATAATCTTTCCTAATACCATCAACTGCTTTTTTTGGCTTCAGGGATTAAGACTGCAAAAATAGTTTGAATTTGAATACCCCAAATACTGTAATTAAATGGAGGCAAACAAAATAAACTTGTTGCTGTGCTTAAGCTTATACAGTAATACGTGAAATTGATTGCATCTGTGTCAAGAGTCAAGAGTCGCGTGCTCGGCCCCTCAAATGAGTGCTTCTCAGTTCTCATCCGTGCCCATTGAACTTGACTTGGAAATTGGGTTGGTGCATTTGGGCCATGTTACATTAGACATTGTGCTGCCACTGATCCGCCCTCTCTTTCTCTCTTTAACTTTAAATTGTAAGCTCCAACTGATTAAATGGACATTTTTTTTATCAACAGTGTTTGTTACACACTTATATGGATGCACATAAGTCGGTAATAATACTGAAATCTTACTTGTGTGGATCCACACGTGTAATAGGTTTTTTTTTTTTTTTTTTACGTACACAAATTCATAAACGAGAAACAAGTTCTTGATAGAAATTCTTCTAAAAAAAAATAAAAAAGTTCTTGATAGAAATTGCTATTTCATTTCAAAGGAAAAAATGGTTGAGAGAGAGAGAGAGAGAGAGAGAGAGAGGAAGCGTGTGAAGAGGCCTAACAAACTCTACGTACACGTGCCGTGCCAGCACGTAGTAGGGCCCACCACGACTCAACCTCCTTGTGGAAGTTACAACGGTCTATAAATTCCTCCAATTCCTCATTCACCTCCCGCCACATTTTCATTTGGTTTCTCAGATTCAAATTTTCAAAGAAAACGCTCTCAGCTTTTTCTCTCTCGGTCTTTCTCGCTCCGATTCTCAATTCTCTCTGAAAAATCGTTGAAGCCATGGTGAGCCGAGAAAACTCTCTAGACTATTGCTTTCTTTCTCTCTAATCGTTTCAATTGATCATTCGCTTCAGAATCTCACTGTAACGTAATCGTTTTCCTCAGGTTGTAGCACAGAAAGTGAAGGAAGCTGAAATCACTGAGCAGGATTCGCTTCTTCTGGTAATCATCATCAGAATTCATATTTTTCGATTTTTCTGCCTTTTTAAATTTAATTAAGCACAATCGCATTGAATCGCATTTGAATTTTTGTGCTGAAATTTACACCTGAGCATATTTTACTTGTTTATACGATCAGATTCAATTTGTTTTTAGAAAAATACATAGAATTATTTTTGGTAACTTCCAGATAATCATACTCTGTTTCAGAGTATTCCACGTAAAAATTGGTTCAAAGAATTGGAAATTATTTCTCATTTCATTTTTTGCTAGATCTTAGATCTTTAAGATCGAGAAATTAAATTTCTGTGTTGTGTTAATTGAAATTTGAAACAGACGAGGAATCTGCTCCGAATTGCTATATTCAATATTAGTTACATCAGAGGCCTATTTCCTGAGAAGTACTTCAACGATAAGTCTGTTCCTGCTTTAGGTAAGCTCTTCTTAGTTTGACTCTCTCTCTCTCTCTCTCTCTCTCTCTAAAATTGAAAATATCTATTAATGATTTTCTTTGGAATAATGATCTCATTTTCAGAGATGAAGATCAAAAAGCTCATGCCAATGGATGCAGAGTCTCGCAGACTCATTGATTGGATGGAAAAGGGCACGTCTACACAGATCCTCTTGATCTGAAAGAGAATCTATATGTGTGTGTGTGATTGGATTATTTATATATGCGATTTTTGCAGGTGTATACGATGCATTGCAGAAGAAGTATCTGAAAACGCTTTTGTTCTGCATTTGTGAGGCAATTGACGGACCAATGCTTGAGGAATATGCATGTAAGGTTTCGATCATCTTCATCTGATTCGTCATACTTGACGCGTGTCAAATTCTGGTTGGCAGATGAGAGCTCTAGCACTCTTGCCTTAACACCAGATCACAACACAATATTGCATTTAGTGATAGATCTCACTGATTTTGTTACTGGAAATAACTGTATTGTGCTCAAAACTAGTTATATAGGATAAAATTCAGAAGATTAATATATTATTATGAATGTATATGCTGCTGCAGTTTCTTTCAGTTACTCAAATTCCGATAGCCAGGAGGTTTCAATGGATATCAGTCGTACTGGTAACAAGAAAAAGGGTGGAACATTCAAGCATAACTCCTCGAATGAAATTACTCCGAACCAGATGAGGTAATTAATATATTGGACTAGAGAAAACAATTTTCATTCTCATGTTGTTTGGCTTTGGTTTTTGAATTTACGCATTTTTAGGAGTTCGGCTTGTAAGATGGTTCGGACATTGGTTCAGTTGATGAGAACTCTGGATAGGATGCCCGAAGAGGTAAATGAACTCGGGACTAATTATTGTATGACATATGACATTTTACAAAGTTTTGTGCATATTGATTATGTGAGATTCTATGAGATTTTGACTGTATTGGTGAAGTGATTGTATGGTGTTTGGTGTTATTTTTGTTCCAGCGTACTATTCTGATGAAGCTGCTTTATTATGATGATGCGACGGTACGTTCTTTTCAATGTTTTCTTGTAATTCAGTTTTAGATTAGGAAGCTAGTTATGCAGTTATGAGTGACATTTTATGAATGTGGAAATTCAATACACTTGTAACTCTTGTGGTTTTAACTTATCAAAAAAAAAAAAAAAGAAACTCTTGTGGTTTTTGAATGTGTTGGGGTGGTTAAACATAATTGTGGCATTTGAGGATTTTGCATATTTTTGTAATGAATGGAAGATGCATATACATTTTGGCCTTTTTCCCTTGCAGCCTGCGGATTATGAGCCTCCATTCTTCAAAGGCTGCACAGAAGAAGAAGCTCGTAATCCATGGACCAAAAATCCTTTGAGAATGGAGGTTGGGAACGTGAATAGCAAGCATCTTGTATTGGCTCTCAAGGTAAGGGAATAAGATTGCAGGATCGACTTGATATTTGGGATCGATGGTTCATATATCAGAGCTAAATTTTGTCTTAAATGGTTTTGTGTACAGGTAAAGAGTGTGCTTGATCCTTGTGAGGATGAAAATGAAGATATTCAAGATGATGAAATGAGCTTAGGAGCTGATTCTGTGCAAAAAGATGACTCTTCTGATTCTGACAGTGAGGTGAACCAACAACATTACTCCATTTTTTATGTTTTCATTTCCTTTTGAGGATACAACTAAGCTTGAATGGAGCTGACTTGATTTTCATGTACAGGTACAGCAATTAAGTTGAAAAAATCTCTAATATTTTGTTTATTTCTTTCAGGTCAACCATTCGGAAGAAAATCAATATATAGTTGCACCAGTTGGTAATTACTTTGTCCCTATGTTCCAACTTGCAAATAGTTTGCGTTTGAGTTGATACTGGAAATAACAATAGCATTCTTGACAGATAAACATCAGCAAGAGGAAGATAACAATGGCATGGTAGATGAAGGTAACATTACAAGTACACATGTCTATGTTGGTAGAGCTACTTTTATATGAAATGAGAGTGATAAATTCAAAGATAAACCTGAAGAATAGTAAAAGATTCATTAACATTGTTTCTTTGCTTTTTTCTTTCTTATCTTCTGGCTGATAATTGTGGTTTCACGGACATATCACTGGGGTGTGGCTATTCCTGTTATATGTGCAGATGATACCCAAGACCCAGAGGAAGATGAACAACAATTGGCCCGTGTAAAGGAATGGATCAACGATCGTCACATTGATACTGTTGACTTTACTGATATTCTCTCTAATTTCCCGGACATCTCAATGGTAAGGGCTTATGATTTTTACACTCTTGTGGACAAACAGTTGAAAGAATGAATGTCAGTACAGTTAGCTACTTAGATTAAATTTCAATTCCTAATGTTTCCCTAGTTTATAATAGTACTCAATCTATGTAATATTCATGATAGTGTTTTGTGTTATTGTAACAGGTTTTGACTGAGGGTAATTGGACGCTTTAATCCATGTTAAAGCTTCTAAACAAGAATAAGCGCATTTAGTGTTGCATATTTTCGTTACTTAGCAATTTTTGTTACTGTTCTGAATCACTTCTGATTCCATTTAAACTGAATTTCAGAAATCATGGAAAAGCTTGTTAAGGAAGGTGTTCTTTCGAAAACTGGGAGGGACAGTTACACCATTAACAAGCAAAAGGTTGTTTTATCATTTTTCCCCATCTATTATATTGAAGGTTGTATCTGTATTTGGCCAGCAGCTCATACTTATTTTCTTTTTGACAAACTAGAATTCTGACTATGAATTCACAACGGTGAAAGAAGAAATGGATGGTCAAACAACACCTTTTGGTGGCAAAGTTCCCCAGGTTGAAGATAACATGTACATGAAGGTAAGATTTAATTTATTCTGTTTTCCTTAGTTTGTGGTCTATGGAGCTGATTTCTCATCTACAATGTGAACTAGTATGTGTTTCCCGCATCTACACTCTACACGAACTGTTGCTGTATTTATATTTAGAGTGATTTCCTTAGGATCCGCAGCATTCCCAACAGTATCCACAACTATGGTCCACAAGTGCCTGCATAGAGCTAAAATCAGCAGTTAGAACAAGGCCTATTGACATTTTATGCCATATGGACACCAAATACATTCAGTTTTTGGTCATTGCGAGTTCTCTGATTGGTTTAAAGAACAAAATTGTCAATTCTGATTATCAAATAAGGATAATCTTTTCCTTATTCTTTAAGATTGTTGGGAAAGGATGTTAGATAAGAGGTGTCCAGTAATTTTGTTCTTTATGCCATTCCTCAACTTCTTTGTCTAATTTTTCAGGCTTTGTATCATGCTCTTCCAATGAATTATGTAACTGTGGCAAAGCTTCAAAGCAAGCTTGAAGGAGAAGCTAACCAAACAACTGTGCGCAAAATAATCAACAAAATGACTCTAGATGGTTTTCTTGAAGCAAAAGGCAGCAGAAAGCTAGGTTTGTGCAGCCCAATTGAAAAGTTTGTGCTTGGCTTAAATTTGCAGGATTAAATTGCAGTCAATTTACTTTTCTTTCATCTATTTTATAACATAGGCAAGCGTGTGATCCATTCTGAAATGACTAAGAAAAAGCTACTAGAAGTCAAGAAAGCTTTGAACACTGATGGCATGGTAATATCCATAAACTTAGTTTTCTGTTCAAAGCTGCATCTTCTTCGAATGTAACAGTACTAATTCTTCTTTGACCCCTCAAATTGAACAGGATATTGATACCAATGAACCAAATAACAAATCCAGCTATGTCGAGCTCCAGAAAATGGGTACCTGATCAAAGTTTCTTTTTCTACTTAAAGTTCAGCTTCACGGATTTTACCATATATATTTATAATAGCACTTTTCACTACAACATGCTTTGTTTATTTCAGGGAGCAACTACAACGACATGTCCACTTGTGGTGCCCTACACTCGATTGGATCAGATCTCACACGCATGAAAGTGAGATCTGAAATAAATCAAAATGGCTCAATTAGGAGTGAGCAGACAATTTCAAAGACAAAGGAGCCTGGAAACACTCCCACAAGTAGGGTGGAGGTAATGTAGAAATGAAACATCTACTCTTTTCAATTAACATTAACATGTCTTGCAATTGGATTGGTCCACTGCCACTTGATAAGTAGTTCACTACGTAAATTGAGCAGCCAGTAGCTTCAAGAGAGAGTTTTGTGCCAAGGTACGAGAATGGCAGAGCAAATGGAGACACAAATTACAATGATGAGGTAGATGGAGTTATCTGCAGTAGGTCCAGTCAAGAAAGGCGATCAAGAAAAACAAGCACTGTATGCTTTTAATTCCTTCCAAGGAATCAGTTGGTGTTTTTTACTATTTTCATGCGGGACTAGTCTAATATATTGAATTGTGACCTTTTCTCTTTTGTAGGTTAGGGAGCCTATCCTTCAGTATGTGAAACGCCAGAGATCTCAGGCTACTTGAAATGCTTTGGAGATGTGATGCTACTACATTGCATTTTCTCCATAGTTTCATGACTTTGTTTTCCACTTGTATGTGTGGAATTTAATGAAGCAACTTTTTGTGACCTTAGCTAGAATGTCACAATCATGACAATTTACATTTCTCCTTAAAAGTCCTTTGTGGTACCGAGAATGCTTTTGCGTACATACTTGCAATTTATCAGCTAGGCTACCATTGTAGGGTGGTCCACGTAAAAACAAAATGGTCTTATTTCTTTCTTTTGTCTTAACGTGATGACGGATGAGTTATATGAATTGGTTATGCAATTATGCAATCTCTAGTACTGTGCTTTTTGGTACATTGGAACCTCTTAATCATATGGAAACAGCTGACAGGGCAGTGGTATTTCAGACAATTTGTACTTTGATTAACTCTAGGTAGGAATATCCATGAGCCCATAATTCTTGCCGACAAGGTATACTTCAAGTCAAGAAGATAACATATTGCATAAAGTACAGGAAACATCAATGGAACTATGCATATGCTACTTGAAAAATAATGGGAAATGTCATAAATGGTGTTGGTATTGGTAGAAATTAGCTATGAAAATGGTTGAGAGTCTAATGCTAATGCTGTAAGCTATGCAGAACCATAGGTTAAACGGGTGAAAGATGGGTGCGTTGTTGACCCAAAATGTGAACAACTAACGTTTGAGAAGGGC
The DNA here is from genome assembly GCA_019022515.1 of Quercus aquifolioides. Lineage (NCBI taxonomy): Eukaryota > Viridiplantae > Streptophyta > Magnoliopsida > Fagales > Fagaceae > Quercus > Quercus aquifolioides. Next base: position 54,654,423 of record CM032330.1, read on the forward strand.
AAGATTTTTATTTGAAGTTGTAGGTTATATGACTGATGTTTGAGAAGGGTAAGAATTTCTTTTGAGAATCTTTGTTAACTAATGCCAGATGGTTATCTTGGGAGACATGTTTGATTTAAAAATTTGTTGAGCCGCGTGGCATTTGTATAGGTGGAGATTATAGAAATAAAAGAAAACCCGTGCAATACGGGAAAAGTTTAATAAAAATTATATTTTTTTTTCCTATTTTTAATAATTATGACAATTATTAGTACTTTTGAAATTTTTGTCCAACCATTATAATTTATAAATATGTGGTGAACTTGTTTTCATTGATTTATGAGGTTTAAATAATAAGTTGTGTTAAAGTATTGTTGTGCCTAGAAAAAGTATAACTTTAAAAAGTTGTTGATAATTCAAATAAACTAAAAATATGGTAACAAACATGAAACATGTACTAAATTACTAATAAGTTAATTGAGGAAATTCAATTTTAACAATTACAAATGTTTTTATCCTCGTGTGCAGTTGGGACAAGGCCACATGATTATCCAATTCAATTTTTTAATAAACTGGAATTAGGAAGTACAAAGTTATCAGATTTTTTTTTTTTTTTAGAGAAGGTTATTAGATTTTTACCTGAATGACCGGATATAAATTAAATCACATAGCATTCATTTATTGAGTTATCACATGAGTGAGTTAGTGATATGTTACCCCTTATCTATTAGCTTGTGTATTAAATATAAATTAAATCACATAACATTCACTCATCTGAATTATGTTACATCTTATCTTTTTCTTTTTCTTTTTCTTTTTTGATAAAATGTTACACATTATCTACAAGCTTTTGTACTAATAAAATATCAAAGTAACTTTAGCATGAAAAATCTCTAAAGCTTTCTCTAAAGCTTAAAGCTTTAGAGATTTTTCATGTCAGCCAAAAAAAAATAATAATAATAATAACACCGTAAAATTATCATTTTCTTACCGGCCAAAACAAGTGGCTCATGTAAACCAAATAATAATTGATATGTGATATGTGACAATGAGACATATGTCAATTGACTCTATCTGTAATTATATCCTTACAAGGATAATAGCTAGATTCTTCTAAACTTATTTATTAATTCTTACAAAGTGGTTAGATATATGGAAGTCTCTATAGGCTCCACTCGCTCTTTCATACCACTTACACAAAAGAAATAGACACTCAAAATCAAACTCAAACTATACGCATACTTGAATTAATTTACATTCGATGATCTCCACCAAAAGTACAGGTATAATTTTATAATGAAATTTAAGATAAATTTGACAAAAAGTTCTTATTTCTAATTAACCAATTTTAATAAAACGGCTTTATTGTTGTGAGCTGACATTGTTCTTTGACTACACTTTCAATTTAAGATATCAATTTTTAATTTTGGGGCCTAGGTACAATTTTTTTCCCAAAACACACACATATATATTCTAGGGCATGACCCTTTGGTATAACTATAATTTTGTTCCTACTTAGAAGGATAGAAGCTAGATCCTTTAATATTTGTTTACATATTCTTACAAAAATGATATGGCTAGGTATATGGATTATGCAAGGCTCCATAGGTTTAATGGGGATGTCTAAAACCCACTTACACAAAAAAAGAAAAAAAAAAAGAAGAAGAAGAAGATACTCACTTTCAAACAATAAGCATGCTTGAACCATTTTTACATTCAATGATTCTGTCAAAGATACAATTATCCTTTAATAATGAAATTTAATAAGTTAATAAAGAAAAGTTGTTGTTACCTAATAAACTTTAATAAAGTAACTTTATTGTTGCGAGTTGATATGGTCACTAAGTCACTTTAACCTCTTTGATATATATATATATATATATATATATATATATATATTTTTTTTTTTTTTTTTTTTTTTTTTTTTTTTTTTTTTTTAAGTTCCACCAGTCTTAGTAATTGATTATTGATACTTTGATAGCTTTATTGGTTAGGAATCTATTTCTTTCGGTTTTTTTTTTTAATAAATTTTTTGGTGGATTGATATTTCCCAAAAGGTTTTTCATCAAGCCCAACTATGTTTCAGACTGGAGTATCCTTGTGTAAGGAGCCCAACCTAAATGAATGAGCCTCAAAATTTATTCCCAAATTCACTATAGATCACAATTTTATTTTATTTATTCTTACTCCAAAGTCCAAACCCATCAAAGATGACTTGGACCAGTCACCAGCCCATGAGCAATTCAAGGTAAAGCGCTCAAATATGGGTGAGGGGCTGCCGGTAGGTAAGCAGGTGGCCGTGGGGGCAATTCATCCCATGATAAGACCTAAAAGAGGATGGATAAAACTTAGATACAGTACCTTAAATGCTGTTCTTTAGGTTTTTCTCTTAAAATTCAGATATGTGACTACTTAACTAAAAAATACAGTTCCGTTCCATAAGAAAAAATCCACATGGCAGAATCTTAAAATGAAAACTTAAGAAACAGAACCTAAGTAGTATACATAAGTCTTGCTCAAAGGGGACCATACCTTTTTTTCTAAATCTCTCAATCTCTATCATTGAGGTTCGCAAATCCAAGGTTTTGTTTCTTTCTAGTGTAATTCTTAAATATGACTATATAAATGTTTTAATTTTTTTTTGGTAATATAAAAATGAAATACACCAAGAAATACATTAATCAACGAATAACATTGAGCGTTGTTGTATTATCATGCTTGGATTGTTTTCATGTCTTTTTTAAGACTCGAAATTGTTGAATTGTTGTTAATAGATAGTGGATATTAAATTTATTAAATCAAGTTTTAACGAATCATAACATAGGAGTTTTTAGATTAAATTATAATTAATTCAATTGAGGTATTTAAAAAAAAAACTATATATATATATATAAAAGAGATGTTTTTTGTTTTTGGTTTTTGTTTTTGTTTTTGGTCGTCCATAAAATAGCATTGTTGCTTTCGTTTTTATTTTGGGAGATTGCCACTAATTCACTGACCACAGATCTGGGTTATGATCATTTTAAACTCTGGGTTATTTGAACTTACTTTTTGATATATGTCAAAAAGTTTAAAATTCTAGGTGACCATGGCCCCTTTGTCTACTTGTAGATTTTTTCCTACTTGCAAAGATAGTAGTTACATTCTTCCAAACTTATTTACAAATTTTTACAAAAATGAAATGGATAGATATATGGAAGGCTTTATAGGCCCCGCTTGCTCTTTGATACCATTTACACAAAGAAATAGACACTCAAACTCAAATTGTATGCAGACTTGAATTGTTTTGCATTTGATGATGTCTACAAAAGTATAATGGAAAAAGTTTACATCCAAATCGATTTGGAGTAAACTTTCTTCAACCCATCACGTGGAGGTTAAAAAGACCATACACATATAATTTTAGTTATGTGACTTTTTGAATGAGTTATGCGATTTATTTAAATAATACACAACTTACCACATAGTGGGTTGGAAAAGATTTTTCCAAATTAGTTTGGAAGAAAACCTGATCATTTTATTATGAAATTGAAGATAAAATTGACAAAAAGAAGTACAAATTGCTAAGAGCACCCACAGCAGATGTGGGATATGTGCCAAATGCTAAATATTTGGCACATATCCCACACCAAACACCATTTTACCTTATTTATCAGATGTTCTAAATGCTATAATTTTTGCAACATGCTACAGTGTCCTCACATATTTGCCACTGTACGGACAGATGTGGCAAATGTTTTTATTATTTTTTTATTCCTCTCTCTCTCATCTCTCCGTCAGTCTCAGTCTCTCCTCTCTCTCACCTCCGTTCTCCAGCCCTGTTCCTGAAACTGAACCCAGAAATCCACGATTCGGTGCTCTGCTCCTCAAGGCTGATCGGCGGTGGGTAAGGGCACAAAGAATCCGAAGGCTTCTCTGAAGATTACCAAGACCAGTGTGTGAATTTTTCCCTCATCTTATTTGAAATTTTAGGAAAAAATTTAACTGATTTTGCTGGGTATGCCATGGTGTTCAATAAAGTTTATTTCTTTCTTGTTGCGAGCTTGTTAATTGGAAAATGGATGAATGGATAATAGTATACCTGGGTTTTTGTTTTCCATGTGGTATTGTTTCAAATTTTGTGGATTCGGTTGGGATTTCAAGTGGGAATGGAGTACTAGGTAGAGACGTGGAATTTACCATGTGGGTTTTGTTGCCGATTCAATAAAAGGGTGAGAATATGGCAAAGGAATTAAGTTGACTGTTGAGTTTATTTTCAGTTCTTGTTCTGTATCAGGCAGGTTTGTAGTTTGGCATGTTCATCTAACTAACTGTAGATTCTGAGTTATGTTTGTTTGTTGTGGAATTTGGCTGGATTTGTTTGGGTTTGCTTTGAGTTGTGTTTTTGGTTGTGGAGGATGTGGTGGTGGTGTGGTGGTGGGCCTGGTGGCTGTTGGTTGTTGGCAGATGGCTGTTGATTGTGTTGATGAATTGTAAATATTATTTTAATGTTTAGTAAATATTATTTTAATGTATAGAATTGAATAATAAAACATCTGATAAATGGGATGTTGTAAAATAACGTGGTAAAATAATAAAATAGGCCTTTGGTGTGGTAAAATGGCATAATTTTTGCAATAACTGTTACGGATGTTCTAACTAGCCAACTTTAATAAAATTGCTTTATTATTATGAGCTAGCATTGTTCTTTGAGTCTACTTCCAAATTAAGATATCAATTTTCAATTATATATGAAGTTCAAAATTCCAAGGACCATGACCCCTTGGTTTAACTATAATTTTGTTCCTACTTTTACAAGGTACATCCTTCAAAACTTATTTACAAAATCTTACAAAAGTGATATGGTAGATGTATGGAAAAATTTTGTTCCTACTTACAAGGCTAATAGCTACATCCTTCAAAACGTGTTTATAAAATAATAATATTACAAAAGTAATGTGGATATATGCAAGGTTCTATAAGCTTTATTGAGCTGTCTAATACCACTTAAACAAAAAGAGAGACTCAAATTCAAACTATAAGCATAATTAAACTACTATTTTATATTCAATGACTTCCACGAGAGACATAGTTATCCTTTTATAACAAAATTTAAGATAGGTTAATAAAAAAAAGTAACTATTAGCTAGGTGATCAACTTTAATAAAGTAACTTTATTGTTGTGAGTTCACGCTCACTTTACATTTTGGGAAGAAAAAAAAAGACCACAAATCCAAATAGTTAACACTTTGGTAAATTATTGGCTATGAATATATACGTGTGTGGAGATTTTTCATCAAGCCAGACTATATTTCGAACTGGATTGAGTTAGGTTAAGCTGGTGGTTGAACCGTTGAAGTCTCATTGTGAGAAGCTTGGCCCAACCTAAATGAATGAGCCTCAAAATTTATTCCCAAATATGACAATTTTTATTGGTTTAAACTCCAAACCCATCAAAGATGACTCGGACCAGCCCATGAGCATGTCATGGTCAAGCACTCAGTGAAGGGCTGCGAGTAAGCAGGTGGGGGCAATTCTTTTTGCAAAGTTATTTGTGAACAATACAATATTCCCCGTGCATTTGGATCTCCAAAAAAATGAGTTTAACACTTTGAACATTCTAAATCCAGCATATTCTTTTAATAAAAAAGCAAAAACTTATTTACAAAATCTTACAAAAGTGATATGGCTAGATATATGGAAGATTGTATAGACTTTATTGAGCTGTCTAACACCATTTATACAAAAAGAGAAACACTCAAATTCAACTGTTTTATATTTAATGACTTTCACGAGAGATATAGTTATCATTTTATAATAAAATTTTAGTTAAGATTGATAAAAAAAGTAGCCGTAGAGGTTAGTTGACCAACTTCAATAAAGTAACTTAATTATTATAAGCTCATAGGGCTCACCAAATTCTACACTTTGGTAAATTATTGGCTTGGAATATGTGTGTGAAGTTTTTTTTTTTTTTTTTTTTATCAAGCAAGGTTATATTTCGAACTGGATTGAGTTAGGTTAAGTTGGTGGTTAGTCTTCTTGTGAGAAGCTTGGCCCAACCTAAATGAATGAGCCTCAAAATTGATTCCCAAATATGACAATTTTAATTTGTTTAATCTCCAAACCCATCAAAGATGGCTCGGAGCAGCCCATGAGCTAGGTCATGGTCAAGCACTCAGTGAGGGGCTGCGAGTAGGTAAACAGGTGGGGGCAATTCTTTTCGCAAAGTTATTTGTGAATACAATATTCCCCATGCATTTGGATCTCCAAAAAATGAGTTTAACACTTTGAACATTCGAAATCCAGCATCTTCTTTTAACAAAAAAGCAACCCCATAAAAATAAAAATAAAAATCCAGTGCATAACATATTTGATATTTGATAGTGAATTGTAACATTTAAAAAAGAAAACAATTTACAAAAAGCAATATATGAAAGCCAACATTCTCATTTTACGTCGCATTTGTGGATTGTTTTATCAACAACTACATGGAGACACGTTGAACGGACATCTAGCTTTGGGAGATGCTGGCGGGTCCCAACTCAATCAGGGTTTAGATTTGTGGAGCATTAACATGTTATTGGAAGTGTGTGTCTATGTGCAAATACTAAAGGCTAAATGCTTTACCTTCGATGCTGAAAGGAAAGAAAGAAAGAACAACACCCAAAAAAAAAAGTTGGAGAGATTTGGATCTAAAAAAGCCAAAACTTTTGGGGCATGCGTTACGTGTCTTTACCATTATGTACAAGTTTAAGGAACAAGGTTAGATCAAAAGAGTTTATATCTCAACCATGTCATTTTTTTTTTTTAATTTCTTGTACTTAGAATCTAGTGATTTGTAATTAAGTCCTTGTGGGGCTTCTTAATGTACCCATTGAAAAAATAAAAGAGAGAAAATAAAAAATGTGTTGCGTCTATGTTGATCTGTTGTGACAACAAATGATTTTTAATCCTCTCTTGTCATCTGTACGAAAAGTAACTTCAAGAAACACTTTGATTAGCCGAGAAAAAACAGATCATCTTCTGGTTATAGGAATTAGCAATCGCATAGACAACTTTATGAAAAGAAAAGCAAAAGAAAAAGACATGAGGTTACATGTTTTTAATGGGGGCTATATATAGCTTGAAATATCATTGCAAAAGTTGAATTAGGAACAAATAAAGTCAGGTTTACTTGGAGTTTACTTTCAATTCCAAGCCGTAATAATGACATAAAAAACAGCACCTCTTGTCATGTTTATTAAAGCATAAAACACTGGGTTAGTAGTGGGACTTAGCTGGCAAAAATCATTACCGGGTGCTACTTTTGTTTGCTCCTAAAGGCTAACTTTATTCTTACCATATCATTTCGGAAAACGATTTTGATGTAATCTCCTGATTTAATTTGCAAATAGACAGAAGTTATCTAAAAATGCAATTATAAAAGTACTACTACAGTAATACTTGTCCAAATGGTAAAAAGAATCTTCATCATCATTCATTTTCCACTAAGATGTCATTACCATATTGTTATCTATTGTACCTAGAGAAATATATTGTACTGCCCATTAAATTGATACTGGTGCTTCTTTAAAATATACCAGAAAAAATACTAGATTGTATTGATTTATATCAAACATTATAGGGATAAGGGGCTCAAGAATATATGTTGGGCCTTAGGCCTTGTCTGAGGACGCTTAGTGATTCGAGGACAGATAAATAGTAATGAAGATATAAGACTCAGAATTTCATGAGCAAGCTACGAATGAGAGGGCTGGGGAAGGTAGGCCGAGGAGGAATATCTCTTCGGCTAAACAAAGCAGAGATCAAAAAGTGTGTTCTGTCATCCAGAGTGACATTCCAGGAAGTTCTATTGATAAGTATATGTATTATGAACGTACAGGACAAATGGGAGCTGAGAAATATCTAAGGGAAAGCTACTACCACCGTATTGAATATTCTGCAGCTAACTCTTTGGCCACATTAATGAGGAAGTGATACATGAACAGTAGTTTTCAGCCTTATAGCTACTCCATAAAGACTTCAGGAATGTGTTGATATGACAAGCATCAGCACCAACAATCTAATCTACACGTGGAGGGCAGAGATGAAAGGAAAAAGATAGTATAAAATAGAAGGGAGGCCCTGAGAGAGAGGGATCGAAAATTCAAGAGAAGAATATTGTAGTACTAAGAATTGTACTTGTAATCAAATTCAAGAAATATATACAAGAACTGATCTCCTTGGATTGGGCTGAGAACGGGTTTTCTTTAAATAAAACTAGTCTATCTTTGCTTTCTTGCCATCTGGATCCACTATACTCGTTAACCAATTCGTTAGAGCCTAGTTTTTCAATCTATTCTCTACAAATTCATTGTATTGGGTTCTTTGGGCCTAGATCCTTTTACTTTTTGGGCTTAGCACTCAAACCGTGTCCTTACAAACATATTTTGGGTGTTTTGGCCATTATAATAAAAAAATTACAAAATTGATATTTTTTTTTAAATAAAAAACATGTTATTTAAGCTAATATGTTGGTTAATGTACTTAGACTAATATTTAGGCTTATAAAATATGTGAATTTTAAATTTTTTGTTGATAAGCATAAAAATTAATAAATGAATACAATCATATATTTATGCATAGAAATATATAAAGAACGGTAATCCCAAAATGGTACACATGGACAGACTCAGGATTTTAAGCTAGCGGGGGGGCCAGAGTATAAAGGAAAAAAAAAACTCCAAATAGGCATCCATATAGTATAAAAAAATTATAAATACACAAAATAGTTATTTCTAAATACAATAAAATGTAATCATCTACCAACAAAAACAAAAACAAAACAAAAAAAAAGTGTTTTTTTTTTTAATACTAGACTGGTTAGAGTTTTGTTGTTGTTGTTGTTGTTGTTGTTGTTGTTGAAGTTAGAGCATTCACAGTGGTGGTGCTAAACATTTTAGCTTTTAGTACCTCAAAAAGCTATTTTATCTATTTTACCACCTCACTTTACAATACACCTAATATCAAATGTTCTATTTTTTTTATCACTTCATTTAAAATAATATAAACAACTTATTAAAATAATAAAGGAAGAGAATTTGAGTTTTTAATTGAAGGAAGTGATATAATCTTAATAAAATATTGTATTTTATTTTTAACAACTTGCTACAATTAACTAGTATTTATACATGTTTATTGTAGTTGCAAAAAATTTAGCTTTAACTTCTCCTATAATACATGATTTTTTGGTTCTTTGGTGGTAAAATTGTTTTTTTTTTTGCTAAAATACAATCACCATTGTGAATGTTTAATTTATTTTTGTTAAGTTTTTGGGTTAGACTAGCTAGGCTAATTGAGAAAAAGGGGACCTATAGTTTTGGAAGGGGGCCCAACTACAAAAATGAAATATATAATAACTATTAAAAAAAAATTAGACCCAGGTGGGGCTCGGGCCCCCACTTGGGTCTGTCCCTGAGTACACCAGTATTGAAATATTTTATTCCTTTGTCCAAACCGAAATGACCTCCAATACGAAATTGACGCCCTTGATTTTTCATGGAGTAATCAATTATTAGTTTAGGTGGAGGTGAAAAATGTAAAACTCATTGACTATCAATTACGCCAATGAGTTGCACTCATTTAGTGAATAGATTTTGTAAGTTTGGATTCCTTAATTTATTTATTTTTTTTCAAAAAAGGAAAATTATTGATGTGTGTAAGTGATACCTCCTCAGTCCTCACCTGTTAAATGTGGAGTTAGTGGATAAAGTCCATCCCTTGATGGGATCTAGCAGCGGAAAACTAAACATCAATAGCCTTTGTTAGTTGATAAAAAAAGATTATTCCCGAAAGAATTAACAAAACAAAGAACATTTGAACTCCAATCTAATTCCTTGACAACCATGACTTTCGGTTTCTTTTTGGATGATATAAAGAATTGATTCCTCCTAAAAGATTTAAACAAAACAAAGCACCTCTCAGCTCCATTCTAATTGCGGTATGATGTCAACAAGGATTCCGGTAGAAGCTGCTTAATTTGTATGAAAATACTATAGAAGCTTAAGCAATAAGCACTGTGCTTGAATTCAGGATATAAATGTTGGACTTTGAATTTATATTTGAAATCTAATATTTGTTTTAATTTATGTAAAGGAATGTAATATCTGAGATTACGTTTGTCTTTCTTTGGACTAATCATATGGAATTAGATGACAATAAAACAAGTCGAGACCTCCTTGAATGAGTCTTTATTTTGCTGAACTTGATTGAATCAGTTGAACTATACCATTTTCAGATGCTGCGTACATAAACTCAAGCAACTTCATTTAGTAATTCAACAATAGCTTACAATGTCCACGAGACACTACTCAACTTACATTACTTTTTTTTTTTTTTTGAGGTTCGGAGGTTCAGTTCAGTCCCCCCCAAAAACTTAACTCAGACACACAAATATTGGACATACTACATACTTAATCACACCGTTTTTTTTTTTTTTTTTAAAGTTCAAAGTTCAAATTACATTCACTAGCTTCATGAGCTCATAATCCCACACACCGATGAACCACGCGACACGCCAGCGGCTTCTTCATTTCGAGAGAGAGGTTCAAGCATTCGGAAAGATCAACCGGCTTTGCCGGAATCCACCTATATTGGTGGAGAAGCCTTCCAAGCCACAAGTGCACCGTGGCTAAACCTAATGCTTTGCCAGGGCATGCCCTGCGGCCAGACCCAAAAGGTGCAAGCCTCAAATCAGAGCCCATAATAGGCACGTCTTCTTCAATAAACCTTTCGGGCTTGAAGGCCCATGGGTCCTTCCAAATAGTTGAGTCATGGGTTATGGCCCACATGTTGACCATTGCTGTTGTGCCAGCTGGCACAAAGACCTTTCCAACGTGGACATCATGGACAGCAAGACGGGCCCACGAGAGCAATGGGCCTGGAGGGTGCATTCGAAGAACTTCCTTGACTATGGCTTGGAGGTAAGGTAGGTTTTGTATGTCAGAGTCTTGCACGTGCCTGTGATTTCCAACGCACGTGTCAAGCTCTTGCTGCGCTTTTACTTGAATGTCTTGGTGCAAAACCATTCTTGCCATAATCCACTCCAGAAGTATAGCAACGGTATCAGTTCCTCGAAAAATCATTTCCTGGAAAAAAGAAAAAAGAAAAAAAAAAAGAAAAAAGATATATAGTATAAGATCATAAAGAGTGCACAAAATTAATATCTTTATTTGCATGTAAAAATTATTCGCAGTCCCAAATAATATAATATATAGATTATATGTGTCACAAGAGAAAGAATGTTTTTTTTTTTTTTGATAGGACAAGAGAAAGAATGTTGAACGTGGAAAGTGGAAACCACATCCACAAGGCACTTTAATATAGTAAAATCCCAAAAAAAATAGTTATTTTAATTTGTTGATGATCTAGCTAGGCTTAAAAGGACGAGTGGACGACCCAGTACGCACAAGCCAAGTTTTGATGTCAGATTTTTTTATCAGTTATTGCTATATATAGTTCAACCCAAAAATGAAAAGCAAAAACCCCAAAATGGAAGAATTGGATTACAACTTACATGCCCATCTTATATATAAGTATGAGATAACGCGCACTATAAAATAACATAAAGAAAAGTAAAAAGCTAATGAAATGTACCACGACAAAATATTAAATACGACTCAAATAGCTAGATTGAAATAGTTTTAGTCAACTACCAATCATATACGCAGTGTGTGGTATTGGCGTCATGTCACAAACTCATAATCATTGTGCCCGAATCTAAAAAGCCTGCTTTTCATTGCTCAATATTGATATGGACTACATGAATCGACAGATTTAAGGTTCTATAAAAAGTTTTTGTAAAACGATAACTAGGGAATAAATATGAAATATCTCAAATATCTTTAATTTAATCCTCACCAAAAAAAATCTGTCAACCTAGCTGAAAAGGAAATTCCAAGCAATTTCACGAGGAGAACATATAATAAAAGCCAAAAGAGAATAAATCTTATGTTAGCAAAAAAGAGAATAAATCTTAGAACAATCAAAATTAAAGATGGAAAAACATAGATTTTGAATTTGATTCCTTATTGAGTACTATTTAATATATATGTAACTAAGTTTTGTTATTGTATACTTGGGAAGTAACAAGTATACAACAATATTTAGAAAATTTCTTTTATGAATTTGTTATGTATAGCATCCTTTTGAATTCTTATATATGAGATCTTCATATAAAACAAACATTATAGATGTAAACCAATCTTCATAAATTAATGTGGATGATTTAGATTATTATAACTTTTAAGTGGAGTTTGTAATATGCCTTTGTGTTAGAATTTTATTCTCTATTTTTGTGTTTATGTTTGTTTGTTTCTCAAAAAGAGAAGAATGATGATCTAGATTATCATATCATGTTAAAACTTGTTGCTATGAAGGAGGATAATTACTAATTAATTTCTTTATCTTATGGATTTTTTTTTTCAATAATTGGATGATAGGGGATTCAAATTCAGATTTTCCTATGAGTTATGTGTGTATATACATATTTTATGGAATTATTAGTTATATATATATGTGTGTGTGTATTTCTTACATATAATTTATATGTTTTGGTATAAAACAACAAAGGATTATTAATAAAACTGTAAAGATGTAATGATTTTCCTAAAATATTCTTAACTTTATATTAGCTAGAAATGACAAGAATAATATATGAAATAGGAAATTAAACGCAATCTTCATCATCACCTATTATAACACAAGTCAAGATAATATTTATCCCAAAACGTATCATATCATAACATCAATCCTGTCCCATATCCTTACCCACTCACCAGAGTGTAACAAGTGTATGCATGCGTGTGAGACAGTGTATGGTGAGAAAGAGAGTCCTTACCCACAAGACAGCAACCATGTCTGAGTCACTTAGTTGATCCTCCATAGGCAAAGTCAACAGAGCACTAAGCAAATCATTACCACTACTGAACTCTCCAGCTCTTTTTCTCTCTTTAATCATCTTCCCCACAACACTATTAACCTGACCAGCCAATCTATGACACCTTCTCTTCACCCCAGAAAAGTCCAAAAACCTTAATGGAAAATAGTCCTCCCAATTGTACTTTGCAATAAGATCGTACCCTTCTCTAACCATATCATCCAACTCCTCTCTTTCTAGCTCCACACAACTCCCAAACACACTCTCTAATATGTTGCTTAGAGAACCCTTTTGCAATATGCCTCTCAATTCCACAACCCCCCTCAACTCCATCTCCTTCAACACACCGCCCAACATTTCATTAGCCACACGTTGCCTCAGTCCCTCTAGGCTCGAAATTCTCCTAGGTGAGAACATGTAATTTGCAGCAAGTCTACGAAGGTGGCGCCAGTAGTTATCATAGGGAGCGAACCCAATGGCACGCTCAAACATTAGCAAACGAGCTGAAACTTTTACAGGTCGGTCTGAAAAGGAAGACCCACATAGGATTTCCTTAGCAGTATCAGGATCGCTGCTTATGATTGCACGTGTGGTTCCAAGACTAAATGCCATGAGCCTAGTTGCGCCATATGATGAAGCCATGGCAGCTAGTTTGCGATGAGCAAGAGCACCCATTTGGTCAGGTAAAGTGCCCAGTATAGGCCAGCCACTTGGACCTTTCAGTTTGGGAGAGTTTTGGTTATGGTTTCTCCATGCAAAGCCTCCAGGGACAAGCCAATAGTTCAGAAGGATAGCTAAGAGAAACAACAAGGGAAATAGTAGAGTGAAAGGCCATGGAGTTTGGTGTGTGGCTCCAATACAAAGCAGTAAAAGAGAGAGGTTGGCTATTGTTAAGGACTTCATATCTTTTTTTTCCAAAACTGAAAGAGGGATTTGGAAATAGTAATTGAGAAAAGATAGAAAGCTAGTGATATTGTCTTAGAGATAGACGTCTGTCGTGTGAGGATTGCATGGTGTGGGTGACCTGAATATATAGCATGTGAAAAGTGATTCGGGTTCAAGTTTTGGTCATTTTGCTAACCATGGTTAAAGACTTAAGAGTAGGTGAGCAGCTCATGTGGGCCTTCTCCAAGCCCATTGGAGAAAGGCGCGGACTTCATCATTGCGAGCACATATCAGCACCTGCATCAGCTGGTATATGGTGTACTGACTCTTAGTATATTTTATTAAGCCTCGATTTGGATACCATCCAAAAATGAAAATTATTTTATTATTCAGATTATTTTTACTACTATAAGGCTTCATTGTACTTTTTGCTACTATTTATGAGCCTCATATACTATTTTAGCTAACTTTTATTTTTATCTACAGTACTTTCAACAATAATTTTTCAATTTCAGCAAAATAAGTAGTATCCAATCAAGAAAAATTCTTAGGTAGTCCCGGAGTATAGTGAAATGGTGTTTCCTCCTCTCATATTTATGATGGACCCTACCATGAATTTAATGAGCGGACCCCACCATGAATGTGAGAGGAAGGAGCATCATTCTCTGTGCTCTGGGAGTACTTAAGAATTACTCTCCAAACAGACCCTAAGGTTAAAGAGAATTCTTTTTTTAATTTTTTTTTAAACAATAATAATTTGATTGTTGAAGAAGTGATTATTTTAACCTTGGACGTCTCTATTAGAGATACCAAAAATATTTTTTTATAATAAAACCAATAAGGTAAGACTTAGATACAGTACTTAGGTGTTGTTACTTAGGTTTACCTCCTAAGATTATACCAAGTGGATTTTTTCTCATGAGATGCAAGTATATTTTTTAGTTAAGCAGTCACATGACTGAATCTTGAAAGAAACTTAAATTTTATCCTAACCAATAGATCTAACCTAACTTCAGAATCGATTTCATAATTTTCATTTTTTTTTTTTTTTAACATGACTCCTATTTTAGATATGGACAATACTTTTGAGCTTCAAGCTGAGACGACTCACTTCATCTATGTAAAATGTATTCGTTTTTAGTTTGACAATTTGATGGTTCAACTAAATTTACAAGTCATTCCAGAAAAAGCTACTCCTATTGTGCCGTTATACAGTTGTTTGCGACAGCAGGCAGATTAGCAATCATACGGTTCTATAGTTGCAACTTCTGAGCTGTATTTGTTTACCAAAAAAAAAAAACTTTTGAGCTGTATTTTACAATTTTACAACTTAGTTATTTTGAATGCTGAATACTATTGCAACAGTTATGAAAACCAATATTTATCACGCCATTTTGTTTGCTTAAACAGTGTTAGAACTGTGTGGTTAATTTAAAACTTTTGAAACAATAGCTAATTTAATAAACAGCATGATTGTCCTTGTCAATACTCACTTTGAGTTACAGCACTAGGTACCCTGGAGAAGTTTCTGGGAAGATTCACTGTGAGGACGTAGACCAATTGATTAACAAAGACAAAAAAAACTGTGCTAGATCTTCCAAATATTGTATAAGAGCTTTGTAAATCTGAACCTATCCAATAAGATATGCTTTTTTGATACGAACTATCTAATAAGATTTATATTTTTGCAAGGATATCCAATATATTTCTCACTAAATAAATAGCAATACCACTCCAAGTAGATAAGGGAGGACTTGGTGGACAGTCCTTAATAGTTAATCAATCGTCACCTATTACTCTAAAATCCACTCTTAAATTTATACCAATCGCATTTGATATATGAAGAGGATAAAATTTGAGCTTGGAGTGGGCCTGACAGTTATGTGCCGCGGTCCAGTAGAGGACGGGCCCATTGTCTGCCACGTTTATAACACAGAATCTAATATAAAATATCCGCGGGTCCGAGGCCCATATGGAAGGCAGGGTGGCCCTTGGTATGTGATACTTGCGACACACTCCATAGAGTCCCATAAGGAAAGGATTCCGCAATCTACTCTCATAAGGATTCCTATAAGGAAAAGATTTCTACTCCAAGTAAGAGAGGTCCACACTCTCTACTACTATAAAAGCCTCAATGCTCTCGCAAGGGAAGGTACGCATAATTTACTCTCTCTAGCACTCTAGAGTTGTGAGCATATTTCTGACTTGACCTTCGGAGGGTATTTGGCCGGCACCACACCGGTGCTCTCTGCGTAGGTCTTTCTCCTTTTTGTTGTGCAGATTCACATTCGAGCGCGTAAGTGTCGTGCAGCTCACTGGTGAAATTCTCGGCATCATCAGTTGGCGCCGTCTGTGGGAACATCCGAAAGTTAAAAAGTCATACAAACTTTTCCCGGACTCAAGGGTTGCATGGTACTCACTCGCTCAATGGCAACGACTAATGACGTTCAGGGAGACGAACCCCCTACGACCACCCTCGAAAGACAAGTTCGAACACTCGCGGCTGCAGTGGAACGTCTCACCAAACAAAACAACGACTTAGAGGAACAGCTCCGCCAGAAGGATGCGGAACAGAATAACCATCAAGGGGATCAAGAAGGGACCAGCGCTGCGAAGAAAAATCAGGAAAAACCCGAAGGCAGTCATGTCCCGAGCAGACTGGAGAGACAAAACTTCAGCATGCCATCCCTCACAGATGCGACTCCACCACAAATTGCCGCGGAGATGCAGGCGATGAGGGAACAAATGGAGGTTATGATGAACGCACTCAAGGGACGAGTTTCCAGTGACCTCGACGACCTAGTCAATCGCATCGACTCACCTTTCACTGCTGCAGTGAACTCCTTTCCCCTGCCCCATAAA
The DNA here is from genome assembly GCA_019022515.1 of Quercus aquifolioides. NCBI lineage: Eukaryota > Viridiplantae > Streptophyta > Magnoliopsida > Fagales > Fagaceae > Quercus > Quercus aquifolioides. The sequence goes on from CM032330.1 coordinate 54,671,047, forward strand.
TTCCGCATGCCGCATATAGAAAGCTATGACGGCGTGAAGGACCCTCTGGACCATCTAGAAACCTTCAAGACCCTCATGCACCTCCAGGGGATAGCGGACGAGATCATGTGCAGGGCCTTCCCAACAACACTCAAAGGCCCCGCCAGAGTTTGGTTCAGTCGACTGACTCCGAATACCATCGGCACCTTCAAGGAGCTGAGCGCCCTGTTCACGACGCACTTCATTGGAGGACACCGGTACAAGAAGTCCACAGCCTGTTTAATGAGTATCAAGCAACGAGAAGACGAGACACTAAGGGCCTACATAACGCGCTTTAACAAAGAAGCGCTCTCAATAGACGAAGCTGACGACAAGATATTAGTGGCAGCCTTCACGAACGGATTACGGAAGGGCAAGTTCCTGTTCTCCCTATACAAGAACGACCCCAAGACCATGTCAGAAGTACTTTACAGGGCAACCAAATACATGAACGCGGAAGACGCGTTGCAAGCTCAAGATGATAAACTGAGGAAGAGGGAGAGGCAGGAAGAAGGACGAAGAGATCAAGGATCAAAAAGGCCACGAGTAGATGATCGAAGGGTTGAGCGGCGTTCTAAGCCACCCGGGGGGAGGTTCACGAGCTTCACCCCGCTGACGGCCCCGATAGATCAAGTCCTTATGCAAATCAAGGATGAAGAGGCTTTAATCTTTCCTGGGAAGCTGAAAGGAGATCCCAGCAAGAGATCAAGGGAAAAATATTTCCGATTCCACCGCGATCACGGTTACGACACAGCAGACTGCTATGACTTAAAACAACAGATAGAGGCCCTCATCAGACAGGGGAAACTACAAAAGTACGTCAGAAAGGAGAGGACGGATCAACCAGCACAAGAACAACAGCCCCAAAGGGAAAACGAGCGTCCCAGGCCCCCAATCAGAGACATCAGAATGATCGTGGGAGGAACATCAACCGCCGGGTCGTCCAAAAAAGCCCGAAAGACCTACCTCCGGATGATCAACAACGTCCAGCTAACAGGTTCGGCACAAAAAATAGCACGGAAAGATAGCCTAGCTATCGAATTCACCGAGGAGGATGCACGACGCCTTCACCATCCATAAGACGACGCGTTAGTGGTCACCCTGCGGATAGGAGAGTATAACATGCACCGAGTGTTGGTGGACAACGGTAGCTCAGCGAACATTCTCTATTTACCTGCATTCCAACAGATGAGAATTGGCCGGGAACGGTTGACGCCAACGAACACCCCGTTGGTTGGCTTCGGAGGAGCAAGAGTGTTTCCAGTAGGTATGGTCACACTGCCGGTGACTGTGGGGGATTATCCCCGACAGACCACACAAGATGTGACGTTTGTAGTAGTCGACTGCTCATCTGCGTACAACGCTATCATCGGATGACCAACACTCAATGCGTGGAAGGCGGCAACATCGACCTACCACCTAATGATCAAATTCCCTACGGAACACGGGGTGGGTGAATTGCGAGGGAGCCAGTCAGTCGCCCGCGAGTGCTACATTACAATGCTGAAGATGGAGGACCAACAGCAGACCGTGTGCATAGAGGACACACGGACGACAGCAGAGCCGGTGGAGGAAATAGAGGAAATAATCCTCGACAAATCAAGACCTGAACGGACCGCCAGAGTAGGGACACTTGCTAGCCGGACGGTCCGTCAAGCCCTCATATCATTCCTCCGAATGAATCAGGATGTGTTCGCCTGAAGCCATGAAGACATGCCAGGAATCGAAAGTTCAGTCATAACTCACAGGCTGAACGTAAATCCGTCATCTTCCCCAATCAGACAGAAAAAACAAGTATTCGCATAAGATCGAGACAAGGCAATAGCGGAAGAAGTGAAGAAGCTGCTGGAGGAAAACTTTATCTGGGAAGTCTACTACCCCGACTGGCTAGCAAATGTGGTGATGGTCAAAAAGGCAAACGGCAAATGGCGGATGTGCGTCGACTTCACGGACCTCAACAAAGCTTGCCCAAAGGACAGTTACCCGCTGCCTCGGATAGATACCCTAGTTGACTCCACTGCCAGACATCAGCTCCTGAGCTTCATGGATGCCTTTTCGGGCTATAATCAAATTAAAATGGACGAAGCTGACCAGGAAAATACCTCTTTCATCACTAGCCAAGGGCTCTTTTGTTACAGAGTGATGCCGTTTGGGCTCAAGAATGCAGGCGCAACGTACCAAAGACTAATGAACAAAATGTTCGCACACCAGATCGGCAGAAATGTGCAAGTCTATGTCGACGACATGCTTGTAAAGAGCCTACTCGAAGATGACCACCTGAAGGACCTTCAGGAGACCTTTGACACCCTCTGCTCATATAATATGAAGCTTAACCCAACTAAGTGCGTGTTTGGGGTAACAGCAGGAAAGTTCTTGGGGTTTATGGTATCTTACAGGGGGATAGAGGTTAATCCAGAAAAGATTCGAGCCATTATGGAATTAGAACCGCCAAAAACGATTAAAGACGTGCAAAGACTGAACGGCAAAATTGCCGCACTGAACAGGTTTGTCTCGAAAGTGACGGACAAGTGTCTACCATTCTTCAAGACACTGAGAAAATCGTTCGAATGGACGGATGATTGCCAGAGGGTGTTTGAAGAATTAAAAAAATACCTCACGTCCCCACCAATACTCAGCCCCTCGAAACCAGGAGAGGAGCTCTACCTCTACCTAGCTGTTTCACAAGCAGCAGTCAGTGCGGCATTGGTAAGAGAGGAAGACGGTTCTCAAAGACCAGTCTATTTCATAAGTCGGGCGTTCCGAGGAGCAGAAGAGAGGTACCCGCAAATAGAGAAGTTGGCATTTGCATTGGTAACTGCGGCAAGAAAGCTAAAGCCATATTTTCAAGCCCATACTATTGTAGTCCTAACGGATCAGCCCTTAAGAAGAGCCTCAGGGAGCCCTGATGCGGCTGGACGAATGGCATTATGGGCGATTGAGATGAGCGAATTTGACATACAATATCGCCACGGACTGCAATCAAAGGCCAAGCCGTGGCCGACTTCATCGCAGAGTTCGCACAGTCGGAAGATAGGAAGACAAAAGAAGCCGCGCAGTGGAGCATCCACACGGATGGATCAGCAAACAAAAAAGCAGGAGGAGCAGGTGTTGTCACCAAAACCCCAGAAGGGGATAAAATCGAGTGCATGATCCGATTCGACTTCCCGACCACTAACAACGAAGCTGAATATGAAGCGCTGATAGCGGGTTTAGACCTAGTTAAAGCAGCTGGCGCCGAAAATATAGTAGTACACTGCGATTCACAGGTGGTAATACGACAGATCGACGGTAGTTACGAATGCAAAAGTGAGAGGATGAGGAAATACCTGGAAGAGGTGAACAATCGAATCGGCGACCTCAAAGTAAAATTCGTCCAAATCCCAAGGGAAGAAAACGAATGCGCCAACCGTCTTGCAAAAGCAGCCTCGGCAGAAGTCATGGCTGTCCCCGAACAGGCATTAGCATTCGTACAGAGCTCCTCGCTAATTGATGACGGAGGGAATATACACAACGTCTGTCCGGAGAACAATTGGACTACGCCTTTGATAGCGTATCTAAAATTAGGCACCCTGCCAGACGGGAAAGACGAAGCGAGAAGATTAAAAGCGAAGGCTTCACGGTTTGTGCTGATCAAGGGTATCTTATACAAAAGAGGGTTTTCTAGACCATACCTAAGATGCTTGAACGGCGAGGAAGCAGACTACGTGATGAGGGAGGTTCACGAGGGCATTTGTGGAAACCACTCGGGGGCGCGATCCTTAGTGCACAAATTAGTCCGAGCCGGATACTACTGGCCAACAATGCAAAAGGACGCACAAGTATATGTCAAGACCTGCGACAAATGCCAGAGGTTCAGTAACTTGATCAGGCAACCAACCGAGGAGCTGACGCCTATGACGGCACCCTGGCCGTTCGCCCAATGGGGACTAGATATCATGGGCCCCTTCCCAACAGCAGCAAGACAGCTAAGATTTCTGGTGGTTGGCATCGACTACTTCACCAAATGGGTAGAGGCAGAGGCCTTGGCCACTATCACGGAGAGGAACATCCGGAGCTTCGTTTGGAGGAGTATGATATGCAGGTACGGGATACCTAAGGTGCTCGTCTCTGATAACGGGAAGCAATTCGATAACGAAGTGTTCAGGAGCTTCTGTGCGGAACTAGGAATCAGAAATCACTACTCATCGCCCGCACACCCTCAGGCCAATGGGCAAGTAGAAGTCACGAACCGGTCTTTGCTGAAGATAATCAAGACCCGGCTCGAGGGGGCTAAGAGCATTTGGCCTGATGAACTACCAAGCGTCCTATGGGCATATCGCACTACAGCAAGAACACCCACTGGGGAAACACCGTTCAGACTGGCATACAGGAGTGAGGCCGTCATTCCAGCAGAAGTTGGACTTACGAGTTATCGGGTTGAGAACTACGACAAAGATCTGAACGAAGAGGCCCTGCGACTCCAGATGGATCTGATGGACGAGCTTCGGGCTACAGCAGAGTAAAGGTTGGCTAGATACCAGAACCTCATGGCGAAACACTATAACTCCAATGTCAAACACAGAGACTTTCAGATCGGAGATCTTGTGCTACGGAAGGTGATGGGAGCTGCCAGAGATCCAACACAAGGAAAGCTTGGCCCCAACTGGGAAGGACCATACAAGATCTCATCTTGGCAAAGGAAAGGGACCTACCACCTTGAAACCATGGACGGACAGAAGCTTCAACACCCCTGAAACACAGAGCACCTACGGAGGTACTACCAGTAGGAACAATGTGAAGATCATCGACGCTATCCCGATCTCCAGTTTTATTACTACGTTCTACTATGTTTTTATTAATTCTTACCTCAGACGATTTTTTGTCTCGCTATCTTAGTTACTTCGAACATCTTTTAAAAGGTACCGTTTTTTAAGCCCAAGGGGGCAGGTACCTTCTCTTCCGCATTATTTTCTTTTAATAAGAGGAATATTCAGACTCAACTGTGTTTTTTCTACATAAATCAAAATCCACACATGGTGGACGGACCATCCCAAGATGATATAAATTTAAAGTCCACAAGGTGGACGGACCATCCCAAAGGGATGAAACTAAGTCCACAAGGTGGACGGACCATCCCAAAGGGATGAAACGAAGTCCACAAGGTGGACGGACGATCCCAAAGGGATGAAACTCAAGTCCACAAGGTGGACGGACCATCCTGAAGGGATAAAACTAAAGTCCACAAGGTGGACGGACCATCCCAAAGGGATGAAACTAAAGTCCACAAGGTGGACGGACCATCCCAAAGGGATGAAACTAAAGTCCACAAGATGGACGGACCATCCCGAAGGGATAAAACTAAAGTCCGCAAGGTGGACGGACCATCCCGAAGGGATGAAACTAAAGTCCACAAGATGGACGGACCATCCCGGAGGGATAAAACTAAAGTCCACAAGATGGACGGACCATCCCAAAGAGATGAAACTAAAGTCCACAAGGTGGACGGACTATCCCAAAGGGATGAAACTAAAGTCCACAAGATGGACGGACCATCCCGAAGGGATAAAACTAAAGTCCGCAAGGTGGACGGACCATCCCAAAGGGATGAAACGAAGTCCACAAGGTGGACGGACCATCCCAAAGGGATGAAACTCAAGTCCACAAGGTGGACGGACCATCCCAAGAGGATGAACTTTAGTCCACAAGGTTGACAGACCACCCCAAGAGGATGAGGTTTAAAGTCCACAAGGTGGACGGACCATCCCAAGAGGATATAAATTTATAGTCCACAAGGTGGACGGACCATACCAAAGGGATGAAACTGAAGTCCACAAGGTGGACGGATAATCCCAAATGGACGGATAATCCCAAAGTCCTTAACGGACGAATAAAAATAAAGTTTAAATATGGACGGATAAAATCCGGATTGTTAAGTGGACGGACTCCCTATAGTGGGATTACCTACCAATTTCACAACATACAACTGTATAAAAACAAAATAAAGCATGTTATAAAAACCAAATATGAATTGTCTACAAGACATCCATGACGGATGAAAATTGTTCACAAAATATTCTTACAAACAAATGTTAAAAAAAGGAGTAAATTTAGATAAAACATAAATTGCTTCAACTCGCGGGTACATCGCCTCCCTCCTGACGGACTTCCACAGCAAACGGATCGTCAGCAATGGCCTTTTCCACTTGCGCACCGTCGACCTGAGCCTCGTCACCAAAGAGCTGGTCGGTATCGTCGGATCTTGCAGGCTGGACGGATGTTTGTTCAGGAACACTGATGTTGACGGAGGAAAGGTCAAGATCTGGATACAAACTCTTCACCTGACGAAGAGCATCGTCGAATCCGTCATTGTAGGACGATCCTAGCTCGAGTAGAAGGTCGTCGGAGTCGCGATACTCACGAACGGCATCCACTTTTGCCTGACGGACCTCCTGCTCTTTAGCCTCCAGAATCTTGGACAGCTCCTCCGTCCTCTTGAAATAATCATCCCTCGCCTCTTCAGCCATTTTTAACTTCTTCTCCTGGACGACCCTCCAAGCCCTCAGTTGTGTCAGCTCGTCGTCCGTCGCCTTGGCCTTCTCTCTCAGACGGCCAAGAGTGGTCTCATGACTCAGGCACCATCCCATGAGCCCCTTCATCATTAGCATGGCCTGAAGATTGAAAAGAGTTAGACAATTACTAAGGTCAAAAAGAAAAATAGAGAGATAGTAGACGGATGTTAAAGACTTACAAAAATCAAACTAATGCAATAAAACTAAAATATTTTCACATGACGGTGTATACCAGACTCGTTTAGGATGCCCCATGTAGTATCGACGGGCATGAAATCCGTCTCCCCTGGATGGCACATCCAGCCGTCTCCTTCCATGAAGAAGAAACGGCTCTTCCAATCTCTGTTGGAATCAGGTGTTTCAAAAATGACTTTGAGGACGGAGCTCCTGGGGACGAAGCTATACATCCCTCTTAACCTATCTATCTCGTCCAGACGGTAGCAATGTAGGAACTCCCTCACCGTCAGCCTACGTCTACCACCCGACATGGCTCCATACAATACCTCCATCGCAATAAAAACTCTCCAGGCGTTGGGGGAAATCTGGCTGATGGATAAACCCAAATACTGTAAGAGTTCACGGTGGAGTGAACTCAATGGAAACCTAAGACCAGCCTAGAGCACCTGCTCATATATCCCTACACCGTCCACCCCTTGATAGTAGCATTTTTCTGACTTGTAAGGCAGACGGAGTGGAATATGGTCAGGGATTTGGTAGTTATCCCTAATGGTGTTAAAATGTGGCTCCTTGATTGTTGAAGTGAAGGCGTTCACCGTCCACTCTGGTAGCATCATAAACTGCCTAAGCCCGTCCGCTCCCACGACGGATCTAACTCCTTCTACTTGCTCTTCAACTACTACAATCTCCATATCCTCATTTGTTGAGGACGGGGAAGATGCAGACGGACTCCTATCCTCGCTCAGATCGTCTCGGTTTTTGTGACCTGACGGATACACCTCTTCGTAATCCACTCCGTCGCGAACGACAGATTGGTTACTCAACGCACTAGACATTTCCTACAGGTAACGACAAAGCCTAAGACTATGACGGATGTTTAAAAGTATGACGGGAAAGAAAGGGAATTGATCTTTTTTCTTAAACTTTAAAACGTGAAATGAAATGTAAGACGGATAGAAACAACTTACCAACAAATAGCAGACGGATGACAAGTATATGACGGTCGCAATATGTGAACGGGCTGCTCTCTGACAAACTAGACGGTCTCGCTCTGACAATGCAATTCTTCGTAAAAGAAAAGGAATGAAAGGAGAAGGGGGCAGTATTTATAGGAGGAGTGCACGGAAGACGAAGCGACACTTCGATCCCATAAAAGTGCCAATAGGGGGACGACGCGTGTCATGCCATTAATGCTCTCCCGGTCCTGTGCTCCGCATTAAATGATGACGGTGTACCTAACCGTCAGCTTCAACAAATTTAAATTGACGGCCCACAGATTTCTTAACCGTTACCCCATGTTTCCCTCTGAAGTATGACGGACCCATAGGGTGAAGGGGGCAACTGAAGAGGATAAAATTTGAGCTTGGAGTGGGCCTGACGGTTATGTGCCGCAGTCCAGTAGAGGACGGGCCCATTGTCTGCCACGTTTATGACACAGAATCCAATATAAAATATCCGCGGGTCCGAGGCCCATATGGAAGGCAGGGTGGCCCTTGGTATGTGATACTTGCGACACACTCCATAGAGTCCCATAAGGAAAGGATTCCGCAATCTACTCTCATAAGGATTTCTATAAGGAAAAGACTTCTACTCCAAGTAAGAGAGGTCCACACTCTCTACTACTATAAAAGCCCCAATGCTCTCGCAAGGGAAGGTACGCATAATTTACTCTCTCTAGCACTCTAGAGTTGTGAGCATATTTCTGACTTGACCTTCGGAGGGTATTTGGCCGGCACCACACCGGTGCTGTTTGCGTAGGTCTTTCTCCTTTTTGTTGTGCAGATTCACATTCGAGCGCGTAAGTGTCGTGCAGCTCACTGGTGAAATTCTCGGCATCATCAATATATATAAACTTCGTCATCTTTAGTAGACACAAATCAGAACTCTCTAAATTTTGCTAACAACTACCACCTCTCTCCCAACCAGAAATAAACACAATACAAAGACAAAAGTGAGAGAAGCTTTAAGCAGTGCCCAATAGTACATTATAGTCATTCAACGGTTTCACTTGTTGCTCTCATCCAAAAGGGTCCAATATCATTGGGGCCTATAAAACTAAATGCTAAGAGAATTTTTTTTTTATTATATTACACACCAGAGGAGGAGGAGGAGTTGTAATATCAGGATATTTAATTAGAGAAAAGCAAAAGAAGATGGCGTGGATGCTTCTTCACCAACAAAACCTCACCTCACCACACCCTTGAGTGTCTTTCAGGATCATGAGGACTCAACTTTGCACAAAGCGTGGCTAAGGGGAATATAAAACACACCACTATTGGCGCAGCCCATTACTTTGGATGAAAGAACAAAGATAATGGCCTATGAAGGTGGGAAGAAAAATACTTCTAGGACAAAGACCATGAATATGGATTCCACCAACAAGAGTGGGACAAAAAAAAAAAGAATTTCACTTTTGTTAAATAGAAATGCAAAAGCTTGTAGTCTTTCAGGCACAAATTTAATATAATATATGCATATTTCTTTAGCAAGAGTAAGACCCTTCTAGGAGATCTCCAATTATAAAGTGGAATATCCTTGCATAGCTTTCGATACTTTATTTATTATCATAGTATTTACCAACATAAATGTACACGACACACCAACCACTGCCCTTAGAAAATTCTTTACGATTATCATTATAGAATTGATACTTGTGGAGATTTCTTTCCACTATTGGAGTGTTGTACCTGCTTACATTTGCCTGCTTACACAACACTGCATTCCATTAAGAGAAAGTGGTGGGCCTAAAACAGCAACACAAGCCTGATTCTTGGGTCGATCTTTGTAAATTCAACAAAGATTTATATGTTGTTCTGTGCATTCCATACCATACTTCCATGACCAGATAATCCTGAAAAAAATTCATTCTTGCAGGTAGGCCATTAAGACCTGTTGGCTTATTCAAAACCAAAATTACTTCTAAGTAAAAAAACCACCATCGCTGCCAAAGCCACATGAATAATTAATTTATAATTTATAATTGATTACTAGCTAATTGAGACATTAGAATTAAATAGCTGAACACTACATTATTGGCTTGATTTATAGGCCACATGTAATCCCAACTCATTGACATGTCAAGTTCAATTAAAGTCTTGACTGTTAGTTTGGCTCATATAACCTAAATGAATATAATGTTTGGTAACTCTAATGGTAGAATCAATGCATTCTAAAGAATAATTGCTAAATTAGTCTTGATCTCTTTTTAGTTACTATACTATCATACATTTGGGGGATCATTTCTTGCTTGCCACTCAGACATTTTTCTTCTTTATGGAGATTTATGCTCGTTTACAGATCTATACTTTCTCTTGCAATCCGGAAACAATCTGCATTATAATCAAATTTATCCAGATACTTTATTACCAAATTTCAAGATAATCATATATCCATAACTATTTCTTCTATAAAATGTTTAAATTTCAAATTTTTGTATTTTGAAATTATGCATAAAAGAAAAGTTTATGGATTGAATAGAAAATAGTATTTGATTAATGTGAAATTTGAAATGTGTATCAAGAATATAAAGAACATGTAATCCAATGGTCAAATTTTCTAAATATTAATCCAATAAAAAATTATTAGATAGTGTAATATAGCTTAAAGTTAAATTATGCATAATTTGATAATGTCCTCGTGCCAATTATCACAATTTTCACATTCTTTTAAAATAATATACTCAAGACTCTAACTGCCCTCAACATTTTCCTTAAAAAAAAAAAAAGATGCGTGAGTTTTTTACTTCATAGAAAGGGGATGAAGGGATTACAACTAATCCCTTGGTTACATGAGACATAAACCTTGATCAGACTTGTTATTTTCTAGGATTTTACATTTCATAATCTCTTTTTGTAAATGATTTCCATTCAAATTAATTGAGCCCGTTTAATTATATAATAATACTACTATTATCTTAGCAAACTTCTTAAAATTTAGGGTAAATTATATTATCACCTTTAAGGTATGGTGAAATTAGACTCACCATACCTTATTTTCAAAAAATGATACTGTGTTCCCAATTATCAAAATAATTGACACCCCCCCCCCCCCCCCCTTTTTTTAACTTCCCTCGTGGTAAATGACGCTAAGTTAAGATGGAATAATCATTTTTAGAGGAATATTCTCAACAAACCCACTTTTTAATGTATTTTTAATTTATATGAGTTTAAAATAAAACAAAAAGAACTTATTATAGCTAAACGGTACCAAACAAGTTTCATTCATATAGCCAAACAGTCCCAAATATCCATCACCCATCCTCCTCCACTGATAACATCTAAGCAGACACCAGTGTTGTCATCAACCTTATCTCACCATCACCCACCAACTAATTTTCTAGCATACAAACTTAGACAATAACATCAAAATCAAATCTCATAATCCATTCACTTTAAAGGTGAAAAACTTAAACAAGAAACCTAGATTTTGAGCTAATTTGCCCTCATTTTTTCAGGAACCAAACGTAACATAAAAACTTATAGCGCCCCCTCCCCCCCTTCCCAAAACCAAACACCAAAATCTCCTCATAGTTTGTATAATATTAGCTTTTTTCTTTTTTTCTTTTTTTCTTTTTTCTTTTTTTTTTTGCTAAAAGTGAGCTGAAATATATTTGTATTTGAAAAAAAAAATAAAGTTTAAAAAAGTTGTATATAAAAAAAAAAACTAAAAGCTAAAAGCTAAAATCTAAACGAAAAAACTCATTGGAAACAAAGAGTCATCAATCATCCAAATCAATTTTGTCACATTGAAACAAAAATTTAAAGAACACCAAACAACTAGAGGCAAAAGGAATTTTGACTGTTGGCATTAATTAGGGTAAGCCTTGATCCAATTCCAAGTTTCCAACTACAATTAATAATTTTTACAAATTTTTCAATCACTGCAAAAGAAGTTTGGATTACGTAAGAGAACTGGGAGGAAGCCCAGTTAAATAAAACTGACAATGTATTGATGCCTAAGAAGAGGAAATTTTGAAAGCCTATAAACTATGTCGAATTAAACACATTTGTTCTCTAAGACATGAACAACCGCGTACACTTTCTCTTTTCCTGCTTATAGGCTACTATCATTTGTCACGAATCATACTCATATTATTTTACCCTTTTAATTGTGCTTCCCATTAACTAATTAGAAATCTCAAAAACTTTTGGCAATTTGATGGAATCAAGCATCATGCTTGGTTGCAGTGGCTGATTAAGATATTATGGAAATGCAAATTTCAATTTTTTAAGCTCAACACTACAACACTCTTTTTTATGTATGTTATGCGCAATCTATTACCACTAAGAGTCTTGTAGTTCAATTGATTAACATCTTCTGATATTTTCAACGAAAACATTCAAAATTCAAATCCTCTTTTCCCATTGTAATTATTGAATTATCAAAAAACAAAAGAGAATAATCTCCCATCACTCTGAAAGATAAAAAAAAAAAAAAAAAAAGTCCAGCAACAATACACGCTCTAAAGCGAGTAAATTCATTATGAGCAAAAGATTTATAACTGAAAAGTGGTTCCATCTGGTGTGCCATTTGCAAAAAATATTCACCATAACAATGCTACTCTTTTTTTTCTTCTCTCTCCTTTCATACTTCTCTTCTCTCACTCAGACCTCTCTCCTCTCTTTAATTGAGTTGTGGTGGTGGATCATTAATCGGGTTGCGTTGGTTGAGTTGGTGGGTTGGGTTGTGAATTGGCTTCTTGTGGTTTGGTTGGTGGGTTCTGATCTAGTGATGGGTTGTTGCAGGTTATAGGGGTGGTGCTGGTGCTGATTTTTTTTTTTTTTTTTTTTAAATTTACTTTATGAGTTATTTTAATGGGTTGTATGGCAAAATAGAAAATGAAATAGATGGCAAATAATGAAATAATGTGTTAAGATGGCAAAAAAAAGCAATTTTTTTTTTAAAGCACAAATAGCATTTTGGTGTGCTAAATGAGCATTTTTTTTTTTTTGCACATGCTAGAGAACATTTAAAATAATAAATAACTAGTTCAGTAAATTTAAATATTTAAGTGTGAGGGCGTAAAAAGAAGACAAATTATCAGTGCATGACCTGCACGTGACACATCTATTTAAAAGAGAGAGAAGATATTTTCGTCCTTGCGACCTTTATCCCGTTGATGCCGAAAACATTACTTATATAACCTTTAAAAAGCCAAAGCTGGCTTAAAAAATCACACATTCAAGACTGTATGAATGAAAAACAAATAGCTTAATTAAGACAATCAGCCTACATAGCCAAAATTGACAAGAGAACAACAATAATATATCTGCCTAACCAAATCAGCAAAAGAAACATTATTAGTCAAAATCAGCACGTGGAAAGCACCACATGCTACTAAATTTACTACATCTCCAGAATGGTGAATTTGTCAGCCCAAATTTTGATGAATCTATCAGAACAAATTTGAACCTTAGATAGCCTTGAATATGGAGCAGATAAAAGGCCTATCTTGGAGCAGGTGGAGGAACGTGGGATTTTGCCATACCCACCCATGCAACAATTCCAACTGCTAGGATAATCCATCCAAATATGTCATATTTGAGATCACTGCTCTTCTTCTTCTTCTTGGAAGTCTGTTAAAACAACAATAATTTAATAGCAAGCTCAAAGAAAAACGAAATGAAGCATATTTGCACCTATAAAGAACTTCTTCTGACAATGGATGGTATATTGGGGAATGATGCAACAACAGCACCCATGTCCATGCATGTCTAGAGTAATTCAGACAAATCACAATTAAGTTGAATGTAATGTAAAACGAGTGATATATGCCTTTATCTATAAGAATTATCAAATGTTTCCTTTCATCGTTGTTTTACTTCTATCATTTTTTCACAAATAGAAACCAAGGTGTATAGACTGTAATTAAATCATGGAGACACTCCACACAATAAAAACATACAAAACAAATATGCGTTCATAGATTATATGTAATGTAATATCCAAATACATAATGTAAACATAACAGGACATTAGCAGTAACCAAGACAAGTTACGAATTTCAACTCAGGCCAGAACCAAACTTCGTTATTATCCAAATGCTATCCAAAACAATTCATCTTTCAGATTCCAAAAATTGACAACCAAGCAAATCCAATAAAATTGTTCAAAATCAGATAAAATAGTGGCTTCACTGCTTCCGGATTATGTAACTGCATGAGTATATTTGTAGAATGAGAAGCTGGAAATATTTACAATAGGTGAGAGAAGATGGGAAAATTATCCAATGGGAAGGTCTCATGAGACCACCATCATAGCATGTGGGACCCACACATCTTGAGAAGGTGAAAGGGAGTTTATAAGATTGTTCATTATGTGCAGCAAAGCATTTAACTGATTAAGAAGTATGGTTGAAACCAAGTGATGGCCTAAAGAACACAAAATTAATGAGAAGGATTTCAAGAAGCCGAACCAAACAATTGATACAGGAACACCCCAATTCAGACCAGACCCAACCACAACCGGTTTAAAAAATCCAATCGGGATCTGTTACAAATTCAATACAAGATGTATTGTGATAGTTAGAAGATATACCAACATATTACCCAAATCTGGGAATTTATTGCGAAAATACCATTTTGGGGTCACAGTCAATTTGGTCTCTACATTTCGGAAGCAATCAATTTGGTCTCGTTTATTTTTAATTTGCAGTCAATTTGACTCTTAAGAGCATTCACATCAAGAATGCTAAAAACTTAAAAAAGAGCCATTTTAGCAACTCATCTCACAAAACACACACTACATCAATGTTGCTATACTTAGCAACTTAGCTACAGTAAATTGTCATTTTTGACAATCTACTGTAGCTCAAAACTTATAAAAAATAATAATATTTTATTACTCTTCAATTAAAATATCATTTCTCTCTCTCTCACACTATTCTCTCTCTTTTCTTCTTTCTTTTTCTTCCATTGGACTCTTTTTGCTTCTCTCTTTTCTTCTTTCTTTCACCGGCTCTCACTTTTCCTCTTTCTTTTTCTTCCATTGGGGACTCCCTTTTCTTCTCTCTTTCACCGGCCTCTCTCTCCCTCTCTCTGTCAGTATTTTTTTTCATTGGAGAAATTCTCTCCATCGGTTTATGGTGGTTGATAGTGTGTGGGTATGGTCTGTGGTGGGTATCTGTTTGATGGGTTTTTGTGGTGGTTGATGGTGGGTGGGTATGAAGTTTTATGGTTTTTTTTTTTTTTTTTTTTTGGTTGGGGGGTTTGAGGTTGTGGGTGGTGCTGGCTGTGGCAGTGGGTGTGGGTTTGAGTTTGTGATTTGATTTTGGTTTTGGGTTTGTTTTTGTTTGTGATTTTGGCGGTTGAGGTTGAGGTTGTGGGTGGTGGTGGCTGTGGCAGAGGGTGTGGGCGGTGGTGGCCGGTGGCAGTGGGTATGGGCAGTGGCAGTGGGTTGGGTATTGCAGTGGGTTTCAGTGTGGGCAGTGGAACTGTGGAAGAGATGAGATTGAGAATAAGAAAGAATTAAAAAATAAGCAAAAATCCAAAACTGACGCTCTAACTTTTAGCTTTTGTCATTTCAGTCCTCTAACTTTCAGTTTTGTCATTTTAGTCCTCTAAGTTTCACTTTTCGTCAATGTAGTATTCTGTCAGGTCTCAGTTATTGCTGCTGTTAAGTTTGGCCTTTTTTTTTTTTTTGAAAATTATTTTTGTAATTAAAAGAAAATTTAAAAAAAAAAAAAAAAGCTTTTTTTTTATTTTAAAAAGGAAGGTCCCCTTCAGTCTTCATCCTCTCTCTCTCTCTCTGTAGCATACTGGCTCGTGAAAGGGAAGATCGGTGACCCAAAGTCAAAGTCAGAGCCACCGCCAACACCCTTACTGCTACTCTCTCAGATCAACTCAGTACCTCTCTCTCTCTCTCTCTCAGATCAATTTCGTTTCTCTCTCTCTCTCTGTTTGTCTCTTGATCTCTCTCAATCATGGCGATGGTGGTCAATTAGTGAGTGTGACCCATGGCCGATGCTCACTGTTAACTGGGTGGTCGATTGGCAAGCATGTGGTGTTTGCTTTAGGGTTTGTTTGTTGGCGGTTGTCTACTTTAAAGCATAATGCATATATGATGGTGGATTTGAGAGAGAGAGACTGATCTTGATAGAGAGATCGTGATTGACTTTTTCCGTTTTCCGGTTTTGATTTCAAGGGAAGGGGAACGAGATGTCGTTCCCCTTACATTCTTTTTTACAGTTTTTTGTTTATTTTCTTTTAATTACGAAAATTATTTAAAAAGGCCAAACTTAATGGGAGTAGTAACTGATACCTAACAAAATACTACATTGACAAAAATTGAAACTTAGAGGACTGAAATGACAAAAGCTAAAGGTTAGAGGGTCAGTTTTTGATTTTTGCCTAAAAAATAATAAAGAAATAATATTTTAATGAAGTGGTAAAAAATATAAAACCTTTGATGTTAGGTATATTATAAAATGGGGTGTTAAAATAAATAAAGTAGTGTTCTGTGTTGCTAAAAGCTATTTTTTTTTTAGCATTCTTGATGTGAATGCTCTAACGTTAAATCATTAACAAAAATTGCTTATGTAGCAAACGGTGTGCACTGTTGGCGCACTTTAAGCTTACGTGACAACTAAAATAATAATAATAAATGCCACATCAGCATATGAATAAATTTTTTATTATCAATTTTAAAGGAAAAATAAAAAATAATGAATTTAGATCTGGCTTGAACATGAACCCAGAACCCAGAAACATCTAATCCAAATCAACCCCTCCACAAATCTCAACTCTTCAATTCACATAGGAAACTGATGCCTAAATGGGGAAGAAGACGAAGGTGAGGGGAAGTTTATAAGATTGTTCATTATGTGCAGCAAAGCATTTGACTGATTAAGAAGTATGGTTGAAACCAAGTGATGGAATTAAGAACACAAAATTAATGAGGAGGATTTCATGAATCTGAACCAAACAATTGATACAGGAACACCCCAATTCAGACCAGACCCAACCACAACCAGTTTAAAAAATCCAATCGGGATCTGTTACAAATTCAATACAAGATGTATTATCATATGTTAGAAGATCTACCAAGATATTAGCCAAATCTGGGAATTTATTGTACCTATCTCAGGCTATCTTACAATAATAAGCTCTAGCTAAAATGAGACTTCCTCCTCGACAATAATGGGGTAGAGTGTCAGGTCAAGGGTCTAAGACCCAGCACGTAACTTAACAGTAAAAAAAATCTTAAGCTTTCATACGTTTTTCACATAGAATAGCTGAGACAGTTGAGACATGAGTCCCTAGAAAATTATTATATCATATGTATCTGGAAGCAGGGCTGAAAACAATGAGCAAGCTAAAAGGGCAATTGAGTGAAAGAGCAATCTAAAGTGCCATAAAGTAGTTAGTCCAAACTAAAACTGCAATACTGTGCACATGATATTGAAACACTATCATTAAATCTTTACAAAAACAAAAAACACAAAAAAAGAGAGTGACTTTTGCAGTTTCAGATAGATGTGATGTTATTAAAAAAACTGAAGACGTTGGTCAAGGATCTGTTAAGCCCTGAAAAACATAGCATTGTCACTTCAACTATGATAGAAGCTCAAAGAACTCCAACCAAGTAAACAGGTTCTTTGCATCACAGATTATAGAAGCTTCTTAGATAAAGTGCTACTCCTTCAAAATAATATTTAGCAAATAACAGTGAAGTAATAATTTGATAATCTAACCTTTTCATTAGAAGAAGCAGATGGCCCACCACCCAGAGTCTGTTGAACAAGACCATGCTTGTGGATCTCCATGTGCAAATCAGTCGCCTAAGAAGAAACAGTAAACAATGGAATCAGATTAGTAAGATAAAAAAACTATCAAACTAATTACTCCTCAATCCATTATTGTTAGTCATCTATTCCATTTTGGGATATTCCAAAAATATGGTCCTCTTTAAAATTTCAATGGGTGCAATATTAATAACTTTCCTGACTTATCCTTTTACTTTCTTTGAAATTCAATACCTCTTTTTCATTAACTTCATTTGAGTTTAAATTAAGAAGAGAAGTATTGAAAACTTTTACCTTTTTATTTGAAAGACAATCCGTTGAACAATATTCCCTTAAAAAGAGAGATTTTCCAAACAAGACACTTATGCACAACCTAATCAATCCTATGAGTTCAAGCCCAGTTCAACATATAGTGCAGGCTGCTCTGTCCTTCTTAGATATGGCCTCCTTTCTATGTATAATTAGCTAAGTCACCATTCACCAATAAAAGAGATTAGCCATTTTGCAAGGTGCATTTATGGTTGTGGGTATTGTCACTAAACTAGCGTATACTTCTTGCACCTTTACCACCAAAATGCTACTCGTTTTGAAAATCTCATCACAATTTCAATCCCAACCGTACCCCAATTATATATGTCCCAGACCACAGCCCTAAAACAAATGACACAAAAGTAATATTTATAAAATGAATAAATTTACATAGATGTTTCCCAAACTTAAAAATTCTAATTAACCACTAAGCAAAGCACGATCTTAGTATATTCTTGGCCATATAACTAGTACTACCATGCAACCTAATAAACCAATACATCCTCTTTTCTAGGCAATGTTCATATGATGTGAGTGACTATATGAAAAGGCAGTATAATAGGATATTATGGTTCAAATGAAATAATAGTTAAAGCTTGAAAAATACCTTATCCGTGTTTTCCAAGGACTTCTGGTAGAGTTCATTGGATGGATTCTGCAAAAACATATTCCATAATCATGCTTCTAAAAGAGTCTTAAACTATAAAATACAATATAATTGAAAACTTAAGGAACTTAAAATTTTACCTCATCTGCTGCTTTTTGGAAATAGTCACGCGCCTTATCAAAAAAAACCTTTGCCTCATCAATGTCTGGAGTGAGAAATGCCTGAGAGGTTTGGGCATTTCCCAGGCACCACAACGCCTCATGCTTCACTGGATCGACAAGCAAAGCCTCTTCCAACTTCGAAATAGCATCTACATAATTCAAATTTTTTTTTTTAAAGTTATCCCATCAAAATAGTTCGGTTCCAAAAAAGAAAAAGTCTTTGCAACAGCAATTCCAGTTCAATTATGTATATATTTAAAATACCATAGTGTTGTTTTAATTTTATAAGAAATTCAGAATACCATTAATCATATTCTTTGAATCCGCAATGTTTTGAAATTGTGATAGCTCCAGCAATGCTCCTCCCCACTTTGTTAGATTCTGCAGAGTAATTCACATAGCCAAACAGATGATGTCATAATTCACATCTTTATATATATATATATATATATATATATATATAACTCTAAGCAACGTTACACCACCCAATAACTTGTTATTGAATTCATATTTTGAATTCCACCTGTTCTATACGTTCTTAACATGCATGCCAATTGGATGTTATTTACCATTCAATCCATAAACTCATCTTTTATGAGTTATTTTATACTACAAAAACTTGAATTTAAACAATTGATCGATGACATTACTATTAATCTTCGATAATCTTGAAATTTTGCAAGCATAGAGAATTAGCGAAGATAATATAATCCAATGTTGGATATGTTAAAATTTACATCCAATTAAAAAAATATTAAGTGGTGTGACATTGAAACAAAAATATGAATATTTAAAAAGTCATATCACTTAAACTAACAAACCATGCTAAAATTTAAGTATCCCAAATAGTTCATAACAAACACATAAAAGCTAAAACTGTGAATCAACTCCAATAAACGGTTCAACCAACAACAAGAAAAAAATTAGAGAATTAAAATGAATGCATAATATACAAACACAGACACAAATACACATAGTTAAATATAATGGAGGTTGAAATTGAGGAATGAAACATTGAGATTAACAGAGAGAGAGAGAGAGAGAGATACTAACATCGGCATCAAGGGGGTTCTGGGCGTAGTTAGATTCGGCAGTTTTACGAGCGTGCTCGAACAGCAAGAGGCGATCGAAGTCTTCCTGAGAGAACTCCATGTTGCACGGCCTGGACTGGACTGGTAGAAGAAGAGAGTGTTGTTGTGAGAGAAACTGTGTGTGTATGTGTTGTGAACCGTGTGTACTATGAGCCAAGTCCTAGGGTTTGAAATATACGACTTGTCGAATTGTTATGCAATTTCTTTACAGTTGTGTGCGTGTGCTGCGGGTTGTGACTCGATTTTTTGTTTTAAGGTCCCCGGTCTTCTCTGCTCGCACGTGTTACATTCAGTCTATGGACCCAGCCCAACTTACGTCTTGGATTAATTTTTCATGGGTTTGTTTTTTAAGGCTTAGGTTCGCAAAATTTTCAACATGCAACCCGACCCAACTCACAATATTGACAGTTTGGAGTATATTTTTTTTATCTAATAGTTTGATTTAATTTGAATTTTTAGATTTTGTTTACTTTTGTTAATTTGATTTATTTTGCTATATTGAGACTTAATTTTGATAAAATAGAAATATTAAGGCCAATTATGTAAATTGCAATTATTTATCGACTATATTTTGGCTTAAAACCTTGAATGAATATCAAAATTCTAGACAATACAAAATGGCTCAATTAACCACTCAAGAGTTGTCATGAGTTGAGCTGGATTGATGATTTGTCAACTCGACAATATTAGGTTAGATTGAAAAATACCTCAAACATAACACAGCCCATACACACCTCTACCCATACCACCATATTAGCTTGCTAATAGTGGGCCAAAGAATAGGCCAATCCCAAATATAACTTGAAGTTCCACCCAAGAAGTCAAGAACTACCAACCAACATGTCTAGTTGTAAACTTGTGTTGAAATAAAACATCTATATGATATATAATTTATAGCATAAAATTTTTACAACTTGTTAAAGTGATAAATTGTGATTATAATAATGTCATTCTCATATGAATCCATTACTAAAATCATTTTATTTTGCACAGTCACAATAAAACATGTCACCATTGCCAGCAATGACCTTTCTCTCACTCAATGTAAAAATGATATATTGCTTCAATGGCCATAGCTCTCACCTTCCTTCTTCAATTTGCTCCCCATGGTTGGGCCCTTGTTCCCCTTTCTTGAGTGTTTGTGTTTGAACAGGGGTTGTGCATGGTGGTTTGGGATTTTGTTAATGACATGCTTGGGTTGTTTGGACGATATATGTTGGGTATGTGAAGAGAGATACTACCAATAAAATAGAAATAGATTTATGGTACCTATTTTAATGGATTCGGTTTGGCATGATTTTTGTCGAAATTTTGAAATTGGTAGGGGTGTGCTGCCAACCAGCCAAAATCGACTTGATCCAACGCAATCCATTGGATTGATTCGGTTTCTAGGGGTTGGTGGGTTGTGAACTTTTTTTTTTTTTTTTAAATGAATCAGGTTGGGTTCAAGTCATAAGATTCACAGATCCGTTTAACCCGACCTGACTCACTTATATTTAATATATATTTCAAAATATATTATACAATTTTGTTATCTACTTTTTTACACCTCCTCCTAAATAAAATCCAAACCCCAAGTTCTCCTCATATAGTTTGTATTGGTTTGGTATTATGTTTAGAATTAATTGGTTATAAATTTGCTTTTATTTGTGGTTGTGGTGTTCTAATGCTCGATTTCATAATAATAATAGTAATTTTTTTTTTTTAAAGTTCAACCCATAGGTCCAACTTGATCCACATGGCTTGGGTTAGGTTAAACCCCTATGATGGGTTGGGTTGTGTTGAATTTTTTTAACTTACCATAGTAGGTTGGGTTGGGTTGAAAAAACTTCTTAAACATACCCAACTTGAAAATGGGAATTGATGACCGCACCATTTGACATGCAATTCTCCACAAAATCATCAATCACTTGTTCATGCATCAACGATGGCAGCTAGGAGTGGCATTACTGGCTTGACTTCGATTAGTTTCTATAGTTTCAACTTTCAAAACTTAATCGAGTAATATACAGTTATATTTACTAAATATTGAAGCTTTTTAAACGTTGTTAAAAGAAAAATCAACTTACAAATTTAAACAAACATGCCTTAGCTCACTCCTCAGGTCAGGATGAATCTTCATTATTTTTTATAAGTGTAGATTTGAATTAGCTTGTATTTTTTAATGTATTTTCTTTATGTAAAAGAATAAATATATATATATATATATATATATATAACAAAAAATAAACAAAAAACTTGTAGATTCACTTTGAAGAATCTAACACACAATCTGCTTCTTTGCTTGGCACCTATGTTCTCATGTAAGTGTTTCTTTGAAGATTGAACTTCCAATAACATATTGGTCCTAATTTAGGAGAAAATATACCCTATTTTGGGTGTATGTTTCTTCCCTCTTACAGTTGGTGGGACCTATAGCTGATGGATCCCACTAGCTTGTGAGAGAGAGAGAAAAAAAATATACACCTGAAACAAGGTATACTTCCTCCTAATTTAGGGCTTAGGTGTGAAGGCTGAAAGGAAAAAAGAAAGAAAGAAATGAATTTCAATCATATATCTTTGACTAAAAAAAATGGGTGAATTCTATTGCTTTATGTTTCTACTATAGGGGGAGGGAGGGTTGGTGGGGTTTGAATCCCAATGCCAATATATCACAAGAGGTGTTTAAAGTGGAACCATAAAGATATACTTGAATCCCATTCTAAAAGGTTTTTTTTGTTTGTTTATTTATTTATTTAATATTAAGAAATAAAGTAGAGGAGGATGATGAGTTGTAGACTCTGTTTGGGAGTTGATGAAAGTTTCAGCTTATTTTAGTATTTAGCTTATTTTTGGTACTATTTACGAGTTCAGTTGCACTTTTTGGTATTATTCAACTAACTTATATATATATACACACACTAGACTCATCACATGTACTTTGCGTATGCAATAGTGCTCTTTTTTATTTATTTGTTTTTTTGGTTTAGTATTATAATGTTTAAAAATAATATATATAAATAACCATTTGTATATTTTTTTTAAGAAAGAGACAAGGCAACGTGAAATAATATTTAAAAATGAGATAGAGATAATGTCATAAGTTTTAGGCTAAATGGAGAAGATAAGAGTCTGGCTTACTTCTACTACTTTTTTAACTGGATATGTCATTTTGTTTCAAATATACAACGACAAGTGGTAGTTAGTTTTAATCTCCATTTTTTATTTAGTTAGTGAATGATGTGATAGTTTCTCATTAAAGCAAAAAAAGATTACAGTTAAAAAAGTACTAGAAATAAGCCAAATCTAGAAGATAAAGAAAAAAACCTAAAATTTAGGAATAGTAAATTACACTTTAAACCAGTTTGTGTAAAATTATTTAACTTAAAGATAGAGGTAGTTTAAAGAGTTTAAGAATTTGTGTTAGATAATTTTAGTACGCAAAATATTAAAAACCAAATGGAGAATCCTGTTATTAATAAGGGATAATTACAGTAAACCCACCTGAGGTTTGGCCCGTTTTCACTTTGCCTACCCGTGGTTTAAAATTTATCACTTTGCCCACCTGAACTTCAATCCGTTACTCCCCCGTTGCCCACCTCACCCCCAGACGTTAAACAAACACGTTTTAATTCCAAATTAGAACATGTCACGGATCAAACAACACAAACTCACTCTATTTCCCTCGCGAGCCCTAGGATCGCGAAAATCCCTGTAACTGAGCTGGGGTTTTGATTTTCCTGATCGTGGTTTCGTGGGTGAGGTTCTGACTTTGGGTTGTCTTGAGGCATTGAATATTCAAAGATAGATCATCACCAGGTACGACATTTCTGCTTTATGGTTCTGAGCTGGGGTTTCAAGTTTTTTATGGTAGCTTTGATTCATAGGAAGTTGGTAATAGATGTCTTCTTCGAGTGGAAATTACTCAGGTTCAAGTGGGCATATGTGTACATATGAGACTTGTGTGTTGAGAACAAGTCTAACAGTGGATAATTTTGGGAGAAGGTTTCTGGGTTGTAGCCGATATAAGGAGATAGCAGTGAGAGCTTTGGAGCAAGAGAGAAAGTGCAGAATTGCACTAATTCTGTCATGGTGTTTTTTTTATTTTGGTTATGTTGTTTTCATGTTTTGGCTCAAGTGAGAATGTTGAAATGATGAGATTGAGTCTGCCTGATGGTTTGTAATATAAGCTGGTCCTCAATGGCTTTTGTAATAGAACTATGAAAGAATTTTTTGAGAATGAGAACTATGTAAGGTGGTAGATGCTGTTGGCTTGAAGCCACTTAATAATATAAGCCTTTTTAAGATAAAGTGTTATTTCTGTTAGATGTTGTTGGTATTTTTGTTTAAAGTGAATTGGCTACTTGTGAGCTGTTGGTGTTGGTGTTTTGTTGTATGTTGTGAGCTGTGTTGGTTTGTGCATAAAATGCATTGTGTGAAGACAATTGTGTTGAAAGTGAATTTAAAGTGCATGACAATCTGTCAACTTGCAAGAAAAGACAACAAATGCACACATACACCTGCTATTCAACACATACACCTGCTATTCAACACATACACCCTGCACACATAAACAAACTCATATAACAAACTGCAATAATCAGAATAATAATTCTGAACACCTGTCATTAAGTTGGAAATTGTATACATATTTTAAGGTGGTATTGAATAGTCTTTCATCAACCACCAGTAATATAAGGCATTTGGTACAACAATCAAAATAGTTGCAGCTGCCCAATGTTTACAAAACTTACAAAAATACAAAAAGTGTTTGAACAGCTATACAAAAAAGTGCCCTGCCATTGTCTACAAACTACATAAAACCCTAACACTACTTAACCCTAATACATTATACATAGCAACAAAAGTGGCTTGACTTAGTCTTCATTTACTGCCCTGCCCCTGCCCCTACTTCTCCCACCACAGCTGGCCTTTCCACCTCTTGTGCTACATTTCTGAGCCCTAGCTGCATCACCCCTTCCTCTCAAAGCAGCACCTCCTCTGGTAGCAGGTGGTCTTGTAGGCTACAAAGTACAAGAATTCACATGTTACCTACCAGTATCACAGTTTTATGAATAAAACATTTTTGTATAACAGTACAGTACCTGTGATGATGGTGCTCTACTGTCCCATGTTTCTGCAGGGGTGTGTGGTGCTGGCTGGCTTGAAGAGAACCAAGGAGCTCCTCTAACTGTGTACCTGAAGTCTGTAGAGTACCACTAACTTGGGTTTTGTAACCATGGAGCTGGTGGCCCTAACCATGGAGCTTGTGGCTGTGACCTTGCTGCCTGGTTGGATGAGGATGAGGCCATAGTGTAAGGTTGATGTGTTGGTGGGGGCTGAGCTGAGGATTGGGTCTGTGATGAAGATGAGGCCTGGGATCCTTGTCTGTGTGTAGAAGACCTTCCACTTCCCTGTAACCAAATATGAACATGTTTTTACAGTGTCAGTTATTGACATTTTGCATTTGAATAAAAAAATTTGTAAAAACTTACAGATTTCCCTTTCTGCAATCTCTGTCTCCTTTCCCATAGTGTCTCACCAGTGACATTGGCCTTACATCCCCTTGTATTGTGCCTTTCCTTTTGACACCTTCCACACCTCAGTGGCCTGTTTGCTCTAGACACCTTATAAGGGTTCGGCTCATCAGCATCTCTCTTCCCCTTCATGGGTGGCCTGCCTGGTGGCTTAAAGACAATAGGTGCAATAGGCTTGGGTTGGCCACTTGACATCCACTCAGACTGGCCAGACATGGGAGGTATGGGTGTCTTGTATGTCTCCACATAAGCATCCTTGTAGTAGCATGGATGGGTGTAGTCTTCTGGTTTCTCACGATTCACACAAATGGTTACAACTCCATGCTTGCAGGGGATTTCTGTCAAGCCCCATAATCTACAACTGCATGTCCTATTTACCAAGTCCACCACATGCCTTTCCCTCTCATTGTCAACCTCATACACATACCTCCCATTAGGCATTGCACAGAAACCCTTAGACTCTAATTTTAACTGCTCCAACTTTTTTTGTATGATTGGACACAACTTGCCACCATACTTTTCTATGCTAGTCTTCTTTATATACAACCTGCTCATAAGCCTAATTCTGATCCACTCCGGCATTGATAAGATGGGCTTGTCTCTAGCCTTCACAATCATAGAGTTAAAACTCTCACTCAGATTGTTTACCATACAATCTGTCAAAGCTTTTAAAGAAAAGTGGGATCTGGTCCACTGTGCAGGCTCTATATCAGCCAGGTACTTCCAAGCTTCTTCATCCAAACTCTTAAGATGGTCCATCCCCCTCTCAAATTCCCTGGTTGATGTTGTGCCAGCACACCTCCACAGTACACTCTTCAACTCCATGCCCTTGTGGTTAACCTTGAAGTTGTTGTATATGTGCTTCACACAATACATGTGCTCCACAGTTGGGAACAAAGTCTCCATTGCAGGTAAAAGGCCCTGCAATCAAGTAAGCAAGTAAGCATGTAAAAAGCTAAGCATGTAATGAAGGCATGAACATGAGCTAGATGATAATACCTTCTGCCTGTCACTGATGAATACCAGATTGAGCTCCTCTAGCCTGCCAATGTCATCTGCAAACTGCTCCAAAAACCAAATCCAGCTATCCTTTATCTCTTGCTCAACCACAGCCATTGCCACTGGGAATATATTGTCATTTCCATCCTTGGCAGTGGCAGACAATAATTGCCCACCAAACCTACCCTTAAAGTGGCATCCATCCAGCCCAACAAAGGGTCTACAACCACCTAGAAAGCCAACCTTCTGAGCATTGTACCTAATGTACATCCTTTTAAAATTGGGCTCTGCATTCTCATTTTCCATCTCTGTTTGCAGAATCACCCTACTTCCTACATCTGTCCTTAATATCATTTCTGCATAATCTCTAAGTAGGCCATACTGAGCCTCTTCATTCCCAGTAATCAGCCCCCTAGCTGCCGTCCTTGCTCTATACACCTGACTAAGACTTAAATCAACTGAAACCTTCTGCATCACATGATGCTTAACACCTGAGACCTCCCACTTAGGATTCTTACCAAAATCCCCCAAATACCTCTTTGCCACATAGACTGATGTAACTTACCCATTTTTAAATGTTAGAGGGCAGGTACACTCAGGATAAAATGTCTTGATCTCAAATGTGCATTCTCCAGTCACCATTGAGGCATAACACCTCCATCCACAACTGTTCTTACAATGTACAGAAATCTTCTTCTTCTCATTCAACTTCCACTTGACATCAATGTGATGCTGAATCACATACTCCCTCAAAGCCTTCCTAAACACCTGGGAGTTTGGGAACCTCATCCCTTTTGCCAACCTAACATTTTCCATATCAGTCCTCTCATTGAACTCCAAATTGCCACCCTACTCATCATCAGAACTATCTATACTTGCAATATCATCCTCTAAAGCTGGTTCAGCCCACTCTTCATCTAAATCTATGTTTGGAGGAGGAACATTGCTTGGGCCAGGTGCATCTGTGTTTGGCTGAGGTGTATTAGTGTTTGGATGAGGTGGAGAAGACTCACCAAAAATGTCATCAGTAAAGTCTTCTCCTTCCAGACCTTCATTCAACCAATCCAACTCCTCCTCCAGATCATCACCCCCTGTAGCAGCTCCTGCACCAGCCCCTACACTTCCTGCACCAGCTCTTACACCAACCCTGCACCCCCTGCACCAGCTCCTACACCAACCCTTGAACCATCAGGAACTTCAACTGCAAGTGGAGCATTACCACTCTCCACATACAGTATAATGGTGTCTTTTGACCCTCCCTCATTAGGCTTGCACAGGGGTACCACATCTTGATCATCTTGTATGAGCCTCAAGTCTTGCTCCAAGTTGCCCCCAAGACCTAAATAATGAACCCTACACTGTTCATCAATCCCCAATTCCTCACATATACCTTTTAGTTCAAAATAACTAAGCAAATCAGGATCCTTATACACTATTTCAACTTTCCCACCAAAGTATTCTAAACTAAGGTTCCACAAAAAAGCACCCCCATGATGTACCTCCAATTTCACTTCCTCATCCATCTGCAATAACAAATTACCATTTGACACGTATACAATTAACAATTAAAGAATTGTAAACAACAAAAGAGTAATAGAAACACCAAAGTATTCTGTTTTGCTTTTGGGATGCAACACACAAAGAGGGACCACATAACACACACAGAGGGAGCACATTTTCTGCCTTGTTTTTTATTCTGTTTTACTAAATAGCACATGCAAACACTAAAATTTAAAGCTAATAGAAACTTGGGTCCACTGTGAGACACAATGACCACAAAAGACAAAATGCCCACAAACAAACACAAATCCAAAGAACAGGTGGTCACATTTTTCATAAGCATCAACAAACACAACCAATATTCTCATTCCATTACATGTAACATTGACCATTGATTGATTACTAAAAACACAATAAGCAACCACGAGCCCAAAGTAAAAACCTAAACAGTGACTGATTTCTTACCAGGATTTTAGTCCCTCGAACAACCTGTTGCTCGTATGGGTTTACACTTGCAACAGAATGTCAATATCAGATGCAGAAATGGATTTTCGCGTTCCTAGGGCTCGCGAGGGAAAGAGAGTGAGTTTGTGTTGTTTGATCCGTGATATGTTCTAATTTGGAATTAAAATGTGTTTGTCTAACGTCTGGGGGTGAGGTGGGCAATGGGGGAGTAACGGATTGAAGTTCAGGTGGGTAAAGTGATAAGTTTTGAACCACGGGTAGGCAAAGTGAAAATAGGCCAAACCTCAGGTGGGTTTACTGTAATTATCCCTATTAATAATATAGAATATATATATATATATATATATATATATATATATTAAGAGAAAGAGATTTTAGTTTATTTATATTTTTGATAATTCAGAAGCAAAAAAACAAAAAATATGTATATATATATTTTTTTATTGCAAAAGCCAATATTTTTTAATTGGGCAAAATTTGTCTTGATAAAGGCATAGAGTTCTAACTCATTACGTGACGAATTATAAAATTATCATTGTGTATTATTTAAACAAATTACTAAACACGTTATTGTGATTAAAATTATATGTAAATGATATTTTGAATTAGCTCAAAACACATTCTCAAAAAAAAAAAAAGAATTAGCACAAAACATGTTTAAATTTTTTTTTTTTTTTTTTTTTGGTTTCATTCAAATTCTCTAATTTCTCTTCAGGCGGGAAAAAGCACTTTGTGCGGCGGGCAACTAGAATATGACTGCAGCACCCTCGCATAAAATTCAGAAACGTTCTTGACAATTGAGGTAATTCAAGGGTATTCTTGACCAAAAACAACAAAAGAAGAAAAAGAAATAGATATAGGTTCAATTTCCCGCCAATTCAAAACCCTAAAATCGTTTATCCTTTCCAGTTAATATCCGTCCTCATTTTCAAAATCGAAGCTTTGCGTTTCATCAATGGCGGAAGAAGAAAACGCATCAATGGCGGAAGAAGAAAACACCGAGGCAATCCAACCCGAACTCCCAATCGGAAGGGTCAAGAAGATCATGAAGCTCGACAATGACATCAACAAAGTGAACTCGGAAGCCCTATTCCTCGTCACGTGCTCCGCCGAGCTCTTCCTCCAATTCCTGGCCGAGAAATCCGCAGAGATCACAACGGAGAGGAAGCGGAAGATCGTGAAGCTCGAACACATAAGAATCGCCGTCAAGAAGCACCAGCCGACGAGCGATTTCCTCCTCGACTCGCTTCCCATGCCATCTTCACAGCCTTCAGATCGTCCGGCAACCGATCAAAAGCATTCTCGCCCTGTCTCCGAGAAACCGGTTCCGGCCGGCACTCGGCGAATCGATCACTTCTTTCATAAGTCGGCAAATGAAGCTCCGATTCTGATTGACAACGACGAGTCGTAGATTCTTTTAGATCGAGTACTTTCAATTATGAATGTTTGAATGTAACTTGTGCATTTTTCCTTTTTTAACTTTTTGTTTATGTTAAGGGAAAGATTGAAGAATTGAGACATTTTGAGATGTGCCAAATCAAGGTTAATGAATCAATCCAATTATTGTAGTTTATGTATAAATCAAAAAGTAGAAATGCTAATTGTGCGTAGTTGTGATGGTGAGGTTTGTTTTTCAAATTTAAAGAAGAGATTGTTGCAATTGGGAGGTTATAAATCCGGCGATTTATGAGGATATTGTTTTTAAGGTAAATCGATTCATCAATGTACCTTTTATGTTTTGTAGGCTAAGCATTTACAACTAGCTGGAAAATGGGCATCCCAAAGATTGTGTGTAAGCTACCGATTTTATGTACACTTTCAAATAATGTGCAATTTGTGGGGTCTGCAAATTGTTGCACACAATCAATTATGGGAATTGAACATTTGTTATTTCATTGGTTAATTGCAATGTGTTTATAGCATATTTGATATTGACAATGACTAAATCTTAATTTTCTTTACAATCACGTCTAATGACAAAATCTTTTATTACTGCTGATGTGACATGTGATTTGTACGTTGTGAAAGTGGTGTTAAACGTTGATGGTGGGCTCATGTGAAAGTAATTGCATCGATCACAATTTCACAACTTGACACCTTCACAAGTTGTAATAAAAGTTGTCCCTAACATGGCCCTTTCTCTACAAAAGTTGTCATGGTACAATAATAGAGGTATGTGGTTTTAAAACTATTGGTACGAATTTTATAACTGGCATGCAGTTTGTTTGTTTGATTGTTGTCACCATCTTTTTTGTATCTCTTGATAACTTTTCTCTTTTTATTTCTACTCTAGATTATAATTTGTTTTTCTTTTCTCCTTGCTTGTGTTCATGATTTTGATTGTTAGATTGAATTTGTTGATTTTTATGTCATATCACAGGAGACCAGATAGAAGACGTTAATGCAAGGGCATTAGGAAAAGTCTTTCTGAATTTTGTTTGTAGAGGGGATTGTAAAGTTGTAGATAATCACCAAATGGTTTTTGCAATAATTATGTTATTTCAAATGTCTATGATTGTCCTTCAATATATATTTTTTCATCTTTTTCTTTTTGAGTTTCTTGCTTGGGGAGTTCAACAATTGGTGTCACATTGTAACTGTACATACATGCTTTGATTTTATGACAGTTACATATGTAGTCATGCTGAGCTTATTAAAATATAAGGTTTTATATGCACAAGATTAAGAACTTGTGTTGATGACAATGCTTGGATTAGGCCATTGCATGTATGCTTCATAATGTGATTACTTATTCAGAAAATGTTTTGTGCACTAAGAAATTTGAAAATAAGTTAGGTGGGTTCAAAGAATGATATTGTATATCTGATTTGAGAGCTAAGTTTTTGAACTGTGAAAACTAATTAGCAATGGATGTCTGAGATTTTGAGTTTGGTCTGTTGCTTGTAGGGTTTTCAAAATAGTCTCCCATTAACCTCCCTGACTGTGTCATTGCTCCAGCCTCCAGGCTTGGATCACCTGGGATTGACTTCCAGTATGAATATAAAGAAGGTGTAGCTCAAATAAGAATTCTGGTCCTTGCTTATTCTGGCTGTATCTGTATCTGCATCAGTTAAAATCTCGAGGAAGATAGGGTAGTTTAAGTTATTAATTTTCATCTTGCCTTCGTCACTGAAATTCTGAATCATCTAGTGTTGTGTCTGTTGTAAATTATAAAAGATTATTTATCAGAATCTATATCTGTTGTTAGAAGATTTGACCAGATTATCAGTAATAATTTTCTTTTGCTTTTAATGTGGCAGGAAAACGTGGTAACCGAGTTAACCATCTGCAACCTTGTTCCAAACGCTCTGAACAGTGGGAACCAGTTTGTGCCAGGCTGGAATCATTGAACAAGAAGGAGGTGGTCAAATCTAAAGAGATTTCTTACTGGCTGTCTGCAAACCCTAAGGTCAAAGAACAACTGTATTCCCAACATTCTCATTATCACTTGATGCACTAGATCCAGAAATGCCATTAAAAAATTGCAGAAGAGACAAGAAGTAAAATGTATCAATTGCCAACGTTGCTGCATATTTCATGATAATATATGTTTACTGTTTAGTAGGAAGATAAGTGCTGATAAGTAAAATTATAGTATACAAGGCACTCCAAGTCTAACCCGTCGGCTTTGCTTGTAATATGAAGCCTACTGCTTAAGCTGACGGGATAAGTTAGGGTGGAAAGCTGAAGGCTCTAAAGCTGAGGGACAGATTTGATAGGGGTTTGAAAGGGAGTCTGCGAAGCGCACCACAGGGGCTGACACCATCAGAAAGTTGACGTTGATATGGCTGAAGGGAATAAGATAAGCTGACGGTTGTAGTATAACCTTGACTTGGCTTGGCCACCACGCATGAATATATAAGGAAATAACTTGTATCCCACGCTCAATGTTAGTCTCCTACAAGGAAAGGATTCCGCAATATACGCTCATAAGGATTTCTATAAGGAAAGGACTTCAAGTCCAAGGAAGAGATGGTCAACCCTTTATAACTATAAAAGCCCCAATACCCTCACAAATCAAGGTACGCATAATTGACCCCGCTCTAGCACTTTAGAGTTGTGAGAAGTTTTAACTTGACCTTCGGAGGATATTTGGCCGGTACCACACCGGTACTCCTCTTAAGGTCTTCAACTTTTGTGTTGTGCAGGTGCTGTTTTGAGTGTGTGAGAACCGTGTGGCTCATTGGTGATTTTTTCGGCATCATCAAGTGCAATAACATGTCATTTTATATAAAAGAGGTCAATTTATAAATGTGCAGTGCTTCTTTAAAGGTAGGAGCTAAAAGCCTAAAATAATCATATTTTGGTTGCTACCTTACTGTTCTTGCATTATATCTGTTGTTTTCTTTGGTCTCTGTGTAATTAATTAATAATTATTAGTGTGCAGCTTTCAATATAAGCACTTCAGTGAAGTGTAATGACAATGGGGCAGCACTACTTGTTTCAATTCCATGTATGTTTTTCATATGATGCAATGCAAAATTGTTTCGCTTTTGACTTGGTTTCAAGTAATATATCGTATATATCAGCTCCTGTGCTGCTTTCTATATTACTTGCCCTTTTCTTTAGAGTTTGGGTGCTGTACCTCCCTTTCTCTCTTGTCAGTTTGTATGTGCACAGATGGTGGGATAAGTCCCAGATATGATCTTGCATGCCTGTTTGGTGAACCCCTTGGACCTTGTCTCCTTTCAGCAGAGATGCTAATATGCTACAGCAATAACCAATGCAACCAGGACAGATGTAAATCACTATTATTTCTTAAAGATTAAATCGTTACACAAATTATTGCCATAGCCAAGAAAAGTTTGAAAGTATTATATTGAGACTAGCAGAGTGTAATTCTTGATGGAGCCATAAATGAATTTTATGATGCCAACTGGACTCTGTAAAGTTTGTTTGTGGTACAGTGGTAGTACCACAGACTTTGATCAAGTCTCCTTCAGTTGCACATCTTGTTCAAGTTTTGTCCCACCTTCCTTGTTTACCTAAAATAGGAAAAAGAAGAGCTACAACATGGCTCTATTTTATTTTATTTTTATAAAGATTGGACATGGTCAACTTAATGCAAGAGCAGTAGCAGATTTATGCTTGTTGGCTTTCCATTGGTGCACATTATATCAATATCATGTGGTGAGGCTTGCCTCATTGGGAGTCTATGTCTCAAGACTGAAGATGCTTATAAGCTTGTTAAGATCTCATGGTAGCAGAATACTAGATTACATTTATGGTGCTATTATTTTTCTTTTTCAAGATCCAAGTTTTAAGATGAATTCTCTTGCAGGAAATTCTTCAAGCAATGTTGGAGGATAGTTGCATATATATAAAGAAAAAATGAAGTTCTTCACAAATACAAAATGTAAGTATATAACTGTATAACTGATATACTTTGTTTACTTAGTCTTTACTTTATTCACACTGATGCTATTATAAAGAGTACCAGTTTAACACAGTTGGAGAGCTGCTTGTCTATTGTCTTCTCAAAGCCTAAATGAATAAAAAATATGGAGTTTAGATGACTTTCCTTGCCTTTACAAAGAAATGAAGACTGTACATAATAGCTTTGCTATGGCCGATAAAGAAGGAATATCAAAGTTCATGTCAAATGCTGCATCTCTCTCTCCCACTTAGGACTGCTGTTGGGATCTTGGGTTCGCTATTGTTTGGTCTAAAAGCTAGGTGCTTGAGAGGAAGCTCTTACTGTGGCATGGTCCTAGAAGAGTGGTGAGCCCCATTGGTTTTTGGAATTTGACATCAGGAAGTGTTTCATACCATCAACCGATCGTTTAGTTTGATAGCGTGTCTTCACAATCAATTACTGTGAAGATTTAGAGGTTGACAGAACTTAAAAACACAATTTTATTGATACATCTAACTGCAAAATGTACATCAGTTGTACTTGAAGTGAGAATAAAATGGCCCTAAAACTTATTACATTTGCCCTTAGAATCACCTTTTGTCTTGAGCTCCTAGACAGGGCAGATAGTTCAGAGAAATAGATAAATACATGGCAATATTTTGGATTAATCTGTCTGCAGGATTTATTATTTTTTTCAGAAAAGACACTTTCTCAAATCTCTTCCACCTCATCACACATGAAGGTCTACAATTCTGACTCAAAATTCAAGGAGATAATGGGCCTGAAAAGGTTGACACCACTGAAGCTGTTTCATCTCTAAGATGAGCAAGGCTCGGTCGAGCAAACATCTTTTCACCTTGGACTTTCCTTCCTTCTTTTATGAACGATATGCCTTGTGTTGCTGAATTAATGCTATTTGATCCCAAGTGTTGAATGCCCAGAGAAACCCTTCTGTTTAAAGGCATAGCATTAGTAAATCCTCCGTTCAGGCTCCCATTTGAAAGACGTCGGCTGCTGGTACCTGGCCTGGACACAAACACATTCTCTTGCTCAACTACTACTTGGCTTTGTACCTTCTTATTTTCCTGT
Organism: Quercus aquifolioides; assembly: GCA_019022515.1. NCBI lineage: Eukaryota > Viridiplantae > Streptophyta > Magnoliopsida > Fagales > Fagaceae > Quercus > Quercus aquifolioides. Next base: position 54,705,624 of record CM032330.1, read on the forward strand.
GTGACAAAGACCATATTAGAGAGTAGGTAAGAATACACTGTTCTACTGTGAGTATTGGTACATGCATATATTTAGTGTTTAGAATGTTTTACAGGAGAGCTCCACCATAGAAAGAAGACTGTAATATTTACTTTCAAGAATACATGAACTTGATAAGCAAAAGAATGAAAAACATGAAATTGTGTTTGCATTGCCATATTACACTAACCCTTTGTCTTTGCTTCTCCTCTTCTTTTTCCAGCCTGAACATGTTATACTCTTCCAACATTGCCAGGAGAGGTACCTAAAACAACAGGAGATACCATTTTCAATATGATAGGTTACTTGGTTTACTCAATGAGTCTGGAGATGCACAGTACCAAATGACACAGAAGTTGTACAGTTGGAATTCAAACTGTCAGGCATTAAAAGAACCCAGGAGCTAGAGTTCCACCGACTTGACATGTTTTCTGCTCAAAATATTTTTAGGTTTTTGGTATCATTTTTTTAATTTAATTTATTACTCCATGGTACTTGACAAGTATAATTTAGTATACACTAATGAATCCATGTGTATGAAAGAGTTTGCTTGACATTTTTTTGTAACACGAAAAATTTATGACTAGCAATTACTTTTGAAGTTTTGAAGCATCATAATTGCAGATTTTCTTTGATGTCAAAAATCCTATTTTGTGGTTGGTAAAATTGAATTTACACCAAAAGCTCTTCAATGTTGATTATGTAATTGACATTGCTGATAATACACAATGAAGGAAAAAATATTTTTCTTTATTTTTTCTTTTAGATAAGCTAGAATAAAAAGTTGAATGCTTTTGTTTTTATCTGCTTCTAGGGAACCATATGAGTAATGACTTGCAAGATTGATTTCGAGATATGCAGGCCAACACAGGAATATATTAGTAAGTCTTGGCTTAAAATTAAATTCAATTGAGTGTGTGGGTCCCTGCCGTTTGAACATTTTTGTAAAGGTATCTAGAGTAATGGGGGTGATATCAATCAAAATAGGGAAAAATTAATGATCACAGGGAGGAAATCTACAAAGAACATTAGTTCTTCTTAGCACGGATTCTGAATCATATTAGAACAGTTAGCCTATGAATCTTGTCTGATGATGCTCGATTTCTATTTATTCTAGAGTTTTCTATATCTGAACTTCTAGCTGATTCTCAATTTTTACCATCTGTGAACTTCTCTGCTCTGTGGTTTCACTGAATAAAAAATGGTGTTTCTTATTTATAGTTTCAACCAACAATTCTTTTAGTATAGCTTATTTACATTGGCCTATTTTGCTTAAAAAAATAAGCTGGAGAAAAGAACATCTGTATCTAGAAAAAGTGAGGCTTTAAAAAAGCTGAACAAGGGCCAAACCAGACAAGCATAGATTAGTGTCATGCAGTGATGAGAAACAATCTTTTATCAGAATGTAGTCACAAGCACCAGAATATCTACCTCATCATACAAGAAAACTTTCTTTCTTTCTTCTTCCCAGCTCTTAGTCTTTACTATTAGCAAATCTACCAAAGCTGCAGTTAAACCATCATGTGAAAACACATAATGTTAAATATATTTATATATTTATCAGAACTCCACATGATATTTCATTTAGTAGCTTTTTAACTTTTTAGTTCAAGGTAAATGTCATACGCTGTCCAAAATAAATTGATGGTTATTTTTAATTCACTAATAGTTTATATTTTATGATCTACTTGGTTAGTATTGCATAATATACCATTATTCTGCAAAATTTTAGTTTTCACTAAAAAAATGTAATATTTCTTGACACGGTTGTCAAATTCTTTCTTCCCGTTGGGTGTATAAATTAACATACAGAAACTCTAAACACCTGGGATTTTGTTGACTGTTATTCTGGCACGTTCTGCACGTCTGAGGTTCTTGTGGGCACCTCTGCTGACTGAGTATCGATTCTCATCCTGAAAGCATACATGGATTAAGAAACATGTAAAGGAGGTAAAAGGTCAGAGACAACTAATCTTGTTAACCAATGATTATAAGAAAAATAACCCTGTTATATTCTTCCAGCCAGCGCTCCTCATCACGTGCCAACGTCCACTTTTCTACCTTCTCCATTATAGCCTTCCTGCTAGAAGCTTCTTCTTTTGCTCTTGATATCTGTTCATCCATGCTCATGAGGAGATCAGCATGGTCAATCTCTCCTATTGTACATTTCATGCCAGATTATTAGTTTCTATAGTTTCAAACAACAACACCACATACTGGAAAACAAATACATATCAAGAATCGCACCGGTTTTTATGAGGTTTGTTATGTTATCCATCTCTGATTGTGAAGGAATCTCCATGTGTGATTTATTGCATATCTCCTCCAGCTCATTTTGTTTCTTGTGGAATAACTCTTTCATCTTACTTGCTTTTAACTGATCCAGTCTCTTGACTTCAGCTTCAGCCTTGAAACCATTTGAGTTACTATTATGTCTAGTTGTTTCTGATACGTTTGAGTGTCATAAACATTATATACTGACCTGCTGAATTATACTAGGAGTGAGGCTTCCTGGATCTGATACTTCAGACGAGACTAATAATAAATCAGTAACATGACAGAATGAATGACGCTCTCTGGAGGGTGTGTCCATGAGATTCCACAAGTTTTTCAATGCTCTACCAAGTTGGCGTAGCTACCAAAATATATGAAGAAATAAATCACTATCAGTATATAGCAACTGAAAAAAAAAATTAAAAAACAAAGGAAACTGGGGAGCTTTAGCATCACTACTATTGAATTTATGTGATTTTACCATTAATTAGGTCAGGTCAGCATTGTGTTTTGAGTTATGTGAAACTCATTACATTTGTGATTACTCACTTGATAGTCACCAAAATACCTTGTTTTGCTGAGGCAGGTTGGTACCTCATGCAAATAAGTTCTGATAAAAAAAATTAGTAGCACAACAGCATAAGCATTACCTTCTCAAGTCGTTTTTGCTTTTCTTCCTCCAGAGACTCCACTGTGCTTTTGAGTTTAGCCAAAATACTGTCGCTTATATTTTTCGACATTCCACTCAATTCGTTCAGGCTTGGATGAACTTTGGTTATGATCATTGAGGAATCCATCCCCAGTATTGCAGTCAGGTTGTGGATTTTGCCTATGTATTTTTCTACTCTTTGGAGCCTTTCATTCTTCGAGGTAGACAAAAGAGTAAAAAGAATATGAAAATTGATTATTTCAATTATACTCTGTTCATTCCACAGAACAATTTCTTAATCACTTTTATTTGTACCTTCTCATTACGGAGTCTTTGTAGTTCAATCTGATACTCCTCGAGTTTCTTCAAAGAAAGATCATTCTCGTTCACTATGACAGTTGATGATGAATTATCGTACTCTGATTGACCTGCTATTTCTGCAGAAATTTTCTGAATTTGTCCTTGCACAGCTTGGAATTGGTTCACCCTCTCTTCTTTTCTTAACCGCATCTCCCGCAAAGCTGGTGTGATTGAGTCTAGCTGCTCTTTCAATGTTCCTGTCATCTTTTCTGGCTGTTCAGACAAGAATTAGTTTGGTCCATGCAAGCATAAGTGAGTTGAGATTTTCTGATGTCAAGAGGAGTAGATTCATAGTATTCGAATATTTCACTCTCATTGTAATAGTCACAATTTGATAGACTCACCCAAAAGCATATTTCTGGCTGGAAGTCAGCCATGACAACATTGTCGGGCCTACTTATTGGGCCATTCCTTATAATGGCAGGAAAAACCTGTGGTCAATTTTCTACTGTGACTAGTTTAATGAAATTCTGTTTTCTTTTGAATTATATGAAACTTTCTAATTAGAAGCTTGAATCTTGTTTCTTTAACTCTATTTAATAAATTGCATTGATATTCTCCAAAAATCACTTGGCTGAAGGATTCCAGAATTGAACACTACATCCTGACTACTTTTTGCATGCATACCAGTATTCTAATTTATATGCATGCTATGATTTGTGGTTACATGAGTTGATAAGTGGTACCCGTCCAGGGAGAGATCGTTCACCAAGGGACAAAAGAAGATGGGTAAATTCAGCCTCAGCTTCTGCCAACTCCTGATGCAGGTGAGCTCTCGATATATTTGCAGTGTCAACTTTTCTCCTGTAAACCTCTAGACACTCCTGTTCTAAATCTAGCAGAACCTTCTCTCTTTCAAATTGATCTTCTCCAACTTCATCCCATATCATCTGTTTCAAATTTTTGATATAAGAACAGTGAATGAGAAACATTCCAAGCTATTACTTTTGTACACAAATAATTACGATAAAAAAAAAAAAACTCTTGCCTGCAATTCCTGAAGTAAATATCCACATGAAGTTTCTAGCAATGCAGTGCTTCTCATTCTAATTGTTGTTTGCAGTGAACTTATCTGATGGTCCATTTGATATGGGTGGAGCTCACAGATAGCCAAGCTACTGGTTTGAGAAGTTCATTGATAATACAATTGGAATTGAGGGAAAGTGGAGAAAGAGAGAATGATGGGGTGGGAGTGGGAGCTTTGGGTGTGAGTTATTGCTTAAAAAACAAGTGTGACAGAGTTAGGTAATGTTGAATCTTTGGGTTCAAGGATCAGTAAGTTCTTTTCATCCTCCAGGTTGTCTTTCCCTCTCCTATTATTTGAATTTGAGAAAGGAGAAAAAGGTGTATCTTCTTTAGTATAGTCTCTTTATTCAGAAATTTCTATATATATATATATATATATATATATATGTCATATATCACCCTTTAGCTGAACTTGATTCCGAAGCAACCTATGCCTAGAAATGTAGACAGCTCAATTCATGCTTTCCGCAGCTAATATCTATTATACCCTCAAGAATGGGCCACTGTGAGAATCTGGACCATACGATGTGATGCACTAATCTTGATGTCCAGTAATGACATTTTAATTGCAAGACTTTTCACTTGAATTTGGCTTGATTGGATTTGATTAGCTGATTGAGAACCATACATTTAGATTAGCAAAATGTACAAGCTACTCAATATAAGCCAATAAAGCCATTAGCCAGACAAAATTTTGATAGGTAAAATACTTCTTTCTATATAGGTGGATTTTTTTTACTGATTTTTTAGTGTTGAGATCAGATTTCATTGGCATCAATATCACGTCATTTAGAGGACTTTATACTGTAGCAGTTTCAACACCCCACCTTGTACACCTTTCTGATAAACTATTTCATAAAATAAATTGAAGTCAATCTTGATAGGGAAGACTGAAATTAGGTGTGGAGAGAGAGAGATACCAAGAGTGTTAAGGACATATTAATGGCATAAAGATGGAACTGAAACTGACTGGAGCTTTATATTTTTAGTAACTTTGTCAAGAAAAAAAAGGGAAAAGTGAGATCTAGAAGTTGTGGAACAATATGCAAACCAAGGCTTGCAATTTAAGAATTTAAGTCCAACAATCGGTGGGGTCTCAATATTTTGGGCCATTGGATTATCCTAATATGTGAACCATCTTTTAAAGGTGCCACTACCACAAAAATAGTTTACATATATTATGCTTCAACGATCAAGAAAGGCAGTCTCACCCACCAAAGAAGAATTGATGTAAGAATGACTTTGAGATATCATGTTGGTGATACTTCCTCCACTAGCGATTTCTTTCCTTCGACTTATTATTATAATTATCGATCAGGATCCACTACGAAGTTGATGAATGGGTTTGTGAATTGATTGTGGGCCTCATCTAACATCATAAACATTGTGTTTGTTTGAGTTGAAGAGTGAGCATGTAGACCCCAACATTACAAAAATTCACCTGGAAAATTCAATATTCATATGAAACTGACAGCCTTCTATAAAACTTTTATGGATTCTACCATTTTGCGTTGAACAATCCAGCATTTTTATCCTAGTTCTAAAATATCATAGCTTTATTATTTTAATATACATGTGATAATATCTTCCTCTAATATTAAGGGGCAATGATAAAATATAAAGAGGGTGAAGATGGTAACTGCTTTTAATATTCTATTATTATTGGTGAAAAAAGCAATATTCAACACAAACGATCATATCCTAGATAATAATAAAAAAATTAAAAACCAATTTTTGACATAAGAAAAATTGGTTCAGAGTGTTTAATTTGTAAAGATTACTGTTATTTCCACAAACTCATAGTGACACATGATGTAGAAACTTTGATTTTTACCCTTATTATCACATTCAAAATGTCAAATTAATACTTAAATTTCAATGATGAGAATTAAATATGATAAAGACAAAGTTTTTAAAAGATCCTTATGTTAATTTTTTTTTTCCTTATATAGTTGGATAGTTACAATAATGGGAATAGTTATGGTGTGATAATCCGGAATGATCAGGGATTAGTTATGGCTGCTCTCTCACAACAAATTCCATCACCTGCTTCAGTGGAGATGGTGGAAGTGTTAGCGGCTCGTCAGGCTGTGGTGTTTGCTAAGGAACTCGGGTTTGACAAGGTGGTTATGGAAGGTGACTCTGAAACTGTTATTCAGGCAATTCTTGGTGACAACATGGAGTGTTCTTACATGGGTCATGTACTGCAAGATATTAAGTATCTGCTTTCTAGTTTTTCTTCTTTTTCAGTTAAGCACATTCATAGGGAAGGGAACTGTGTTGCCCACAAACTTGCTAGAAGGGCTGTTAGAGATCCTTTTCTTGTCTGGATGGAATCTATTCCTTCAGATATTCTTGATGTTTATCAACTTGATCTTTTAAGGATGCAATAAGATATTTTATACCCCGTTGGGGTTCTTTCTCAAAAAAAAAAAAAAAAAAAAAAAAAAAAAGTTACAATAATGGGAATAGTGGGAGGAATAAATATTGGACTTCTTTTTTGGGAAAACTTAAAAAGTCACTTGTAAGGCCTAGCATATTGTTGTTGCCATTGCCCTGTTCCATGGTTTTACTTACCACCCTCAGATAATTTAACTTGTGGTACAGATGCCAATGACTTAACCCTATACGAAGATTGGCAAGGTATCCACATAGTAAGCTCGAATTTGAAACCAGTTAGAGACAATGTCACCTATAAGGTTAAAAAATAAAAATAAAAATAACAATAAAAATAACTCTTACTACACCTATTTTCCTTGTAAAATTTGTCTCTAAATGACTTTGTAGTGAGTATTTATTTATTTACATTTAAATCTTCCCTAAACCATGGATAATATAGATTTTTTTTTTTCAATTCATCCATAAATGATTAATTTGTCTACCAAAAAAGTTATATCGCATATGTTGGTGGTATCCATTGATAGAGTTATAAATTAATCAAGCTATTTATGAACAATTTTAATTTTTAAGTTATTTAGATCAAATGTTGAGGCCTCAACATGGCTTTACAAAAAGGTGCAGTACCAATTATTCATCCAAAATGTATAGAAAAAAAAAAAACCCAAAAAAAAAATAATAATAATTGAGTGTTAAAATATATTACAGAGAGAGAAGAAAACTCATAGTTTTATCTATTTTCCCCACTTTAACAAAAGTAATTAACTGAGCATGCACCAACTCTTTTTATACATAAAATAAATATCTAATTTTATTATATAGGGAAGAGACGAAGATGCTAATTTCCCTGTGGATAAATAGTAATACCCTGAGCAAACACGGACAATGAGTGAAATTTTTAGGAAGTCCAATTTTTTTTGATGAACTTTAGGAAGTCCAATTATAACAATGGAAGAAGCCCTTTTAAATAATAATGAAGCCAAAAGCAAATGTACGATTAGAATAAAATATAGTTCATCCATTAATGATTAATTTGTCTACAAAACAAGTTATATTACACGTGTTGGTGGTTTCCATTGATAGGGTTATAAATTCATCGAGCTTTTTATGAACATTTTTAATTTTGAGTTATTTAGATCAAAATACAATGGAGTTGGAGCTTACTGTTTGGGATTTCAGGTTCCGTGTCACTATGTCAAGCCTTATTAATGATAAGACTAAAGGTTGAGGCCTCAACGTGGTTCTACATAAGGGTGCAGAACCAATTATTCAGCCAAAGTGTACGGAATTAAAAAAAAAAAACTCCAAAAATTAAAAAAAAAAAAATCAATTGTTAAAATCTATTATAGAGAGAAGAAAATTCATTGTTTTATCTATTTTTCCCACTTTAACTAAAGTAATTAACTTACCATGCATTGTCTCCTTTCACACATACAAATTTTAGGAAAGAGATTAAAATTCTCGTGGATAAGATGTACCTTGAGCAAACAGAGAAAATTAAGGAGAATTTTAGGATGTCCTGTGCTAATGATTATAAACAAATGTATGTTTCTAAAAAAATCAACCATAAACACAAGAATATACATAAATATAAACATAGATACAAACATGCTATATATTAACTCAGGGGGTTGGCCGAGTTGGTTGGGCTCTCTGTCTCAAGGTGCTTGTACTAGGCTCGACTGGGTGTGCTCCCCAGTTCGAGTTCTGCTACCTGCACTTTCAGGGACGGACGCAGGATTTCAAGCTAGGGGGGGCCGGAGATAAGCGAAAAAAAAAAAAAATCAAATGCACATCCATATAGTCACTGGCGGAGCCAGAAAATTTTCTTAGAAGGAACAAGTTAGTTATGCCTACATTGTGTTAATAGGTTAAGCCTACGTTGGCTCAAAATGCAAAAAACTCAAGTTAATTTGGCCCAAATTGTGGCCAAAATTAAATTACTTTATTTCACAAACTAACTTTAAGTAAACTTGTGCCTACATTTTTTTCACTGTACTAAATTATTTGTACTTAGGTTAATAGGTTTGAACTTACCTTTTTACATTTTAGAGCTTTTCTAAGGAGTTACATTTAATGTTTCAGCATTTAGGATAAAAAATTGATTCATAGGTATGAAATTTTGAAGATTTATACAATAATTTTTGTTGAAAAAAGTGTGAACAATGAAGTGCAATTAGATCAAATCAAACAATTAAAAAATTATTTGTCCTCCTACTATTATCAGATATAAATAGATAATCTAATATTCTAATATAAACCACATTATTATATATTATATTATTATTATTATAAATAGATTTATACAATATATTTTTTTTTTAAGGTTTTCATGGGCTTTTGAAAACTCCTAGGCTGGCTGGCTGGGGAGCCTGAGCTAAAAACCAAGGGGGGCCTAAGCTAAAAACCAAGGGGCCCAAGCCTATTTTTTAAAAATTTTACATACTAAAAAAAAAAAAATTTGGACCCAGGGGGGGGCCCGGGCCCCCTTTGCCCCCCACCTGGGTCCGTCCCTGTGCACTTTGAAAAGAATTTCCTGGGCCAATGCTTTACTCTTTTGTGGGCCCACCCTAACCCGGCGCGAGTAGTGATTAGTCTTTGGTTGAGAACCTTGAGGATACACAGTGCGAGAGCCAAAAAAAAAAAAAATTGCTATATATTTTCAATTACACATCCAGACGACGTGTCGTCAATTCTTAAGGACTCCTTGAATTGAAGGGAGTCAAGTAGTGCTAGTGATGTCATTGAAAAGTCACACACAACATGTGACTTATAGGTTGTTGCAGTCAAGTGTTAAGAGTCTCGTAAAGAATCCTCCAAGCTGCTAGAGATGTGTATATATTCGGTAACCTTGTGACTTACGGGTTACTAGAGTATTATAATATTATTGTTACTATTAAGTTTTTCTTTTTGGGGCAATGAATGCCAATTGTTCACGTATAAAACATTCATATTTTTTGTGCTTATAGTCATATTTACTATTTTATTTAGTGTAGTAAAAAACATTTCCCATTTTTTGAATGAATACAATGAAAACCGTACAAAAAGTCTACTATTCATGTTGTTAAAAAGAAATACAAATTTTTGTGTATGAGTTAAAAAGTCCATGAAGTTAGCTCTTCTATTGTTTTCCGCCATTTTGTAATCACAGTCTTCTAAAAAAAAATTGTATATTGTTAATGAAGGTTAATTTATTAAAATAAAAATGGCATATCAAATGAGACCATTTCAAATGAGGTTTTATATCTTTCAATCATGAAGGGTTTGTTTTGTAGATGTTTGGACAAAGATTTCATTTATTTTATTTTTTTTAAAGGAAGATAGTCATGATTGTTTCTTTAAGAAATTTTACACTTTCCCTGTGTGTGTTAAAATATTTAGTATTCTAAAAAACAAAAAAAAATTAAAAATCAAATATACATTAAAAAAGAAACTGTATTCACAAGTTACATCAGGATATGTTGGTGGTATTCAATGATAAGATTATAAATGAATCGAGCTATTTATGAACAATTTTGGCTCGACTTAAGAGAAAACTTGTTTATATTCATTTATTTAGCAAATAAGCCAAATTCAAGTTCAAGCTTATACTCGATTACAAAACAAGTTAAGCTCAAACATAATAATACATCAATGAACAAGCTAGTGAGTATAAGACTTGATTTATAATATTATTTGCATGCATGTCCATATATAAAATATACTTGTAAGGACTAGATTTGAGTTTCTAGTCCAAACGGTGCATGGACCTAGGCCCAAAAAGCCAAAAATAATGGATTTGTAGAGAATGAGTTGGAAAACTAAGCTTTAAAGAATTAGAAAAACACTCAGGTAGATTTAGATGACAAGAGAATGTAAATAGACAGGGTTATGCTGAAGAAAATTGTCTTTGACAATATCTGAGGAGATCTGTTCTTATAAATTACTTTCAAGTTTGATTACAAAGTCAATTCTTGATGTTACGGTGTTTTTCTCTTGGTTTCTCGATCCCCTTTTATGTGGAATGTTTCTTCGATTATATAGCTCTCTTTGGACAATTTTGGCTCTCCACTTGTTGGTCATCTAGACTACCACTTGAGTGCTTGTCCCATCGGACACCCTTTCAGGCTCTCTGCACGTTGGAGTAGCCAACGCTGCACTGTTTAGGGGTCTTCTTCTCATTAATGCAGCCAGAAAGTTAGCTACAGAGCATTTAATGCGGTGGTAGCAGCTTTCCCCTAAGATATTTTAGGACTTCTATTCGTCTGATATCTCTGCAATGCTTATCCGCACCGATAGAACTTCCTGGAACGTTATCCTGGATGACATACTACCTCTTCGAATCTCGATTTTGGCTAGTCGAGGATGCATTTATCCTCGGCCTACCCTCTTGAGCCATTATGACCAAAACTAACCTTTTTATTTACTACCATAGTCTCTTCTAACCAAGATTTCCCCTCCTCGGTCAACCCTTCGTCCTCGGCTTGGGCCACAGGCCCCAAAATAGACACAAGCATTGGACCCCCGGGCCCAATACCCCTACAATACTTATATAGACTTTAAAAAAAAAAAAATACTTATATAAACTTGAGATTAAACTATGTAAATAAGTAAATAAATTCATTACATATAAAAAATTGTTATCATTCCAAAAAAAAAAAAAAAAAAAAACATATCATATTATTATTTGTAATTCATTGATGATATAAATAATCCAATTTTTAGTAAAGTTATATATAATTTATAACAATACTAGGTTGGTGAGTCTGTTTTTATAAGTTCATTGAAAATTATTTTATGTAATTAACTCATATGACCTTCATAAAAAAAAAAAAAAAAAAAAAAAAAAAAAAAAACTCATATGATATAATTTCAACAATAATTTAGTTATAAGTTATTAGCATAAATTTGTGAAGATGAGATAATGAGTCATTCAAGAAGCACATCATTTACCGCAATTATCCTATGCGGGAATTTGGAACAGGTTGCTTGTCACTTTCACACGGACCTTCTCTACTCAAAATAAGTTGTGGTCCTTGATTTTCTCATAAAGAATATTGGTCTTGGTGTTTATTATATATAGGGAAAAAAAAGTTAATCAATTTGTTTGTGATCTAGTACATGTTTGTTCAACGAGAAAATAAATGAATATTTAATGTGCCATCTAACTTGGTGATGTGCTTGAACTAAACTCATGGTTGAAATAAAATTAAATTAGCAAAGCATGAACTTTTAATATTTTGCTTAGCTTAGTTTGTTTATCCAAAAGACGAGTAGGTCGAATCAATGGTCTATAATACTTTGTTTATCCAAAAGATGAGTGTCCTGAATCAATGATCTATAACCATTCCTAAAGTAAAACTCATAAAGTTAACCTTCACCTATTACGTGATTGCTTGTTTTTATATTGTTTGAGGCTAAGACTGTGTTTGGTTTGATGGAAATTAATTTTCGGAAAATATTTATGCATTTATGGGTGTTTGGGGTGATGAAAAATGTTGGTCTACTGGATTCCTGGAAGTTATTTTTCGGTTGACGTAAAGTAGACACTTATAGTGGAAATTAGTTTACGCTTTCATTTTTCATAAACTATTTTTAGCCTCACCAAAAACTTATCAATTGAACCTCCACCCCCCATTGTCTACCACCCAACCACCACGCCACACTAACCTCCCCAGTCTCTGGTGGCCAATCATCTCCGCAACCGTCGGTCCCCCGATCACGATTATTGTCATTATTATTATTTATATAAAATTTTCATTTTTTTTTAATTATGTATGTGCTTAGGAGATGAGAAAATGTGAGAAAAATATGCTTCTATAGCATTTTCAGGAGCACAATCAAACATTTGAAAATAATTTTTTTTTTGGGAAAATATTTTCCTTTTAACCAAACACAACCTTAGAGGAAATCATAATATTATCTACAAGGGGTCAAAACATGGACTAAAATTTTCAAATTCAAGAATAAAAATACATTAAGATTTAAATCTAAATTAATCAGGGGCGGCTCCAAGAGCAGCCCAGGGGGTTCAAATGAACCCCCTGACCTGGTCCCCCCCAAAAAAAAAAATTATATATAAATTTTTTTTAATCTTGTTTTGACCCCCACAACAAAAATATGAACACCCTGACTTTAAATTTTTGGTTAAGCTTAATTAAAATAAGCTTGAACATGATCCTTAGTTTTTATTTATGTTGTCTTAGTTTTTCTCAATGTTCAATCAAGTAGTTTGATAAGTGCTCTACACATTTTCAAGCCCAATAAATCTTTTACTGCTTACTCTAATTCCAAAAGAGTGACCACGTGTATATTTATAAAACCATACACTTCAAAAGCAAAAATTTATTACTAGAGTATTATTTTTCTTAGTTTCACAATTACTCCTAGCCCTACTCCTAACCGTGTTACTATTCTTTTTTTCTTTTTTTTTTTATATATAGGTAAAGCGTTTAGAATACTCTACTATTCTTATTTATTCTTTTTTTTTTTATTCAATTGATATAATTTATAAATATAATAAGTTATTATTAATTTGATAAAAAAATGTATGATTAGTTATTTAATTCTATTTGTTTATGCATCCAATGATTGTTGTCTTAAGACTCTTAACGATCTTTAAACTATTAATAATTTTTTAGAACTTGGAAGTTGTATATATAGAAAAACCAAAAATAACAATTAATCATCTTATTTTTTTCACTTGCGCCTACCCTCCGCTAATAAATTTTTGGCTCCGCCATTATTGACCCCCCTAGAAAAAAATCTTGGAGCCGCCACTGAAATTAATACATAAAAATTCAAACTAGTATTTATTCATTATTCAAATAATACAAACAAAAACATACAAAATAATTGTTTCTTAATTCATTTTGATTTAATCATTTGAGTAATATTACGTTCATAACATTTACACAACAAATCCTAAATGACAAGCAATTACTGGTTTGAATCTGAGTCCACCACTGACCTCACTTTTTAACCCATTAATTACAGCTTGCCATCTAAGATTTGTTGTGAAATTGTTGTGGATGTAGCATTACTTTAGTAGTTTACCAAAATTGGAATTTGACATTTCTTAAAAAAAATAAAATGAAAATCATCTATATGGTTATTTACAAGATTTCACATTAATTCTCTTTTAAATGTACAAAATAAAGAGTCTCTTAGAAAATAGGCTAAAATGCAAATGACACTCTCTAAGTTTGACTAAAATTCATTTCAGTCTTTTAACTTCACTTTTGTTCAATTGAGTCCTCCAAGTTTTCAATTTATTCAATTCAGACATTCCATCCAATTTCGTTAAAAATTGCCATTAGAAAAATATTTTTCTCACATTAAAAAACTCTATAGAATTAAAACAAATATTTCATAGATTTTTTATGTGAGATTAAAAAAAAAAGAATTTCATTAGTTAATTGCATACCTAATGAAAATTTTTTAATGGAATTGGACGAAAACCTGAATTGAATAAACATGAAACTTATAGGATTCAATTAAACGAAAGTGAACTGAAATGAAATTTAATCAAACTTAGAAGGTGCAATTTACATTTTAGCCTAAAAAATAATATTAAACCGATTGGTGTCTTTTTATAATAATGATGGTGAGTTGAATCAAACTCGTTTCGTCCATGTGGTCGTCCATGACTAGACCACATCTAAGTCAATTCATGATAAAGGAAATCAAGTAGAAAGTGACACAAGAAATGAATAGGCTACGTCCAGAGGCTCAATGGTCGTCAAGGTAATTTGGTCATCCATATCACGAGAGGATATGGACGACCACTCAACACTTAGGAAATTTCAGAGAATTTCCTACAAATGCAAAGTAATCGGACCACGTTCTACTATTTCGAGACGTGAGGGTGAGTTCTCCGAAATTCGCTCTAACTCCCCCCACTAAGCCCATACACCTCCCACGATGGTAATGGAGCCTAACAAGCAGACTGCTCAAGAACTCATTATAAAAAAGGGACCTAATCCCATCAACCCAGGGTACGTTTTTCATTGTTCATACACTTCGAATACTTGAGTTCAAGAGGGAGAACTTACTTAATCGTCGGAGGGCCCTTGGCCGGTTCACCCCAGTCACCTTCAATAGTTCACTTCTTCTTTTCAGGTCTTTCAACCATCGTTGAAGCGCAGAGCATTCAACCTACTGATTTTTCAAACCTCATCAAATGATAAAGAGGATTTTATTGGCATTTAACATGACTTTCGGAAAAATTTAGTTAGTTTTCAAGTTTGCAAAACTATTTTGTAAACTAGAATCTTGAGGCTTTGAAACTTGAGTTCAATGATGGAACTCCAGTCTCTAAGACTCGAGTTCCAAGTGGTAGCAATCTAATGTGAAAGACAAAATCCATGTGGAACTAGAGTCTCTGAGACTTGAGTTTTTGTTGTTGGATATAGGAGTTTGTGCCTGTTGGGGTTGTGGTTTTGAATGGGTACTCTATATTTTAAAAGAGATGGGTTTGGTCTGGTGGGTTTTTTATTTTGGGGGTATAGACACTCGATTTTGCACCCATAATTTAATCAAGGAAGATGGCTAGAGTGACCATTCATATACCTGAAAAATCATAGTTGCATTACATGCATTGATTCATTCATTACATAACATAAAAATGATCTTGAGATTCTAACGGTTATGACGGTATGCCCGATTTCCAAATTGGAACGTTGAATTGAAAGATATCGCATGATCAAGTTTGCACGGTCTGCATGCATTTTGTTTGGGTGGAACCAACCACGCACGATTAATTTAAATTAATTATGATTGGTTAAACAATTAAAATTAATTAAGTAATTTTGTGATTGGTTGTTGCTTAGTGTTAAAAATAAACTTGCTTGCATGGGAATAAAGTGGATAATCAGATAATAACGAAATTGTGGATAACCAAGACTTTTTGGAGTGTTTATTTACAAGATAATCATCACTTTAGAGACTTGAATATGAAAGGGGTTTAATTTTTTGAATATGGATTAAAAATGCGTCTAAGTGCAAATCCCGGCTAAAAAATCCTCAAAAAAGGAGACCAAAATGGACCAAAATTCAAACGCTGGTCCAGCACCCAAGAGGGCCATTCGGCACTTCTCAAGTACCGATTGGCATAAACTCGAGGCCCGACCCGAGGACTTCTGGATTGAGATAAGCCCTACCATTTTCAATTTTTTAGAGATGAGGGTGCGTCCCAATTCGTATCTGATCATTCAGTTAATTTTTTGAAGCATTCTCACCTCTATAAATAGAGGACGCCTCTCAAAATTCAGGACACTTTTTTACGCTTTCTGAGCCCCCCTCTTTCTGGCTCTTCTCTTTAAAATCCCCTTATGTTAAAGACGTTCTGGAGGCTCTTGCCTTAGGAATTTCTTTTTTGTAAGTAAAGTATTTTAGGCTTCAAAGAGTTGAATAAATTTCTTTGAATCCTAAAATATTCTTTCATTAGAAGAGCACGCTTATGCAAGAGGTATCTTTTTTTTCTTTTCTCCTTTCATTACTTTTTGTTCTTGTCTGATGCATGAATATTGTTTAGCATACTTTTGTTATTATGTTCTGTTCTTGATATATTATTACCATGCTTGAATAAGTTGCTATGTTGCTAGACTTTTCTTTAACATGTGATTGTTTACTGTAGTTTTTTTTCATAAGTTTCAAAATCTGCAATGTTTGACAAATTTTTTATGAAATCTAAAAACTGATCTGAATTTTTCAGATATGATTTTTCTCTAATTTAAAAACTAATATGTATTTATTAGATTTGATTTTTTTAAACATAAAATAGATCTGTATTTTCATTAAATACAGATCTGATTTTTTTTTTCTCTAATTCAAAAAATTGATCTGTATTTTCAGATATGATTTTTTTAACATAAAACAGATCTGTATTTTCATTAAATACAAATCTGATTTAAAAAAAAATACAAAACTGATCTGTATTTTCTCTAAATACAGATCTGGTTTTTTATTTTTTATTTTTATATACATAAAGCAGATCTGTATTTTTATTAAATACAGATTTGGTATTTTTAGAAAAGTTTTCTTGGTTACAAAATTGTAGGTTTTGAAATTTAAAAGAAGAAATTGAAAGTTAGGTTGTAGTTTTTTTATGAATGTGATGCATGTGAAATAAATTCATCGTATGAATGTGGATCCTCTTTCAAAAAGTTTTTTTTTTTTACTCATAAAAACAGATCTGATTTTTATTGGTAAAATCACCCCTTTTTAACTTTACACAAAAACAGATCTGATACTTTTTTACAAAATCTTATTCCTTTTATGCATAAAAAAAACAGATTTGATTTTTCTTGATAAAATCATTTTTTTTTTTTTTACTTTACACAAAAACAGATTTGATTCTTTTTAACAAAAATCTTATTCTTTCTTTTACATAAAAAAGATCTAATTTTTCTTTACAAATCAAATTTTCTTCTATACATAAAACAGATCTGAATTTTCTTAAAAAGAGAGGACACATCCATAAGTTAAATTTATTTGAATTAATTTTAGTTAAGTGTCTGTCATATATGTTCAACATATCATTCACATTCATGCAAAAAAAGGTATATTGGTCATTAGAGTCTAGAAGACCAGACTCTGTCTGGGCGGAATGGGTGCCTAACACCTTCTCATTCTGTAACCTAGCCCCCGAGCTTAGAATTTTTGGATAAGTAGATTAGTGTTTTGTCTATTTAATTTTGGTAGATCGTAACTAGGGCCCAAAGCGTTGTAAGGTTAATTTACCAAAGTTGTATTTTTCTTTATTCAATCAATGACAATGAAGCATTTTATCATGTAATTTGTATTTTTTTTTCTTATTTTTTTGTATAAAAAATAAGTGGCGACTCTACACCACTTACCCAAAAAGAGAGGTGCCCTTAAAAGCACCAAAATCTCTTTTTTTTGAGAGCACCCCAATTAATGCGGCCTCTCACAGTGGGTTTTGCTTGGTTGTTGTACACTTTTCCAAATCTTCTTCTTCAAGTCTACTTCCTCTTCAGATCTCCTTGTTCGAACTGCTTCTTTCTATTTACACCCTATAGAACTTGAGTTTCTTCAGTGAACTTACTCGAGATGCTACTTTGCAAAATAGTTTGCAAAACCTGTTAACTAATTCACCTTAGAGCAATCGCACCAGTCCATGGAAAATAGAAAAAAGTGATGAATTTTACACATTTTTGTTCAAAAACTACCCACATCAGTGAGTTTATAACACTGTACATATCCGAAAATGCTACAGTAACCGTGCATGTTTACATGATTACTGTAGCTTTCTATTTGATTATTAAATCAAAATTTTCTCTCTCTTCTCTCACCTTTGTTCTCTCTTCCCCTGGCTTTCTCTTTTCCCTTACTCTCTTCAATCTGAAAAAAAAAGACTCTTTGTTCCCTTGCTTTCTTCAATCCAAAGAAGAAGAAATCAACTCAAACAAATCTAAAAACTCATCACAAATCCAACACAAAATCAACTCAAAACAAAATCCAACAGAAAACCCATTAAAAAACCAAATCCACCCAAAACCCATGCCGAAGCTGCTGTCGCCACTGCCATGGAAGCTTGGGTGGAGTGTTTGCTGCTGCCATGAGAGAGAGTGAAGATTTGGACTGTACCCTTTGAATCGAGTCTGTGATGGTTTAAGGGTCGGGTTTGGACCACTGTTTGTGGTGGTGGTGCTGATTTTTGCTGCCATCGGTGGTGGCAAAGGCTTTGGGGCTCTCGGCCTTGGACGGAGCTCAAGGCGAGCTCTAGCTATGGAGGATCGTGAGGGACAGAGAATTTTATTGATAGAGTGGAGATGGTTGGGTTGTGGAGAAGAGAGAGAGTTGTTTTGAAAAATGAAAAAATAAAGAGAGAGAGAGAGAGACCGTGTGTGTGGTAGCCGGTGGCAGGGACGGAACCATGATTTGAACCTCGGGGGGGCCAAAGCTTAAAACAATTTTTTTTTAATGAAAATAAAAACTAACATCTATTTCATATTCAACAAAATACTACATATAAAATAAGTATTTCTTAAACATTTGATATTATAAAAATGTTGACAAAGAATAACATACAAAAAAATCACTTATGACTTACCAAAGACTAGTCTCACAAATTCACAATCACAGTACACACAAAACAGTCGCTACTAATGGCTAGTCTCACAAATTCACTATCACAATTCAGTACTCACGTCCTACTGTCCAAGTGGCCCCACTTTATTTCTTTATAGATAAAACCAAATAAAAAAAAGTTACAAACACTGAAACACTCAAACACAGGTGACCGGTCCACATAAAAAACCACAATTACACAGTAGTCAATACAAAGCCACAAACTAGTCTACGATCCACACGACACACCAGTCCATAAAAAGCCACAACTCACAAACACAATAGTCAACACACCACAGTTCATAATAAAACGCAGAGGGCAAAGGGCTAACCTGCTAAGGCAGAGCAATATAGCAAAGACAAAAAAATAAAAATATGAACTTGAGAGAGGAGAGAAATTTCTCAGATTTACTAGACTCATGTGTGATTGTGATCAAGGATCTGAGGAGGAGTAACAACAGCAACACCGGATCTGATCTAAGGAAAAGAACAACAACAGCAGTGATGGAGGCGTTGATGAGGTTGAGTGGAGGAAGAGTGAGGTTAGGGTGAAAATTTGGAAATTGTAATTTCGGATTTCAGTCCTTATTTATTTTTTATTTTGTAGTTTTTAGTTTGTCGGTTATTTTATTTTATTTTTTGGATGAGTTTGTCGGTTATTTTTTCAGATTGCATTTGCATACCAGTTTTTTTTATTTTTTATTGGGGGGGGGTGTATTAGGACGAAAATTTAAAATTTCAACACATATACTGTAGGTCCGTCCCTGGCCGGTGGGTAGTTGGTAGGTGAAATAATAATAATAATAATAATAAGAAAAAATGATTATTTAAAGAAAATATATTATATAATAAATGATTTAATGTAGATGTTTTTGCAAATTACTTTTGTAAAGTAGAAAAAGTAGATTATTAGTGTAAAATAGACAAAATTTTAGATAGAATGATATAAATGCTCTTAAAAGCAAAAAAAAAAATCCAAATAAAGAGGCTTGTGTGTTTAGGACAAGCTAAAAGTTTCAGATTATTTGTAATTTCAGCTACTATTTATGATTTCACTGCACTTTTTAGTATTATTCATGAGTTTCACTGTAATGTTCAGCTAATTTTTATTTTTATTTACAGTACTTTCAGTAAATAAATTTTAATTTTAACTAAATAAGTTGTTCTCAAACAAACACGAAACTTAAAAAAAAAAACATATATATTGCACAGAATGCGTAACTGATAACCCAACGATGTCACTCTGACACGTGTGAAAAACCAAAAGCTAACGAAATTGGGAGTTCTCGTTGAGAGCTAGCTAATCCCACATCGTCTAGTTACGCGAAGCTATCTATGTTTATAAGAAGGAGCGAGAGTACAAGGCTTGTCCCTTCGGGGACATCCGATAAAATTGGAACGATACAGAGAAGATTAGCATGGCCCCTGCGCAAGGATGACACGCATAAATCGAGAAATGGTCCAAATTTTTTTTCTTACCCAAAATTTCCTAAACCCATTTGTGAATTCTTCCGTGGCTTCGTTCTTTTACACTTTCTCCATCTTCACATTCGTTTTGGAGTCTTTCTCAACAGGTAAGCCCAGACTTTTGGATCATTTTCGAGGGTTTCTTTTCTCTTCGCCTCTATTTGATATCAGAGCATATTGATATTTAGGGAAATTTTGAATCTTTGATAGTTTGGTGGTTGACTTGGAATTATCATAATCATAATAGTGGTTTTTGTGTGTGAGCTCCATTTGTTTGCGCATAGATTTAAGGTTTAAACCAGCTCTCTAGGCTATAAGTTTCATAGGTATGATTGCTAGTTCTGACTATTATGCTTTGAGGATTTCCTTTAGTCAATTGTTTTTGTAGCTGGGGTGGTGCAATCATTTTAAGAAGCTGCTGAAGAATAATATTGACAACGCTGAGGACATCAATTAGGCAAAATTTGTCGACATCTTGAAAAAAAGAAAAAGAAAGAAAAAAATGAAAAAAGAAGAAGTGAATAGATAGATGAAGTCTCGGATTCAGCTATGCAATACTATGTATCTTTTTTTATTTTTATTTTTAGGAGATGAGCAATACTATGTACGTAGTTGGATTAGAACTTGGTAGTAGAATTCAATTGCTTGTCAATGTTCAAGATGTTGAGTTGTTGACTATACTGATGTGGTGTGATATGCCTTATTTCCTCAAATAGCTTAAGTTTCTGATCTTCTTTTTCAATGAGGAAGAAAATTATAGTTGCTCACATATCGGAATGCAGAAATATAATCTAAGATTCCTTGGTTTCCTGTCCTGCAACCTTTACAGAGTTTTAGTGATTTGTTTATCATTTAAAAAAAAAAACAAAATATTCTTGGAGTATGGATTTGTTGGCTCATTATGTATTCCTTTTATATTTTCTTATTTTGTTGGCAATTTTCTTTTGTACAAACAGTGCAATGCCTCCATGTAGTCAACAACTGTTACAACCCTACAAGCTTACAGCACACATCAAGCCCTAACCATGTGGAGTAAAAACAAAGGCACCTGTGTAGGCAATTGGTGGCCCATTTTGTCTGATGAGGAATATATCAACCACAGGTGTGTACATTACTGTGCAATTAGTCGCTCTTGATATGCTTCAAACTCCAGGTGGATGAGCCCCTTCCATCCCAGCTCCAAACACCTTTTAAAGATACTTTAGACGTTGAAGCATTTCCAGCATTAAGGAGCAAGGTTGAACTTAATTATGTAAGGTTATGGTCCATGTAATTTCTGTTGGCTTTGAAAATCTGACCTCCATGGATGTTAATCAACCCAAGTTTACATGGCAGGTGATCTATACAGATGAGGAGATTAGGAGGTTGAAAAAGGACCAACAAGGTTGGTTTCAACTTCAGTATCTCGTGAGTTGGGTGCTTTGCATTTCGTTATGGTAAATGCCATAAGGCTGGATTGTTGTATATAATGTTTCTTTTGTATCATTCTTTTGTAATTGCCTCTGAAATAATTCCTACAAAGGATGCCATTTTGAGGTTCAACCCAGACATTGACCCAGCTTGTCCACTATGTGGTGAATCTCCTCAAACTTCAGTCCATATCTTCATCTACTGCCAAGCAGCCAGAGCACTATGGTTTGGTAGTAATTGGGGATTCAACCCTCATGAACTACATCTCACGTCCACTTGACAACTCATTGATCTATTGTTATTCCCTAATTCTACTGTTATTCCTTCGGACATTGAAAGGCAAGCTTTCCTATTATTCAGGTCACTAACTCTAGAATGTATTTTGGAGATCAAGGAATTTGGATCTTTTTGGAAAGTTGAGATGAACATCCAGAAATCTCTATGGCAGATAACCAGTAGGATGAAAGAATACATGAGTGCATTCCCAGAATCTTCTTTGGCAATTCCTAAATTAAGGGATGTTAAATGGTCTAGTCCACCAGAAGGCGCCATAAAGATCAACTGTGACACTGCAATTGGCCAAGACAAAGCCTATCTTGCAATTGTTGCCAGAGACTGGAGAGGGACATTGGTATTACTATGTCCAAAAGAGTGGAAACCAACATCCCTGTCCAAGCCGAAACTGAAGCTATCAACTGGGCTGTCCCCCAGCTAGTAAGCCATAATATTCACAAGACCATTGTAGAAAGTGATGCCAAGGTATGCATTGAAGCCATGTTAGAATCAAGCTCTAGGCCTCCATGGAGAATTGAGGTGCTGATTGCTGACACTCTTGTCTTTAGCTCATAGGGTTAATTCTTTAGAATTCGAGTGGACCCCAAGAGAAGCTAACATGGCAGCCCATGTACTGGCTTCATGGTCTCATACTAATAGAGTAGCTAATTATTTTGTATTGGGCTCAGCCCCTGCTGTTCTTTCTGATGTAATTAACTCTGAGCGAGCAAGCCTTTGTCCTAGGCTCTTTTGTATAGCCCTCTGGGGTTGTTTTGTTTTAGAATAAAATGGCAGATTATCCCAAAAAAAAAAAAAAAAATTCAGTTTAGGAAAAGAAGAAAAAGGAAATCATAGATTAGAATGAGGAAAAGCCTAAGTTTTAGGTTGCTCAAGCCATTTGAAACTAATACTGTGCCTCCAATAATGATATGAACTTCCTCAATCTGGAGCTCCTCCAAAACTAATTTTGAGGCACTTCCATGTTGCCCTACGGGAATCATGAGTAATATGGATTCCTTATCATACAGTATTAAAGAAAGGTACTTTTACATGGTAGGAGTGTTTTTTAATTAAGTAAAAAAGAAAAAGCAATAAGAATGGGTGCAGTGTAGAAATGTAATTACTAATTAGTCTATGGACGCAGCTTTTATCACAAGTGTTGGAAGAATCTTATCAATAGAATGTTCACTATTTCAGCAATTATATGACCGTTTTCTTTTTTCCTAACATAAATTAATATATAATTATTGAAGAAAAAGATCTGTGAAGTATGTTCTAATGAGAAATAACAATTTTATTTACTTCTTTCTTGAAGAGCTAATCTCCACTGCTGTCTCTTGATGCAGTCAAATTGCAAAGAGCCTAACATTGCGCAGAAGGACTATAGAGCTGTGGAAGTAAAAGAGAAAAAGGAAGTTCCTGCGGCCATGTGGGTAAGATTTCTTATTATATTTATGAGGAAGTTTATTGGTGAACTTTATGCAAATTTTGTGTGGAAAACCTAATCTTTTTGAGAAGGATATCAAAATGATTATTTTGCAGGGGGAATTGTTCATTGAATTCTTAAAATTGTTGGTTAATGATGTGAGTGGTTAGCAATCTTGGCAGTTGCTTGGCTTGTGTGGGAAACCAGAAGGTGGCAATGAACATAACAGACAAGAAAATAAAATGACATTTTTGGTGCCTCATGTTTTAACCTAGTATAAGTTTAGTATACTATTGGTTGATCAGAATCATAATCCTGTTATGAATCTTGCCTCAAAAGGAATGAAATTTTTCTTATCATTTGTTGTTATTGAGTTCCCATCATTGTACATGTTTATGTTTGAAATGAGAGGTCTTTAAAAAGTTGATTATGAATCAAAGGATGTTTCATTCTTGTTCTCTTTTTGGAAGATAAATTCTCATGCCTTTCTCACAAATAGGGTGGCAATGACTAATCTTCTTTTCACTTTTGTATCTAGCTTCCTACTTCTTCTTTTGTATCTAGTCTCCTACGTAACCCAACCCCCCCCCCCCCCCCCCCCCCATTCACATCTCCTTTGTTTTTATCATATTTCATCTCAAGATATTTGCCTTGTACTATATGATCATGACTTTTAGTCTCAAATAATACTTCCTTAGAAGATATTGTTGCACTGACCTTAATTAGTTAATTTTAGAATTAACGGTCAATTGCTTGGCAAGCAAGATAGCCATTCTAAGGCTAAATTCACAGACCATATTTTGCCAAAATAGAAATCTTTAACTAGATTTCAGTCAAAGCATGAAGGCATCTCAATAGAGATAATATCCCTTCAAAATACATGACAGTGTATTCAAGTGGAGATCAAAAAGGATTCTCAAACATAATGACAGAATAGCTATGCTATAATCAGACAAAATAATAGACAACTACAGAAAGTACAGACAGATCATTTGAACCAGATAAATCCAAACAGATCCAGACCAGTCCAGGACAGTCCGAGAGCAAGAGCAGATACAGATAGATGTGCCCCCTATTGTTTATTAGCATGCGAAAAAAGTGTGAGTACGTAACAGAGTTCAGACAAAGACAAGCACAGGTTTTAAGACATTACTATTCACTGGCACGTGTTTACTGACGGATTCCCAGACAGATTACTACTGTTCAAGATTTACTTTTACTGTTCAAGATCCTGCCGACAGATTAACTTGAGTTCACTTTATTTAACTCAGGTTACTTTTGAAGACTTACCATGGTTCATTTCATCTATAAAAAGACAGACTCCGAAGACAGAAGACAGGTTCAAATTTCAGGTCCAATTCTCAGGTCCAAAATTCCTAAAGCCTTTAGATAGCCTTTGTAATAGCCCTCCCCTCTCAGAAAGACTTTTGTAACTTCCTCTTTTTATAATCTTGTAACCTTTCTCCTCAGACAGTTTACTTTGTAATCTTGTAACTCTTCAGACAGTGTTTATTTTTAAGCTTGTATCAAAGACAGTTTGTTTTCAAGTTTAAATCAAAGGCAGAAGTTTTATTCAAGTAAGATTTTATAGTTTTTGTTTTCATATTCCATATCCCGTTTTAACTTATTTTGAATATATCTATTTTGCTATTTTCTTCTTTATCATCTATTTTATCATTGTTTATGCTTCCATATTACTACTGTGCTCTCTCCTGGGTAGTTAATGGTATCAAAGCCATGGATGGTAGATGTATGAGTTTTATTTCTTTGCAATTAAGACGTTACTAGGAACTCATATTACTGTATAGCCACTACTTGCTCCTTGATAGCGTTGGTCAGCCTCATACTCGTTGGCAAACCATAGTTCCGCGTTGGTCAGCCCGTTGTTAAGCCGACGTACAGGCGTTGTTTGGGTGCTCCCGCAGTGCAGTTTCCCAAGGAGGTGGTCCCGATAGCAAGGATACCAGTGGTTAGTAATAGTTTCGCCAGTAATTATTAATTGCTTAGAAGTAGAATGAATATATTTAGTCGCTCATCATCTGTTGCTAGGACACACTTAGGACAGGCACACACTAATTTGAACATGGAAAATGATAGTCAATTCGGAGGAATATAGCATGCAAGATATAGACAGAAATTTGTTAGAATGGAATAAATGGAAATTTCTTTCAGTAAGTATATATCCTTGGGGATTGGTGGTAAGAGAAACTTAAAAAGTACTTCTGTTTCCAAAATATTAGTACATATTCCATTATTTGTCGTGAAAAATGGGTAAAGTAGAGCCAAAAAAGGATTTCCTAATATAACTTTAGAGGACAACTTTTCTATCAAGAAGAAAGGTGTTCTGAAATTGATACCGTTATTATGTATGTATACCTTAGTTAATTTATTACTTATTTTAAGTCTATCACCATTGGCCTGAGTTAATCTGTCTGTTGTTGATTCATAATACTTATAAGGTATTAATCTTTCTTGTATACAATTCATATCAGCACCTGAATCAACAAGGGCAATAACTGTCAATGAGAATTCTTTATCAACAACCAAGGTTATTTCAGTGTACAATTTCTGGAATATCATTCTGTCAATTATATTTAAAAATTCATTTTCATAATCATTTTTGTGAGAACTTTCACCATTATAATTTTGTCTGTCAAGAAGAGAGGAATCTATCAGGAGTTTATTACAAAATTTAATTCTGTTTTTTATGCTAATTACTTGTGCAGCTATCTGGTCAACCATGCCTTTTAAAATTAAATTTTTCGATTTTAATTCCTTTAGTTCATTTTTTAAGCTGTTAATTTCTATTTGTAAATCTATCATAGTTGTAGGTTTATTGGGTTTAAATCTATTAGTAATTTTTGAAAAATTATAAGTTGACTTATAATCCTTTAAATCTGTTTCAAATGTGTCAACTTGGGTTAGAGATTCTTTTAATTTAGATAAATAATCCTTCCTAGACTGTGAATCTGAAAGTTTGTCTATTAAGTCCATTATTATATCTCTTGTTTAGTTAAAACACTTATTTTTAATTTTCTTTTACAATAACAGTCATCAGGATTATTACAATTACATAATTTAATTTTCCCATTATCTGAAGAAGTGTCTGATGATGAGGTAATATCGCAATTATCTATCTGATGAATTTCATTATCTGTCTCATCACTATCAGTCTGTTCTAATATACTCATTAATTTACCTTTTATTTTTCCTGATAAGTTAAGTTTATTTATCTTTCTTTGAAAGTTACAGTATCTACTAGTGTGTCATTTTTTCCCACATTTAAAGCAAGTAATATCTTTATATCTGTCACTTTTCTTTCTTTTGGACTCTTCTTTCTTTTCTTTAGTTCTACCTCTATGATATCTTCTATTATTATTCTTGTATCTATCCGTATCTCTCTTTTCTTTTGTTCTTTTCCTAGATGGAGCAATCAATGGTTCAAAGCCATATTGCTCACAAAAGGTTCCTAACTCTTTTTTAGCATACCTTTTTTCTCTTTCTATTTGATTTTTTAGCCTTAAATCATTACATAGCCATAGACCTGTTTTATTAATTGAAGATATTATATCTCCATATGTCAGTCTAGGATAGTCTATAGTTCCTTCATTATTAGCTATGTCAAGTCTAACTTTTTGAGCAAAGAAATAAGGTAGGCCAGCAATAAATTTTTCTTTCCAGTAGGATTGTTGACAATCATTCCTACTTAAAACTTTTGAAATAAAAACATCTTTATACCATCTAAAGTCTGAAAGTTGTGGACATCTTAAATTAATTAAAACATCTGAAGCTCTTTCTTTATATTGGTTAGGATCTCCAACAAAACGTTTAGTTATAGTAAAAATTAATGTATTAACTGCATCTTGTGAAGGCTGTCTGTTTGTCATTATAACACTTCCATCTGTTTCTCTTTTAACTGCTGATAGTATTTCATTTCTATCATCATTATTTAAATAATGATCCTACTAGCCTTTCAATTGGCCAGTAAAACCAGTGACAATTAAATGAGCTATCTGGTAGTCTTGTCTTCCATGATTTTTATAAACATTAGTTAGCAAGGTCATTTCATGTAAAAGGTTTATTATTTCATATTCTGACATTCCATCAATATCCCATTCATAAATTAAGTCTGGTGAATAAGATGAATTAACATATGTATGTCTTTCTTCAAATTGTAAATCAGGGGGAGTAGGTTTAGGATACCAATTCTTTCTGGGGTATAAATCTTCAATTCTTCCTTTTTTGCGGTCTTGCGATGAAGATGCTAAAGTTAATTTATTAATTTGCAATTTGTCTGTAAATTGTGATTCTAAATTATCTATATCTGATGAGTTTGTCAAATCTGTCAATTGATTGTCTTCTGATTCTTCATCCTCTGAAGAGTCAGTCCGTCCTAACGTTATAATATTCTTATTTTTTAATGGCTCCGCGTCCTTTAATGATTCTAGTTTCATTAAGTCTAGCTTTTTATTTATTTCATTAAGTAGATTATCAGTTTTTTCTGTCTTAGGCTTCTTTAAAGGTGCTCTAAGGTGAGGAGGTATTTCATGAGGGATAAATAAAGGGGTATTGGACGCATTTTCTTTCTTTATGGAAGTAGGAGGGGGTGTTATTCTGTCTTCTATATCTTGTAGCTTTTGACCAATTGATTTTAGATAGGTATTAGTATAATTATTCTGTTGAATTATGCTATCTAGGTTCTTATTGTCATCACTTAGACTAGGTCTTTTAATAGGAGTAGCCAACACTTGGACTCCACTGTTCTGATTTAATATAATTGATTCAAAAGGTGGAAAAGTTTGATATACTTTCTCATGATTTTTTGTCTTCGTCCATGACAATGTTTTCTCTATTACACTTATCTTTTTGTTATGATAGTCCAAAAAGTCAAAGAAACTAAAATGTGTCTGTAAGTCTGTCACCATTTCATAATATTTGGCTCTTAAATTACTTCTTTCTTGTTCATTATATTCTTTAAAAAATTGGTTTTTTCTGTCACTATTTTCAGGTTTTAGGTATTAACATCAATTTTTTCTTTTAAACTATCATTATTATCAATTTTCACTCTATTGTTGACTTCTTTTGCTTTTACTACACTATCACTATTTTCCTTTTCTTTGTTTTTAGTTTTCCTTCCTTTGTTGACTATCTCTCTTTTTTGTTCTATCTTTCCATCTACTTCTTCTTTTTGCTCTAGCTTTGTACGTATAAGCTGCACCGGAGAAAACAACTTGGTTTCTCACTTTAATGGGAGGAAGCACTTGGCTCAGATTCAGTTACTCAGTGAACAATTTTTTGGTGGACATGCTGACCAATTTCTGTGGTTCATGTCACTGACACGGAAACCATTGTGCTTGTTATGAACGTGAAGATGTTAGCTTAAAATGAGCGTGTTTGTTTTACTCTTTAATTTTAGCTGATTGCATTCACTGAAGTTGAAATGTAGAACCTTAGATTGTGAAATCCAGTGCAATAGAATTTTCTTGTGATTTAATCTATAATTAGAAGCCCCTTCATATGATGTACAACGGTTATTTCTGTGGTTTTTCTTTTTATTTGCCTAAAAGATTCTTGTAATTTAAAAAAAAATAAAAATCCCTAATAAGATAAATACAACCTATTAATTAATTTATTATGATGAAAATACTAATGATACTCTAATTTTCTGTTAAATATTTCACTACATAGCATAATACTAACCCCTATATCTAAATGTCATGGAAAATATGATATTATGTAAATACTAATAATACTCTAATTTTCTGCTAAATATTTCATTACATAGCCTAATACAAACACCTATATTTAAATGTCATGGAAAATATGATATTATGTAAAAAAGTTCTATCTTATAAAGTATATTACTAATTTTTCAACACTTGAAATTTAACACCTCAATGATTTTAGGCTTTGTTTTAAAAACAGGATTGGACTGGCCGGTTCAATCGAAAACCAATTTGGTTCGGTAAACTAGTCAAATCTGGTAAAATTCGAAAACTAGGACCAAAATCGGTTCTTTGATTATCCGTTCTTTAAAACCATGATTTTAGGGTCAATTGGAAAAGAAAAAAAAAAAAAAAAGCGCAACCCAACCCTAAAAATATGAATATTTTTTTTCCTTAAGAATAAAATTGGGATAATTGTAGTCATCCATCATAATTATAGGATATTTGCAATGTGCACCCTATAATTCAAAATTTTTAAACAACATCCTAAATCGAAAATGATTTGCTATATCCCGGCCCACATCATCACTTTAGGGTGGATGAGTGGATGCTTTTAATTAAACCATATTAAAATGTAATTTAAATGATGAGTGATGGAACATCGATAACTCCAAAAAAAAAAAAAAAAAAAAAAAAAACTACACAAAAAAGATACAAAATTGATATACCAAGCTTTAGCCTAATATCTTCTAAAAAAAAAAAAAAAAAGTCTAATAATTTGCAATTATACAATTCAAATTCTAAGCCAATAGTTTATTAGAAAGATATTAGAAAGACAATTCCAAAAGATTTATTTGTAAATCTAAAAGTTGTACTTCTATTACTTCACTAAATACATTATATCAGTTTGTAGAAATACGAGCAAAAAATTGTCAATCTTTCTAAAAAATTTAAATAAAAAATATTTAATACAAAAAATTTCAATTTTTATAACTATATATGAATTTTAAATATTATTCTAGAAAAACAATAATATAATACTTTGGATGACTAAAAATAAGAGAATTTAAACCTATTAATCCTTTAAAAAATGTACTTACATGATTAGGAATTATCAATTAATAATTTAATATATAGGAACAAATATAACATAGCCTTTGTTCTTTCTCCGCTGGATCATTTTAAAATCTCTACTATATAATAAGACTCAAATTCTTTGACATCTACTTTTCACTATTCTCAAAACAACTCCTGTTGTTTAATTAGTTGATATTTCAAAAAACAGAAGGACAATATAAGTATTTTGACAAATGATTAAAAAAATGGAATAAAATAAAAGAGAAGGAATAAAATATTCCAACTAAAATATCCCTTCAATACATCAAATCCCATACCACATTTATTTTATTCATAATTGTAACTACTAATAATTTAAATTTCTTTTAAAAAATTTCAAAGCTCTTCAACATCTAAACAATTAGAATATTACACCCATGATTTTTTTTTTTTTATAATTATTATTATTAAAAAGCTCTCAACAAATACATAACGCATGCAATAGGATAGTTGTTGTTGATAATGTCGTCGTCATCATCATTGTTTTCATCATAATTAATTTATATAATTGGAATAAGATTCTTTGGTATCTATTTTTTGCTATTTTCAAAAAATATTCTTATTGCTTAGTTCAATTTTTTTTTCCTAAAAAATGGTTAAAATAAAATTTGAAAAAAAAAATTTAAGGTTAAGTAGTCAAATTGGTAAAAAAAAACTTTTATGGTATGTTTGGATGACAAGATTTGGGCATTTGGATTTGGATTTAGGTGATTAGAATCCAAATAACTTGTTTGAGAAGTTTTAAAAAGGTCAAGAACTTGGATTTGACAAATCCATCAAGGATTTTATGCTTGGATTTAAAATCTCTTGATTTCAAATCTATTAATTTAAAACCCAAATCCAAATCCAAATCCAAATCCAAGTTCCCAAACACAACCATAACTATACCTAACTCCATATTGCATGTTTTTATTGATATTAATAACTATCTAAACATTCAAAACCTTTTTGCAATCTTACATTTACTTATTTTGAACAAAAAGAGAATCTCACAATAGATTTTAAAAAAAAAAAAAAAAAATCTCTTTAAGCATTAAATTCTAAACATTTTCACATTTTCACATTTTCACATTCATACATTTACTTATTTTGAACAAAAAGAGTATCTCACAATATATATATTTTTTAAAATAAAAAAAAATGTCTTTAAGCATGTGCATAACGGACGTGTGAGGCTAGTTATTTTTATTATACCAATCTTATATCTATATGAATATGATATATACCAAGTTTAACCATAATATTTAAAGTCCAATTCTAATAATTTTTTTGTAAAGATTTTTTTTGAGAGGTACAATAGAATTTCACAATCTGCGGTGTTTGCTCCATGATGATTGTTCTTTATCATCAAGCCAAGACAGCAAACAAATTTTTGATGTAAGTGGGGTTGAATTCTAGATTTTTTATTCAATAAAATTTTTTATCAGTTGAGTTAATTAAAATACACGTTATTATAATGACATTTGAAAGAACTTCTAATAAATTTATTAAAAATATAAATGTTTTACTTTACTACTATAAGTTCTTCAATTATACTCAATTATATCAATTTTGACTAAAATGAGCCACGAAAATTTCAATTCTTATTACCGAAGTTTTCCCCTCCCTTTTTTAATAAGTAACATTAGATTTAAAATTATTATAATACTATAGATTAATAAATGAACGAAAATATAAACCAATTTACTCCTCTAAATTTTTATTAAAAAAATTACTTAAATTATTAGAAATTATTAATTAATAATGGGAACGATTATTATAATGGATTTTCTTTGATTTAAAAAAAAAAAAAAAATTTAACTCCACCGTCCTTGATTTTTATTTTTTTAATCTGACGTGATAAAGAGGGATATTTCCACTTCCACCGACCTCAATCAAAATAAAAAGACTCCCAATACCCTACGGACTTCTCATTTTCAGTTTTCAATTTTCAAATCTCTCTCTCTCTGAGTCTGAATTTGAATCGAAGAAGAAGAAGAAGAAGAAGAAGAAGAAGAAAGACCTCTCTCTGTGTGAAAGAGCAACAATCGGCTGACGTCTCCATCTTCCTTGATCGCTTGGAGTTCTCGCTCCAACTCAAACGCAAACGGAAACCCTAGAATTCAATCGAAGCCGAACAAGAATTTCTGATCTCCAAGTTGTCACAGCGAAAGAGGGATTTCTTTTGTTTGTTTGTCAATTAGGGTTTCCTTTGCTTGAGAGACCCAAAGCCCTTTCCTTGAGAGATCCAAAGCCCCAAAGGTGCTTGTAAATTGCTTACTATTACTATTAATCAAACCCCAATTTTGTAATTCTTGAAGCATACACGCTTTTAGGGTTTTCATTATACCTCTATATCTCTTTGTAATTTTTCTATCAATTTGACTACTGATAATAGTTGTACCCTTTTTATATGTATCTGGGTTTTTAATTTTCTCTGTAATTCTTGAATATACGCCAAGCGAATTAATTATATTACATTGTTGTGGCCACACGAAATTAATGAATATTGATTGAATTTTTCTGCCGATTGTTAATTTTTTTTCGATATTCAGTATTTTTTTTTCCTTCTTATTTCTTGTTTGGGTAAATTTTAGTTACTACAATATTGTGAAAAGAGACATTCATAATGGCAATGCCCAAATTGAATCAACTGCCACCGCCGCCGCCTAGGATTGGAATGTGGGAACCGATTTCGACTGCTCAGCCTGCTGAATTGGATATGATTAGGACCCGGGAATTACAGAAGTTTATGGAGGATGCAGGGGTTATACGAGAGTGGTGAAGAATCTCTGAAAAGGCAGGAGGTGCTGGGGAGGTTGGACCAAATTGTCAAAGCATGGGTCAAAAAGGTTACTGAGGCTAAGGGGTATAATGAGGAGATGGTGGAAGAAGCCAATGCTGTTATCTTTACATTTGGGTCTTATCGGTTGGGTGTGAACGGCCCTGGTGCAGATATTGACACGCTGTGTGTTGGGCCGAGGCACGTTACTCGGGAGGAAGATTTCTTTGGTGAGCTTCAGAGGATGCTGGCTGAGTTGCCTGAAGTACAAGAGTTGCATCCTGTCCCTGATGCTTATGTTCCTGTCATGAAGTTTAAGTTCGATGGGGTTTCCATTGATCTTCTTTATGCAAAGTTGGGGTTGTGGGTTATTCCTGATGATTTGGATCTTTCTGTGCCAACTTTGCTGCAAGATTTGGATGAGAAGAGTGTGCTTAGTCTTAATGGGTCTAGAGTTACTGATAAGATCTTGCATATGGTTCCTAATGTCCAGAATTTTCAGACGACATTAAGATGCATAAGATATTGGGCTAAACAGCGTGGCGTTTATTCGAATGTTGCAGGGTTTCTGGGTGGTATAAATTGGGCGATTCTGGTTGCTCGGATATGCCAGTTGTACCCAACTGCACTGCCTAGTTTGTTGGTTTCTCGGTTTTTCAAGCTGTATAGCCAGTGGCGGTGGCCTAATCCTGTTTTGCTATGTCCCATTGAAGGGGGATCTTTGGTGCTTCCGTCTTGGGATCCTAGAAGAAATTTCAGAGACAGGAACGATTTAATGCCCATAATCACACCGGTATATCCTTGCATCAACTCCAGTTACAATGTTTCTTCAAGTACACTGTGTATTATGCAGCAAGAATTACAGAGGGGAAACAATATATGTGAGGCAATGGATGCAAGTGTGACTGGCTGGAATACTCTTTTTGAGCGTTTTCTTTTCTTTGAAGCATATAAGAACTATCTGCAGATAGATATTACTGCTCGGAAGGATGTTGATTTAATGAATTGGCAAGGATGGGTTGAATCTCGGCTTCGTTTGCTGACTTCAAGGATTGAGAAAGATACAAGAGGGATGCTACAGTGCCACCCACATCCTGGTGAATGTTTGGACAAATCCAAACGATTCCATCGTTGTTATTTTATGGGCTTGCATCGGAAACCAGGTGTTTGTGCTCAGGAAGGTGGACCGTTTGATATAAGGTTTACTGTTGAGGAATTTAAGAACATGGTGGGGATGTACACCTTTAAAAAGCCTGGGATGTGGATTGGCGTATGTCACATAAAACACAATAATATTCCGCTGTTTGTCTTTCCTGGTGGAGTTAGGCCTGCTCGTCCGAAGAGAGTAGCCAGGGAAAATGGTGCTGCTGCTGAAGTTGATGAAGCTGGTGATGGAAAGAAGAGAAAAATAGATGAATCTATCACATGCCATAAGTTGAGAAAATTTGATTCTGTGGCAGGGACTAAGAATATACCTTTGGCAGTGGAAGCTAAATTAGAGGATGGTTCAATCACAGCAAGATGTCCTATTGAGGATTGTTCACAAAGTTGTTTAGGAAATGAAGGGTCTTTCAAATCTAGCCCACCAGTGGGAGCTTCATCTTCTGTCAGTGGTTCATCAAGCTCTACAGCAGTTGTGATCCTAGTTTCTGATATTGGTCCTGCTCCATCTGTGTGCCAGCAAGGTTCTTCCGAAGAACATGACAGATTTCAAGATGATGCACAATCAATGGGTGAAGTCCAACAAAATTTTGGTGAAGGAACAAGGGTCGAGAATGAAGGGGTACGGCAAGGAGTGGCTACAGGGAGAGATTGCTCTAATATCTTCAGGAATGATGGAGGGGTAGAGGAACTTGAGCCTACTGCACCGATCCTCTAATGTAGTACCTGCTTCATACGGTGCCCAGAAGCCACTTATCAAGTTTAATTTTACTTCTTTGGTTAGAGCAAACGGCTAGAGCAATACACTAAAATTCACTTGTCTTGTAAGTATTTTTCAAGGAATGAATTCTTTATAGAGTGTCAGACTTCTTTCTTTTGTTTTATCCCTCCATTGATGACATCTGCAAAGATGGGCTTTGTATTTTTTCTTATTTTTTGGAGGTGGCCTGGTTGCTATAGTGGACGTTTGCAGTTTACAACACAGGCTTCTTTCCTTTACAGACCTCTTGTATTGAAATTAATTTTTAGTGAATGAATTCAGTTTTAGAGATTCTGACTCCTCTCTCTCTCTCGCTCTCTCTCTCTCTCAACATGTGCTGTTTCTTTCCCTCCTTTCAATGTATACATTTGTTGAGGTGGAAGTTGGTGATAATAATGGTGATTGTGTTTTGTAATAGATCTGCTTCAATTTGGCTATTGAGAGTATTAATAATTGAATTTGGACAATTGAAAGCTGGTTACTTACAAATTCTCAATTCTGCGATTTCATTCTTGAGAAATGTTTTCATGAAGCTTCTTGAATGTTAATTCTGAATGTACACAGAATCAAATTGGTTTGCATGGCAATTAGGTGATCTGTGTACGTTTAGAAAAATTTACTCTTGTGCATTTTTTACCCAGTTGTCTTAACTTGGATTACTTACAGATATTTCCCCAATCTGCTTTGCTTTTCATTTTAAGAAAATGAATTGAATGGTATGGAAAATTGAAAATTGAATACAAGTAAAGCATACTATTTTTTTCTGGAATTTCATAATCAATGGGAATTGGAAACTAGTTTCAAAATCCTGTTAGTCTGGTCCTTTATAGTTAACAAGATGTGGCAGTAGGTTATCTTCTATTTTCCTCCTTTTTCTGGCAAATGGGGAAAAACTATAGTGTCAGTCATGGGGGTGTTCAAGAACTAGAGTGAAGCCACCTGTTGCGTATGATAATTTTTTTAGGTGGTCTCATTAAATTTATTTTTTACAATTTGGACTAATTTAATAAATAATAATGTATTTTATAAACCATATTTTCATTTATTATAGGAATAATAACAAATATAATATAAATAATTTATGTCGTACCAAAATGAAAATAACACAATTTTTTTTTCAAGCATTCAAAAGGCATGTTATCGAAAATACTACTATTTTAGGAAAACTAGGTGTACAGCCTACCCATTTTTTTTCTCATTGGATTTCATTTGAACCATTTAGTTCTGCCGTGTCGTAACAGAGGCCCGAAAGTCTTTTTAAATGCAATAAACTCAAAGTGGACTAATTCATGAATTGAATTCAAATTGGCCCTTTAAACTAAGCGGTAGAGTCACGCTCTTTAAACTAAGAATATAGGCATAAGTCATCGGTTAAAATTCGAGATAGGGCTTTTCTATTTTCCACGAAACTCCTATCTTAGTCTTCATTTTTCAGCAGAGAATATAGATATGAAAAAAAAAGGTAACCCCCTGGCCTTAATTTTTTAGTAAAAGTTTAAACCTAATTTTTTCTGCCCTACCATCCAAAACACCAAAAATGTATCTAAAAAATTTAATAAAACTTAACAAAACTACAATTAAAAATAAAAAAAGAAAGGGAAAAATAAAACCCACATCAAGTCAAACTCATTCTCCCAAATATATAGAACATGTTAGATGTGATGTGATCAAGCCAAATATCCAATGCATAATCAAATTCAAAATTTTCAATAAGGCTTTGAAATCACACAATAGAAATATGTGGTTGTTCTCGAGCGAAACTACTGGTTGTAACTTTATACATGATGATTGTAACTCTTTTTTCCTTAACAATATATAAATAAATAAATAATCAAGAGTACAATTCCAAAGGGAAAAAATTGAGAAATTTTTTGAAAAAAGAAGATTAAAAAGAAAGAAAGAAGTATTGTGTAAATACTATCATAATCTATTCTAACATTTAATCCAAAATTTGAATAATAAATAGATAAATAAATAATTTTAACCAAAAAATTAAATTTGTTTTCTTAAAAATATCAGAGAATACACTAATAATATAAGGAAGAGGAATGGCAATATAAAATATTCGTAAACACTTAAAAAAATTACTCAAGCATCTTGAAACATCATATAACAAAGACGTAATAATTTGCTGCTAATTTGTTAAACAAAATATTTACAAATAGTGAAAGAAAATTGCAGAGACCTTATTTTTCAACTGTATAAACTGTTCTTCATTATATTGTCCACACCATCCTGTTGTTATCCAAATAAACTAAAATTTGACAACAATACAAAATTCGACATATTATAATATGATTTTTTTCCCAAATCTTGTCAACAAAAACACAATTGATTAAGAGCATTTAGCATTGTAAATAAAATGATAAAAAAAAAAACTTACATCAAGGCTGACACGCTGACACGTGTGAAAAACCAAAAGCTAACTAAATTGAATTCTCGTTGAGAGCTAACTAATCCCACATCGTCTAGTTACACGAAGCTATCTATATTTATAAGCAAGAGCGAAAGTACAAGGCTTGTCCCTTCGGGGACATCCGATAAAATTGGAACGATACAGAGAAGATTAGCATGGCCCCTGCGCAAGGATGACACGCATAAATCGAGAAATGGTCCAAATTTTTTTCTTTCCCTAATCCTTGCGTGAATTCAGCTTCACTGTCTTCTTCTTTCTTTTTGCACTTTCTGCTTCTTTACTTGCGTTTTGGAGTCTTGCTCAACAGGTTTGCCCAGACTTCTGCTCATAATTCTTTAGATCAGGGAGAGTTTAAATCTTTGATAGTCGTTATACTTAAATATTAAAGCTTTAATACAGAAAAAAATTTAGAACTGTTGAAGCTTATTAATAATTCACACCTTTTGGATTCGCTATAGTTTTGGTGGTTGACTTAGATATTACCACAATTATATTCCAGATTTTCATTGAATTACATTTGCTGAGTTAGAGCTTCTCTTCACTGTTGTAATAAAGTCGGCTGTTAAAACTCATAAACTTCTTTAAATTTAAAACATTGGTAAAGCTGCAAATGTTTAACCATGAAATTTTTATCCAATTATTTGTGAAATCATGACATGAGAGGAAAAATAAAACCCCAATTTGCAGTTTTGGCCTAAGTCCAGAAAAAGAGGGAATGATGACATTATCGATCGTCGCATGTAAAACACATGATCACTTCTCTGGCTTTCATTTGCTGAGTTAGATAGTCTCAATTGTTGCTTTGCCTTAAAAATTTTACTAATGTTTGGAGTTTATGCATTTCACTACCCCTGTGACAGAACATAGCAAAATTTAGTATTAAGTGACCATCTAAGGTTAATTAAACTTTTTATGTTATCTAAACATCCGTTTGGGATGTTCTAGTTGATGGTGTTTTCATAGTTTGTCAGTGTCAATCTAAGCTCTTCACAATTCATTGGTTCCACTGGTGCTACAGGTGGTTTTAGTGTGTGAGCTCCATTTGGGCATAGATATAAGTTTCATAGGTACAATCAAACTCTCTAGGCTAGAAGTTTCATATGTACAAATGCTAGTTCTTACTATCATGCTCTAAGGATTTCCTTTAGTTGGTTGTTTTTGTATCTGAAGTGGTGCAATCATTTTAAGAAGCTACTGAAGAATTATTTTGACAAAGCTGAGGACATCAATTAGGCAAAATTTTTCAACAACTTGAAGATAAAAAAAAGAAAAAGAAAAAAGAAAAAGAAGTTAATTGGGTTATAACTTGGAAGTAGATTTGCTTGTAA
Source organism: Quercus aquifolioides (assembly GCA_019022515.1). Taxonomy (NCBI): domain Eukaryota; kingdom Viridiplantae; phylum Streptophyta; class Magnoliopsida; order Fagales; family Fagaceae; genus Quercus; species Quercus aquifolioides. The sequence continues at coordinate 54,744,204 of CM032330.1, forward strand.
ATGTTAATTATGTTGATGATACTGATGAAGGTGTGATGTGCCATATTTCCTCAGATAATTTAAAATTATGATTTTCTTTTTCAACGAGGAAGAAAATATGATGATAGTTTTTTTACATATATGAATGCAGTAAGAAAATATAAGATCCCTTGCCATCCTGTAGATAGAGCAATCTTTCCGGAGTTTTAGCGATTTGATGAGGATTTTATCCACTGCAGGTGTGTTCAATACTGTGGAATTAGTCTCTCTTGATATGGTTCAAATTTCAGTTGGATGAGCCCCTTCCATCCCAGCTCGGAAATTAGTTGCACATTACCTTCCCATGATGTCCTTAAAAGGAGAAAACCTCAGATCCTTAAGATGTTGAAGCATTTTCAGCAGTAAGATTATTGGAAATTCGGAACAGTTTTACTTTTCACCCCCTGGAGCAAGGTTGAACTTAATTATGTAAGGTTGGTCCACGTAATTCCTATTGGCTTTGAAAATCTGGTTGATTTTGCCGCCATTTTCTACTCTGTGGCATGGCCATTTCCTAACAATGAATTGTTGGAATCTACAGCTGTGTGCCAATGAGCACCGGATATGATTTTTATTTGTTCTGGAGCAAGAATGAAATAATGATTTTTGCAGCCATATTTGTTGGAGAAGATTCAAAGTCTGGATTCTCAAATAGATACTTGAAGAAAAATTTGTGATTTTGTATTTAACTTCTCTTCTCTTAATCCTAGATAGAATTCACTTGTGAAGCTGAAGGAAGATGTATGTTAAAAATGTTTGCCTACAGGTGACTTTGCTATGAAAGAGGAATGGATACTGTTTGACTTTTGATTGCATTGATGCTTTGCGCCCATAAGCTACTTTAAATTTCACTGTAAAGCAGTGGAATGATAAAATTTACTAGTACCCAGTTGCAGTTGTTAATTAAAACCTAATGAGATGTGATTAGAATGATAACTGTTACTCAAATGAGAACTTTGTGTTCTACACATGTTTTGCCCAGCAAATTTTTTGTGGTAGAAGTGTCCATGTGGACTGAACTAGCAGAAGTTAATAGGGTATTAGATGGACCATTGAGCTAGCAAGGGAGGAATGATGGCAGGTCATGGTTTTTGATGGTGACTCCAAAGCTTCCATGGATGGTTTAATCAACCCAAGTTTACATGGCAGGTGATCAATATAGTCGAGGAGATTAGGAGGTTGAGAAAGGATCAGAGTGGTTTGTTTCAACTTTCAAATGGGTTTGTAGGGGAAAGCCTAATCCCTAGCTCTTGAGTTGCGTATGTGGGCTCTGCGTATGGGGTTTGAGGGGTTTCTGTACTCAATTGCTTAGCCTTTTGTTACAGTAGATGCTTTTAGGCAGGACTGTTTGTATCATTCTTTTATAATTATCTTGGTTTTATTTTCAATATTTTTTTTTTCTGTTTGGGGAATAAAGAGGGAAAAACCGAAAAAGAAAAAGATATTGTAGATTAGAATGGGGAAAAGCCTAAGTTTTGGGTTGCTCTAAGCCATTTGAAATGAATATTGTGCCTCCAATAATGATGTGAAATTCAATAATTTGGATCTCCTCCAAAACTAATTTTGAGGCAGTTACATATTTCCCTATGCTAATCACGAGCAATATGTATTCTTATTCATGGGAGATAGATAAATAGTGGGGAGGTGGCGGTGGGTTGGAATTACACACATGGGGGCATCACAAAAGAAGATATTATTATTAATTATCACTTGATTGGTTGAATCTCATGTGAACTCTTAAATGGTAGGAGTGGTTTTTTTATTAAGTGGGGAGAAAAAACGAATGGTGCTACACGGTAAGTCTAGCCGTCTAGGGACAACTTATGCCACAATTTTGTTGATAGTGACAAAAGAAAAAGAAAAGATAGGTCTATATAATAACAATTGTCCACCACTCATGGTAAATCACTTTTAACCAATTGTGGAAAAAATTGTGACAAATTTTGTGTCCCATTTATTGATATAAACGTTGCCCCAAATAATAGCCATGATTTCCCAGGCTCCATCCGCAGATCTTAAGTGCTGGCTTTGTGTTTTCAATGAGATTGGAACAATAAGAGAAGATTAACATTGCCCCTCCTCAAGGATGACACATAAAACATATGATCACTGGATCTGCCATATTATGAGTGATTTGGTTCTCATTCATTGAAGCTAACCAAACTATCTGGAGTCACGCTTGTGTCTGCCATGAATGTTATGGGTAGTTTTAGTGTGTGAACTCCATTTGGGCATAGATATAAGTTTACAGTTTAAAGTTCAATTCAACTCAACAGTCTATAGGCTAGAAGTTTGTTAGGTATGAGTGGAGTGCTATTCCTGACTAGCACGCTATAAGAATTTTTTTTCTTGTGTGTGTGTGTGTGTGTGTGTGTGGATAAGTCATGCTTCAAGAATTGCTATAAGACTTTTCGTTTTGGTCTTTCTTAATAATATTTTGCTTACTTTTGTCTTTAAAAAAAAGTCATGCTTCAAGAATTGGCTTTATTCTGTTTTGGATAGGCCTTTTAAGGAGAAGCATGGAATGCCAACAGGCACCTCTTAATCAATTGATTCTCTAGCCAGGGTGGTGCAAACATTTCAAGATGCTGATGCAGAGTTATATTGACAAAGCTGAGGAAATCAATTAGGTAAATTTTTGTCAACAACTTTATAGAAAAATAGAAAATGAACAACTGAATAGATAGACGAAACCAAAGTCCAGCCACATAATACTGTGTAGTTTGATTGAAATGTGGAAGTAGATTTTCTTGCCAAGGTTCATGATGCTGAATATACTCATGAAACAAAAAGAGCCTCTCAATTTGCTTTGAATTGGAGAGAGTTCATTTTATGGGAAAGATTTAGTAGTTAACAAATCTAAAGGTAATTAATAGTGTCACATCATTTTGAAATCAGTAAATCAGTTTAGCATTCCTAATTTGGTGCAATGAAATTTTAAATTAAAAAAGTGCTATATCTATAACATTTTCACAATAAATTTTAGGTAGTAAGTTGTTACTGGTTCTAATTTAAACACACCACTAAAACTAATTTTTTGTCTGCAAATAACAATCTGCTATTTATAATTTGTTATGAAAATATTGTGGATATAACATTTCTCTTTAAATTATGTGACGCTCATGTACACTCATAGATTTACTAAATCAGAAACATGAAGCGAGGCAAATAAAGAGAATCCCGATATGCTGACGAAGGTGTGGTGTGCCTAATTTCCTTAGGTTAGGATATGATTTTCTTTTAAGAGGAAGAAAAAATTATGACAGTTGCTCACTTATAGGAATGCAGAATGATAAAAAAATTATGACAGTTTCCAGTGTGATTCCTCCATGTGATGAATAACTGTTAACAGTCCACATCAAATCCTACAGTCGATAAATATATCCATCCAACATACGCACACACATCATTGTGTAATTAGTCTCTCTAGCTATGAGGTGTTGGGACCTAAAGCCGTGTAGCGTGCCACTAAATGACCAACTGGGAATAGTTTTGCATTTATACATATAAACATTGCTTTAATGTAAAGGATTGGGTGCTTTGTTTATGTTAATTCTTTGTTTTTGGCAGTGGTTGTTGGTGTTTCTATACTCTCTTTGGTTTTACAGGAACACAGTAGCTTAGTTATGATGGCTGGTTGGTTTCTCCCACAACTGTGGTAGAACATAGCAAAAGATGTTCTTCCAGTTGCGTAGAAATCTTGAATGAGGAATTTATTTGGAGGGAAAGAATTTATCCTCACCCATCCATCAGGTCATGTGAGTATGTGACCAAGTCCAAGTCTGACCATAACCTTTTTTTTTTTTTTTTTAAATAATTTTATTTATTAGAAGAACGCTTTCAGTACCTTAAAAAAAAATGTTATAGATTAAATGCATTGTTTCTATAATTTAAACATGTTTTTTTTTTTTTTTTTCAATCTTCTAAAAAAAAAAAATCTATAGCATTCTTGATATGTCTTCTTCTATAGCATTTGGTAATTTATTTGGTCAGACTTATACTCTTCAATTTTTTTTTTTTAGAGATGATATTATTATCTAGTAATACATTTATTTATTTAAATGAAATAAACATAGATTATTATTTTTTGATAACCAAATAAACATAGATTATAGTTTTAGATATGTTTTCAAGTATTTTATTAAGTATTTAATTGTTGTAACTTAATTTTATAAACTACAATAAACATAAATAATATCCAAAGGTATTAAAAATACACCCAAAAGAATATATTATTAATTAATTAATTTCCATACCCTAGAAGTGTTGTGCCCTAGTTTTTCAAGAAATGCAGTACCCTCATACTTGTACTCATACCTGTGTTAGTACTCGTGCAACTTAGCATCTCAACATTCTTAATCTTTCTTTATTCCTCATTGGTCCATTTTTTGCGTTTTCATTTTGTTAGTCGAAGGAAATTTTAAAACTTTATGTATTTGCAATTTTTTTTAATGATATCGATATATTCAAGTTATCATTTTATTAGATTTTGTGTAATTTAGATTTCTTAATGATTGCTCTAGAAAAAATTCTTAGAACTGCCATTGCTTGCACTTGGTTAGTTTTATAAAGGGTTATATAAAAAGCGTTTGGTTAATGGGTGCCCTTAGGGCATTTGTTAATGGACCATTCTAAGAAAGTCTTGATACTACTTTTATGGAAAATATAAAAGCATATGAAAAAAATTTGTTGCTTTTTTCTATTTCCCTAAAAAGTTTCTAAAATTATTTCTTAAACCAATACTCTTAGAACATCCGATATTTCTTATATGGGCAAATTACAACTTACCTACCTGTGATTTGGCCGAAATTTAAGTTGCCTACTTGTGGTTTGAAATTTGACACTTTACTCACTTGAGGTTAGCTCAGTTAGAGTTCCATAACCCACTTTTGTTAAAAATAGGGTCAAATATGTAATTTTGCTCAACTTTTATGTTTCTTTCCTCCAAAACACAAAAAACATAAAATAAAAAAAAGATCAAATAAGATAAGATTAAAATAAAAAAAAAAAAAAAAAAAACCTAATGAAACACTTGCATTATGAGATTTCAAACCACAGGTAGGCGACTTAGATTTCAGTTAAACCTCAGGTAGGTAAAGTGTCAAATTTCAAACTAGAGGTAGACAACTTAAATTTTGGTCAAAGCACAGGCGAGTAAATTGCAATTTGCCATTCTTATATAAAGATAGACTATTTGAAAATTAATAGTTTGGTACATCTCATATGAAATTTTCACATGAGAAAAATACTTTGTTGTTGATAACTAATCCCAATATATAATCTTGCGAATATTTTTTTTTTAAATAAAAGGTAAATTTCGTATTTAGTTCATATCCTTTATACCATATTTTAATTTGATCCCTAACATTTCAATTGTGTCAATTTGGTCTCTAACTTTTTAGTGCTGTGTCAGTTTAGTCTCTGCTGCTATCTCTTGGATGAACATTATTGACGTGAAAAATTGTCAAAAAAAAAAAAAGTTTATTGCCACCTTAACAGATAAAGTGAGAAACTAATTTATTTATTTTTTATTTTTTTTATTTTGGCCGTTTGCCATATAAGCAATTTCCATCCAAGAGATAAAAGTAGGAATTAAATTGACACGACATTAAAAGGTTAGGGACCACATTGACACAAGTGAAATGTTATGATCTAAATTGAAATATGGTGTAAAGAGTAGGGATTAAATATGTAGTTTATCTAAAAATAAATTATATATCATATCTCATTACAAAAGAATCACATACTCTTGCTCATCGCGTGGGCCTATGATTAGTTAATATTCAATGCTTCATGCCAGTTCGTGGGGGGAATGGGCAGACTAGCAATGTGAGGGGCAACAATGTAGTAAGTTAGGCAAGGTTTGGAAGAATAATGGGAAGTAGCATCTCGAGTTTTACAAACTCGAGATCCATATTAAAACTTAAGTCCCAAAGACTCGCTTTGCGAGTGTGTTGCTGCTGAAAATGCCACAGAGATCTCGAGTTTTAGAAACTCGACTTCCTATAGTGGCGTTTTTATGTCCTATAGTGACGTTTTAAAGTCCTATAGCGGCGTTTTCCTGCAAATTTTTTTTATAAGTGTGATTAAAGAGCATTATAGTGGCGTTTTTAAGCCCTATAGTGACGTTTTAAAGCCCTATAGCGGCGTTTTCCTGCAAAATTTTTTATAAGTGTGATCAGGGAGCCTTATAGTGGCGTTTTTAAGCCCTATAGTAACATTTTAAAGCCGTAAAACGGCGTTTTCCTGCAATTTATGGGACTCGAGTCTTTAAAACTCGATTTTTACGTGGATTTTTTACAACATCAGACCCATTCACTTACAAATCGAGACTTAAAAACTCGAATTTTATCTTGGAACTCGAGTTTTAGACACTTGAGATGCTAGTTTTCAACATTATTTTGAAATGTGACAACTAACTAAATTTTTTGGTATTTGTTGTTATTTGGAAAGGGTGTTCCAGTTCATGTATAATAGAAAAATATGTAGAATTTACACAGTTTTCCCTAAAAATAACCTACATCAGTCTGTGTATAATTGTGCAAATTTATAAGTTTGTTATAGTAATTGTGTAAATTTACACTAATACTATTCATTTTGCATTTTGTTGCTTATTCTTTCTTTATGTATCTCAAGAGTAAAAGAAAAGAATGGATGGTGGTTGTTGTGTGTAAAAAAGGATAAACAATTAAAAAAATTAAGAAAAATTGATATTTTAATGAAATGTAGTGTAAAATAGATAATCTGATGTGAAATGTTTTGAAAATAGAGCATGTAAAATAGAAAAAGTAAGTTTTTATGCTAAAATAGATAGAAATTTTTGCACGAACTGATGAATGTTCTAAATTATATATACGTGGATCTTCAGCTGACTGTGTTGGATTAGAGGATCATGTGGGCTATATAGTCTATGACACCATCTTTCTTTTTTTGACAAATTCATCATTAGATTGCATTTTCTAATTATATCCTCCATGCTTACAAAAATTTGAGAAAATCAACGGTCTATAATAATGTCATCAATCAAATGTTTAAATTTCAAGTTTTTATAGTATTAAATTATGCATAAAAAAATACATTTAAGGACGAATAGTAATTAACATCTCATTTGAATGAAATTTGACATGTATTTTAACAACATAAAGAACATGTGATTCAATGATTTGATTTTCAAAATATATAATTATATTAATTTTTTAGTGAGAGTTTGGAGGATCTCTCCAGATTATTTTGAAGAAAAACTTTGTCTAGATCAAAAAAGCAACCGAGAGAGAATTTCATACATTAACAACATGTTACTTCTACATTTTTTTTTCTATGTCCCTTCTAGCAGTGTGGTTGGATTAGCTTCTTATTCGGGTTATTGACATAAAAAGTAATACTTTAAAATCATTTTTAACCATGTTAGCCTATTCCATTCACCAATTAATGTAAGAACTATTTTGACACAATACCAAAAAGATTGGACCTAAATTGACACGTGAAACATTAGGGACTGTTTTGACACATTGGACAAACGTTAGGAATCAAAATTGTACTAAAATATAATTCACATCCTTGCCCCACTTTAATAGAAAATCCATAAAAAAAATTTCCCTCCTTTTGAACAAGGGATGAAAATTTAAACCGCTTTGCATAGCAAATGGGGCAGAGAGAGGGGTTAAATCCTCCTCCCAAAGTAGTTTTGAGGCAACTGCCTTGTTTATGTTTAAAAAATAAGAAAATATATTTAAATATTTTTTGTTGTTGTTATATTATTGATTTTATATTTTATGTTTAAACTTATTTATATATATAAAATATGTTTTGGTAGAAATTTATAATTTATGATTGTTATATTGTTATATTTGAATCTCTTTTAAAACTATTTTTTAATAATTGAATTATTGTATTGTTATATATTTATGAGTTTTGTAGGGACTCAATTTAGAAAGGCCCTAACAATACATTTCTAGAGAGTGGGATGAAGAATTAGGCCCTAACAGACTAACAACAGTGCACAAGGTCTTCTTCACCATTGAAGGGGAATGAATCCAAATTACTCCTAAGGGTAGCTCCTCGGCGCTTGTCCGAGGAGGTTTCTTTCCCTCTTTTCTCTCCCCTAACTGCTTTGCTCGCCCTTCTTATATAGTCCTCATCCTCCTATCTCTTTTTTCCATTTGTTGATCATCCACTTGCCTTCCCTCTAACCGTCCGTCCCATCAGAGGCCTTATCAGTACTTGAGTGGTTCACAATGACCAATGTTACCCTGTTCAGGGGTTACATCCCCATTAATGCGGCCAGGGGGTTAGATGAGTGCATTTAGTGTGGAGGTGACAACCTGTTCTGGGCCTGTTCCCCCACCTGGAATCAGCCTCGGTACGCCGAGGACAGGGATATCCTCGGCGTGGATCCAAAAAAGCATAGGTATTCATACACCATCCTCGGACGACCATCCTTCCTCGGCATGGCCTTGGGCCAAATGCAGGATGGGCCTAGGCTACCAGGCCCACGGGCCCCACAATAGCCCCTCAAAATCCTGCTGCCCGTTCCCTCGGGCGGGGAGGAGGGTTTTGATACCCACGGGCCCTCTAGATGATTCACCCCATCTCGGCCCACGTCAGGGCTGGTGACTTTTCGCCTGCCCAATGTACGTTTTGGCGTTTCGAGACTCAGTGTGCGCCCGCATTAACTTTTGGGCGGCTCTATGTTTCCCACTTCCAACGGTGTGATGGTAATCGTTCGGTGGGGACCTCCTGCTTTTATGGGCGGGAGGTTATGCTTGGTGAACTTAAATTGGGGATATAAATACTTGTTTGAATCGCTTAGCTTCCTTATTTGCGCGCTCACGAACTTTTGGTGCATATACCTTGAATCTGGTTCGACTCCCACACTGCCCGAGGAGGATCTCCACATTTCTGTAAGTCTTCTTCTCTCAGTATCACAAAATTTTCTTTGATTCTACTCTTTCTTTCCTTCTTTCGGATCCTTCAGTCGTTGCTAGGAATGGGTAAGTTTAAGAAGTTGGTTGAGTCCGACGAGATGATGAAGAAATTCATTGTTGATTATGGGATACCCAGTAATGTGAGTTTGAGGTATTGTGAGGAAGGGGAGTGGTATATTAAGAGAAACGAGGGTGAAGTTGTGATCCCCATAGTCGCCTTCGTAGAGGGAGGGATGAGAATCCCTATGAGGCCAGTGACGAGCGGATACCTTAGGCATTTTTGGCTGGCTCCTACCCAGTGTGCCGTTAATGTATTTAGGATATTAGGGTGTGTAGACGCCTTGAATGAGAAGATGGGGTTGAGATTAACTCACCATGACGTAAATTGGTGCTACAACCTTCAGCACTTGAGGGGTAAAACGTACTATATGAAGACGAGGGACGATAGGGTCCGACTTATCCAGTGCCTTCCCGATTCTAATAAGGGGCTGACTCAAGATTTCCTCATTGTGTCGGGGGAATGGCACGACGGTCTCCACTGCCCGACAGTAGAGGGGAGCCAGGTAGGGTACTCGAAATAGGAGGCGGTCCAGATTCTTGTATTTTTTCTCTGTTGCGTATCTGCTTTGATTGATTGATCACAGGAGCTTTGTTTCTGTTTCTGCAGATCCGCACGCCTTCGCGCGTCATTTTCACCTGGTCAACAAGGAGGATTTGGAAGCCGTTCTTAGGGCGGAACTCTTTTTGAACGAGGCTGATAACCAGGTTAGAGCCGCCCACCAGATCCTCGGATGCGACCCAGCCCAGAAGTCGTTCCCGGTCCCAAAGCACGTTATTAGGGCTCGTGATCCTCGGCTTAGGCAAATCATTGTGGTGGACGGTTTTGCATTTTCTGAAGGATCTTATATTCCGGAAGGCATTCCGTTGGCAGGCTCTTCCTCATCCCATCAAGCAACAGAGATCGAGGAAGGGAAACCTAAGAAGACAGGGGAGGTGATCGAACTGAGCTCGTCTGATGACGAATTTAGTGTGTTTAACCTAGCTGATCAGTCCGAGGATCCCTTTGGTGATCTGGGGGACCCCCATTTGTCCGAAGCCGATCTTCAGTCCCCAAGTGTTGGTATTCAGGCTGAGATGGGTTTAAAGAGACAGCCCCAAACCAGCCTTCTTGACCTGCTTGAGGGCAACTCCAAGAAGGGTGTGCCAAGAGAATCACAGACCAAGCCCCTATCACCTCTGCCCCAGCCTTTGTCTATGCGCACCAGGTCGTCCTCTATTCCTCCAGTCTCAGACCCTCAGTCTGAGTCTTCCGACCCAAAAAGGAAGAGATCTTCTAAGGGCAAGGACCCAATGGATGGGGGCAAATCCCATTCTTCGCCAGAGGAAGGTGGAACCCATCGGCCATCCAAACAACTGAGGCTCGGTGGTCAACGTAAAGGAAAGGAGATCGCCCAGCAGTCCGAGGCCCAGGCCTGGCTGTCCGCTGTCATTCTCTATGGTCAACCCTTGATGGATGACGCAACGATTCGGGAATCCCGGGGAGGCGAGGGGGCTCTCGTAGCCGACGCCCTGGAGAAGTCTCTTCTCCTTCCCGCAGACATGGCTGAGCTTAGGAGCATGAGTGGGCCAGAGGTATATCTAGGCATGGTGGGTCCCCTGGTACTTGTTTATTCTACTTGAATTTTGTTGCTTAGCACCTTCCCTTCTCTTTACGGCGAACCTGTTTTTGTTGGCAGGCTGTTCAGGCCCTTTTCAGGCTGGATGAGGAGGTCGATGGCCAGAGTAACGCTTTAGCGCAAGAGCGTGACAAATTCTTGAAAGCTGCAAGTACCCTTAAGAGATCTGAGGCAGATCTAAAAAAGGCGATCGAAAATCTGGAGGAGATGAACAAGGCCAGAGATAACACGACCTCTGATTTAGCTGCAGCTACAAAGCAGGCCGAGGATCATATGAAGCGACTGCGACCCGCTGAAGAGAACATCGCCGACCTAAAGAAAAAGCTGGCCGAGGCGATTTGGACGAAGGGTGTTGCCGAATATGCCAGGGATGAGGCCGTGAGGGCCAAAGAAGAGGCTGTGTTTGTGAAAACAAATGCTGAGCATTCCTTAGAACAAGCGGAAGAGGAGGCTTTTGCCGAAGGGGTGGCTAAGACTGAAGCTACCTTCAAGGACCAAATCCCTGAAGTATGCAGGCACTATTGCTCCTAGACCTGGACCGAAGCGCTCAACCAAGCGGGAGTTGATGCCTCGTCTGACCTTAGAAGGGCAGAAAGAGTATATTACCCCCCGGCAATACGCGAGGTTATCCCCATTACTTCCGGGGAGGAGACTACATTACCGGTGGCAGGTGAAAGTCAGACCAAAGCAGCCGAGGACATACCTTCAGCTGACAGACCTATTGAGGAGGCTGGGCCCCATGGAGCGTTGGAGGGGGCTAGAACCGAGGGTCAAGAAGTGCCCCAAGATGTGGTGAGGCTTCCTGCTAACTCCCCAGCCACACTCACGGTTCCTCCGATTTCTCCTACCGTGGAAGGGTCCTCTGAAGTAGCCCCTCCGAGACAAGGTCCCTAGGTGTTGGTTGAAGCCTTTTGACAAGCCCCTCAAGACAATTTGCCTACTGAGTTGGGGGGAAATGGCAAATGTCATAGGACACTGTTATTTGCTTTCTTTTTCATTTCATTTTGCTTCTTGCCTCGGGGGCATTGTAATGAAACTATACACTTTCTATTTGAAATGAATATTCAATATTTTGCTTCTAGTTATTGATGCTTCCTTTTACCTGCCGCACTCTAATATTTTGCTCAATACCTTGGTTCTGTTCTGGACTTAGTCTCATGAGACCATCAGCTATCCTTCAGGCATGAATCCGAGGACCGTATCACAATTCAGTTCTAGCTAACGCTTTGGTTCTTCTGCAAATAGTTTGTTTAACCCTTCGGTTCTTCTGTAAGTAGCTAGTTTCCCCATAGGTTTGAGTCCTTGGACCATGCAATACCTTGGTTCTGTCTAACACTTCTATTCTTCTGTAAGTATCTAGTTTCCCCATAGGTTTGAGTCCTTGGACCATGCAATACCTTGGTTCTGTCTAGTACCCAGGTATAGCTGTGTGGTTAGTTTTCCCATAGGCTTGAGTCCGAGGACCATGCAATGCCTTGGTTCTGTCTAACACTTCTGTTCTTCTGTAAGTATCTAGTTTCTCTATAGGTTTGAGTCCTTGGACCATGCAATACCTTGGTTCTGTCTAGTACCCAGGTATAGCTGTGTGGTTAGTTTTCCCATAGGCTTGAGTCCGAGGACCATGCAATGCCTTGGTTCTGTCTAACACTTCTATTCTTCTGTAAGTATCTAGTTTCCCCATAGGTTTGAGTCCTTGGACCATGCAATACCTTGGTTCTGTCTAGTACCCAGGTATAGCTGTGTGGTTAGTTTTCCCATAGGCTTGAGTCCGAGGACCATGCAATGCCTTGGTTCTGTCTAACACTTCTATTCTTCTGTAAGTATCTAGTTTCCCCATAGGTTTGAGTCTTTGGACCATGCAATACCTTGGTTCTGTCTAATACCCAGGTATAGCTGTGTGGTTAGTTTTCCCATAAGCTTGAGTCCGAGGACCATGCAATGCCTTGATTCTGTCTAACACTTCTATTCTTCTGTAAGTATCTAGTTTCCCCATAGGTTTGAGTCCTTGGACCATGCAATACCTTGGTTCTGTCTAGTACCCAGGTATAGCTGAGGTGAAGGAATTTGTCCTCTTTAATTATGAGGCGCCTCCTGACTGTTCGCGTTCCGCGCCTAACGTTTCGACACGTGAGGTGCACTTGCATTAATATCCTCGTGGATTGGTACAGATCGAACGGTTGACAACCGCCTTGAAATATGGTCAGAATTAATGTCATCGAAAATCCTTCTCTCGAATCCAGTGTAGATCATTTCTCACCAATCTCCCCCCTCTATAAAAGGCTATACGGGGGAAATACCCTTCTATGCCCCACGAGTTCTCTAACAAAGCAAGAAACATGTCCTATCAACCTTCAAAGCCCCCTCAATAACCTTACCAGAATTGCGATAAGAGTTCGGAGAAATGGGACGGCCTTGGATAGGAGTAAGGGCACACAAGTTGAAGGTCCTCTTCCCTCGACCGAGAACCGTTGTGGGTATGGCCCGTGCTAGACCTCCGGAGCGGCAAAGTTTGAGTGTCATCATGATGGTGCCGTGCGTAGCGGCCAAGAGGGAGGTCCCTGAAGTACATAACACCCTTCTTCGGGGTGTGCTTACATTGGTGGAGTTGTACAAGATTACGTCATGTCCGGTGCCCGAGTGTTGCCGTCTCCAACGGTTAACCATCGTGGGGCTGGAAGAGAATCAAGGGAACATCATGGGGAAGGGCCATCAGGCGCCTTTGCATCTGCTCCTCTCTTCGTGCCAGCACCCCCGCACCGGTGCGGGAGTTGTTGGTAGCCTTGAAAGAGGCCGGCCTCAGCCCCCCTCCCCTTAGTTAGCTTTAAAACAGGCCCATCTGGGCCTCTGTTTGTAGAATTGGCTTTAAAACAAGCCTGTCTGAGCCTCTGTTTGTATCTTGTACGTTTTCTTTTCATTTAATAAAATACTGCGATATTTTTTTTCTTTTCCTTTGAATCTTCTACTTTTGTGCAATGGTTTTTTTTTTTGCAAAAGCTTTGTCGTTAACCTTTTGCAAGCTAGTTACTTAGGGACGATGGTCTGTTGCGTCTGTTGGTGCACAAATTCTTCCCACAGACGGCACCAATTGTAGTGACTCAATTTAGAAAGGCCCTAACAATACATTTCTAGAGAGTGGGATGAAGAATTAGGCCCTAACAGACTAACAACAGTGCACAAGGTCCTCTTCACCATTGAAGGGGAATGAACCCAAATTACTCCTAAGGGTAGCTCCTCGGCGCTTGTCCGAGGAGGTTTCTTTCCCTCTTTTCTCTCCCCTAACTGCTTTGCTCGCCCTTCTTATATAGTCCTCATCCTCCTATCTCTTTCTTCCATTTGTTGATCATCCACTTGCCTTCCCTCTGACCGTCCGTCCCATCAGAGGCCTTATCAGTACTCAAGTGGTTCACAATGACCAATGTTACCCTGTCTAGGGGTTACATCCCCATTAATGCGGCCATGGGGTTAAATGAGTGCATTTAGTGTAGAGATGACAACCTGTTCTGGGCCTGTTCCCCCACCTGGAATCAGCCTCGGTACGCCGAGGACAGGGATATCCTCGGCGTGGATCCAAAAAAGCATAGGTATTCATACACCATCCTCGGACGACCATCCTTCCTTGGCATGGCCTTGGGCCAAATGCAGGATGGGCCTAGGCTACCAGGCCCACGGGCCCCACAAGTTTTAATTTAATATATATAATACATTTTAAATCAAATTTTAATAAAATATAAATAAAATTTTGAGTGGGGCGGGATGGGTATTCGTGGGTGCTTGCTAGGATAGGGATGAGAAAAAAAGAATTCTTTGAAGGAGGGGATGTGAGGGGCAAAACCAGAAATATATACAAATTGCGTCAGGAAGATAGATCTAAAGTATCAAATTGTCTCACAACTATCTCTTTACATAATATATATTTGGAAAAAAAAAAACATCTTTTCCAAAATCATTTATATTTGTCACTTTCATTATGGTGTACACATAATTTGGAATTAATTTGTGAAAAGGTGAAAATAATAAATGGCTGATTTTTAGGAAAAATGTATTGTTTTTTAAAGTTGATACTCATTCCAATAATTAATGTATTTATAATTTTATTTATGGAATATTTATATTGTTATTGGCTTCTCTTGTAACAAAAAAAAAAAAAAATTATAATACTCATATACGTCATATTATTCAGGTTTAATGTATTAAATAATTAATTATATGTCACTATTTTATTTGTCTATAACTGAAATTGATTTTATTTGAGAACTAAATCACATCCTTGACAAAAGAGAGAGAGAGATATAGATGAAAATATTTAGTACTTTTAATAGTCATTAGTCATTAGAAGAATCGAATTCTTTTTTACTTATAACCTTTTATATAGAAAAAAAAAAAAAAAAAAAAAAATTCTGCGCCACCCTGAAAAAGCACCAATCCGTCCTGAGTGTGGCAATTCTAACATGCCTTGTTCACTACTTTGAATTTGACTTGCATAACAAAAGTAATAAATTATATTGTTGACGAAAATTGTTAACCAATGTTTAACAATAATTGTCAACTTATGTTTAACAACCGTTGTCAAATTATGTTTAACAACTGTTGTCAAATTAGTCAAATTCGTCAAACATAATTTCACTCATAGGCCTTTTGGCGTATGAGTTTTATTGATGTGAGTAATGTCTATTCAAGATAATGTATCTCTTAATTACAATCCCTTATTTTAAGGGAAGACCTTTTGATTCCAACAATGTCATCTTTGTATATAAGTTTATTTATTTTTATGTTTAAGGGAATATATGTTTTTATTTATTTGTGGCTGCACCTAATAATTTATTTAGGTTGCTTACGTACCCTTGGCGGGGATCAAGCCACTTCGTAGTTCTTGATTTGAGGTTTTAGATTCAAAATCCTCAAATTGATTTTGCCCAATTTAAATGATGGACATTTAAGTCAAATACTTTGTATTTAATTAAGCATCGACTTAATTTTACTTTTGGGTGAGACAATTGGTTTTAATCTCAAGGATAAGTCAAAAACCATGTTTTCATGGAAATTGAATCAAGGATTCTCTTTTTGGGAAGTTAAAGTTCCAAGTAATTTTTCATTCCTTTCATTTCTTTCTTTGTAGGAATTTTAATAATATTTTAATTAAGGGAAAGAAAACTCCTTTGAAGCAATTTTTATTTATTGTGAACATATTTGGAAAATTTCCCCAACCTAATTTTATGGTCATTTTATTTTAATAATTATTAACTCTAATTAATAATCCCAAAGAATTAGTCACAATTAATTTGGTAGAGTTAATGCCTCCATTAATTTAATGGTGGAATCAAGGACTTCATTAAAATGGTAGAGTTAAGGACTCCATTGATGGAGGGGTAGAGTCAAGGATTCCAATTAAAAGGAACATTACACCACAAATTGAGAGAACTTTTATTTGGTAATGTACAAATAGGAGTTACGAGTCAGTGACTCATATTTAAAGCTTCATGAATGGAGTTAAGAATTCCTCATGAAACCCGATCCTACTTGCATTACCAAGCAAAAATTCAGATTTGAGAATGAGGGAGAAAGAGATTTTGAGAAGAAAATGACTAATGAAATCCCATGTACAAACCTATGCTCTTTCTTTTGTGTCTCTCTCTATTTATAGAGATATTCTAAAGAAGTTGCTCCTTATTCTTCTCTCAACTAATCTAATCATGGAGCAGTCTTCGTCAGTTTTTCCTCCACAACCCCTAATTTCATGTTGAGCCGTGACCCACTTTTCAGCTTTTCGGGCTCACTTTCCTTGTTTTCTATAGTTGTGCCATTTCCCATTTCCCATTTCACTTTTTTGTTTTACTTGTTTTGTTTTTATCTTTTCCTTTTCATAGGTTCTAGGCAACAGACCACTCACGTGGCTTTTATTTTTATTTTTTTCTTAGTATAGGCCAGTCAACTTTTTGTAGATGACCATGCATGACTTTGCACCTATCCTATTGTTTAGTCCACAGTTGCCGGGCACCTATCCTATTGTTTAGTCCACAATTGCTGTGTAAATACAGGTACCTATGACACATTTTATAAGTATTTTTTTCAGTTTCAACATATATTTAAAAAATATATATATATATATATATATATATTGTAAAAATGATAGTACCATATTCACAAAATTGACAATAAACATAAAGGTAAATATAATCATAAACATAAACATAAGCATGCAATATATTTACAAATAAGACGAAAAGTCACTTTTAGTTCCTACATTTTCAGGCGATTTTCATTTTAGTTTCTACATTTTATTTTTACTGTTTTTAGTCCCTATCTTGAAAAACGTTTCTCATTTTGGTCCCTGCCGTTACATCAGAAATGGAGAAAGCTGACGTGGCAAACGGCAGGAATAAATAATACTAAATTAATGTACACGTGACCTAACTTAATAATAAAAAATGTTTTTTGGCATTTAAAAATGCCACGTTAGCATCTAAATTAAAAAAAATTAATTTATTAATTTTAACTAAATAAAAAAAAATTAAAAACAGAATTAAAAATTAAAATCATATGGATTGAGATCTAAGTGTGTCTTGAACAAGAACACAAACCTAGATCAAAAAACACAAACCCAAAAATTAAAAAAAAAAAAAAAAAAAACAACAACAACAACAACAAAAGTTGGAATTTGGAAAATGTTAGCGAATGAGTCGAATGTTGGTAGGCGTGGCTCCTCAAACTACTATCTTCCTGAGGAGGTCTTGCGAATTCTGCCCTCCGATCCTTTCGAACAACTCGATGTGGCCCGCAAAATCACATCATTGCCCTCTCGACGTGTGTCTCCACCCTTGAATTTGAGTCGTCCGCTCTCCGTGCCATGCTCGTCGACAAGGACTCTCTCATCACCGGCTCCACCATCGTCGTCGCAACCAGTTCTTAGGTTCGATTTCTCAGTTTGCAGCGTCAATCGAGTCCACCAATCTCACCGCCGATCTAGTTTTGTCTCCTCAATATGGGTTTTGGGATTGTTTGTGGATGCCAATCTCGGTTTCTGCCACCGGGTTTCTATGTTGATCTAGGTTCTACCACTGGGTTTTAGTCGCATGGTTTGTTTTGCTAAAAACTGTGAAAGACCACCTGAGTTTGCTGGGTTTTAATCTTGCTGGGTTTTTAACAATATCGAGTTTTTTTTTTTTGGGTAGCTAATTTGAGTTTGGGTGAGTTTGTAGAGAAATTAAAATTTGGCTTTAAGAATTTCTGCTTTGATTCATGGCCGTGCTTTGACTGAAATTAGAGAATTTAAGTTTGATTTGTTCAGAATTTTGAGTTTGGGTTTTTTATTTTTTATTTATTTTATTTATTTCTAGTTTTGTGTTCTTGTATCTGGTTTGTGTTCTTATTGTTCTTGTTCAAGACACACTTAGATCTTAATCCATATGATTTTTAGTTTTTAATTCTGTTTTTAATTTTTTTTATTTAGTTAAAATTAATAATTTTTTTTTTAATTTAGATGCTGACGTGGCATTTTTAAATGCCAAAAAATATTTTTTATTATTAATTTAGTACACGTGGACATTAATTTAGTATTATTTATTCTTGCCGTTTGTCACGTTAGCTTTCTCCATTTCTGATGTAACAGCAGGGACCAAAACGAGAAGCATTTTTCAGGATAGGGACTAAAAGTGGTAAAAATAAAATGTAGGGACTAAAATGGGAATCGCTTGAAAATGTAGGGCCTAAAAGTGGCTTTTCGCCTATAAATAAACATTCAGTCGACACTTCATCGGTTCCTATAGACTCCTTTTATATTGGGGAGTCAAGTAGTATTAGTGATTTCATTGAATAGTCATTGACAACGAGAAACCTAATATGTTGTAATGACCAATGATAGTGAAACTTTGCGTGCTTGCTTCCTTTGGTCTTCTGTAGGCTCAAAGAGACTGGCAACAACACGAAAGCTTTATACCAATGGAGGAAAACATTGTTATGTTCTCATAAATTAAAATAAAAAATTTTCAGTACTTACCACTTAGTTTCAATAAAAAACTTAGTTGAAACCTTGTGTAGCGGAAGTGTATGAACTAACTCTTTCCCATATCTCTTTTCCCATAACTTAGTTTCCCATATTTCAACTACAAAGAAGTATGACTAGCTTACAAAAGAGGAGCCATAAAAGAGAGTTTCAAAAATGGACCAAGACAGAAGAAAGAAGTTGTTAGTGTGAGATAACATCACAAAAGATGTTAATATCATTGAATTATCATTTGATCAGTTAAATCTCATGGGAACTCTTAATCCTATATATTTAACAAAGAACTCAGTCGATGCCCGGCCACAAAAAACGGAGAACCGTCTTCGGGCCTTCGTTCAACCACCCGCCATGGCGACGCTCCTGCACCCGCGCGGGGCCCATTGGAGGCCCCTCGCGCAAATGGATTTTACGTGGTGTGTGCATGTGTGGTGTGTGACGTGGTTTGTGTGGGACTTCAGGTGCTCTCTCTCTCGGTGGAGGAAGGTAGGTCTACCTTTGGCGTTATGACAAGAATCTAGGCCAAATTTTAAGGGATTACCAAAGGTAAATGGAGTTGCCACCAATCATTGGGTTTTTCTAAGGTGCAATTGGTCACCTGTTTCTAGTTGATTTTATTACCAATCTTAGGTTAAGAAAAAGGGCATTTTTCCTAATCTAATGTGGATGGCAAAAAATCTTGATTCTTAGGTCCAGAAGTTTGGTTATGTGTGGAGAAGGTGTTAGGCACCCGATAACGCCTGTCCAAGGACAGTAATTTCTTTTGATAAAACCTTAATTTTCGGAGATTAGCAGTAAAAACGTGATTTTGGCATTGGCTTTCGGGGCTTTGTATGCATGGGGGCTTTGAGATTTGGCTTTTGAATGGGTGTGGTCCCAATCTATGCTTTCCTAAGGCATTTGAGCAACGTACTGGATTTCCACGGCGAAAATCCGGCGAGATGTCACCTTATTTTTGCGGCGGAAATTAGGCATCGCTTGCCTTAGGTGACACGAACTGTGACAATCACACCAAAAGAGGGTGAGCAAGTATATATATACATACATCATGCACAATGCAAGCACACATAGTAGGAAAGTAAATACCTACATCCCTAGAGCATGGCCCAAAATATAAGTGCAGGAAAATAAACAGAGATCACCATACTCTAGAGATGAGGACAAATGGTACATGGCATGATATGCCTAATACAACCCATCTAAGAGAGAAAGGGAGGAGGAAGGAAAGGGTTTTAAAGAGTACAAAACCAAGAGTGAAAGGCTAAACTCCTAAATCTACTGAACATTGCAGCTTGGCTTATATCTACATGCTTGCGCCCGCACCCTTTTTGCTTGTGCCTGAGGGATTGTGCCCTAGCTCCAAGCGACCTCGCTCCATGTGTGTACATGCAAATGCAAAGACAAGAATCCAGCAAACAAGCAATGGAGGGAAAAAAATGCAATGAGCATATGAAAAGGCATAAAGCAGATAAGCATGATAGGCATGGCAAGCAAAGAAGTAAGAAAGCATGCAAACAAGTAGAAAGGCAAAAAAGCAAGAAAGCAAACAAAAGGTGGTATCCACGAGGGGCAAATGTAGGTTTGGATTGAATGTTCATAGCTTCATTGTGTTGAAGCATGGACGACACACTAGCAAGCAAGACTCATGCATGGACATGTAAGCAAGCATGTAAAGATCAAGAGAGTCAATACCGTATCGGAGACTGTACCGGTTTGGCCAGCGGTACGATATATTTCGGATACCGGTTAATACTGGTGTACCGTTTTGAGTTTACCGCTATATATATATAGTGTTTAAAGCCCATATATATATATATATATATATATATATAAATTCATAGATTAGACTAATTTGTAATCTTAAACCTAAGCCCAAGCCCAAGCCCAAGTCTATACATCTATATCTATAAAAAGAATTAAAAATCAATTTAAATTTAAAATACTAAGCATACCTTTCAGTGCTTTCACACGTGAACTAACTGAGGGCTTAAAAAAAAAAAAAAAAAAAACAAATGACATATGAGAGGACTTTTGACCATTTTAGGGGCTAGGAAATAATTGAAAAAATGAAAAATATCTGACATATGAAAGTTACTTTTGAATTTATGCATAACTTTTGCAAGCTATCAATTTTATTGGGTGTTTAAAGAGGCTGAAATTCAGGCTAGTGGCTTTAGTTGGACGCAACCAAGAAGGAGGAAAGAGAAAGTAAATCTGAAAGAGAAAAAGAGAACGCCGGTCAAGAAGATCTAGAATTTGAGGGAGGCAAGACCATGGGCTATGAGTTTGAGAAACTGCGAGTGATGCCGGTGAGTGGAGAGATGAGAGAGTGAGAACGTTTTTTTTTTTTTTTTTTTTTTTTTTTTCTTGTTTCGGTCCGGTATGCATTTACCGGCTGAAACAACTGGATTTCACCGGTACGGCCGGTATTTTTTCCTATACGAAACAACAGGGTTATCTGTACCGGTTTACTGGTCGGTATGGTATATACCCGCCGTACCGGCCAGTACGGTACATAATTCACTTCCTTGGTAAAGATGCATAGAAAGCCAACGGGTGGCGCAAACAAGCATGGTAAGCATATCATCGCATGGAGTGAAAAAGGGGAAAGGTATGCCCGAAGCAACCGGCATCATGGCGATGCATCCCAGGTGGTTACATCTGAACAAGGTCTCGTGGGCGTTGGATGTAACCACATAACCACAAACTCATTAAGGGCGTCAAGCATGGCAAAGCCTAGATCTAGAAAGGCTAACACAAGCATAAAGCATAGAAGCAAGCAAGCATAGACATGAAAATAGGGTGATCCAAACCCTTTGATGTGGGCCTTGGTGTATGGATGATGGAAAAGACCATGAGATCTAGATTGGGTTTGAACCAATAGGCCAAAACACAAGAAAGAAAGACAAAGCAATGAAAGGGCTACAATAGCACATGGCATGACAAACATAGCCTAGGTCTAGGCACACGAACATGGCATGGAGCGCACAAGCACATGGAAGATAGCATAAAGCATGTAGAGAACATAGATCCAAGCACATAAGCATGTGAAAACATAGATCTAGACATATAGGCATAGAAACACGCACGTACACATGTAGAAACCTAGCACATAGGCATGGAAGAACATGAATCCAAGCATACAAACATGTGAAGACAATAATCTAACCATATAGCATGGAAATAAACACATAAAACACATAGATCCAAGCAAGGCATAGCCAATAACATCATACAAGCATGTGAGCACGTAACCCTAGCATCAACCTAGAACAAAAAAGGTACAAAACATATGAAAACATGGCATAAAGCCTAAAGCATGTAGATCTAAACATATACATTTAGAAAATAATCAATAAAAAGTTACTTTACCCTTTTTTACTTGTCATGATAGATTGACTAAACTAAATAAAAATTCAACAGAAATAGCATTGAAATCCATTTTTATAGACCAATCAGAATTGCCCCCTAGAATTTATAATTGCCTCAAAGGGTCCAATATGCATACCCTCTTGGAATTTTTAAATAACAGTCAAACTGACTTTATGAAAATGAAACATTTTCGCAGAGAAGACATAAAACATATATTGGACATTCTCAAAATATAAAAGGATTAGCATGTAAGGATGTAGATCTAAGCATGAGACATGGCATAAGGCATAAAAGCAAGGAGATTTAAGCTAGAAACACAAATAAAGCAATAAATCATGTTATTCAAGCAAAAAGAAAGGATAAAAAGCTAGAAAAAGATTTAGAAGGTTAGAGGTGTGGATGGTAGCTAAAAAGCTACATCCACGCCCCTAAACCCCAAATCCCAAGTGTAGAACCAAGGAAAAGAAGATTGGGTATACAAACAATGCCTTGTGTTCTTGGTGAAGAGAGAAGAATCAAAAAACTTTTATGTGTTTTTTGTTTTGTTTTGTTTTTGTTTTTGTTTTTTTTTGTTTTTTGTTTTCGTTTGGAAGAGAGGAAAAATGTGTAGAAAAACCGGGTAGAGAGCAAAACTCAGAAAAAATGTGGTCTCCTTTTGGTTTGAAGGGTTCCTAGGGCTTTTTATAGCCCCGTCACGAGTTTCGAGGCAATGGCTGCCGGCGGCCCTTCTAGGACCACCAGCCTCACAATTCCTGTGATTGGGTTGATCTTGACACCCTTTGAAAGATCTTAACTTCCTGTTTCCGAAAAGGTATGGATCTTGAAAATCCAACGGTCAGATCAAAAGTTTTGGCTCTCGGAAGTTAGTGGTGCATCGATCGGTGTGTCATCCCAGTTTTCATGATATCTCGGCCGTCCTAACTCTGATTTCGACCCATGAATAATTGTTGGAATGAGAATTTGATAATATTTGCAATAGCGTTGGTTTCAACCCGTTCTGACAGCTGGATCAAAATTAAGGTTTTTGGGCTCACCCGGGATCGATTTTGGGTCAAACTTGGTAAAAGTTGTTAAAAATCTCCGAGAAGTTTGGGTTTGATGTAAAACAATGAAAATTTTTGTTTTGTGAGGGTTTTGAACTCGTTTAAAGAGGCACTTCGGGTGCTCAGATGCTCGAACGGGTTGCGCTATGTCATTCTGGATGTTCTCATGGCTCGATGGAGAGAAAATAAGATTTTTGAATTTTTCAGGGTCTTGCACGCAAATCAAGGCAGACAAAATATGGTATCAACAAACTCTTAAATGGTAGGAGTGTTTTTTTAATTAAGTGGGGTAAAAAAAGAATGGTGCTACAAAATAAGTCCAGTTGTCGAGAGACAACTTTTGCCACAATTTTGTTGACAATTAAAAAGAAGAAGAAGAAGAAGAAGAAGAAGAAGAAAGGTCCATGTAATAACATGTTTCTTGTTTATTTAACTTGTCATTGTTTTCCATATGGTACCTTGATGTGTCTTGTTTAGTGTCTTTCAGGAAAGACAAGTTAAAGCCAAGTCAAGATTCCGAGTCTTCTTCTTGCAGCAACTTCTTAGGTTTAGATCTTTTAGACTAGGCTTATTTTTATTTTTATTTATTTTATTTATAATCTTGAGTAGAATGTATTTTAGGACATTCATTGTATTCTTGTGGTTTTGTCATGGATTGCCAAAGGGGAGATTGTTAGGTTCATATTTTTATGTAATTGGCATATCCTATGGCAAAACACAATTTACTTGTTTAATATTTGTCATTTTTTTCCACATGGTGTGCATAACATGTTTGTTAAGTGTGTTCAGGAAAGACAGGTATGAAGCTAATCAAAATAGTGAATCCTAGTTCGTGCTATGGTTTCTCAAGACTGGTTGTTTTTAGATAGGCTAGTGTATTTGAATATGGGTTCATTCATTGTATTTAGGTTATTATTGTATTGGGCTTACTTTTGTATGTAAGGTTTTGTCATGGATTGACAAAGGGGGGGAGATTATTAGGGTCATGTGTTTTGGTATTGTCAACCATGCCAAATAATGTATCTTTTATTGAGTTTTGATGTGTCTTAAAGTTGTAATTGAATACCAAGTTGAAGATACAAAGTTTGCTCAAGAAAGCTCAAGAAAAACACATTTTCAGCATGTACCTCGATAGAAGTCTCAATACCTCTCAATAGAAGCTTCAAACTTACTGATTCCTTGATAGAAGTCTCGATACATTTCGATCGATTGAGCATCATGGATCAGCAAAAATCAACAACGTAAAAAAGCCCATAACTTATTCATTTGAAACCTGAATTGAGATCTGTTTGAACCGGTATTTAAAGGACATCATAAGCCATCTATAGAGGGCTTTTCAGAGAGAGAAACACTTAGTTTATACAACTAGGGTTTTGCAACCAAGTTTTCTTCATTTCACCAAACCAAAGAGTTTCAAAGTAGATCTGAAGATCCATTGATGATGAAGAAGCTGAAGTCATAGCAACCACCACAGACTTGCTATTGTGAAGAAAACCTTCAAGAGGTTCTTGAAGTTGGTTGGAGGTTCCAATTGTGATTCTAGGTGGAGTGTTCATATATTGAAGAGTTCAGAGGTTCTGAAGCGGTAGAAAGTTTCTGCTGTAAATACATCTACTGGGATTGTAGAGTTTAGGGACAAAGGTTTTGTACCAGATCTGAAACTAGTTTGTTTCATTGGTTTTTCTAGGTCATAATATCTTGTCTTTTTTACTATTTTGCTGTGCATGATTTTGATATGATATTGATGTTTGTTTGTTTGAACGAGGTTTATTCATAATAGATCCAATTAACAACTTGGGTTTAAAACTTGTTAATTCTATTAACTGGGGTCTAAATTTTCCAACAAGTGGTATCAGACCGGGTACACTCTAATTGGATTAATTTCTTGAGTGTGATCCTTGACCCCCATTGTCAAGGAAACTGTTGATTGTTTTGATATGCATGATCTTATGTTAAATGATGATGATGATATTCAAGTTGCCTATTGTAAACTTTATAAATTTTGTATGAAATCTCTTAAAAGTTCTACAAAATTAAAAGCTAAATTTAAAAAGATCAAACTTGAAAAAGATTAATTGATTGCAAAATTGGATGAAGCCAATAATTTGAATGAGAATTTAAAAAATCAATTTTCATCTTAAGTGGACAAAATTAGGAGTTTGGAAGGGCAACTAGTTGAATCTAAAATTGAAGTTGAAAAATTAACTAGTGCCAAACTTGTTGTTGAGCTTAACTCTAAAGAGAAAGATTTTTGTATTCCTCCATTTAAAAGGAATAATGAAGAATTGAAGGCTAATATTGTTAGGATAGACAAAGGTAAAAAATCTGATGTTAACGTTGAAATTTCTAAACCTATGTCTAAAACTCCTCCTAAGTTGAATAAAAATCTGAATTTGTCCCCACTTGTTATCAGTGTCATATTGTTAGTCATATTAGGCCAAATTGTCTTAAGTTAAGGTCTCTGTCAACCTCTAAGGTTAGACCTCCTTCTAGAAAGCCTAATAGTTCCAAAACTACTCATGTTTGTCACCGTTATGGTGCTTCCGGTCATACTCGCCCTAATTGTTTTAAACTTTTCCCTCATAAGCGAGTGTCCAATAGGTCTCATCCTCTGTTTAAAGGTTTTGTACCTATTCTTGGTGAGTTATTAAAAAGTTTGAGCTTTTTAACTCAATTTCAGAAGAATTTTAATTCTTTTATGTCCTTTAGTAGACATACTAGGACATGTGCCTTTTCATCTTCATGGCCAAAGACTTGTGTTGTGTAGGTGATAAAGGATCCTAAAATTTAATTGTATTTCTGTTTGTCCTCTACTTTAATTATTTCTATATAAAGTAGGACTTTCATACTTAATTCTCATCTGTTTTTCGAATCACGCTTTCATGCATTGCATTTATTTATTTTTGCATTTTTTATTTCTTTTATTGCTCTTAAGAAAAGAAAAAGAAAAAATGAATTTTTTTGAAAAATACAAAAACAATGTGAGTTTTGTGTATACTGGTACTTGTGTACCTTTGGATTGCGATTGAAACAAGGTTTCTTAACTTTATATCTCTTGTAGCTTAGATGAGCATCTTCATGCACAACTAAGCAATGTGAGTTTTGCGGCTCATTATGTGATTTGTATGATTTGGTTAATCTTTTATCATTCATATATTTAATCACTCTTTTTTTTTTTATAATTTTTTTTTATGGGAAAGACAAAAAAATCCTAAAAGAAAGATATAAATAATCATCTTACCACTAAAACTTGTCAATCATAAACATTTGTGTGCAACTTATAAAAGCCGTGCTCGGTAAGGTGTAACACATGCACAGTAAGAACAAGATGTTTTGGCTAATATAATTGGGTATTTTCTTTTCTCTCTTATATGCCCATGCATGATATGCCTTTTGTACTTAAAAGAAGAATAAGCAAAGAACATGAAAAGTAAAAAGAGTCAAAATGCTTTTATATGGTTGCAAGCATGTTTCCAAGAGATATGAGAGTTATATGATATACCTCAAAAGTGATGGTCCCCATCAAACAGTTGTGATTATGTGTGGATGTTCTTGATTCTCTTATATCATTATTTTCATATTATGAGAAACTTATGCTTTCTTACAAAGGTTTCACACACAACATGTAATTCTTTGCTACACTTGATACAATGTACAGGTATAATGTGATTTGACCGTTTAAAGTTACTCTTGTACTAGTGTGAGTATTTTTTTTTTTTTTTTAAATTTGTGTTTTTGCTTTAAAAAGTCTTTTGGAGTTTTGAGTTTTGCAATTTTTTTATTCCCTTTATGTCCATAGCATCATATTGTCATGTTCTTCTTGTAGGTCTATGGTTTCTTGTTCTCCTCGTTCCCTTTATGTTAGTTTTTTGTATGTCTATGGTCAAGCTTTTTGGCTTTCTATACCCTTTGACAATCGTTTAAAAAAGGGGGTGAAATTTGAGATTTGAATGTTATTCCTCAGGAGGAGTAATAGATTTAGGGGAAGAACTTCATATTAAAGGGAAGAAATTTTTTGATGTAACCAATACAGGGGGAGAGTTAGTTTGATACACTTTGATATTGATATATTTTGTGTTGTGTGTCTTTTGGATTTGTAACCATTTACATACATCATGTGTTGTTTCTATATATGATGATGATGGATATGTTTTACTCTTTATCTCACATGTGTTGTTTCTTTTCTCACTTTATGTACATGTTTCTTGTTTATTTAACTTGTCATTGTTTTCCACATGGTACCCTGATGTGTCTTGTTTAGTGCCTTTCAGGAAAGACAAGTTAAAGCCAAGTCAAGATTCCGAGCCTTCTTCTTGCAGCAACTTCCAAAGTTCATATCTTTTAAACTAGGCTTATTTTTTTTTTTTTATAATCTTGAGTAGAATGTATTCTAGGACATTCAATGTATTTTTGTGGTTTTGTCATGGATTGCCAAAGGGGGAGATTGTTAGGTTCATATTTTTAACTAATTGGCATATCCTATGGCAAAACGCAATTTACTTGTTGAATATCTGTCATTGTTTTCCACATGGTGTGCATAACATGTTTGTTAAGTGCTTTTAGGAAAGACAGGTATGGAGCCAATCAAAACAGTCAATCCTAGTTCGTGCTATGGTTTCTCAGAACTAGTTGTTTTTAGATAGGCTAGTGTATTTGAATATGGGTTCATTCATTGTATTCGGGTTATTATTGTATTGGGCTTACTTTTGTTCTTGAGGTTTTGTCATGGATTGAGAAAAAGGGAGATTGTTAGAGTTATGTGTTTTGGTATTGTCAACCATGCCAAATTATGTATCTTTTATTGAGTTTTGATGTTTCTTAAAGTTGTAATTGAAGACCAAATTGAAGACACAAAGTTTGCTTAATTAAGAAAAGTTCAAGAAATACATATTTTTAGCACATTTTCAGCATGTACCTCAATAGAAGTCTCGATACCTCTTGATAGAAGCTTGAAACTTACTGCCTCCTCGATAGAAGTCTTGATACCTCTTGATCGATCGAGCGTTGCAGATCAGCAAAAATCAGCAACGCGAAAAAGCCCATAACTTATTCTTTTGAAGCACGAATTGAGATCCGTTTGAATCGGTAATTAAAGGACATCATAAGCCATCTATTAGAGGGCTTTTAGAGAGAGAAACACTCCGTTTATGTGGCTAGGGTTTTGTAACCAAGTTTTCTATGTTTCACCAAACCAAAAAGTTTCAAAGTAGATCTGAAAATTCCATTGGTGAAGAAGTTGAAGTCATAACAACCACCACATACTTGCTACTGTGAAGAAAACCTTAAAGAGGTTCTTGAAGTTAGTTGGAGGTTCCAATTGTGATTGTGGGTGAAGCGTTCATATATTGAGGAGTTTAGAGGTTCTATAGCGGTAGAAGGTTACTGCTGTAAGTTCATCTACTAGAATTGTAGAGTTTGGGGATAAAGGTTTTGTACTAGATCTAAAACTTCTTTTTATTATAGTGAATTTCTTTTTGGGAAGGTTTCCCCCTAGGGTTTTTACTGTGAAACTAGTTTTTTCATTGATTTTCCTGAGTCATCATATCTTGTCTTTTTTACTATTCTGCTATGCATGATATTTATTCATAATAGATCTAATTAACAACTTGGGTTTAAAACTTGTTAATTCTATCAACCGAGATCTAAATTTCCCAGTAGTTTTCAATGAAATTGTAACAATCTAAAGAAGATTAGCATGGCCCCTCCTCAAGGATGACATGCATAAAACATATGACCACTGATTAGCATTTGTTATTTGGTGGAATGAAATTTTAAATTAGAGAAGTGCTACGTTTATAATATTTTCTTTATTTGCTGATGAAGGTGTGGTGTGCCTAATTTCCTTAGGTTACTTACGATATTAAAAATACAAAACTAAATCACATCAACCTAAATTAGAGTTCTAAAAAACATAAAAGTTAATCAACTTAAAAATAGAGATGCAAAAAAAAAAAAAAAAAAAAAAAAAAAACTGCCAACAATTGAAAAAATAATTGAGAGAGAGAGGGAGAGAGAGCTATGTATAGAACGTGAGAGAATTGCAAATTTATAGTAAAATGATGAGAATAAGAAGATGCAAAAATAAAGGAAGATAAAGTGATAGAGGAAAAGTGATATATTTTTTTTTTTTGAGAAACCTGCTTCTATATTAAAAAACTGAAATCAGCCAAAATCGGCTAAAAGTACATCAATGACTTGTGGTGGAACATCCTCCATCCACACAGAAAAACCATCAATAAGTCTCGCATGTTTTGCTAAAAAATGAGCAACAGAGTTACCCGACCTACGAGTGTGCGAAAAGGAAACACAACTACAAAAGGGTAAATAATGCTTAATAGAAGAAATTAAATGGCCAAAAGATGAGAAAGACTCCTCTTCCTTACTTAAGGCAGAGATAACCACCTCTGAATCCCCCTCGACAATAAAAGAGGGTAGATTGAGGTCCATAGCCAAAGTGATGGCTCAAATTGCTGCTAAGGCTTCGACTTCATCCGATGAGGATGGGAGCTTGATTTTTTCTGCCAAGGAAGCAAACACCTTTCCTTGAGAGTCACGGATTACAACTCCCACCCCTGCCTCCTTCGTATCGGCAAATACTGCCCCATCGAAATTGACCTTCAGAAGTTGCGGAGGAGGGGGCTCCCACTTGGTTCTTGATCTTTGGGTCGGAGACACTTTTAACTAAGCTACTGGTTGCACCTGAGTAAATTCGTGGAGCATTTGTTTTGCTGAAGAAAGGACTTGAGATAGCGGGTAGGCCTTGCTGCTAGTTCGAAGTAGATTGCGCCGAGACCATATCGTCCATGCAATTACCGCGAACAGTTCAGGGTTCCTTCCATTCTCCAAGACGAAGTGAGTGAGCTCGTAGAAGTTAGAAAACTTCTTAGACCTGCAAAACAGCCATAAAGAGTCAGCTTCCCATATGGCCGAGAGTATAGGATAGTCCCATAAAGCATGGTAACCATTTTCGGCCTCCAAGTTGCACTGGCAACACACGTCTTCAGTAATGACTTTTCTGCGGACCAGATTCTTCTTCACCGGTAAGGCTTCCTTACATGCCCTCCAAAGGAAATTCTTTACCTTATTCGGTACAGAGAGACCCCATATTTGACGCCAAACGTTAGAGGTTGTAGCTTGAGATTGAGAAGAAGGTTGAGGACCATCTTTTTCTTGGACAAGAAAACGATATCCGGACTTCACAGTAAATACCCCATTAGATACATTAGGCCAAATGAGTTTATCCTTGACATTTGTTGGACTAAGTGGGATTTTCAATATCAACTCAGCCTCTAAAGGAGCAAAGAAACCAGCTACAACGTTTCTATCCCAGCTCCTATTCAATGGGTTGATGAGACAATCCACTGTAGCATCATGAAGACCCTTTAGGACTGGAGATAAAATTCTTGGGTGCTCAAGACTAGGCAGCCAAGGGTATTCCCATATCTTGATAGACTCTTCGTTGCCCACTCTCCAACGGGCCCCTCTCCACAATACCTCCCTACCCTTGAGTAAACTCCTCCACGCATAGGACCCACTAGGATTATCTGGGGCTTCCATAAATGAACACTCCGGGAAAAATTTGCTCTTAAAGACTTTGTGAAGAAGCGAATCTTTATTGTGAAGAAGACGCCAGGCTTGTTTGGCTAACAGAGCATCATTGAAGAGAGCCAAATCTTTAAAACCCATACCACCATCAGACTTAGATTTAGTTAGAGTCTCCCATTTTACCCAGTGAATTTTACGCCGATCTCCTCGTTGACCCCACCAAAATTTCCGAATAAGACTCTCCAAATCATTACAAAGCCCTAAGGGGAGTTTGAAGCAACTCATAGTGTAGGTGGGAATTGCTTGTACAACTGTTTTAATCAAGATCTCCCTCCCAGCCTGAGATAACAATTTTTCCTCCCACCCTTGCAGTTTCCTCCAAACCTTTTCCTTGATAAAATCAAAGCTGGCTTTCTTCCTCCTCCCCACAAAGGATGGTAACCCAAGATACTTCTCATGCTGTTTTATCTCTGGAACCCCCAAAGATTGTTTGATATGCTCCCTTTTTTCCTCAGAGGTGAGTTTACTAAAGTGATATTAAGGTAGATAGTAGTGGGAAGATGAAAAAGTAAAAGGAAGGGGAAAGTTTGGTAACTAAAAGTGTAACAAAAATTTGAGAATTAATAAGGAAAATAAAGTTAAAAATAAGAGAGAGAGAGAGAGAGAGAGAGAGAGAGAGAGAGAGAGAGAGTTGGAAATAGGTGGATGATATGTCTGCTGATGTAGCTCAACAGAAGCGTAGTAACAATAAATGCTATACTTCAGATTTTAGATATATACAGAATATAGATTCTTTGTTATTGACAGTGGTTGTTGATGTTTTTATACTCTCTTTGGTTTTGTAAAAACAAAGTAGCTTAGTTATATATGAAAGCTGGTTGGTTTCTCCCACAACTGTGGTAGAACATAGCAATGGTGTTCTTCCAGTTCCGTTGAAATCTTGAATGAAGAGTTTATTTGGAGGGAAAGAATTTATCCTCACCTATCCCTCAGGTCATGTGAGTATGTCTTAACCATACCTTTTCTTTTTTTCTTTTTTCTTTTTATTTATTAAAGGGAAGTATTCAGTACCTTTTCTTTCAACTAAAAAAAAAACCTTAACAATGCAAATTTTTTATTAAATAATCGAAACAATGCATTTAATCTATAACATGTTTTTTTTTTTTTTTCAAAAAAAAGAAAAAGAAAAAGAAAAAACTATAACACTTTTGATATATTTTCTTCTATAGCATTTGGTAATTTATTTGGTTACTCCTCTGAACTTTTGTTTTTAGGGATGATATTATTATCTAGTAATTTATTTATTTATTTAATTGAAATAAATATAGATTATAGTTTTAGATACATTTTCAAGTATTTTATTGTTGTTACATAAGTTTTATAACTTACAATAAACATAAATTATATTGAAAGATATTTAAAATACATCAAAAAAAAAATTATTAATTAATTAATTTCCATACTCTGGAAGTGTCGTATCCTCGTTTTTAAAGAAATGAAGTACCCTTATACTTGTATTCGTACTTGTGTTAGTACTGGTGCAACTTAGCATCTTAGCATTCTTAATTCTCACTTTATTTCTCATTAGTCCATTTTTGCATTTTCATTTTGTTAGTAGGACATTGTAAAACTTCATATATTTGCAATTTTTTTGTGTGATATCAATATATATATATATATGTAGGGACCGGTTTCGAGCGCTTTCTACAGACTAAGAGAGTGGACCCAAGCCCAGCTAACCCTCCAATAAATTTATAGAGTATGGGCTCTAGAGCTAGGCTTTAGTAAAGAATGCAACGGTCATGCATGGTTATACATGAATGCTGGGATCCTAAATATGGGTTGGAATACACAATAAAGCTCCTCGGATAGGTTTACAAAGGTCGAAGTTGTTCTTATTTCTCTCAAGTAAGGTTACAATGGTAGAGAGACAACACAATGCTACAGTATTTCTCTTTCTTTGGTTCTTCGTCTGTCCCCCTCACAAGAGGGACTTTTTACATTATATACTTCTCTCTCAGTTGATCCTAGCCCTACACTTGTTGATCAGCCCGGTTTTCACTTGAGAGCCTGTCCCATCAGCCGCATTCCCATACCTCCAGTGGGTTGCAGCGCCCAAGACGACACTGTTCAGAGGTCCTATCCTCATTAATGCGGCCAGAGCATTAGTTGAGGGCATTTAATGTGGAAGTGACAGTTCACCTGGGACTTGCTCCTCCACCATACTTCAATGTCCGGTGGTTGATTCTTGCTATTTACTCCTTGGATGCCTGGGGAGACTCCCCTTAAAGGTATGCTGTATGCCCACTTTCTGACCTCGGCCTACCGAGGATGTAACCATCCTCGGCAATGCTCCTTAGGCCCTGGGCTCTAAACTTTCGTCCTCGGACCTCGGATAGTGGAGGCGTCCTCGGCGTGGGCCTCTAGGCTTGGTTTGGAGTGGGCCGGGGTTGCTGACTTATTCGGGCCCCACAATAGCCCCTCAAAATCGTGCTGTCCGCATCCTTGGGCGGAAAGGAGGATTTTGATATCCTCGGACCTGCTTCGTGTCTAATCAAGTCTTGTCCATCGTCAGCGTTGGAGCCTTTTCAACTGCCCAAGGTGCGTTACTGGCGCTTCGATGCGCGTAACGTGTCCTGCATTAAATTCGGGCGGCTTTATGCTCCCCACGTTCAACGGGCAGATGACAATCCAACGGTGGGGATGCGTCTGGCATTTATGGGCGGGAAAACTCGCGCGGCTCTTCTATCTAGGGTATAAATACCCATTGGAACCGCCTCCT
This sequence comes from Quercus aquifolioides, assembly GCA_019022515.1. NCBI lineage: Eukaryota > Viridiplantae > Streptophyta > Magnoliopsida > Fagales > Fagaceae > Quercus > Quercus aquifolioides. The sequence goes on from CM032330.1 coordinate 54,777,560, forward strand.
CCTTTTTTCATTTACAATCAAGAGCTCCTGCGCCTCTATTCTGAGTCCAGCCAAACTTCCATCTCCATCTCCAGCACAAAAAGCCAGTCCGAGGAGCTTCTCCTCATTTCTGTAAGTCTCTCTATCCCTCTCTGAGCTTCTTTTCCTCTCTACTCGTCCTTCTCTTTCGTTCGTTCCTCCTTTAGTTTGCTTAGGCGTCATTTGGGATGGGTAGACTTAAGAAGTATGTTGGCACTGAGGAGGTGATGGAGAAATTCATCGCCGATTACAAGATACCGGCCAACGTTGGCTTGAGGTATTGTGAGGAGGGAGAGTGGCACCTCCTGAAGCAAGAGGGCAAGGTGGTGATTCCTGTCATCGCTTTCCTTGAAGGGGGGATGAGGATCCCCATGGGGCCGGTGATGAGGGGTTACCTCACCTACTTTCGGTTGACCCCCACCCAATGCGCCTCCAACATGTTCAGAATTCTGGGCAGTGTGGACGCCCTTAATGAGAAGATGGGTCTGAGGCTGACCTATCATGACGTCAATTACTGCTACAATCTTCAACATTTGAAGAACAAGTCCTACTACATGAGGACGAGGGACGACAGGGTCCGGCTCATCCAGTGCCTCCCCGAGTCCAACAAGGGGATGAATGAGGATTTCCTCATCGTGTCTGGAGCGTGGCACGATGGCCTCCATTGCCCGACGACAGAGGGAACGCCGGGTGGGACAGTGGGAATAGGAGGGGATTCAAAGATTTCGACTTCTTTTCTGCATTGTTTCTTCTTGTACTGTTTGGCTTCTAACCATGGATGTGTTTTCCCTTTGCAGATACGCATTCTTTTGCGCGCCATTTCAGCTTGGTCAACAGGGAAGACTTGCAGAAGGTGCTCAGGTCTGCGGAATTTGAGAACGAAGCAGACCACCAAGTCAGAGCTGCGCACAAGATTTTGGGGTACACTCCGCTCCAAAAGTCATTTGCGGCCCCAAAGTACGTGATCAGAGCTAAGGATCCTCGGCTGCAGAAAATAAAAGTGACCAAGGACGGTTTTGAGTTTCCCGAGGACACCTCCACTTCAGAAGGCGTCACAGTAGCAGTCCCCTCGTCTTCCCACACATTCCCAGAGGCCGCGGAAGAGGGCTTAGAGAGGGAAGGGGACGCTGCAGATTGTGGTCCTGCCGAGGACGATTTCAGTGTTTTCGAGCAACTGCATCAGTCCGAGGACCCTGCTGGAGACTTGGGTGATCCTCGTCTAACCGAGGCAGACTTTATAGCGTTGGACAAATCTTCTCAGCTTGAGATGGGCTACAAGAAGAAAGCTCAACCCTCCCTACTCGACCTAATCGAAGGTCAGCCTGGGAAGTCCAAACCGAAGCTTCCTCCTCCTCCTCCTCCTTCAAAGGTCCGTCCTGCTCAAACCAGGTCAGCCTCAACACAGTCCCGGCTTCCTCCTCATCCGCCTCAGGCGAGCCCGCCGTTTAGGCACGAGCCTGCTGACCCCAAACAGAAGAAGGACAAGGGCAAGAGGACCCTTGAGGACAATACTGGGCCCACGCGGGAGGGCGATGGCACTCGTCGGCCATCGAAGCAATTGAGGATAGGCTCCTCAACGCAGGAAAAACAGGTCGCTCCCCCGCCCGAGGTCCAGGCCTGGCTCCCCGCCCCAATGCTCCGTGAGGCACCTCTGAGGGATGACTCCTCCCTCAGGGACTTTAAGGATGGCGAAGGCGCGTATGTGGCCGACGCCGTAGAGAGATGCCTGCTCCTTCCCGCGGACATGGCGGAGCTGGGGACCATGAGGAGTAGGGACGTCTTCCTCTGCCTCAAGCGATACTTGGGGATGGTAAGACCCTTAACCCTTGTGCTTTTTCTTGCTTCAGTTCTTTCTGCTTTCTTTTCTTTTTTGAGCTCGGTTAATTGTGACTAGTCTGTTTTGTTTGGCAGGCTATACAGGCCACTTTTAGGTTGGAAGAGGCGGCCAGTGAACATGGTAAGGCCATGGACGAAGAGCGCGAGAGGCGCGTGGTGGCCACTCGGACCCTCAAGACCTCCGAGGAGGACCTTGCCAAGGCGAAGGAGGAGCTGAAGCAAATGACTAGGGCTAGTGCAATGTCAGGCCTTGAGAGTGCCCAAAGGCAGGCTGAAACTCAGACAAAGCGTCTGGGTGAGACAGAGAAGCTGTTGAAGCTTGCCGAGGAGCAGATAGCTGGCTTAAGGAAGAAAGTGGCCGATGCTGAGGAGGTCAAGAGGGTGGCTGAATGGGCCAAAGGGGAGGCCGAGAGGGCCAAGTTTGAGGCCGAGCATGGCAGGGAGGAAGCCTGGGCCGCCAAGCAGGAAGCTGAGGAGGCAGCCTATACTGCCGGGGCAACTGAGACGGCAGTTGCCTACAAATCCCAAGTCCCTGGGGTATGTAGGCGCTATTGCTCCGAGACTTGGAGTGAGGCCCTCAGACAGGCTGGGGTGGAGGCCTCTTCTGACTTGTGGAGGGAGGAGAATGTGTACTACCCTCCTGTTATCCGCGAGGCTGCCCCAGATGGCTCTGAGGCCGAGGAGGCTGCTGCGGAAACTGCTGCCACCCCAGGCGAGGGGGCCTTGGATGCTGGGGTCACTGACGAGCTAGTCCAAGGGAGTACTCCTTCCTTGGCGGTTGAACTGAGTGATGGCTCCAATGAGGATACGCCTTAGCAGGCTGCAAAACCTTCCCTCGATGCCCAGGTTTCTTCTGCCGAGGGGGCAGCTATTCTTGCTGTGCCACTGCAGGCCATCCCCTTTGGCCAGGGCTCACAGGACCCTGAGGCAGCTGCGGGCCAGCCACCTACCGAAGCGCGCAACTAGGCCCCTTGGCGCTTCTGCCTGTTGGACTCTATTTTTGCGTCTTTTTCTTCTTTTTGCTTCACTTGTAATGCAACTCCATTGGTGTAATTCCCTTGAATTTAATGAAATGAGAACTTTATTTCCTTTTCCGTTTGTTGTGGCTATTTACTTGCACATTATCTGCTTTTTCTTTACTTGCGCGGTTTTAGCTTCAATTGCATCTCGGCCAATCGTGGCATCAGTTATTATAATGAGAGGGCATGTATGCCCTGACGCACTTTTCATTTCCTAAGGACCAGATAGAATCTCTTCGGGTAGACACTTAGTGTTTCTTCCATGTAGTTAGCTTCTCCTTAAGCCTGAGTCCGAGGACCATGCAGAGCCTTAGTCCTGCCTGATACTTGAGTTTAGCTGTAAGTAACTAGTTTCCCCATAGGTTTGAGTCCTTGGACCATGCAAAACCTAGGTTCTGTCTAGCACCCAGATGTAAGTGGCTAGCTCCCCATAGGCTTGAGTCCTTGAACCATGCAAGACCTAGGTGCAGTTGCTACCTTCAAGATAAGTGGCTAGCTCCCCATAGGCTTGGGTCCGAGGACGCGCAAGACCCAGGTACAGTTGCTGCCTTCAAGATAAGTGGCTAGCTCCCCGTAGGTTTGAGTCCTTAGACCATGCAAGACCTAGGTACAGTTGCTGCCTTCAAGATAAGTGGCTAGCTCCCCGTAGGTTTGGGTCCGAGGACGCGCAAGACCTAGGTACAGTTGCTGCCTTCAAGATAAGTGGCTAGCTCCCCATAGGTTTGGGTCCGAGGACGCGCAAGACCCAGGTACAGTTGCTGCCTTCAAGATAAGTGGCTAGCTCCCCATAGGTTTGGGTCCGAGGACACGCAAACCCAAGTACAGTTGCTGCCTTCAAGATAAGTGGCTAGCTCCCCATAGGTTTGAGTCCTTAGACCATGCAAGACCTAGGTACAGTTGCTGCCTTCAAGATAAGTGGCTAGCTCCCCGTAGGTTTGGGTCCGAGGACGCGCAAGACCTAGGTACAGTTGCTGCCTTCAAGATAAGTGGCTAGCTCCCCATAGGTTTGGGTCCGAGGACGCGCAAGACCCAGGTACAGTTGCTGCCTTCAAGATAAGTGGCTAGCTCCCTATAGGTTTGGGTCCGAGGACGCGCAAGACCCAGGTACAGTTGCTGCCTTCAATTGGCTGTAAGTAACTAGTTTCCCCATAGGCTTGAGTCCTTGGACCATGCAAGACCTAGGTTCTGTCTAGCACCCAGATATAAGTGGCGTTGGGACGCGAGACGTGTGATAATAACAGGTAGAACATCTGAATCAAAAAGGACTTCTTTATTAATAGTAATACCTTTTCAGGTTATTTACATTCCATGGACGAGGTATAGGTTTATCATCTAAATCTTCTAAATAGTATGCTCCTATCCTTGCCACTGAGGTGATTCGGTAGGGGCCTTCCCAATTGGGTCCGAGCTTTCCCCAAGAAAGGTTCTTGGCAGCCCCCACGACTTTTCTCAACACCAGGTCTCCCGGTGCTAGTGGTCTGAGCTTTACATTGGTGTCATATCCCTGCTTGAGCTTTTGTTGGTAGTGGGCCAGCTGGATCATTGCTTGCTCTCTTCGTTCGTCTACCATATCCAGGCTCCGCCCCAGCAGTTCATCATTGCTGCCTGGGGTGAAGGAGCTCGTCCTTAGCGTTGGGAAGTTGGTTTCCAGGGGGATTACTGCCTCTGCACCAAAAGTCATGGCAAAAGGTGTTTCTCCCGTTGAGCGCCGGGGCGTAGTCCGGTACGTCCAGAGGACGTGGGGCAGCTCTTCTACCCATCTCCCCTTGGCATCATCCAGCCTCTTCTTAAGCCCGTTGACGATGACCTTGTTGACAGCCTCGGCCTGTCCGTTCCCTTGAGGGTAGGCCGGCGTTGAGTACCTGTTTGTGATCCCAAGTTCACAACAGTACCTCCTGAAGGCTTTGCTATCGAACTGAAGCCCGTTATCCGAGATGAGGGTATGAAGAACCCCGAACCGTGTAACTATGTTCCTCCAAAGGAATTTTTTCACGTCTACATTTCTGATGTTGGCTAGTGGCTCGGCCTCGACCCACTTGGTGAAGTAGTCTGTGGCCACCAGTAGATACTTCTTATTCCCTGGTGCTTTGGGGAAGGGTCCCGCAATGTCCAAGCCTCATTGGGCGAATGGCCATGGGCTGGATAATGGATTGAGGACCCCTCCTGGCTGGTGGATGTTTGGGGCGAACCTTTGGCATTGATCACACTTCTTGACATACTCCAGGGCCTCTTGCTGCATTCCCGGCCACCAGTATCCTTGAGTGACGGCTCGGTGAGCCAGGGATCTCCCCCCTGTATGGCTCCCACAAATTCCTTCGTGCAGCTCTTCGAGCAAGGATTCTGTCGATTCGGGATGGACACATAGAAGGTATGGCCCAGAGTAGGACCGTCTGTATAGCTTGTGATCCTCGGACAACCAGAACCGAGGAGCTTTCCTTCGTATCTTTTCTGCCTCTGACCTCTCCTCAGGCAGGACGTCATCTTTGAGGAATCTCACTATGGGGTCCATCCAGCTGGGACCCGTCACAATTTGATGGACAGGGATTACTCCCTTTGGCACTTCACTTGCCCTCTCCAGGTGCTCTACAAGTATGATCCGAGGTAAAGCCCCTGCCGAGGAGGTTGCGAGCGTGGCAAGTGAATCGACATGACTGTTCCCATTCCTAGGAATATGGGACAAGCTGAAGGGGCGAAACTCTGACTGCAAGTGCTTGACTTGGCTAAGGTATTCATGCATTCTCGAATCCCTGGCTTCCATCTCCCCCTTCACCTACCCTACCACCAATCTGGAGTCTGAGAACATCTCTATCGACTTTCCTCCCATCTTTTGCACCATGATCATCCCTTGCAGTAATGCCTCATACTCGGCCTCGTTGTTTGTGGCCGTGAATCCGAGCCTCAGGGATTTCTCAATGACATGCTCTTCAGGGGATACTAGGACCAGCCCCACTCCGGACCCCCTTTGGTTTGCCGCGCCATCCACGTACACTGTCCAACATGGTGACTTTGGGATGGAGATTACCCCAACTGACTTCTCATCACGGCTCTCATCCTCGGCTGTCACTTCTACGACTGGTTCAGCGAACTCAGCCGTCAGATCCGCCAATACCTGGCCTTTTATGGAAGTCCGGGGCATGTACTTGACGTCAAAAGCCCCCAGAATTGTGTTCCACTTCGCGACTCGACCCGTGTAATCAGCGGCCCGGAGTACAGCCTTCAAGGGCAATTGGGTTAGGACAACCACCGTGTAAGCTTGGAAGTAGTGGGGGAGCTTTCTCGTGGCGTGGACCACTGCCAGTATGGCTTTCTCCAGGGGTAGGTATCTAATCTCTGCTGCATGCAGCGACTTGCTGACGTAGTAAACTGGCTTCTGAACGCCATTGTCTTCCCGTATCAGCACTAAGCTCACTGCGTGGGGTGCCACCGCCAGGTAGGCGTATAGGACCTCGTCGGGCTCAGGATTGGACATGATAGGCGGCTGGGATAGATACTCCTTGAGTTGCTGGAAGGCTTTGGCACAATCCTCAGACCACTCAAATCCTTTCCATTTGTTGATTAGGAGATAAAAGGGCCTGCATCTGTCGGCTGACCTGGAAATGAACCGGTTCAGCGCCGCGATCATCCCAGTAAGCTTTTGGATCTCCTTGGGGTTCTGCGGAGGCTTCAAATTGTGAATGGCCTTGATCTGGTTAGGGTTGACCTTGATCCCACGGTGGGTGATCATATACCCCAGAAACTTGCCAGAGCTTACGCCAAACGAGCATTTTGAGGCGTTAAAGCGGAGCTTATGCTCTCTTAGGACGCCAAATGTGCGACCGAGGTCCTCCAAGTGCTCGGATACCAGCTTGCTCTTCACCACCATATCGTCAACATAGACCTCGATGCTCTTGCCCAGTATCGGCTTAAACATTCTCGTCATCATCCTCTGGTAGGTGGATCTGGCATTTTTCAGGCCAAATGGCATAACCTTGTAGTGGTAATTCCCTATGGGTGTCACAAATGCTGTCTTCTCTTGGTCCTCCAAGGCTAGTGGGATTTGGTGATAACCCTGAAAGGCATCCAGGAAGCTCATCCGAGGATGGCCTGCAGTCGCATCTACTAGCTGGTCTATTCGTGGCATTGGGAAGGGGTCTTTTGGGCATGCTTTGTTCAGATCTGTGAAGTCTACACAAACCCTCCATTTCCCACTTTTCTTCTTGACCACCACAGTGTTGGCCAACCATTTGGGGAAAAAGATCTCCTTGATGGCCCCCGCGTGCTTAAGCTTATCGACCTCTTCCCTGATCGCATCAGCGTGCTCCTTCGATGGGCGCCGAGGTGGCTGCTGCTTGGGGATCATAGATGGGTTGACGTTAAGGTGGTGACAGATGAAAGATGGATCAATCCCAGGGACGTCGCAGGGGTCCCATGCGAACACGTTAAGGTTCCTCTTGAGGAACTCGAGTAACTCCTCCTTCTCCTGTGGAGGCAGCTGGGTTCCGACCTGGAAGAACTTCTTCGGATCATTGCCAATTACAACCTTCTCCAGGTTTTCGCATTTAGCATCCTCGGCAGGTGCGTCCGGAGGCGCCACCTGGGTCTTTGACTGCTATGAATCTTCCTCGGCTGGGGCCGAGGGCTGCGCATCGATCCGATAAGATATAACAGCCACCGTGCACTGCCTAGCTGTGGATTGGCAACCTCGGATCTCCAGAACCTGGTCCCCTGACAGGAATTTCACCTTCTGGTGCAAGGTGGAGGCTACGCCATCCAAGGCGTGTAGCCAGGGCCTCCCTACGATGGCTGTGTAGGGGGAGTATGTGTCCACCACTATGAAGTTCGCCTCCACCACCACTGGGCCTGTCTGTACGGGCAGTCTGATCATGCCCTTTGGGATGACAAGCTTCCCGTCGAAGCTCATTAGGGGGGAGCTGTAAGGTGTGAGGTCTTCCTGTTTTAGCCCCAGCCCCTTGTAGAGGTCTGGACACATGACCTCGGCTGCGCTGCCACCGTCCACCATCGCCCTTTTCACGTCATAGCCCCCTATTCTGAGGGTGACGATTAGGGCGTCCTCATGTTGTTGGATGGTCCCAATCTTGTCCTCCTCCGAAAAGCTCAGGGTTGGGGGAGGATTCCTCCTGGACCTCTTTGGCCCCGTCCGAGGGTCCTCGGCGGGCACTTGGGTCACAGACAACACTCGCAAAGGGGGTGTGCCTGTTCTTCCTGGCGCGGCTAGGATTATATTGATCGTCCCGATGGGCTGCCCCATGGCGACGTCCCTCCGAGGCTCGTGGTAGGCTCGGTCCCGCTGGTCGCTGGAATGGTGCAGAAGGTGCTTCAGCCTTCCCTCCTGGGCTAGTTGGTCCAGGTGGTCCCAGAGGTTCCTGCAATCCTCCGTGGCATGTCCGTGGTCCTGGTGGTATTGGCAGTAACGATCCTGGTTGCGCCTACCAGGCTCCCCCATCATCTTAGTCGGCCATCTGAAGTATGGCTCGTTCTTTATCTTTTCCAGAACCTTGTGCACGGGTTCTCGGAATACTGCGCCGACAGTCTGGGCATTGGTCGCCCCGGATTGCCCACCGAAATCCCTCATCGGACGGGCGTTGTTGTACTTGTCCGACCTGAAATCCCTCCTCTCCTGAGGGATAACCTTCTCCTTGCCCTTGCCTTGTAGCATATCTTCCTCCACCCGCTTGTACGTGTCGATCCGATCCATCAGCTGCCACACGCTGGTGACGGGCGTTCCGGTCAGGGACTTCCTCAAGTCGTGCCCCAATGGTAGCCTATTCTGGAATGTACTGATGGTGACGGCGTCATATTTGCCGTCCAGCTCGTTGTAGATCTCCCAGTACTTGTCCGAATAAGCCTTGAGGGTCTCCTCGTCACGCATAGATAGGGACATCAATGCACTCATGGGCCGAGGAGGCCTGCTGTTCGTGACAAAGCGGGAACCAAAGGCCTGGGTCAGCTGTCTGTATGAGTCTATGGAGTTCGTCCTTAGACCGTTGAACCACCTCATCGCCACAGGTCCCAAGCTGGATGGGAAGACTTTGCACATCAGCGCCTCATTCTTGGAGTGGACAGCCATTCTCTGGTTGAACTGGCTCACGTGCTCCACGGGGTCCGTCTTGCCATTGTAGGCAATGAAGGTTGGCTGCTGGAACCGCCGAGGAAGCTCTGCCTCTTCTATACGACGCGTGAAGGGCGACTTGGAGAGCTGATCCAACACCCTACTCATGGCGTCGCCTCCTAAGCCCCTAGGGGTTGGGTTGGCGTGCCTACGCCTCTGGTAGCGCTCCTCCTCGTGGGAGAAAGTCTCGCTGGGGGGCGTTCTTGACCTCTGCCTGTACTCATCATCGCTCTCGTCGTCGGAGGGCAAGTCAGGGCTGAGCTCGGACTGTCTCCGCTGCACACGGCGTAGCTTCCTCTTCAGGTTGTCTATCTCGCGCTGCATGACCACCTTATCATCCTTTCTCTAGGAGGCATGGCTATGGGCCTCTTGCGACCGCGTGGCCTGGCCATCATCGCGCTTCTGGGGAATGTACCCGTCCCCCTGGCTTTCGCTCGCCGTTGAAGTACGCACGCTTCCTTCTCGAAGACGTCTGTTGTTGTTCTGACCGCCCCCGGGGTCGCCATAGTGACCCTGAGGCCGTGACTTTGCCGGTTTTGGTCGATTGGGAGTTCTTTGGTGAGGGCCTGATCCTACCATGTTCGACTGTTGTCCTTACTAACGCACAAGCTCTCCCCACAGACGGCGCCAATTGTAGGGATCGGTTTCGAGCGCACTTTACAGACTAAGAGAGTGGACTTAAGCCCAGCTAACCCTCCAATAAATTTATAGAGTATGGGCTCTAGAGCTAGGCCTTAGTAAAGAATGCAACGGCCATGCATGGTTGTACGTGAATGTTGGGATCCTAAATATGGGTTGGAATACACAATAAAGCTCCTCGGACAAGTTTACAAAGGTCGAAGTTGTTCTTATTTCTCTCAAGTAAGGTTACAATGGTAGAGAGACACACACAATGCTACAGTATTTCTCTTTCTTTGGTTCTTCGTCCGTCCCCCTCACAAGAGGGACTTTTTATATTATATACTTCTCTCTCAGTTGATCCTAGCCCTACACTTGTTGATCAGCCCAGTTTCCACTTGAGAGCCTATCCTATCAGCCGCATTCCCATACCTCCAGTGGGTTGCAGCGCCCAAGACGACACTGTTCAGAGGTCCTATCCTCATTAATGCGGCCAAAGCGTTAGTTGAGAGCATTTAATGTGGAGGTGACAGTTCACCTGGGACTTACTCCTCCACCATACTTCAATGTCCGGTGGTTGATTCTTGCTATTTACTCCTTGGATGCCTGGGGAGACTCCCCTTAAAGGTATGCTGTATGCCCACTTTCTGACCTCGGCCTACAAATGATGTAACCATCCTCGGCAATGCTCCTTGGGCCCTGGGCTCTAAACTTTCGTCCTCGGACCTCGGATAGTGGAGGCGTCCTCGGCGTGGGCCTCTAGGCTTGGTTTGGAGTGGGCGGGGGTTGCTGACTTATTCGGGCCCCACAATATATATTCAAATTTTCTTGTTGTTTTTTATTTTTATATAATCTAAGTTTCTTAATAATTGTCCTAGAAAAAATTCCTAGAGCTACCACTACTTGCCCTTGATTGGTTTTGTAAAAGATTATATAAAAAGTGTCCTGTTAATGGGTACCTTTAGAGAATTTGTTAATAGACTATTTAAAAAAAGTTTTGATACTACTTTTATAGGAAATATAAAAAGATATTAAAAAACTTTTTTACTTTTTTCTTTTTCTATAAAAAGTTTTGAAAAATATTTCCAAAACCAATATCCTTAGAGAATCCGTGAACTTTTCTTATATAAAGATAGACCATTTGGAAATTAATAGTTTAATCATCTCATATGAGATTTTCACAAGACAAGAATACATTGTTATAGATAACTAGTCATAATATATAATTTTGCGAATATTTTAAAAAATAAATTTTATATCAAATCTCATTGCAAAAGAATCACATACCCTTGCTCACTTAGTGGACCCACGATTAGTTAATATTAAATTATATATATGTGGATCTCCAGCCAACTATGTTGGAGCAGAGGACCTGGTGGCCTTTATAGTCTACAACACTATCCATGATGTCTAACAGAGTGGGGGTAGAGGTGACCATCACTATTTCTTTTGATAAATCCATTGATAGATTATATTTTCTTATCATAACCTCCATGCTTGCAAAATTTTAAGAAAATCAATGGTTTATAACAATGTCATTAATTCCAACTGCCGCTAGCAGTTTTGTGAGTTGGCGTGTTCTAGTGTATTGAAAAAAATAACAATGTCATTAATAAAATGTTCAAATTTAATTTTTTTTTTTTTTTTTTTGATACGCAAATTTAATTTTTTATAGTATTAAATTATGTATAAAAAATACATTTATGTACAAATAGTAATTAACATCACATTTGAATGAAATTTGACACGTGTTTTAAGAATATAAAAAACATGTAATCCAATGGTTTGATTTTCAAAATATATAGCTATATTAATTTTTCAATGAGAGTTAGAAGGATTTCTCTCTAATTTAAATTGAAGAAAAACTTTGTACTGATCAAAAAAGGCAACTTAGCAAGATATTTCATACTACATCAACATCTTGTTACTTTTACATTTTTTTCACATTTTTTTTTCTTTTCTATTTTCCTTCTAATAGTGTGGACGGATTGGCTTCTTATTCAGGTCACTCTGAGTTTTAAAATTTTCAATCTCAAATTTATTTGTGATCGATTTAAATTTAGTTTAGTTTTTATTTTTTTAGTTTTAAATTAAAAATATGTGGAAGCTCAGTGACATAAAAAGTAATATTTTAAAATCATCGTTAACTATGTTAGCCAATTAATACAAGAACTATTTTGACACAATACTAAAAAGTTTGGAACTAAATTGACACGTGAAACGTTAGGGACTGTTTTGACACATTGGAAAAATGTTAAGAACCAAAATGGTACTTAAATATTTTTATAAATTCACCCCATAGCCCCACTTTAACTGAAAAAATCCATAAAAAAATGTCCTTTTGAACAAGGGACGAAAATTTAAACCTTCTATGCATAGTAGATGGGCTAGGGATGGGGGTTAAATTACCAAACACCCCCACCCCCCCCCCCCCCCCCCCCCCCCCCCTCCCAAATTAGGTTTGGGGCATCTACCTTGTTTATGTTCAAATTAAGAAAATATAATTTAAGATATTTGTTTTTATAGCTTTTTATATATATAGTATATATATTTTAACCTTCAAGCTTTAAATGTGCCTTAACTTCAAACTTAAAAATTGATGATGTCTTTTGGTGTTGTATTATTGATTTTATATTTTATGTTTAAACTTATTTGTAATTTATAATATTTTTTGATAGAAATTTATAATTTATGATTGTTATATTTTTATGTTTAAAACTTTTTATACAATTTTTTATACTTTTATTATTATATTGTTATTCTTTTGGAAGGTTGTATAATATTAGAAATTGATTTTTTATAATATATTTATAAGTTTTAATTTAACATATATTATATATAATATATAATATATTTTAAATCAAATTTTAATAAAATTATAAATTAAAAGTTGAGTGGGGAGGGATGGATACTTGTGGGTGCTAGCTAGAAACGAGGAAAAAAATTGTTTGAAAGAGGGAAGGGGTAGGTGGGGAAGGAAATTGGGAAAAGCTTAGGCTGAAAAACAAATTTCTATTTTCCAGTTCTATCAAATACATATCGCTTTTATATAGTATATATTTGGGAACACAATGTTTTAAAAAATCACTTTATATTTGTCACTTTATTAATAGTAGGTGCAAACAATTTGGAGTTAATTTGTCAAAAGGTGAAAGAGATTAATGACTGGTTTTTAGGAAATATGTATTGGTTTCTCTTGTAAGAATTTTTTTTTTAATATTCATAAACTTTATATTATTCACGTTTAATGAATTAATTAATTAATTGTGTCACTATTTTATTAGTCTTTAACTAGAATTGATTTTATTTGAGAACTACATCACGTCCTTGACAAAGCTTGACAAAAAAAGAGATATAGATGAAAATATTCTGCACTTTTAATATTCATTACTCATTATAAGATTCAATTCTTCTGTACGTCTAACCTTTTATATGGAAAAGAAAAATTCTACACCACCCAAAAAAAGCACCGATCTATCTTGAATTTGGCAATTCTAACATGCCTTGTTCATTGCTTTGAACTTGACTTGTATAATAAAAATAATAATACCGTATTCATGCAACTAACCATAAACATGAACGGAAACATAAACATGCTTTATATTTTCAAATACACATTAAACTAACACATGATTGGTTCCTATGGGCTCATTGGATTGGGGGGGAGTCGATAGTACCGGTGATTTCATTGAATAGTCACTGACAATAAGAAACCGAATATGCTATAATGATCAACGATGGTGAAACTTTGCATGCTTGCTTCCTATGGTCTTCTATAGGCTTAAAGAGACTAGGGAGAGTAAGAAAGCTCTATATTAATAAAGGAAAATATTGTTATCATTTTCTTATAAATCAAAATTGAAAGTTTTCTTGTACTAACCTCTTAGTTACAATAAGAAATCTTAGTTGAAACCTTGTGCAGTTGAAGTGAACGAACCAAGCTTCTATTGGCTTTGAAAATCTGGTTGATTTGGTCACCATTTCCAACTATGTGGTAGGACCATTTCCTAACAATGAATTATTCGAATCTATAGCTATGTGCAAATTATGCTGACAAAAGAAAACAAATTTTAGATAGTATAATGAATTAGAAAGAGATTATTTAAGAGATGAATATTATAAGACAATGACAGATCTAAAAAGACACCTTAATATCTTTGATTGGCTTGATTATTATATTGGAAAAATAGGTGTTATAGAAAAGACTACATCATGGACTAAAGTCGAAAATCAAGAGAAGGTGTATCAAACTTTTCCATCTTTTGAGACAATAATTATTGGCCAAGGAGGAACGCAAGTTTTGGCTAGTCCTATTAAAAAGACTAGTTTAAGTGATGAGCATAAAAACATGGATAATATAATTCAACAGAATAATTTCTGATAAGGAATAAATCGTAGCAGTACCCGTCAGCCTATACTCAGGCTGATGGTACCAATAGTGACGGGTAGTAAACCTGACGGATATTATGCGGGTCGACGGAAGTGACATCCTTGGTCGTGCTTGAAGGGCTAATTGTCCAAAAAGCTTACGGCCCTTCATTATTGTAAAAGGAAAGCCGACAGTTGAGAGGCCGACGGGTACATAAAATCTTTTACTTGGCCACCACGCCCAATTATAGAGTCCTATAAGGAAAGGACTCCGCAATCTACGTTCACATAGATTCCTATATGGAAAAGACTTCTGCTCCAAGGAAGAAAGGTCAACCCTCTACTGCTATAAAAGCCCCAATGCCCTCACAAATCAAGGTACGCACAATTGACCCCTCTCTAGCACTCTAGAGTTGAAACAAACCCTAACTTGACCTTCGGAGGGTATTTGGCCGGCACCACACCGGTGCTCTCTGTTAGGTCTTCTCCTTTTTGTTGTGCAGGTGTAGTTCCGAGCGTACAAGCATTGTGCAACTCACTGGTGAGATTTTCGGCATCATCAGTTGGCGCCGTCTGTGGGGAACAACGCTGTAAGCCATACTATCGTTTCCCGGACTAAAGAGTTGCATGGTACTCACTCGTTCAATGGCAACTACTAACGACGTTCAAGAAGAGGAGCCACCCACGAATGCCCTCGAGAGGCAAGTACGGACTCTTGGTGCCGCCGTGGAGCGCCTCACCAAACAAAACCACGACTTGGAGGAGCAGCTGCGCCAGAAGAATGCAGCGCTGAACGACCAACAAGAGGATCAAGAGGGGAATAGCACTCCAAAGAAAAATCAGGAGAAACCCGAAGGCAGCCACGCCCCAAGCAAACCAGAGAGGCAGAACTTGAGCATGCCGTCCCTCACGAATGCAACCCCACCGCATGTTATTGCAGAGGTGCAGGCGATGAGGGAACAGATGGAGGTTATGATGAACGCACTTAAGGGACGAGTGTCCAGCGATCTTGACGATCTAGTCAACCGCACCGACTCGCCCTTCACTGTGGCCGTGAACTCTTTCCCCTTACCCCACAAATTTCGCATGCCGCATATCGACAGCTATGACGGAGTGAAGGATCCACTGGACCATCTAGAAACCTTCAAAACCCTAATGCATCTTCAGGGAGTAGCGGACGAGATCATGTGCAGGGCCTTCCCCACAACGCTCAAAGGCTCCGCGAGGGTATGGTTCAGCCGACTGACGCCCAACTCCATCAACACTTTCAAGGAGCTAAGCGCTCAGTTCACTACACACTTCATTGGGGGCCACAGGTATAAGAAGTCCACGGCATGCCTGATGAGTATTAAGCAGCGAGAGGACGAGACGCTGAGATCCTACATAACACGCTTCAATAAGGAAGCGCTATCAATTGACGAAGCCGACGACAAAATACTTGTAGCAGCCTTCACCAATGGGTTGCGAAAGGGTAAGTTTTTGTTCTCCTTATACAAGAACGACCCGAAGACCATGTCGGAAGTACTCTACAGGGCCACTAAGTATATGAATGCTGAGGACGCGCTGCAGGCTCGAGAAGAGAAACCAAGAAAAAGGGAAAGACAGGAAGATGCCTGGCAAGATCAAGGGCGGAAGAGGCCAAGAACAGGAGATCGAAGGGACGAGAGACGTTCTAAACCTCCGGGAGGAAGGTTTACAAGCTTCACCCCGCTAACCGCCCCGATAGATCAAGTCCTAATGCAGATCAAGGACGAGGGGGCTCTGGCCTTCCCTGGAAAGCTAAAGGGAGATCCTAGCAGACGTTCTAGAGACAAATACTGCCGCTTCCACCGAGACCACGGCCATGACACAGCCGATTGTTACGACCTGAAGCAGCAAATTGAGGCCCTCATAAGACAAGGGAAATTGCAGAAGTTCGTAAGCAAGGAAAGAATGGATCCACCACCTCAGGAACAGCCCCCCCGACGGGACAATGATCGCCCTAGACCGCCCATTGGCGAAATCAGGATGATTGTAGGAGGGACGCCTGCCGGGTCATCCAAAAAGGCTCGGAAGACGTACCTCAGGATGGTCCAAAATGTCCAGCTGACGGGCTCAGTACAAAAAGTGGCACGGAGGGAAAGCCCCGCCATTGGGTTCTCCGAAGAAGATGCGCGACGTCTTCACCACCCGCACGATGATGCGCTCGTTATCAGTTTGCAAGTGGGGGACTACAACTTGCACCGAGTGTTGGTTGACAATGGGAGCTCAGCAGACATCCTATATTACCCCGCATTCCAGCAGATGGGAATCAGCAGAGAAAAATTGATTCCGACGAATGCCCCCCTCGTCGGTTTTGGAGGAATGAGGGTGTTTCCCCTGGGTGCAGTCACACTGTCTGTAACGGCAGGCAACTATCCGCAGCAGATCACAAAGGACGTAACGTTCCTTGTAGTCGACTGTTCGTCGGCCTACAATGCCATCTTGGGGCGACCCACCCTCAATTCATGGAAAGCGGCAACCTCAACTTATCACTTAATGATCAAGTTCCCCACCGAATACGGAACAGGTGGACTGCGTGGAAATCAGGTGGCCGCGCGCGAATGCTACGTGGCTATGATGGAAATGGATGATCAACTCCAAGCCATGAGCATAGAAGAGCATCGAAATACGACGGAACCCGTCGAAAAGCTTGAAGAAATATCCCTTGACGACTCCAGACCTGACCGAACAACAAAGGTTGGCACCCTTGCAAGTCCCATGATCCGACAGACGCTTACAGCCTTTCTCAGAGAGAATCGGGACGTGTTCGCTTGGAGTCACGAGGACATGCCAGGAATAGACCCTTCAGTCATGGTGCACAAGCTGAATATATCACCATCCTTTCCACCCGTTCGGCAAAAGAAGCGGGTGTTTGCCCCCGAACGGGATCGAGCCATAGCTGAAGAAATTTGCAAGTTACAGGAAGCAAACTTTATCAGAGAAGTTTACTACCCCGACTGGCTGGCCAACGTAGTGATGGTCAAGAAAGCTAGCGGGAAGTGGAGGATGTGCGTAGACTTCACCGATCTAAACAAAGCATGCCCCAAAGACAGCTACCCCCTCCCGAGGATCGACACTCTAGTAGACTCTACAGCTCAGCACCAGCTTTTAAGCTTCATGGACGCTTTCTCCGGCTACAACCAAATCAAGATGCACGAAGCCGATCAAGAGAAAACTTCGTTCGTGACCAGCCAAGGCCTCTTCTGTTACAAGGTAATGCCGTTTGGTCTAAAGAATGCGGGCGCGACATACCAGAGGCTTATGAACAAAATGTTCGCACCGCAAATCGGGAGAAATGTCCAAGTCTACGTAGATGATATGCTGGTGAAAAGCCGAAGGGAGGAAAATCACTTGGAAGACCTTAGGGAAACATTCGACACCCTTCGCTCTTACAACATGAAGCTGAATCCAGGAAAGTGCGCCTTCGGGGTGACGGCAGGAAAATTCCTAGGATTCATGGTTTCCCAAAGGGGCATCGAAGCCAACCCGGACAAGATCCGGGCTATAATAGAGATGGCACCACCAAAAAATGTGAAGGAAGTGCAGAGCCTTAACGGCAAGATAGCAGCGCTAAATAGGTTCGTGTCAAGGGCAACGGACAAGTGCTTACCATTCTTTCGAACATTGAAGAGATCTTTCGAATCGACTGCCGAGTGCCAGCAAGCGTTCGAAGAGTTGAAAGCTTATCTCTCTTCCCCCCCGTTGCTGAGTCCCTCACAACCGGGTGAAGAACTCTTTCTCTATCTTGCTGTCTCCCCAGCCGCTGTCAGCGCTGCCTTGATCAGAGAAGAAGAGAGAGTGCAGAAACCTGTGTACTACACCAGTTGAGCGCTACGCGGAGCTGAAGAAAGATATCCGCCCATGGAAAAACTCGCATTTGCGCTGGTTACAGCCGCACGCAAGCTAAAACCGTACTTTCAAGCCCACATGATGATCGTCCTAACCGATAAGCCTTTGCGACGGGCAATGGGCAACCCTGAAGCCGCTGGGCGATTGGCACTATGGGCTATAGAATTAAGCGAGTTTGACATCCAGTATCGTCCATGAACCGCCATTAAAGGACAGGTCGTTGCAGATTTCATAGCTGAGTTTACAAATGGCGAAGACAAGGGGGCAGAAGAGTCTCCCCAATGGAGCATACATGTAGACGGGTCCTCCAACAGGCAGGCTGGGGGAGCCGGCATCGTACTACACTCACCCGAAGGAGACATGGTCGAGTGTATGATCCGCCTTGAGTTCCCTACCACCAACAACGAGGCGAAGTACGAAGCTCTGATAGCAGGACTTGACCTCGCCAAAGCTGCAGGAGCTGAAAGAGCGATCATTCACTGCGATTCTCAAGTCGTGGTCAACCAGATAAATGGGGATTATGAGTGCAAAGGCGAACGGATGAAAAAATATCTGGACCAAGCAAGATGGAGGGTCAGCGAGCTGAAGGCCGAAATCACACAGATACCGCGAGGAGAAAACGAGCAAGCCGATCGCCTAGCCAAAGCCGCTTCAGCCGAGCATATGGCCACCCTTGGTAACGTACTCTCTTTCGTTCAGCTCTCTCCACTTATAAATTCTGTCGATGTACAGGAGCTTGGTTCCGAAAGCAATTGGACTACGCCATTAGTTTCCTACCTGAAGAACGGCGTACTACCGGATGGAAAGGAGGCTGCAAGAAAGCTGAAGGTTCAAGCAGCAAGGTTCGTCCTAATAAGAGACATCTTGTACAAAAGAAGCTTCTCCCGCCCCTACCTGCGATGCTTAGGTCCTGAAGAGGCAGATTACGTCATGAGGGAAGTGCACGAAGGAATCTGCGGAAACCACTCAGGATCGAGGTCGTTAATCCACAAGCTAGTACGAACAGGGTACTTTTGGCCAACTATGCAGAAGGATGCCGAGGCCTATGTAAAGAAATGCGACAAGTGCCAAAGGTTCAGCAATGTCATCAGACAACCATCTGAAGAACTTACCCCGATGACGGCGCCATGGCCGTTCGCTCAATGGGGACTGGACATCATGGGACCGTTTCCTACGGCAATACGACAACTAAAGTTTCTGGTTGTGGGCATCGACTACTTTACGAAGTGGGTCGAAGCTGAAGCCTTGGCCACCATTACGGAGAAGAACGTACGCAGCTTCGTCTGGCGATGTATCGTATGCAGATTTGGCATCCCTAGAGTCTTAGTCTCGGATAACGGGAAGCAATTCGACAACGAGGCCTTTCGGGACTTCTGCTCACAATTAGGGATACGAGACCACTATTCCTCCCCCGCCCACCCTCAAGCCAACGGACAGGTCGAAGTCACGAACCGATCCTTGTTGAAGATTATCAAGACTCGGCTCGAGGGGGCAAAGGGTATATAGGCTGAAGAGTTACCAAGCATACTTTGGGCCTACAGGACAACGGCAAGGACACCGACACAGGAGACACCATTTCGGCTAACATACGGGAGTGAGGCAGTCATCCCAGCCGAAGTCGGCCTCACCAGCTACAGGGTGCACAATCATAACGAAGGGAAAAATGACGAAGCCCTATGTCTACAGCTCGATCTAGTGGACGAAGTCAGGACAGCAGCAGAGCAAAGGCTCGCGCGATACCAGGACCGCATGGCCAAGCACTACAACTCCCGGGTCAAGCACAGAGACTTCCAGGTTGGAGACCTCGTTCTAAGAAAAGTCATGGGCGCAGCAAGAGACCCAACTCAAGGAAAACTCGGCCCGAATTGGGAAGGACCCTACCGAGTCACGGCGTGGCAGAGGAAGGGCACCTATCATCTGGAGACACTGGACGGACGGAAGCTACCGCACCCTTGGAATGCTGAACACCTGCGAAAGTACTACCAGTAGAGGCGATGACATGAAGAACAACACCTATCTTTTTATTTTTAGATTTACTGTTTGCTTTTAAGTATTCACTACAATAAGCCCAACGGGCATGTCTTTTACTTTGGTTTTGCTACAATAAGCCCAAAAGGGCAGGTTTTTCCTTTTTTAGGTATTTTTTATGCAGATGCATAATAATAAGAGGGATTTATTCAGAACGACTGAAGTTTCTACTTGCAAATCAAAATTAGTAAAAGACCGACGAAAAGTGGCTAAGTCCACAATTCAGCGACTAAGCTGACGGCCTAAATAAAAGGCTGACGAAAAGTGGCCAAGTCCACAATTCAGCTACTAAGCTGACGGCCTAAATAAAAGGCTGACGAAAAGTGGCTAAGTCCACGAATCAGCCACTAAGCTGACGGCCTAAATAAAAGGCTGACGAAAAGTGGCTAAGTCCACAATTCAGCTACTAAGCTGACGGCCTAAATAAAAGGCTGACGAAAAGTGGCTAAGTCCACGAATCAGCCACTAAGCTGACGGCCTAAATAAAAGGCTGACGAAAAGTGGCTAAGTCCACAATTCAGCTACTAAGCTGACGGCCTAAATAAAAGGCTGACGAAAAGTTCAGCTACTAAGCTGACGGCCTAAATAAAAGGCTGACGAAAAGTGGCTAAGTCCACGAATCAGCCACTAAGCTGACGGCCTAAATAAAAGGCTGACGAAAAGTGGCTAAGTCCACAATTCAGCTACTAAGCTGACGGCCTAAATAAAAGGCTGACGAAAAGTGGCTAAGTCCACAATTCAGCTGCTAAGCTGACGGCCTAAATAAAAGGCTGACGAAAAGTGGCTAAGTCTGCAAATCGGCCACTAAGCTGACGGCCTGAATAAAAGGCTGACGAAAAGTGGCTAAATCCACTACTAATCTGACGGCCCAAATAGAAGGCTGACGGCCTCATAAACTAAGCCCTTAAAAGCTGACGGTCTCATAAAAGACCAGCGAAAAAAAAAAAATGATGTCCACAAGATGGACGAGCCAAAGGGCCGACGGCCTAAAAATGACCAAGTCCACAAAATGGACAAGCCAAAAGGCTGACGGCCTAAGGATGACCAAGTCCACGAAGAGGACAGGCCAAAAGGCTGACGGTCTAAAAATGACAGTCCACAAAGTGGACAAACCAAGTAGCCGACGTCTAAAATGACCAAGGCCCCTGATCGAATAAACCAAACAGCTGACGAAATATAAACAGAGTCCACGAGACGGACAAAGCTGTAAACCTGACGGTACACAACCCTGATTTTGATCTTCCAAATCAAAACATACAAGTAAAAAAAAAAAGAGAAGTAATTACATACAATCAACAGAAGCGACGTTGTAAACAAATCAAAAACCCAAAAAGGCATTAAAAAATCTGTTAAAATATTACAGATAGGGGCCCAAGGGGCATTCAATAAAGCTGTTTTCTAGGCAGATAAAAAGAAGAAAAAACATGAAACTGCAAAGTCGTCACTCCAAAAGAAAAAAAGTTCTCTACTTTTTTACAGAAGGGTCCTCTCCGTCAAGCAGCACCACAGGAGGGGTCGCAGTAGTTGTTGGAAGGTTCACAGCAGGCTGGGCCAGGACGACTCCGCTACCTCCATGGGGAGAATCCACTAAGTCATTTGCACCTACGGTGACGGAACCAGTAGCAGGCGTCATAGGCTGGGCGTCATCCAGGGAGATACCAGAAAGATCCAACTCGGGAAAAGCTGACGCCACCTGTCTGAGGCAATCATCAAATCCCGTGCCATAGTATCCGCCACAGGAATCAATAAAGGAGTCCGACGCCTTGAAATTATTTACCGCGTCAGCCCCTGCTGTCTCCACCTGATCACGGAGAGTCGTCAGCTCTTGCTCAAGTTCGCCTTTCTGACGACCCGCCTCAACTAACTTCTCCTTCACTTCTTTCAGCTCAACGTTAAGGAGACGCATTGCCTCCTTATATTGAGCCTGCTGGTTTCGCATGTTGGCATTGTGCTTATTCACGCGAGCGACGACCCCCTCCTTAGCCACGCACCTGTCCTGGAGCGCCTTTACACGAACCAGGGCCTGGAAAATGATACAACCGTCAGTCATTTTTTAAATAATGATAATAAGGAAAGAACCATCCAGGAGGGATGGCTTACCCGAATAAGGTCGAACAAAGCTGACGACCCCAACTCATCCGTCGCCAACAAGTCACAAGGATCTATGTCAGCAGGCTTTATGAATGACTCTACTGCCTCAACAGCAAAATCCTTGTGAGTTAGCAGGCAACGGGGCCCCTGCAGGACGGGACCGGAAGAGGTCATTACACCTTTCCCTGCCCCATGACTAGACTTAGGCGACGGCCTTTTTGGGGGCTCACTCCCGGAACCGACGGCTGCTTTCTTAGGCAGACGGTTATTATCCCCGTCAGTCTTCCTCTTGGAAGAACCCTTGACGATCTTGGGGGTCGACGAGGGTGCCGTCTCCCCCTGTGCCTTCTTCTCTTCCTTCAAACGGGCAGCGGCAGCCCTTATCCGTTGCTTGGCCACGTCCATCTCTACGAAAAGAAACACATTAGCAAAACCGACGGTAATACAAGGATGATTTTTAAGATCAGGGTAAAGTACTTACGGTGACGGGAGAATCCTTCTAGCCTTCGAGCCTCAGGCGTCGGTTCAGGACCACCACAGAAAGCGTGAAGGTAGTCGAGGGTGATTAAGTCTCGACACGACCGCTCCTCTAAGGGAATCTCCAAAACCCGACGGATGAAGTCCTCCTGCTCACCAGTTATGGAAGGGCGAATGAGGGCTGAAAAGTGCAAATAAACCGACGGCGTTAGAATCGATGAAAAACCAAAATTATTACTTAGTTAAATTAAAGTCAAAAGCTGACGACTAAAACCTGACGCTTTTATAAACGCCCAAGTGTTGTCAAAATAGCCGTGGGGTATCGTTTCCCATTCTTCCTGACGACACACCCAGTCCGTCCCTTCAACGAAAAAGAACCTGCTCTTCCAGGCTCTATTCGAATCCGGCGTCTCAGACACCAACCTAAGACCATTCTTCCTGACGGCAAAGTGGTACATCCCTTTGGAAGAAGAAAAGTGCCGAGGTCTATAACAGTAAAAGAATTCGTCCAAAGAAAGCTGACGATTCCCTCCACTCAAACGACCCCACAGTACCTCGGCACCTATAAAAATCCTCCACGAATTCGGAGCAATTTGGCTGACGGATAAACCAAGAAAGTCAACCAACTGACGGTGTAATGCCGTCAGGGGCAGTCTCAGACCGGCAGCAAACATGGCATCATACATGCCGACATCTGCCGTCCTTCCTGTATAACATTTCTCGCCTTCCTCAGGGAGACGGATAGGAATATGGTCAGGGATTTGAAAGCGGGCACGCAACTCTCCAAAAAAATTTTCGGTCATCTTTGGTTGAAATTTATTTACAGCCCACTCATTGGGAAGGATGAAGGGACGGTTGCCTCCAGGACTCACAGGGGTCCCTTCACTAGACCCGTCACCACCTTCATCCCCTTCACTAGACCCGTCACCACCTTCATCCCCTTCACTAGACCCGTCGCCGCCTTCATCCCCGTCACTAAATCTTTCTCCTTCCACTTCGTCACTCCCCTCACCTACTACCCTTTCCTGGCCATTGTCTCCGTGACCTCCTACCTCCTCGATAGGAGTTTGGGCCGACGTCTCCCTCTCTGAAGACCAGGACGAGCTCTCTGACTCACTACCCGAACCAAATACCTCGTCGTAGCTCGCTCCATCGCGGACTGACGACCGGTCATTCGACGCGTCACTCGACATCTGACTACCTACAAGTGACGGGTGTAATCTAAGCACCTAGGATGACGACTCGGCTTAAAAAGAAATGAAGCAGGAACAAAAAGAAAGAAAGACTTACAAGTTTCTCGAAAGTGACGGCCGAGGAGGTGACGGAAGTAATGTTGGCAAGTGCTGACGGAAAATAAGCGACGGATGGCTCTCTAGGAAGCGGTGAAAGTGAAATAGCGAAAATGGGGAGAGGTGGGCCATCTATATATATAAGGAAAATGCACGGAAGACGAAGCGACGCCCTCGAACCAGACGCGGAGCCAACCCGAGCACGCCACGTGTCCTAGCATTTAATGTTGATTTGATAGCTTATAATTATCTTCTCTCTCCTGGACAAAGCCGCAGGTACGGACGGATTAAAACTCCATAACCCGTCAGTTATGACCGACGGAGATATGGAGTAGGGGGCAACTGATAAGGAATAAATCGTAGCAGTACCCGTCAGCCTATACTCAGGCTGACGGTACCAATAGTGACGGGTAGTAAACCTGACGGATATTATGCGGGTCGACGGAAGTGACATCCTTGGTCGTGCTTGAAGGGCTAATTGTCCAAAAAGCTGACGGCCCTTCATTATTGTAAAAGGAAAGCCGACGGTTGAGAGGCCGACGGGTACATAAAATCTTTTACTTGGCCACCACGCCCAATTATAGAGTCCTATAAGGAAAGGACTCCGCAATCTACGTTCACATAGATTCCTATATGGAAAAGACTTCTGCTCCAAGGAAGAAAGGTCAACCCTCTACTGCTATAAAAGCCCCAATGCCCTCACAAATCAAGGTACGCACAATTGACCCCTCTCTAGCACTCTAGAGTTGAAACAAACCCTAACTTGACCTTCAGAGGGTATTTGGCCGGCACCACACCGGTGCTCTCTGTTAGGTCTTCTCCTTTTTGTTGTGCAGGTGTAGTTCCGAGCGTACAAGCATTGTGCAACTCACTGGTGAGATTTTCGGCATCATCAATTTCACTAACATTTATTTGAAAATTATAGGTGAACAATTACAGAATTTGGAAAATAGATTCACTCCTTCTTCTACAACTCTAAAGAAAGAAAATAAATTAAAAGCCCCTTTATTTATTTCACATGAAATCCCTCCACATCTTAGAGCTCCTCTAAAGAAACCCACAACAGATAATCTGCTTAATGAAATAACAAAAAAATAGATGCTTTATAGATAGAATCATCAAAAGATAAAAGAAAGGATAAAAGAAAGGATAAAGAACTTATTGTTTTAGAAAAACTGAGTCGACAGAATATGATAGATCATCTGAAGAAGAAGAAATAAATTTGACTGATTTTGTTAACCTAGAATCACAGTTTAAGAAAAATTTACAAATTAATAAAGTAAAATATGGCGTTTCAACACAAAACTGGAAAAAAGTTAGAGATGAAGAAAACTACCGAAGAAAGAACTGGTATCTCGAGCCTACTCTCTTAGATTTACAGTTTGAGGAAAGACATACTTTTATTAATTTTGCCTATTCTGTTGATTTAGTTTATGAATGGAATATAGATAGAATGTCAGAATATGACATATTAAATTTATTACATGAGATGACTTTACTTTCCAATGTTTATAAAAATAATGGAAAGATGGATCACCAAATAACTTATTTAATTGTGACTGGTTTTACCGGCCAACTAAAAAACTGGTGGGATCACTATTTAAACAATGGTGATAGACTAAATATTTTATCTACGGTTAAAAAAAAGGTGACGGAATTGTAATAATGACAGATAATCACTCGTAACAAGATGTAGTAAATACATTAACATTTAATATAACTAAACAATTTGTTGGAGACCCTAATCAATATAAAGAAAGAATATCAGATGTTTTGATCAATTTAAGATGTTCACAACTGCCAGATTTTAGATGGTATAAAGATGTTTTTATTTCTAAAGTCTTAAGTAGAGATGATTGTCAACAGACTTATTGGAAAGAAAAATTTATAGTAGGTTTACCTTATTTATTTGCACAGAAAGTTAGACTTGATTGACATAGCTAAAAATGTTGGAACTATAGATTATCCTAATTTAACTTACGGAGACATAATATCTTAAATTAATAAAACAGGTTTATGGTTATGTAATGAATTAAGACTTAAAAATCAAATAGAAAAAGAAAAGAAATATGCTAAGAAAAAACTAGGAACCGGAACTAGCATAAGCTAATAGGGTATTAGACGGGCCATTGAGCTAGCAAGGGAGGAATGATGTCTGGTCATCGTTTGGAAGGTGACTCCAAAGCTTCCATGGAGGTTTTTATCAACCCAAGTTTACATTGCAGGTGATCAATATAGTTAAGAAGATTAGGAGGCTACCACCGCACACCTTTGGTGCGATGGTCACTCCACAAGTATAAGTGCTTGTGAAGTGTGGGGGGTAAGGGCCGGGGTTCAAGTCTCCAGGAGGAAACTTCACACACATAAACACTTAGATTAGACTAGAGTAGAATTCTATCTTGTATATAAAAAAAAAAGATTAGGAGGCTGAGAAAGGATCAGCGTGGTTGGTTTTCAACTTTCAACTGGGTTTGTAATGGGAAGCCTACTCACTAGCTCTCAAGTTGGGCATGTGGGCTCTATGTATGGGCTTTGAGGGGTTTCTGAGCCCAACTGCTTTGCCTTTTATGTTAAGGTAGATGCTTTAAGGCAGGCCTGTGGTATTTAATGTTTCTATCGTACCATTCTTTTGTAATTTTCTTTTTTTTCAGTTTGGTAAAAAAGAAAAAGAAAAAGAAAAAAAATAAATCATATATCAGAATGGCAAAAAGCCTATCTCCTAAGTTCTGGGTTGCTAAACCCATTTGAAACGAATATTATGCCTCCTATAATGATGTGAAATTCCTTAATTTGGATCTCTTCCAAAATTAATTTTGAGGCACTTCCATATTGCCTCATGGTAATCACGAATTATATGTATTCTTATCCATGGGAGATAGATAAATCATGAGGAATGTTGGTGGGGATGAAATTAAATATATAGGGCATTACAAAGATGTTGGTTAAATCTCATGTGAACTTTTATTCCTATATATTAAAAAAAAAAAAAAAAAAAAATTCTTACATGGTAGGAGTGGTTTTTTAATTAAGTGAAAAAAATGGTGCTACACAATAAGTCTAGAGACAATTTTTGCCATAATTTATTAATTTTAAAAAAAAAATGATAGGTCAATATAAAAATAATTGTCCACACTTATGATAGATTACTTTAATAAATTGCGGAAAAATTGTGATAAACTTCGCGTTCGTAATTATAGATAATTTGATATAAAACTAAAAACGCCCCAGATAATATTCTTGCTGGTTTTGTGTTTTTAATGTAATTGTAGTAGTAGAGTAGCTAGTAGACTACAAAAAGACCAGTACAGAAGTAACATAACCCAACGTTTATTTTGTTTATTTATTTATTTTTTTTAAGTCTTAGAACCGTAGAATAGTTACTACGATATCACGCTAACACGTGTGTAAAACCAAAAGCCAACTAAATTGGGCCTAATGGTTGAGAACCAACTAATCCCACATCGTTTAGTTACAAGAAGCTATCTATGTTTATAAGCAAGAGCAAGAGTACAAGGCTTGTCCCTTCGGGGACATCCGATAAAATTGGAACGATACAGAGAAGATTAGCATGGCCCCTGCGCAAGGATGACACGCATAAATCGAGAAATGGTCCAAATTTTTTTCGTTCCCCAAAATTTCCCAAACCCCATGGCTTCCACTGTCTTCTTCGTTCTGGTAAGCTGAAATTTTTAGCTCACACTTCTTTTGGATTATCGTTATGTCGTTTTGTAGGGTTTCTTTTGTAGAATTATTGAAACCCTTCTGAAATTTGATCCAGATTTTAACATTCTGAAATTGGGTTTGATATTTTTGGAAAATTTAAATTTTGATTGAGTCTTTCATAGTTTTCATACTTCAATATTAAAGCTAAAATTTTTATTATTTTTTTGAACTGTTGAAGCTTGTGAGGCATTCCAAATTTTGGATTTGCAAGTTTTTTGTGGTTGGCTTGGATATTAGCACAATAATATTCCAGAATTTCATTGAATTACATTTGCTGAGTTAGAGCTTCTTTTGATTATTGTAATGATGTTTGTAGCACAAAGAAGTTGCACAGGGATTGCTGCTAGGACCTCCATCAGCATCATCTGGGACCTGTGAATTGCTCTTAGACTAGAACAGAACTTCATCAGGTGAATTTCAATCATTTTGAAACTGTAATCTCCTTTTTGTGAAGTTTGATTGTACAAAAGCACACAATTCTTTTCATTTAAAATAGGGGTAAAAATGCAGTGTTACAAATCAAAACTTTGTTCAAATCATTTGCTTAATCAAATCATGACCCAAATAGAAACTCCAATTTGCACCTTTGGCCTTAGTCCAGAGAAAGGGCAAATGGTGATAATATCAACAGCAGCCCATAAAACGTATGATCAGTTCTTTGGTTCTCATTGAAGCTAACCAATTTGATTTGAGTTACACTTGAGTCTGCCATGAATGTTATGAGCGATTACAGCCATTTACATAGCTTATCATTGTAAAATTCAAAATGGTCGTTGTTCCTCAGCTTGGATCCACACTCTGAAAATTTTCAAAATACAAGTCACTATGGTAGTGGTGGTCAGGATTCCAGAGGTAGCATTTGAGCGGATCTCTCAAGTGCCTTCAGGAACCGAGTAGTGTTTGGAGTGTTTGTATTTCACTGTCCCTATGACAGAACATTGCTGCTGTGGAGATTGCATTGACTTGGCTCTACATTTAGTAGAATCACTCATTGGAGTTTAACAAAATGCTGCCCCACCTGAAATCTGCTGTTCACACCAGCAGGTTGTGTGCCATTGAATTTGCAAATTTTTGTATTAAATGACCACTTAAGTAATTTAAACATTTTGTGAAAGGATCACCTCCAATTCAAAATCCTACAATTCCCTTTAATTTTTAGATAGAAGAGAGAAATGTGTCATTTAAAAAGTACAATGATCTTAAAAATCACATGTAAACCGCATGTGATCAAATAAATGCCACGTGTCATAAATTTGACTAAAAATTGGAG
The DNA here is from genome assembly GCA_019022515.1 of Quercus aquifolioides. Taxonomy (NCBI): domain Eukaryota; kingdom Viridiplantae; phylum Streptophyta; class Magnoliopsida; order Fagales; family Fagaceae; genus Quercus; species Quercus aquifolioides. Next base: position 54,806,276 of record CM032330.1, read on the forward strand.
GGAAGTGGAGGATTTAGATAGGAGGGGATCTTTCCTCACAGACCTTTGTTCGTTATCTAAACATTTGACTTGGAATTTCTTGTTTGATGGTGTTTTATGTTGTAGATAGTCATTATAAGCTCCAGATGAATTTTGTGCCACTTGTAGTACGAGTGGTTTTAGTGTGTGAACTCCATTTGGACATAGATATAAGTTTACAGTTTAAATTTCAAACTAACTCTATAGGCTAGAAATTTGTTAGGTATGAGTGCTAGTCTTGACTATTACACTTTAAGAATTTTCTTCTCTTTTTTATTTTTTTGGATAAGTCCTGCTTTAAGAATTTGCTTTAATCGATTGATTGTCTGGCCATGGTGGTGCAAACATTTTAAGATGTTGATGCAGAGTAACATCGACAAAGCTGAGGAAATCAATTGGGTAAATTTTGTCAACAACTTTAAAGGATAGAAAAGGAACAAGTGAATAGATAGATGAAATTAATGTTCAGCTACACAATACTATGTGTTTAGTTTGATGAAAATTTTGAAGTAGATTTTCTTGTCAAGGTTCATGATGTTGACTACGCTCATGAAACAAAAGGAGCCTCTCATTTTGCTTTGGAATGAAGAGAGTCCATTTCATGGAAAATATGTAGTAGTTAACAAATCTCAAGCTAAATGAAGTGTCATGTCATTTTGAAATCAATAAATCAGTTATCATTCCTTATTTGTTGGAATGGCATTTTAAATTATGTGGCGCTCATGTACACTCTTAGATTCTCTAAATTAGAACCATGAATGAGGCAAATAAAGAGGACCCTGATATGCTGATGAAGGGGTGATGTGCCTAATTTCCTTAGGTTACTTAAGACATTGTTTTTTTTTTTAAGAGGAAGAAAAATTGTGATAGTTCATCTTCTTCTCTCTCTCCGAAATTATTGAATGAGAAGAACATGAACCAAAACTCTTCAAAAAGTCTTCCTACAAAGTAGTGCCATATTTATACATGCAGTTGACTTGACTAAAAGATAACCAGACACATAACCCATCTCCACCATTTTTATTTGCATTTGAATTTGAGTTATCAACAAAACATACCCAGCCGAGTTCAGAGATTTAATTATATATTGAGTTTTAGAAAATATACCGAATGGCTAGATTTCAACGGCGTTCATGTATGGCGTTACTGGCTTCGTCACAGCAAGTAGCAGAGTGATGTATGTTTGGCGGGAGTGAGTTTATTTGCTTAACTTTGTGAACCTCCAGTTCAACTGGGCGTTCTCATAAATTAACCAAAAAAGAAAAGAAGGTAAAGTTGTTTGACCAATCTAATTAACGGAGGGATTAAAAACATTGCATCAAATGGTTTCTTCTTCCCTAGTTTATTTTCCTTTTTTTTTTCTTCAGTAGTATTTGATTTCCCTTTTTTTTTGGTATGCAGATCTATATATATATAAATAGTGATTCAATAATTGGTAGTAGTGTATTTGTTCACAGCAAAAAAAAAAGTTGTGTATTTGCAATGGCTTTAATGGGAATGGAAACTGCCTCATCATCTTTCCCAAGTTCTTCTACTTCATCTTCTACTGAGCGATGGAAGTATGATGTTTTCCTTAGCTTTAGAGGTGAGGACACCCGAAACAATTTTATGGATCATCTATTTATTGCTTTGAAAGAGAAAGGCATTAACACTTTTAGAGATGATGAAAAACTTGAGAAAGGAAAATCCCTCTCACTAGAGTTGTTGAAAGCAATAGAAGAATCGAGATTTGCTATCGTCATTCTCTCAAAAGACTACACATCTTCTACTTGGTGCTTAGATGAACTTGCAAATATCATTACTTGCAAGAAAGATATGGAAATGATAGTTTTACCTGTTTTTTACCATGTTGATCCATCTGATGTACGAAAGCAATTGGGAACTTTTGCACAAGCATTTGTTAAACATGAAGAAAAGGAGAAGAAAACAAGGGTGGATAAATGGAGAGATGCTTTGAGACAAGTGGGCAACCTCGCCGGATGGCATTTAAAGGATACTAGGTAATTTATCTCAACATATTTGTTTCATTTAAATATTCAAATGACCCACTTACTATAAATAACTTTATTTGGAACCTTAAGCAAATCTATATACATGTTTCATTATACTTCTTTCAATTTTTTCCTAAACGGATCAATGTCCATGGTTTTGTTTCAGTCAACAAAATTGAACTTTAAATATGAATTGTATTTTTTGTCTAACTTATTGGTGGTTCAAACTCAACGCATATCCTACTTTTTTAATTGCAGACCTGAGTCACAAGATATCCAAGAAATAGTAGAACAGATATCGCTCAACTTGAAATATGATGCATTCCCATATATTACCAAGGACCTAGTAGGAATATACTCTCGACTAGTGGAACTGGAGTCATGCTTAGCTCTAGGTTCAAAAGATGTCCGCTTTATAGGGATTTGGGCGATGGGAGGGATGGGTAAGACAACTCTTGCTAGAGTTGTTTATCATATGGTTTCTAAAGAATTTGAAGCTCGTGGTTTTATTGAGGATGTTAGGGAAAAGTTTGAAAAATATGGTCTTGTTCCACTACAACAGAAAATTATTGATGAAGTTTTGAAGGAAAAGAACTTGAAAATAGAAGAGGAGTATGATGGAGTTCTCAAGATCAAGAATAGGTTATGTCATAAAAGGATTTTTCTTGTTCTTGATGACGTAGATAAAATGAAACAGTTAAAAATGTTAGTTGGGGAGCATGATTGGTTTGGTTCTGGTAGTAGAATTATCATAACAACAAGAGATGCGCATTTGTTGGAGGCACATCGAGTAGATAAAATATATGAAATTAAAGGATTGAATGATGAAAATGCTCTTCAACTTTTTTCCTCAAAAGCTTTTAAAAAAAAGCACGTCCTGGATGATTATAGAGAACTGTCTAACCATTTTTTGAATTATGCTGCTGGCCTTCCTTTAGCTCTTGAGGTTTTGGGTTCCTTTTTGTTTGGAAAAAGTACTGTTGAATGGAAAATTGCGTTAGAGAGACTCCAAGAATTTCCAAACGAAGCAATTCTCCAAGTACTTGAAATAAGTTTTAATGGGCTCAAAAAACCACAGAAGGAAATATTCTTGCATATTGCATGTTTTTTTAATAATCAGAAGAAAGATTATGTATTGAAAATACTAGATATTCTTGGCCTTTACCCTATTATTGGATTGAAGGAACTCATTGATAAGTCTCTCTTGAAAATTATGGATAATGATATAGTGTGGATGCATCACTTGCTTGAAGAAATGGGTAGGAACATAGTTTGTCAAGAGTGCCTTGATGATCCTAGGAAGCGTAGTAGATTGTGGAATTACGAGGACATTGACAAAGTGTTAAGAAAAAATAAGGTAAGAGGTTATTTAGAGAATTTGAGCTCATTCCCTACCTTCATGTTTAACAATTTGGAATTTGAATTGTAATGCTAATAATTAATTTTGCAATTCACCAATTCCTTCTTGGTTATTAGGGGACAGAAGCACTTAAAGCCATGGATATTGTGAGTACTTATAATGAACAACAAGGTGCATGTTGGAACCCTGAGGCCTTTCTGAAGATGGACAATCTTAAATTTCTTAGAATTTATGGCATTCTCCATGTCCCCACACACCTTCCTAATGATTTAAGAATTCTTGATTGGATTTTGTATCCATCAAAATCTTTGCAATCAAGTTTCCAGCTAGATGAACTTGTCCAACTTTGTTTGCAACAAAGCAAAATTGAACAACTTTGGATAGGAATAAAGGTAAATATCCTCCTAAAAATTTTCTTTTTTAAATTACAATAAATGGACATTCGAAAGCTAATTATTCTAACAATTGTTTTTCTTCTAACAGAATTTTGACAAGTTGACATTCATTGACTTGACCGACTCCTCAGACCTGATTATAACTCCAAACTTCACTGGAGTCCCAAACCTTGAGAAATTAATTCTTGTAAGGTGTACAAATTTACGCAAGTTTCACCCATCCATAAGAATTCTTAAAAAACTTATTCATCTTAATTTACAAGATTGCGAAAGACTAATTCGTCTTCCAAGAAAGTTTGGAATGGAGTCTCCTATGACTCTTGAACTCTAATTGCTCAAAATGCAAGGAAAATCCAAAATTTGTGGTAAACAAGGAATTCTTACAGAAGATTTTTTTGGATCGCACTGCTGTTGTGGAACTAATTAAAAACTTGCCAGAGAACCTATGGATAGTCAAAGGCCTAGAGGTGCTTGATTTGAGCAAAGTGGATATAGAAGAGTTGCCTTCATCAATTGAACATTTGACTAACCTTACTTCATTGACTCTAAGATATTGCATCAATCTTGTGCGCCTTCCTAACGCCATTTGTAGTTTGAAGTTGCTTAATTCTATTGATCTTTTTGGATGCCTAAAATTTGGTAACTTGCCAAGAAACATAGGAAATGTAAAAGGTTTGGAGCTGCTTAATTTGTGTTGGACAGCCATAGAAAAGGTTCCTTCTTCCATTGTTCTCCTTAAAAATCTGAAACATCTATATATCTGTAGATGGAAGTCTTCTGAATTTTATTCCCTGCCAACAAATCTTGAATTGATGGGCCTAGTATTTCCTTCATTAATTTCCCTGCCAACAAGTCATCGTCCAATGCGTGAACTATTGCGTTCATATGATTCCCTGGCACAACGTTCAAAACTTTTACCATTTAATATCCTGCCAAGAAGACATCCGATGCGCAAATTATTGCATTCACTTGATTCCCTGGCACAACATATTGAGCCAATTAGCCCAGAATTTATTTCATTTAAGTCCCTGCCAACAAATCCACATCCACTATTGCCTTCCTTATTAGGTCTGCAATCTTTGACATATTTGCATCTTAGTGACTGCGATCTTTGGTCTATCCCCAATGACATTGGCTGCTTGTCCTCTTTAGAACACTTAAATCTAAGTGGAAATTATTTTGCTTCCCTTCCTGAAAGCATCTCTCAACTCTCTAATCTTCGAACACTCTATTTGGAGGGTTGCAACTGGCTTCAATCATTGGAAAATGTTCCGTCAACTATTGATTCTGTAATTGCAAACAATTGTACCTTGCTGGAGAGATTGCCAGAACTGCAATTTTATCCTTTAAAGTCAGATCACTCCCATTTGAATTTCCAGTGTGTTAACTGCTTCAAATTGGTTGACTACATTCGAAACAGCAGTAACATGCTTCAGGTATCTCTCTCTCTCTCTCTCTCTTTAAGTTCTAAACATAAATTATGCTTTGTATATTTCAGGGACAAAGTGATAGACTGCCAGACATCTTAGACATTATTATTCCTGGAGGTGAAATTCCAAAATGGTTTAACCATGAATGTATGGGTAATGAATTGAAGATACAAGTGCCTTATGGGTGTGATGAGCTGATGGGAATTGTGTTGTGCGTTTGTTTTTCATTCGCCAAGGTTTCTCATACCTCTGAAGATTTTCTACTTACATGTTGGATTAAAGTCAATGGATTTGAAAGGGCATCACCAATACTCTCTTCTTTTAGGACAAAATACGGTAAAGTTAGAACACGTCACCTTTGGCTGCTCTATTTGTCCCCGCGCTATTTTGACTCCCAATGGGGAGAAAAATTTCATCAAATTGATGCGAATGGATCCAATAAAATTGTGATTAGAATAAGTTCTTCAAATGACTTGGGGGTGGCGAAAACTGGGATTAATTTGGTATACAAACAGTGTCTCTTTGAGGATCTGGGTGTAATCCATCATGATATTAATGATTCAACCTCCAAAGGTAGCCAAAATAAGCGAAGCCATGATGAGGATGATGGGGCTGGACCTAGTGGAGAAGGCTATTCTAATTACGAACCACCTATAAAGACATGGAGGATGTAAAATTGAATCAAGTATTAGAGAATTTTTTGACTTCTTTTCTGGTAAGTCATCATCATTCTTCTTGGATTTCCCTTACTGGCATTTATATATCTATCATTTTATTGTGCTAGTTGTACCTTAACATTACCTTTTTGGCTTTCATATAGCCGCATTTTTTTCCTCTTTTTTTTTATTCAGGTTGAAATCATAAAAACTTTTCCTGTTGTCTTGTTGGTGTACTTTAATATAATGGAAGTAGGAGATCAAACATCCAAGAAGCTTGAAGCCTATTGCGGCGGTAAAGAGGGATAGAAACCAATGACACTTTGAAGAATTAGCGAAGTATGCCTAGGGTCCCTTCTCTCACATCCACCTGGGCTCTTGCTGAAGTTGTCAAGGACTCAAAATGGTCAGCTGTTTAAATTAGCTGTCACATGCCTCTTACTATTGATTAAATCATTTTTTTTTTCCCTTTTTTCTATTTTGGTGTCCTGCAAATGCATTGCTCTTTTAAACTTCTGTATACAAATGCATATTGAAATTTCTCTTCCTTAGTATTAATATAATTATTGTTTTGCTTTTTCTTCCATGGTTTGGCAATAATACAAATGCATAGGAATGCAGAATGATAACACGAGGTCCTTGGTTTCCCATCCTTGGGCAACGATTCCAGAATTTTTGTGATTTTAGTGTTTTATTACTTTTTTTTTTTAATGGTATTATTCTTATAGTATTGATTGCTCATTGTATTTTTCTTTTATAGTTTTTGTTCTTAATTTATTGCCTTTTTTTCTTTTGCATAAACAGAGTGATTCCTCCATGTAATGAACAACTGTTATGGTCCACATCAAATCCTACAGTCAATAAATTAGAGATACCTGCGTGGCTAATTGGTGGCCACTTTATATCCATCCAACGTAGGCGCACACATCAGTATGTCTACCAAACTGTGCCACTAAATGACCAACCGAGAATGGTATTGGTTTTGTTCTTGAGCAAGAATGGACTGGTGATATTTGCAGTTGTATTGTTGGAGCGGATTCAATGATTTTGATTTGTGAAGGAAAATTTGTGATTAGTAGTTTGCTTTTCTTAAACTCAGATGGAATTTACTGGTGAAGTTTGGATAAAAGTAGAAGCTTAAAATGCTCACATACAGATGACATATGAAGAGGAATGGCAGGGTAAGCGCTGCAAGGGCCATTGAGCGGGTGTAATGTTAGTTTGTTTTTGGTAGTGGTTGTTGGCGTTTTATACTCTCGTTGGTTTTACAAGAACAAAGTAGCTTATGAGGGATGGTGGGTTTCTCTCACGACTGTGGTAGAACGTAGCAGAAAATATTTGTACAGTTGCCTAGAAAACTGTAACGAAGAACTTATTTTGGAAGGAAAGAATAGAGCTCTGAGCAGGAATCCTTTTTCCTGGGCAATGTACATGATGGCATGTGCTGCTGTTAATTGCGGGTGTTTATTCCAACAAGAAGTTTAGAGGTTCTGCATTTGTGTGCAAGGATTGGCAGGGAAGGAGGCTGGTGCTAGGTTGCTACAGTGGAGTAGCATCAACCAAAGAGGGAGCTACTTTCCCTGAGACGCTTTGTTTGCTGGAAATGAAATAGCTGGAAATCTTTTGTCAATGAATGGTTTAGATATGTTAATACCAGAATTTTAGAAGATGTATAATGTTTAGCTAAAGAAGCAAAGACTGCATTAGTGTATCTTATCAAGGGGCTAGTAGTTGCTGTTCATCTTTCTTGGTTTGGTTTTGTACTGAATGCTTTTAATATATCCAGAAAAAAGAGGAGTGGGATACCTTGATAAATTTTACTATTGCCCAGTTGTAATTGTTATTTTAAAACGTAATGCAAAGTAAATGAGAACCGCCTCTGTGTCTCTCCATTTATATCATTGATAGCCTCTTCTCATCAACCCCGACCACAGTTTTTAAAGATGGATCCAACTGACACTAACACATTTTAATCATACTATTTTTCTTCTTTTACTCAAGGATTCACATGTCTAGACTTTTAATACCTTACCAAAATTTCACACTATCAAGAAAGAAAACCTAGTTTACACGGTATTATATTTTGATGTCTCCTGTTGTTTGTTGTCAAAATTCTAAGGCCTAGCGATCAAGCTTTAATTTTTGTGAAAGACACTTTCTTGAAAAATCTAGATGGACAAAAATGCTATTAAGTGTATTTATTGTTAGTGTGGAAAATTAGGTACTAATTTTACTTAGGGACTCACATATTTAGACTTTTAATACCTTACCAAAATTTCATGCTATCAAGAAAGAAAACCTAGTTTACACGGTATTAGATTTTGATGTTTCCTGTTGTTTGTTGTCAAGATTCTAAGGCTTCACGCTTTAATTTTTGTGAAAGACACTTTCTTGAAAAATCTAGATGGACAAAAATGTTATTAAGTGTATTTATTGTTTGTGTGGAAAATTAGGTACTAAAGAAACAATTTTCTAAATTGAAAGGTTTTGCCCAGTGTAAGGATTGCTCCAAATCCAAAGACTATGGACAAGAAAAACGAAGTCTCCAAAACTCTTTTTTCAAGACTTTAAAGGATCAAAGACTTTGGATTATAAATTTTTAATTTCCTAAAAGAATATTAAATAAAATTTATTTATCATTATTTGAATAATCAAAAATTCAGAATTATCGTTTTGTATCTTGACCTTGGTCACAATGGTGGTAGTGTAGCAGCCTCATTATGGTTAGGAACCAGTCTAATTTGGTTTTTGAATAGTGACTCAAAGTTTTGGATATTTTGTTTAACCTCTATTTTATCTTTTATTCTACAAATATAAAGTAGTCATAATTTTGTAATTACTATAAGACCAACTCTCTCTATTACGTTATGCAAGTTGGAGGGCTCTCTTTCATATCGTTTGGATTTTAAATATATACGTGTCCTAAACCATCAAGCTCAACTCTTCGTCCAATACCTTAAGAGGGAAATTTCTTGGAAAGCATTGAGTTGGAAATATAGAAAACATGTCATCAATCAACTATAAAGTTCCCAAAAAAAAAAAAAATGGCATTTGAAACAATTCAGATTAATTAGAACAATATAAAATTTCTAGGCATCTAGAAGGAAGTAAATTGAAAATCTATAGTATCTGCATATATATATATATATATATATATATATATATATATAAAACTTATGTGGTTAGCCAAAAGTCAAACAACTTCAGTTTTATTTATATTATCAATTGTAGATTTCCTTGACATTGACATTTCCTCACTCTAGAGAGGATCACTTTGTCATGCATGCAAGAACAAGACAATACACCCATTTGTTTTTTGTGTAGGATGAGTTTAAATCTCAAATCTCTTATTTAATAACAAGAGATTTTACCAATTAAGCTAACTGAAATTCACAATGTGTACCGTATTTATACTTAGAATTTCTCGATTCAATTTTAATTAAAATAATTAAAGTCTTTGACCCTTTTATCAATAATAATAATATTTATAATAAAGCATTAATGGGAATATATTTGGTACTAGTAAGAAACTGCATTTCTAAGAAACTTTTGTCTCGAGAAAGATTTCAAAAAAATTGGAGATGGAAATTGATTAGGAATATTTCTATTTTTTATGCATCATCAGAAATTAATGTCCCAAAACTTTTAAGATTTAAACACTTGCACATTCATAATTATTATGTTGGTTTTCTTGATGATAAAATTGTTATTGTGCCCTTTACATTCGAGCTGAGTTCATTATGCTCGAACTATGCATAATATAACTATACATTTTGAGAATACACTAGTAAGTAGTATTTTGCGTAAAGATACAATATCGTTAAAGCTTTTATACCTGGTTTCTTTGGAACTCTTTCAAAGTAAAATCTAGAGATTTTAAAAAAATAATAATATTATTTTGTGGAAATTTTTTCTGAAAAATAGCCTCCTAAAAAAATCATGTTTTATATCAAAACTTCAAAATTTGCAATTTTAGAGTAAAATCTGTATATACTAAAGTTGTGTTTTCAAAATCTTTTCAATGCAAAATGTGATGTAATCAATTTTAGTGTAAAATGTGATATTTTAATGCTTAAAATAACTTTTATAAAGAGAGGCTATTCTCCCATAATATTTTACTATTAATTGTAATAATAATAAAATAATATATTTTTTGGCCAAAAAAGCCGCAAAATCTAGCTAAACTCCGGACTAGCTTATCATTTTAATATGCAATTTAGCAGGCTATTTGTGCTTCTCAAATCTCAATAGATTTTATCAAAAAACAAAAGTTTCTCAATTGTTTTTTTCTAATATGAATCAAGAAAGCACAATATTCCATATATCTTTGGAGATTTTTTTTTTTTTTTCCTATAATCTCCAAAGAAAATTATTTTTTTCAAATACTTTTTCAATTATTAAATGAAAGGTTAATTACCTAGGACATTGATACACTGTGTCCCCAAAGATTTCTCTCAACAATGCTTTCCTTTAGCTTCAAATTTAAAACAGGATGGTTCTTTTATTTAGATAAATGGATTATAGGAACAATAGCGAAAATGAACTGTAAGGAATTTGAACAATTGCCTAGGATTGGCCATATGGAAATTTAACACTTTTTGGATCCTTATTTAGCTGGATAATTTCTCGGACATCGTATTGGATATGAAAATAGTATTTTATCTTTGGCTAGATAATTGGCATCTTGAGGGTACTGCTTAAATATGGACTTGGAATTATTTATAACTCAGTCTGTACTGTGAATGCAAAGGTCTAAACAGCTTTTAGTACAGGAAATGGCAACCAGCAAGATAGGCAATGAGTTTCACATACAAGATAGGTAAACTGAGGTGAACGCTGATCAGAATGCAGAAGACAACGTCAAAAAAATTGGAATTTCAAATTTGGGGCAACATGGAATGCTATTAAAGTTACTCTTTGAGTGGTGCAAACTTATCTAATATTCTAAATCTATTCCCAAGCATTATTCACTAAAGGTTAACAAATCCAAGACATGTAAATTTAACTTTATCCATTCAATAAAAATTGGTTTCTTTTACCTCTGATAAATACCTTATATGCTTTAGGATCTCAAGAATAGGCCCTAAAACTCTTCGTCCATGCAAACTCAATCCTCATAATTCAAAAGCATTTCATCACAGTAAATTAGAGAAAGAACACTCTTTTTTAAAACAAACGGCTATTTCTCTTCAAGTGTCTCAAAAACAAGAAAAGTTCAAATCATATGCAAGATTTCTTAAGACAAGAAGAGTTCCACTTCAGACCAAATCCATTTGCAATTTAATAAAAAATTAGGAGATTTACAATCAAAATCATTAAATTTAATTAACAGTATATAAATCGATTTACACCTAAACAACTTAAGTAAAAAAGTCAAAGATACTCCATGCATAAACTAATTGACAATTTGACACTGAACCATTTTAATTGAACTTTTTTATTTATTTATTTTACTTAGGGAGTCACATATCTAGACTTTCAATACCTTAGCAAAATTTCATACTGTCAACAAAGAAAACCCAGTTTACACGGTATTAGATTTCGATGTCTCCTATCGTTTGTTGTCAAGATTCTAAGGCCTTGCAGTCAAGCTTTAATTTACTTGAAAGACACTTTCTTTTAAAATCTAGACAAACAAAAATGCTATTAAGTGTATTCATTGTTAGTGTGGAAAATTAGGTACACAAGAAACAATTTTCTAAATTGAAAAGTTCTGCCTAGCGTATGAATTACTCTGAATCCAAAGACTCTAGACAATAAAAAAAAGTCTCCAAAACTCTCTTTTCAATACTTTAGAGGTTCAAAGTCTTGAACTATAAATGTGCTAGTCAAGTAGCAAATTTCAGATTCACATTCCAGGACACTGTTGGAATAGTAAAACTCAAAATTTGGACTAGGCTAATATGGAAAAGTTGTAGAGAATCGGATTTTCCTTCAACTGTAAAAATTTCAGCTTAATCTGAATTTTGAGTAAAGAGTTATGATTAAAATACTAAGACGTGTTCGGATTTGAAAAATTAGCTTACTCTTATTCAAATTTTTTTTTTTTTTTTTAGGATTTCTCCCATACGTTTTTTTGCTTATTTTTTAAGCTAATTGGACTTAATTTTTAAGCAAACTAACACCTCATAAAAATTTACACTTTCATATAAAAAAAAAATTTGTTTTCTTTTCATTTATAAATATAAAAATTAGATCTGAATTTTTTATTAAAAAATAAATTCATTATTTTCATTATATAAACTCAGATCTAGATTTTTCACCAAGCAATCTCATCAAACTTTTTTTAAACAATAAAATTGCAGATCTAGGACTCTTAAATAGTAGATTAACCTTAGGTTTAGAATTTAACATGGCATTGGTTGCATTCAAAAAATATTATACAAAGGGTACTAAAATGATCATCTTTGAGTTTAGAAGACCAGACTTTGTTCGGACAGAATGGGTGCCTAACACCTTCCCATTCTACAACCTAGCCCCTGAAGTTTAGGTTTTTGGTTCGTAGAGTAGTGCTTTATTTTCTTTTGATAGATTATAACTAGGAAACAAAGTCTTGTAACCTTTTTTTTACTAGATTGTAACTAGGAACAAAGCTATGTATAGTTCTTTCTATTGAGTTGTATTTATTCAAATTAATGAGAATGTGTATTATTCAAGATATTTCGTATTCTTTTGTGTAGTTTTCTTATTTTACTTATAAAATAAGTGGCGACTCCATGTATGACCCAAAAAAAGAGGTGTCAATGTCTAAACTCTTTTTGAGAGCCATCCCTATCTCTCACAAGGTTCTTGTTCTTTAAATTTGTTTAAAACCAAGTGATTTCAAAGCCATATTTCTATTTTATAATGGTATTAAAATGTTTCTTTTAGCAAATTAAAATTTCAGATTTAAGCAAGAATTGTAAAATACTTATATAAACCCCTCAGTTCCTATTTATTCCTTAAGAGAGTCAAGCATCCTTTGATTTATGTTTTAATTCGATATTGTGATCTTGGATATGCTTCTATGTTTGGAATAACTATTAATATTAAGTAAATCATTCTATTTTGTATAAACTTTTCTTTTGTGATATGTGACTCAAAATAAGTGTTTTTAGAATTAATCAGATATATGTGTAAGCCCACTCACAGGGTTGTATGTGAGAATAAGTATTGATCCCTCACAAGCAGGGATTAGATGTTGGTATCCGCTCATAGGATTGTGTGAGAGAATATGTGATACTGTGTTCTAATCAATTATTTGTATGTGTTTTTGAATGATTTTAATATTTGATTACATATGTATTAAGTGGTTCATTATATGTTTTGGAAAAATTATATTTGATGTCAATGAGTTTGTGAAATAAAAATACTCGTGCTTTGCTTGACTCTATTTTGTTGTATATTGTGTATAATTACTTACTAGATGTGTGGCTCACCCCATCAATTACAATTTTCATATTAAAGTTTAGTTGGAAAATAGAACCTTTGAATCGCTTCATAAGGTGCAAGGTAGAGCGTGAAAGTTTTTAGGCGACTTCAATAATGCTTGAAGCCTTAAGGATTTTTAGTTATTTTTATTTTGCTCAAGATTTTATCGTATTTGGAGATTATTTCTAATTTGTGGATTTTAGATATTGTAAGAGGTTTATTAAGAGTATTGCTTATTTGGAGTTTTATTTAATTTTGGAATTAATTATGTTTATTGAGTTATGTAAGATTAGCAAGTTAGTCATGCATCTAAATTAATGCTCCATGGATTTGGGTCGTGACACACCTCCTGAGCAGTAGAAAGAATTAGAGAGGAATAGAAAGAACAAACTTGGTTAATTTTCTAGATAGCCTTTCTCATACATTCCTTAGCATCTTATATGCAATTTCTTACATTTTCCCGCCTAAGAATATCAACAAACTAACTGAATCTAGTTGACATCATAACTGACATAAGCTTAACTAACTAACTAACCAATACACCAGCTATTCTATAATACATCGCAGCACATGTAACTTCCTGTACATTATATTTGGATTCCTAACACCTGTCCTACATCACTTTCTAGGAATATATTTTTAACAAAAGGGTTTGTAGGAAAAGAAATAAACAAAATCCCATGGGATTTGAGAGGAAAATATTTTTCTTTTCTGCGAAAAAGTTTTCCTCGGGTTGTTTAAAAATCAATTATAGAGGAGAAAAATGGGTCTCATGGAAATTTCCTAAAGGCAAACTTTTATTTGAAAAATTTTCACAAAACTTTGATTGATTTGAAATGCTTTTTTGGAAACAAAATTGATTTGAAAACCATTTCATTTTTTATAGCAAAATTGAGAAAGGTACCTTTGAAACAAGTCTTTTGAATGTGAGGATAATTAAACCCACATTTTAGAATGTACAATACTAATATAAGGATTTCTAGCATATGGTTGATAGAGGTATGGTTGTTATTGCTAAAGAATAAAAATTAGAATAGTTGCAGTTTAGTAAATTGTTTGATCATGATGCTGGAAAGATGTTAAAGGGCAAATTACAACTTATTCACCTACAGTGGTGTATATCCAAAAAGGCCAAGAGTGCCTATTGTTTTTTCTTTTGAGAATACTAAGTAATTTTAACACACACACACACACACACGAAGAGAGGAGAAAATCTTAAAGAAATTGACAGTGGTGTATATTTAAAAAAGTCTACTCTTGATACACAGTACAAACTTTAAACCTCTTTAACTCACACTTATTTTCTAATGTGGGATTAACCCACTATTTTTTTTTTTTTTTAGAATACTAAGTATTTTTAACACACACACATAAGGAGATGGAAGAAGGTCTTAAAAAAACTGACAGTGGTGTATATTTAAAATGACCCAACTCTTGGATAGACAGCATAGACTTTAAACCTCTTTAACTCATACTCATTTTCCATTATGGATTAACCCACTATTTTTTCTTTTTGATCTTGTATTTTTATATTTTTTTTTTGTGTTTTTGGAGCAAAAAGACATAAAAGTGGAGCAAGATTACATATTTAGCATTGTTTTTAACATAAGTGGGTTAAGGAAATCTAACTGAGCTAACCTCAGGTGGGTAACGTGTCAAATTTTAAATCATAAGTAGGCAACTTAAATTTTAGTCAAACCACAAGTGGGTAATTAAGTTGTAATTTCCCCTATATTAAAAGTCAAAATTCAGAGAAAATTCAATTAAATTTTAATTAGATTCCAGAATTTGTGTTGCATTTCTCATCTAATTTTTAATTAATTTTTGTGTTAATTGAATTATTGAGTGTAAAAATCAAAATGTCCAAATCTACTTAGATTCTAAATTGGATTTTCATTGTAGTCCAATTTTGTGTCATATGTCTATCTATTTTTTTTAATTTTTGTGGAAAATTAATTATTGGGTGCAAAAACTGAAGAGTTTAAATCTAATTAAATTTTAATTTTTATATATATGTGCGTGTATAAAATAAATAATGAGAAACCATTACATATTTTAGAAAATATTTAGTTTAAGAAGTGTGTAAACTAATACCATGTATAATTTGAATCTCTTCTAAAAAAATATATAATTTAAACTATTTAATTGTTATTATTTTTAATTATATTCATGCATATGCACCGGTTACACACCAAAATCTTCCCTGTGATGAGTTGTCAAATCAAGCCCCAATAATTGAAATTTTACATACCCAAGCCTTTTGGTGTCCAAATACACGGGGAACACATGTCCACCACCGGCCACCAATTGCACTCATTGGGATCAATCTTTACGTGCATTGAATCTCAAACTTTATGTGCCCCATTTCATTGTCACTGCTTCCCATGCAGATGGTGTGTCTCTCCCACATTACATTCCCTTCTCCAAGTGAGTTATAGTTGACCTTGCCCGCCTTATCAAACTACACTGCCTGGCCATTCTTTGGAAGGAGATGTTGGGATATGAACTTGGTAGTATTAAAATTAAATAGCCAGCCCCTGAATGGTGAAGAGTTCTGATTCTGGTAGTGCTTGCAATTTTTTTAGGAGATTTACAGTGTTGAATCTGAGTAGATCTGGGCAGGATGTTTGTTATGAATTAGAACTTGGCAGGTAGGGTATTGTACTTATCAGCAGATGATGTTGCTGCAATGACGATTGAAGTTAAAAGAACCGTTGCAGGAGCCATAGAAAGAGAGAAGTGGGTTGACTAGATTTTTGAATGTAAAATTACTTAGCACTCTTGTTTGTGACCATAGGCTGACATTTCTCTTACACTGGTCAAATTTCGGGAACCAGGATTATCATTTTTCTAGCGTATGGATAAACTTATTTTCATCAGTTTATTTTGCTTAATGTGTACGAGTATTATTGCACTCAGGAAAAACTAAACTTTAAAAAGATGTACCAAAGAAATAAACTAATTAAATAGGCTCATCCAAACTAATTAGAACGGTTAGGAATTTTTATTTAAAAAAAAAAAAAAAACACCTCAGGTGTATTTGTGCTTGTTTGTGCATGGGAACTGTTATGTTAGTTGGCAAAATGTATTTTTTTCATGTCAAACCTTTACTGAAGTTATTTGAGTAGGTCAACTGGTATGACAAAAGCCAAGAAGTGATCATATGTGATTCTTTATGCTAGGTAAATTGGGAAAGGAGGCTGATGAGGTTCAAACCCTAGTGCCCATATATCAAAAAAGGCTCCAAAACTAACTATTGGGGCATCTCCTGGAACCCTTTCTTCCTTACACATTTAAGGATGCACACAATTGGTCACATAAAAGCAAAGAATCAGGTAACCAATCAATTTAAAAGAGAGGCCAAATTCTTATTATATACAAGTACGATGGGTTTGAAGCCTCACAAAAAAGACTTCTATCCGTACTCAAAAGTGGAGTTTCAAACTTAAAATGGAGATCATCACACGGTAACAATTTCATGACAAACGGTGGCGACCTTTTTTATTCACTATAACTTTCAAGATGAAATCTCACTCAAAATAAGGTACAAAAAATGGCCCTTCAAAGTCAAAATTTTTTCAAGTTGAATGTAAAAATAATCAAATCAGGTATTGATGGGTCATATAATAGGGTAGGGTTGGGAGTGATAATGAAGCAATTGGAGGCTGCCCTTTGTATCAAATAATGAAGTTTTGAATTAGCTGAGAGAGAGAGAGAGAGAGAGAGAGAGAGAGAGAGAGAGAGAGAGAGAGAGAGAGAGAGAGATTCTACAACTTCAAGAACTAGTCTCAGTAAATCCCGCCTGCGTTTTCAGGCTGACTAGCCAGGGACGGACCCACGTTGAACCCAAAGGGGCCCGGGCCCCCCCTGGGCCCAAAAAAAAAAAATTTTTAGCAAGTAAATTTGCCCAAAAAAAAAACAAGAAGAAGACTTGGGCCCCCCCTTTCTTTTTAACCCAGCCCCCCTCCAGAAATCCTAAACCATCCCACTGAGTCGGCCAGCCCATGTAAATGTAAAAAAAAAAAAAAAAAAACAGAGTAAAAGCACTAACCCAGCAGTCCAAAACAAACAGAAAAACGAATTGAAAAAAAAGAAGACAATCTAACAATATAGGGATGAACTATAGTTCGTGTGCTTTATTTTCAGCTCATCCCTTTGTTATCTAATATGAACAACAATATTTATCTTAAAGCGTGCTTGTCTCTGCCTTTCAATGTTAGGGGAGATGAAATGATCTAGGCTTTGTTTTCTACCAGGTCCTGGACTGCCTTTGTTTCCTTTTTCTTTTTGGGAAAATATTTATGAGAATATTATGAGATTGTATTGTCATAAGCTGTCATGAGTTCCTCACTTTTTGGGAAAATATTTATGAGAATATTAAGAAATTGTATTGTCATAACTTATTTATGATTTTGTAGCTGAATGGGTCTCTGACTTGAGGGTTTTTTTAACTAAAATTTTAAAGTTTCAAAGAGTTGCTCAAAATGGTTTGTCCTGTTATTAGGTTGTTACTCACGAATTAACAATATATTGAAAATAAGGCTTTGTTGCTCCAGCCTTCATAGTTCACAAGTATTTAATCTATCCTTCAAAACCTAATATAATTTTTGATTATTTGTGAATCTTAGAATCTAACAATCTGTGCTTGTGGACTTGTAGTATTTGTGTTTTTACTGATAGTGATGAATTGATGTTGGTGATTGTGAATTGAATCTGTGCCTGTGGTGTTTTTTGCTTTTTTTTTTGGCTTTTTGGCTTTGTGACTCTCTGTCAATCTGTGTTTGTAACACACTCTCTTATATTATATAGATAAGAGTGAGAGAGAGAGAGAGAGTGTGTATTTGATTGTTTGTTGACTGATAGTTGGGCTATATAAGGACAAGTGAAGTGATAGAAAAAAAATGGTAAAGTTAGGAAAATTTTTTGCTGGTACTGCATAATAAATTCATAGGGCCATAGGGTCAGTAGTGGGATTGGGTGAGGGTCAGAAATAAGGAGACAGGACAACGACAAAGAGATAAATAAAATTAGAGATACAAAGACCAAAGACAAAAAAGAAAAAGAAAAAAACAAATCATATAATATAGTAAATTGTCACATAAATTTAAGAAAATAACAGTGATTCACTTGCGCCTATTGTTAACTCATAATGTTAAATTAGATAAATTTATAAATTGAAAAGAAGTGAAAAATACTCAATTTATATATTGAAAATGATATAGTTTTGACATTTAGTTTGGATTCAATCATAGATAATTTTGAAGATTTAAAAGAGCGTCAAGTTCTCTTTTCATAGATAATTGTATTAAAAACCAATAGTGTTTCGTGTCTTTTATTTTTGTTGGTAGTTGATTGTATCTTAATATATTAAGAAACAATGATTTTTGTGTATTTGTTTTGGTTGATAATTTTTTAATACTATATAGATGCGTATTTGAAAAAAAAAATTCGCTTAACTCTGGCCCCCCCAGCTTGAAATCCTGGTCCGTCCCTGCTGACTACCATTAACAAAGAAGGCTATAAGAAGGCATGTCTTCTATCCTTGGTACATCATCCATTAGAAGTTCCCTCTCAAGCTGAGCCCGAGTAGATTTTAGAACATCCTATACCATGTAAACTCTAGTCAGAACCCATCTAAATCAATACTCAACCAGACAGCTACTCAAAAGAATACTAATATTATACGTTTAGATTTTATGAATTATATAAGTTTAGACATCATAAGAAGCTGTCCAATCAACCTGAAGCATATAACCCACAATGACGTATTTTGTAAGCACAAATCTAAAAGAAAGCATGGTTTCTCACATTAAACTCCATGTACGTTGCATTTCTCTCGAGCCACTGCTTGTCCATTACCAAGAAAGCCACACAATAAAGCAAGTCAAATGCCCACTCATTTTCTGAAAACACATATGAGAACAGATCATGCAAGGTTATGTTCACGTATATAATAATATAGATGTCATGAAATCATAGGCTAAGCCGGCCATTATCGGGCATCACTTGGCAAAGGCAAAGACACAACTTGAGGTCAAAAACTAGTTAAGCTTTTTTTCCAGAAGCCAGAGCAGCAACACTGCAGTGAGCTTTTCAAAATACATAATCGATACTAAAAAGTATAGTTGCAGGCTCTTACCTGACAACATTTGCAAGAAAACTGCTCTGACAAAAGTCCTGGGTTTTGCTGCAAACAAAGAAACTCTCCATGTTAGCAATCTTCCTCCCAAAATACAATTATAATCAACAAGTTGTGGGGCAATTTTTTTTTACTGACTGCTGACATGACTCTTTGTAATTGATGCATGATAAAAATGATTTCAGCGATATATTCATGTGAAAGTAATGTTTATTCCAATTCCAACAAGCTATATTACGAAGAATATTATGTTGTCCCTGGCTTTACTCAATTGAAATTTCCGGCCATGTATAGTTGGTTCATTAGAGCTCGCGATTAGACATAGCCTAGAAAATGAAGGATAGCCTAGTCATATTGTTAGTCAAAACTTGCAAGATGGGGTGTTTTTTTTTTTTTTTTTTTCTTGCTGAATCTTTTTATTTCTATTTAAATTTTTTAGCTGAATGCAAGATAGGGTATTCAAATCTGGGAAAAATGTGTTGCCATGCGCTCTTACATGCATTAAGGTCAAGCATTTGCATGATCATGAAGGTGATATTTACACCAGCAACGGCAAATGGATATTCCCAAGCAGCTCGATTTCCTCCCTGCTTTTTCAGTAGATGCTGAAAAGATGTCTGCAGCAATAAATAAAAAACAAAAAACTATATATTAAAAGTTAAAACAAGTTGAATCCTTCATTGAAAACCCAACATGGTTAAAAAACAGGATCAAATTTAGTATAGTTATATTCCAGGTTTCCAGCATGTGAAAACGTTCTTTTGTGAAGTTGTGAACGCTAAGTCAGTGCATAAATAATTTTGAAACCAACATAAGATATGGTTTTGGCAGGAAGAACAGAGTCTGAATCTATTGTACATTGAAGAGCCAAATTAGAATCTTACGGAAAATGTCTTCGCAAAGAACAATAAATTCTCCAACGAAATGAATCCAGCTCCTCTGTTAAGTTGCAATTGTCAACAACAGAATAAGAGAAAAAGCCATAAAATGATAGGAGAAAGCAATTCACAGGGATGACAAGAGGTGAAAATAACCTGAAATCAGTGGAAGGATCTCTTCCCTGCCATCCCATTTCTTTCCATTGATCCGATATCAGGCCGTGGAGCTCCTGACCAGGGTATGTAGCAGACCATAGAGCTCTCAAAGCTACCTATACTAGTAAAAGTGTGAATTATATCAGAAACATAGGTTTAACACTTGGCTCTATTTGTGCGGAAGATTTGTTCATGAAAGGAAACCATTCCATTCTAAATGCTCCATTAGGAGCTGTTTTTCTCCTGGGACAAGCCTACTTTTAACCATTTAAGAATACAATATTAGACCTGGTGATCTGGCCTGGAAGCATCAAAGTAAACTTGCGTTCTGTGCTTCAATCTTTTCAGTCTTTCTTCCTGTAAGAATGAAAACAAGTCCATTACATATGAAATCATCGGAACTCATAAAATATATTTTAGAATGGCAGGGTTTAAAAGAAAAAAAGGAGGGGAAAAGTGCAAAAATAAACTTCAGAATTTGTACCTTGACAATTATACTGTGACTTTTAAATTTGGTTGTATTACATCCTAGACTTTATAAAACATGATAATCTAAATACTTCGTCCATATCTACTAAAAATTATTAATGAACCTATTGGTTGGAGTAAAATTTTGATGGGAGCTAATTATTACACCCAAACACTCTTTAGCTAATTATTACATACCGAAATGATGCAAAGAAATAGGTGGTAACGAACACTGACAGATAATATAATAGACATGCATTTATCCATAATATGTTTTTGAGAAGTGCTACATTCATAATATTTTTACAATAAATTATAAGTGGTAAGTTATTGTTGGTTTTAATTTGAATTCACAATTTAAATTATTTTTTTGCCCACGCATAACAACTAACAACCTATTACATGAAATTTGCTATGAAAATACTGTGAATATAGCATCTATTTACATTTTTTGACAATGTCCCAAACAAGAATATTGACACAGTAACTAAACATGTAGTTCCGGATCTATGCACATGACATTCAAAAGGAAAGAGAATATTAAATTCTACTTTAAAGTTTATTGAGGAAAACCAAGATAATATTAAGTTTCAGTTGGTCCGGTTTCTTACGCTGGAGTTGATAAGTGGAGATAATTTGATATTTGTTGTTTTGATGAATAGCGGATAATTCAATTTTGTTAACTAATTACATTTTTAAAATTAGGAGTAATGTTACAGTTACGAACTATTTTACAATATTTACAAATTATTATAAAAAATATTGTAAAATAATTTGTAACTTTAACATTTTTTAAAATCAATCCTTGGTAGACACTAATGGTACTAGGTGAACTACGCAATATATCACAACTAATTTTTGAAGGAGCTCAAGCTAAATTTTCACAATTATTGCTGACCAACCTTGCTTTTTTTTCATCAATGCCATCCGGTCTATTCTACTCTATGATACGTATAAGTAGATAGTGGGGTAATCTTGATAGAACGGACAAAAGTGTGTTGTGCAAACATGTGCTGAGTCTAAAAATGTTTAGTGAGTATATTTATTTTTATATATACATGTTATGTTCGTCAGTAGTATATACAATTCTTGCCTGTAGAGGTGTCAAGTTAATGCAGATTCGTTCATAATTTCCCTTTCTCTTGAAGCAAACACAATTGAGGCCCTTTCCAATCCATGTATGTGATCCATTAGTTGCATCATCATCTGCACATAAGAAGAATCCGTAATATAAACTAAGCTTGAAAGAAATTATTGCCATACACAGTCAATTTATATATATAGCCTCAAACAGTGATTGAAATAAGTACTGCCACAAAAAAAAATTTGAGGCAGCTAGGAATAATGAAGTTTGAGATTTATTTAATTGGTGAAGCAATCAAGGTATTTATTAAAATGATGGGGACCATCCGAAAGGGAAGGTGTGTTGTCAGTGTACAGTGGATAACTGTTATTAATACTATCCCCATGGTCCTTGGAGAAGACAAAAAATGTATTGGTATAAAACGAAGAGTTGCAGTCTTGCTAGCTAATGCAGTTATGTTCCGTACTCTCCTCGGACACAGACACGCACTGAGCTGGAACTTCAGACCTGGGACCACATCCACTCACATGGGAGAACCACTTGACTATACAGTATACAGTATACACACGCGCTCTGAAGGAGAGGGTGTGGTTTGAGTTCATGAGTCTTCGGATACTGTTTTATCTATTTAATTTTAGAAAAATTCAAAAACCATGACTTATTACATAATTTTTGCTACAATTTTTCATGTGTGACGAAATTTGTAAATATTAGAGAAAAAATAGTGTGTTTATATTTTTACCGCTTACAACTCATCATGTGGTGAGCTGTGGCAAAAAATTGTATAATAAGTTGTGGTCCTAATATCAATCTTATTTCTAAGCTACAAATAGTAAAAAAAAAGGATTTGCATTCTAAATTTTTCATTAAGAAAATATAAGAGAGACAAATTTTTTTACAAACAGCTGATATAATAAGTGATTATTGATAAGTGAAAAAATGATATTAGTGATGGATCTCAACAATAATCAATTAAAATTGACCATAATAAAAATGTTATAAAATAGTTTATTGTTATAATATTACTCCTTCTATAAGGTAGGCTATGTGATTAAGTTACAAAACTCTGTCAAGTAGATGGTCATCATAATGACAATAACAGTGTTATAATTACTTATACTTTCCAACCCCACTTGTGAAAAAGTTTCTCAAAACTTTGCATAGATGCGCAAATATAAATATGACCAATAATAGACAGACAACTTTTGTTTTTATAAGGTATGTAGTAGGTGTGGGAGATATGGGGTGCAAATTACAGGTATGGAACATCAAGAATACTGTTACTATTGAGATATACAACTTTACTAACTATCCGATTCTTTAAAAAAAATAAAAAAATAAATAACTATTCTAATCATCTTATTTTACAGCCTAATGACAATTTTTTTTTTCATAATCTAATTTAACAATTTGTTATGGTGGAAAATTGTGGCCAGTGAAACACTACCTTTATATTGATTCACTATTAACATTCATTTTACTACTAATTACGATGTGTCACTTTGATAGTTTTGAAAAAATATTATTAAAAGAAAAATTGTACATGAGTTCAACTTTAATGGACACATCCTCTCTTTTCAAGTACTAGGTAGAGTTTAGGTCATGGTTTCAAGACCAAATAGATGCATTTGTAAATTACAATAAAAGAAAAGATTATGAAAAAAAAAAAATATATATATATATATATATTTTTAGAGAGTTTCAACTTATAACATCCACTCCTGATAATAGTTATTTATTATCAAATTAAGACACCAATTAATTTTTGGTGTAGACGGGGATTGAACCCCAGATTTCTTATTCAACCATCAGAGACTTTACCAGTTGAGCTAACTGAAACCCAGATATTATGAAAATGTTTGTTTCACTAAACTTTTTTTTTTTTAAGAGACAAACACTCACATGCATAAGCATATAAGACATTAGACATTACCTGCTGCACTATATAAAAAGTAGGCATATAGCTTTAGGTATTCTAATTAAATTAAATCATGTGTCATTGAAAGTTGTAACTATATACAAATAAGTGCTTTGATGTAGTAACTTAATTTCCTTAATTAAATTCAACCAGTCATGAAAGTAACATGAGGTGATAACCAATTAAGCTACAAGACTTTTGGCTTAAATGAAAAATTTTAAAAACAAGACCAAAGAAACTACTTGAATATTATATTTTAAAACATAATCACTTAAACCTATTCTTAAATTTTTTTTTTTTTTAAAAAAAGACATTACTAAATCTCTATGATTCCTCACATTTCGCCATGTTTAGGTTGGTGATAATATACTTACATTTAATGAAATGCCTCTATTGCTTAACGAGTTTCAATTAAATCAACTAGTTTTTTTATTTATTTTTTATTATCACCTAATGAAAACGAACACCATAAATTCAATTATGAGTTATATTATGAATCTTACAACACAATAATTTTTTTCACAATGGTTGAAGCCTTTATTTGATTCTCACTTAAACCTACCATTAAAGTCATTTTTGTTTTTGTAGGTACCACTAACTTCATTTGACTTGCTAGTTACTACCTTATCCCTTATGGAATGTTTTATGAAAATTGATCAAACATAGAGTTGAACCCCACACTCCATTGTAGGGCACGAAAGAAACAGTCCAATCAGGGACCGTTTGCATGTGATGGGCCTTGGTTGATGTGGGACCCGGGATTGTAGATATGGACAATGATTGCATCATTGCACCGTCCGGTCCACTAAGCTTCACATATCCCGACTGCCGCCTAATCCGGCGGCATTGAAGTCTAAATTAACCTTACCCAAATCTCTCTGGTTTACCTTACTCTACAGTCTCTACTCTCTTCACTCAAAAATCTTGGGAATCTATAACCCTTTTTTTTTTTTTTTTTTGGGCAAGCCAAAACCCAAAAAAGATAACAAAAAATCTCACAAAATGTCCAAAGATTATGCACCGGAGAAAATAAAAACTTATTATTATTATTATTATTATTTACAACCTATATGTTTCGATGAAAAAAATTATGTAAAAATAGCTTTTTGTATTTCCAAGTATTTCGTATTCGGTAATATTAAAAAAAAAAAGTCAAACAAAAATTATATTTAATTAATGTAAAAAGTATGATTTATTTTTAGAGGTTGTTTTCCACTACTTTATTTTTAAAAGAACAACTCTACCTTATAGCAAGCTAAATAAGAGATATTAGGAGGTTATTTTTTAACTTATTTAAGATTCCTACCAAATATAGAAAAATGATATAATTTTTTATAGAAAATATTTTTTGAAAAAATGAATTTTAGAAAACGTGGCCGCTAAAACAAACAGGAAGGATGATCTGGCCCTAATAGCCTCCATCCTGTCATGACAACCAGGAAGGAGTTGTCATTTGAAATAACTGAGTAAAAATCGGCAAACAAGACGATTGAACAGTAAAAATGGATCCAAAACGCTCTTTAGATAGAAAACAATGCATCAATTATATACAGTAGCAGAAAGGTTTTGGCTATTGCTTATACACGTTAGATCGAGATTGTGGAAGAAGTTTTAGAAACGAAAGCTATTATATAATATTCTCGTAAATCACATAGACATAGAGCGTGTACCTGATGAAGAGGAAGCCGAAGAGTGAGTGCGTTGGGATATTGTGGGTGAAGCAGAAAAAGAACGGAAGGAAACGCAGGTTCCCTGAGACTCAGTGTGAGTCCTAACCATACTCATCTTCTCAGCTCTGAATCCTATAATTCCTAGTAAGCGATCCTCCTTCCTATCTATCTATCTAGCTATCTCCGTTTCAAGTGCGCATTTGATGCTTTCCATGTCAGAAAAGGCCACAGAATGAGAAAGAGAAAGAGAAAGAAAACCACTTCTCAACAATTTTTAAGCGACTGATGATGAGTGAGTGAGACACAAAATGCGCAATTACATTATAATACCCCCACTCCTTATTAACAAATTTTGTTGATGCACACTCTTCCGGGTCAAGATGCCAAGTTTTCAACTACGTTTTACTATAATTATTAACTTTTTAGATATGGCATTGGTCAAGGAACCATTTTAAGAAAATTTTAATGGAAGAAGAAAAAAATAAGGCAATTAATGTTTTGACTGATTTTTCTATTTTTTATAAAAGTTGAGTCAAAATTTTGAAAAGCGCTACATTCATAACATTTTCACAACAAATTATAGTTAGTTTGTTGTTATTGGTTTAAATTTGAACTTACCACTAACAAGAACAACTAGTAACAACCTGTCACTTAGAATTTGTTGTGAAAATGTTGTGAACATAATATTTTTTTTAATAATTGCCCTAAAGGCACCGGTTAACATGTTCATTTCTCTTATTATCACACTAAACTTAGGGGTAGAGAGAGCAAGCTAGGGGGGTTACGACCCCCTCGACTTTTCAAAAATCCTCAATCCCTCTTCTAATTTTAATAAAAAATAATAATTTTAATTTGGAAATAAATTTCAATAATAGGTCTCCCTAGATTTTTACTAACCATACATAATTTAATTATATTTTTTTTATTAAATTGAGTTGTATTTTTTTAGACATGTTAAGACTTACCATTTTTTTTTTTTGCAAAATGTAGACTATATATATTAGCCCCTGGAATAATTTTCTGGCTCCGCCATTGGTTAAGATACTAATTAGTTTTTGGTATAGCTAAAGTTTAATATCTTGTTTGATGATAAGAAACTATATCAATTGAAGTATTGAACTAACCATTTCTTAAAAAAAAAAAAAAAATGTTGAACTAACCATAACCCACTATGATGCTATGAAAAGTATTGTGAAATTATTGCGCTAGTAGTATTGTTTGAGTTTTAAAATTATAGTATAATAAAGTTCTTAAATCACATTTTCAATTATCAACAACTAGTGAAGTCATGATTAAAAAAACAAGTCATCAGTAGGAGTTGGAATTTTGTCACCGGCATTTTAATAGTGATTGGATTTCATTATGGAATCTTTTAATGAAATTTTTTTTTCCTAAATAAGTTTATTATGGAAAGTAGGAATTCATTTTGCTAAATTAAAATTCTGATCATTAAAAAATAACAAAAGTATCATTTTCTTTGCATATCATAAAATTAATTATTTGGCTATTAATTGTTATATACGCTAAATATGTTGTTAGATAAATACATAGAACTGGAAAGGAAAATGTTAAATTATTCAAGGAATGCTTAATGTGTGCGTCTTCCCCTTTTAAAAAAAAAAAAAAAAACAATTGAAATAGTTATAAAGTTTTACGAGGAATCTAGCTAAAATAAAGTGCCATCAAAGATTCAAAAGGTGGCTAAACAAATGCATTGTACTTTGACAAGATATTTTTTTTTTTTTTTTTTTTTTTTTTTTTGGCGTTAAAGAGGATTTTATTGCAAACTGATAAAAGTGTAGTACAGAGATTTCAACCAGACTTACATAACTACAGAAACACCAACATCAAACCATAACAACCACAGCTACAGAAATAGCATCATCAACAACCATAACACAACAAGAAGACAATGACATATTGACATAACACACTACGAACAGACTTCCGATAGCCAGATTTTAACTTCCTTGATATATACATCCCACTGAGCGAGGCGAGGTGAATCCCAGTGAGTCTCAAAAATAGCATTACGTCAAAAACTCAGGACATGTTTCGTAGAAAATTTCACATTCAGTTTGATCTGCTCCTTGTAATTTGACAAGAACATATCAAAAAAAAAAGTAATTTGACAAGAATGAGGTATAAGAATTCATTCCCAAATCAATATAAAATGTATTTATTTATTTATTTATTTGATGAATAATATAAAATGCATTTATTTATTTATTTATTTGATGAACAATATAAAATGCATTTTTTGATACAGAATTTGACTTTCATGATAGGGTTAATATAATGTTTTTTTTTTAGAGATAATTATAACATGCTGCTAACCCCGCAGCTCGAACCCTTTTCCCCCTAGACCCCCAGGCACTTTGTGCATGGGGAGGTGCCAATTCAGCTACAAAACCTTTGACAATATAATGTTTTTTATTAACCCAGATAGTGGACATGTATTTCAGGCCAAAATGGCCAAATACCACTTTTTTTGAAATTTTTAGAAAAAAAACACTGTTTCGGAAATAAATAGCAAAGTACCACTTTTTCTAGAATTCGAGTTTCAGAAACTCGAGTTCCTCATCAATTCCACCACCGTGGCACCGCTGAGCTAGAATTTGTGCGATTAAAAAAAATTATGTGTTACTCGAGCTTGGTAAACTCGAGTTCCACGCAACACAATACTCGAGTATACCAGGCTCGAGTACGTTTTATAAATAAACTGCAGATAAAAAAAATTTACACAGTACTCAAGTACCGTGTAAATTTTTTTTTTATTTTTTTATTTTTTTGCTTTGGGGATAATCGAAAAATAAACATAAAGATAAAAATAAGTGGCTTTTTTATGTTTTTATTTATTTAAACTTAAGCATTATAAAATATAGAGATTTTAATTTCAAAATATGAATTTAATTTCTACATTAATTAAAATTGTTCATTGTTTTCTCATAAAAATTGTTCACTGTTTTCTGTATAAACTATTTCTACGATTTTGCATAAAATTATTTTCTGTTCAGCATTATTTAATAAATTGTTCACTCTCTTTTCTGCATAAATTATTTTCTGTTTACTGTTTAAAAAATTGTTCACTGTTTTCTCAAAAAACACCTAGTGAAATTGTGTTTTCTAAATTTAAACACCAAATCTGAATGCTTTTTCATGTTTGAATTTCACAATAATCAAATATATTTTTCTGCATTGATAAAATTTGTTTCTACATTAATAAAATTTGCTCTCTGCACATCATATTTACTGTATATTCAAATCTACTTACTGCATTCATAAAATCTATTTTTTGCATTAATTAAAACTATTCACAGTTTTCTCATAAAAATTGTTTACTGTTTTCTGCATAAACTATTTCTAGCATTTTGCATGAAATTATTTTCTGTTCAGCATTATTTAAAAAATTGTTCACTCTTTTTTATACGTATATTATTTTCTGTTCACAATTTAAAAAAATGTTCGCTGTTTTCTCATAAAACACCTAGTGAAATCGTGTTTTCTAAATTCAAAAGCCAAATCTGAATGCTTTTTCATGTTTAAATTTCACAATAATCGAATTTGTTTTTCTGCATTGATAAAATCTGTTTCTACGTTAATAAAATTTGCTCTCTACACATCATGTTTACTATATATTCGAAGCTACTTACCGCATTCATAAAATCTGTTTTTTGCATTAATTAAAACTGTTCATTGTTTTCTCATAAAAATTGTTCACTGTTTTCTGCATAAACTGTTTTTAGCATTGGCGCAGTTATTGCACTTAAATGGTTGTTGTGTTTTTTTAAATATGTAACCATATGAATAATGGACAAACTCCATGAAAGAAAAATGAATGATTCGTATAAATCACCCAATGGTAAATGCCTCGAAAAATTCGAATTTGTAAAATAAGTTCGAATTAGTTGAATGTAGAACTGTTCATTAAGTAAAACTTTTTTCTGCATTAAGTAAAACTGTTCACTGTTTTCTCATGAAAATTGTTCACTATTTTCTGCATAAACTATTTCTAGTATTCTGCATAAAATTATTTTATGTTTAGCATTATTTAAAAAATTGTTCACTCTCTTTTCTATGTAAATTATTCTCTGTTCACTATTTAAAAAATTATTCACTGTTTTCTCATAAAACACCTAGTGAAATCGTGTTTTCTAAATTTAAACGCCAAATCTGAATGCTTTTTCATGTTTGAATTTCACAATAATCAAATATATTTTTCTGCATTGATAAAATATGTTTCTACATTAATAAAATTTGCTCTCTGCACATCATATTTACTGTATATTCAAATCTACTTACTGCATTCATAAAATCTGTTTTTTGCATTAATTAAAACTGTTCACTGTTTTCTCATAAAAATTGTTCACTGTTTTCTGCTTAAACTATTTCTAGAATTTTGCATGAAATTATTTTCTGTTCAGCATTATTTAAAAAATTGTTCACTCTCTTTTATGCATATATTATTTTCTATTCACTATTTAAAAAGTTGTTCACTGTTTTCTCATAAAACACCTAGTGAAATCGTGTTTTCTAAATTCAAAAGCCAAATCTGAATGCTTTTTCATGTTTAAATTTCACAATAATCGAATTTGTTTTTCTGCATTGATAAAATCTGTTTCTACGTTAATAAAATTTGCTGGCATTTCCAATTTGATGGAGGTTGCCAATGATGGGAAGCTTTGGAGGGTCTAGGGGAAGGTTGGCTGCTTTCTTGACTTTCCTTTGTTTCAAAATCAATGACAAAGAGAGGATGAGAATGAGTACAAGAAAGATAGTTGGAATCCAAAGTAATGTGAGAAATAATAGATTCATGTTTTTTGTTTGGTGATGTAGGAAAAATAGATGTGTTTAAAAAAAATACACAAGAATGTGAGTTCATTAGCTCGAGCTTTACACTATGTTTGGTTGGAGGGATTATAGGGAGGATGGAAAACAATGGGTGGAAAATTGTGTGGAAAATAGAATTTTCCACTGTTTGGGAAGCAAAGGAAAACAGAGAGGATGGAAAAGCCGGAGAAAATTTTCCTCCCAAATCGGGAGGAAAACTGTGGAGAGAAAACTGCTC
Source organism: Quercus aquifolioides (assembly GCA_019022515.1). Lineage (NCBI taxonomy): Eukaryota > Viridiplantae > Streptophyta > Magnoliopsida > Fagales > Fagaceae > Quercus > Quercus aquifolioides. The sequence continues at coordinate 54,836,917 of CM032330.1, forward strand.
TTACCGTGAAATTACCCAAATACCCTCTCCCAATGTCTCCAACAACCTAACGCGGCAAAATAGGAAAAAGGAAGCCGGAAATAACCACCAAACCCAGCACCACCACCACCAAACACCAGAACTTAGCACAGAAAACTAAAACATACCACAATCAAAACAAAAACACAAAACCCAATCAAAAGATTTGAAACACAAAAACAATCTTTCTCATAAGTCTAATGAAATCTGAACAATAAAATAAAACTAATCAAACCAGAACAAAAAAAAAAAAACATGTAGGCCGATCTGTGTAGAAAAGTGAAGACAGCACCAGTGGAGTAGACGAAAGAGAGGAAGAGAAGAAAAGAAAAAAAAAAGTAGAGAGTACCAGTGGAGTAGACGAAGAGAAGAAAAGAAAAAAAAAAAAAAAGTAGAGAGCACCACGAAGAGAAGCAGAGAAGAAAAAAAAAAAAAAAAATTTGGAGAGCACCAGTGGAGTAGACGAAGAAAAAAAAAGAAAAGAAAGGTGGAGAGCACCAGTGGAGCAGAAGAGAAGAAGAAGAAAGACTGAAGAAAAGAAAGAGTAAAGTGAGAGAGCCTAGACAAGTGCCAGAGAAAAAAAGTAAAAGGACAAGTGGAGATAGAGATAGGGAAAGGTGTGGAGGAGAAAAAAAAAAGAAAAAAGAAAAGAAACGTGTGTGTAAAAAAAAAGATAAGGGAAAAATAAAATAAAGAAGAATAAATTAAAATTAAGAAACGTCACTACAATATTTTTACAATAAATTTTAAGTGGTGGGTTGTTACTAATACTGATAAAAAAAAATATTTAAGTGATGTGTTCAAATTAAAATCAGTAATAACTTATCACATATGATTTATTGTGAAAATATTGTAAAATGTTAAAAACGTAGCACTTTTTTTTTTCAACGTGATCTAATCAAGTTGTACATTATTGCAATTTTTACATTATAATAATAAAAATAATAATATAAATTTATATATATGATGTAATAAATTTTATATTATTTAATGAGTACAAATAAAATCTATTTCTTACATATTATGTAACAAGGGTATAATAGTCAATTTATATAAATTACATTTTTCATCCTTCCCTTTTTCTCTCCAACCAAACAAAAAAGTTTCCCACCCTCCCACTTTTCCACCCCTCCAACCAAACACGCAAGAAGGAAAACTAAATATTTTCCATCCTCCCACTTTTCCATCCTCTCATAATTTTCCATCCTCCCACTTTTCCACTCCTCCATCCAAACGGACCCTTAGGTAGCTAGATTGAGGGGAGACTATTTAGATGGAGACAGCGTTAGATTTGAGAGTACGATATACATGTGGATTTGGGTCCTAGTTACACTTTGTGTAACTCTAAGTTATTTTACATCACGCAATATTTCTTTGTTGGATGTGAATTTTAACAAATCTTTCGTTGGGTTAAATTCACTTCTAATATTGAACATAAAATAATTTTATGCAGAATACTAGAAATAGTTTATGCAGAAAATAGTGAACAATTTTCATGAGAAAACAGTGAACAGTTTTACTTAATGCAGAAAAAAGTTTTACTTAATGAACAGTTCTACATTCAACTAGTTCGAACTTATTTTACAAATTCGAATTTTTCGAGGCATTTACCGTTGGGTGATTTATACGAATCATTCATTTTTCTTTCATGGAGTTTGTCCATTATTCATATGGTTACATATTTAAAAAAACACAACAACCATTTAAGTGCAATAACTGCGCCAATGCTAAAAACAGTTTATGCAGAAAACAGTGAACAATTGTTATGAGAAAACAATGAACAGTTTTAATTGATGCAAAAAACAGATTTTATGAATGCGGTAAGTAGTTTCGAATATATAGTAAACATGATGTGTAGAGAGAAAATTTTATTAACGTAGAAACAGATTTTATCAATGTAGAAAAACAAATTCGATTATTGTGAAATTTAAACATGAAAAAGCATTCAGATTTGGCTTTTAAATTTAGAAAACATTATTTCACTAGGTGTTTTATGAGAAAACAGCGAACAATTTTTTAAATAGTGAACAGAAAATAATATACGCATAAAAGAGAGTGAACAATTTTTTAAATAATGCTGAACAGAAAATAATTTCATGCAAAATGCTAAAAATAGTTTATGCAGAAAACAGTGAACAATTTTTATGAGAAAACAGTGAACAGTTTTAATTAATGCAAAAAATAGATTTTATGAATGCAGTAAGTAGATTTGAATATACAGTAAATATGATGTGCAGAGAGCAAATTTTATTAATGTAGAAACAGATTTTATCAATGCAGAAAAATATATTTGATTATTGTGAAATTCAAACATGAAAAAGCATTCAGATTTGGCGTTTAAATTTAGAAAACACGATTTCACTAGGTGTTTTATGAGAAAACAGTGAACAATTTTTTAAACAGTAAACAGAAAATAATTTATGCAGAAAAGAGAGTGAAGAATTTCTTAAATAATGCTGAACAGAAAATAATTTTATGCAAAATCGTAGAAATAGTTTATACCGAAAACAGTGAACAATTTTTATGAGAAAACAATGAACAATTTTAATTAATGTAGAAATTAAATTCATATTTTGAAATTAAAATCTCTATATTTTATAATGCTTAAGTTTAAATAAATAAAAACATAAAAAAGCCACTGTGGGGGGTGAAAAGCCCAACCTAACGTATTGGGCCCAATGCCCTATTTGAAGACCACTGTTTGTCCAAAGAGATGAAAACACTCGAGTAGAGGCCCATGTAAAAGAAGCATGTCTGGAGAGGAGCATGGTCATAATCTGAGAAGACATTCTATTGTCCAAGGAGTCCATTACCCTCGGATCCGAAGAAACTGGGTCCGACAGGCGTCTGGGAAGCTTAAATGATCCTCCTGACAGGTGTAAGGATAGAGATGAACCTCAGGCACGCATGAAGATAGCAGGAGCGGAGAAATATCTAGAAGACAAACTTCAACCACCACATTAAATGCACTACACCTACTTTCCTGGCCGCATTAATGTGGAGAAGACTCCTGAACAGTGCACTCTCAGCTACCGCCACTCACACAAGGCTAAATAGGGTACATGATGGGACATGCACTCAAGTGGGCGTCTAGATGATGAACAAGTGGACGATGAAGATGAAGAGAGGGGGTACTATATAAGAGGGAAAGCCCTCTGATAATGGGCGATCGAAAAAAGAGAAGGAGAGAGGAGAGAACTCCATTACTGTAGCTCTAAGAATTGTAACCCAAGTTCATTCAATACAATTTCCTCTTCGGACGTCTATGTTAACACTTGTCCGAGCACGATTGAATGCCAATTTATTCACAAGCACTGCAGTCCAATACTGTTTAATTCATTACTAGCCTAGCTCTTTCACCCACTCTCTACAAATTTATTGTCTTGGGTTCATTGGGCTCACAACCCATACCTTTTTGGGCTTGGGCTACAAAAATTGACCCTACAATTGGCGCCGTCTGTGGGAAGAGTTTGTGCAAGGGTGAAAACAACAATTGATGATGGCAGGACAAGGTGAACAACAAGCAGAATCCAGGGCATCCCAACACGTGGACCCTTTTGTTAACTTAGAGAGGAGACAAGATCATGAGGGCAGTGCACACACTGTGCGCGTTAGCCAAAGCCAGTCACAGGGCGGAAGTCACATGTCCCATGCAGAGAAGAACCGGGATTTGCAACTGGAAGTAGAAAAGCTAAAAAGGGAGTTGCGCCATGCAAAGAGGAAACGGGCGTCCTCGTATTCTGATAAGGACCTTGATGACGAGCGGGATGTCACTTATCAACATAAATCTAGGACACCAGCCAGCGAGTCCTACACCTATGAAGAGGAGTCCCATCGTAAAAGGCAACGCAGAAGCCTATCACGTGGGGACATGGGAAACGATGCCATGAGCAGGGCTCTGAATCAGATTTCTAGGTCACCTTTCACGCGCAGGATTGAGGAGGCGAGACTTCCTCGGCTCTTTAACCAACCAACGTTCACCATCTACAATGGTAAAACAGACCTCGTGGAGCACGTGAGTCATTTTAACCAAAGGATGGCTGTCTACTCCAGAGATGAAGCTCTGATGTGTAAGGTTTTCCCTTCCAGTCTTGGGCCAGTTGCCATGAGGTGGTTTGACGGTCTGAAGGCAGACTCCATCAACTCCTTCAAAGAGCTCACTCAAGCATTTGGCTCCCGTTTTGTCACATGCCGAAGAGTGGCCAGACCCTTCTCTTCACTGCTATCCTTGACCATGCAGGAGGGTAAGTCCTTGAAGGCATATTCAGATAGATACTGGGAGATGTTCAATGATATGGAGGGCAACTCTGATGCAATGGCCCTCAGCACATTCAAGCTCGGCCTCCCTACTGACCACGGTTTGAGGACGTCTTTATCTGGCAAACCGGTCACAAACATGCGTCAACTTATGGACCGCATAGAAAAGTATAAGAGAGTTGAAGAAGATCAGCAGCAAGGCAAGGGAAAGGACAAGGTTATCCCCCAAGAGAGGAGGGATTTCAGGTCGGACCGTTACAACCACAGTAAGCCGCGGAGAGATTTTGCTGGGCAATCAGGATCGATAAATCCTCAAGCGGTCAACATTGTGCTCAAAGAGCCAGTGCACCAGGTCTTGGAAAAAATCAAGAATGAATCATTCTTCAGGTGGCCGAACAAGATGGTAGGAAATCCCGAGAGGCGCAACCATAATCTCTACTGCCAGTACCATCAAGACCACGGGCATACCACGGAGGATTGTAGGAGCCTGTGGGATCACTTGAACCAACTGGTTCGTGATGGTAGACTAAAACACCTCTTACACCCCTCCAGCAGCCAAGGAGGGCAGATGGGCTCAGGGCCACGAAGAAATGACCCTTCAAAGCTGCCACTAGGGACTATTAACGTCGTCTTCGCCGCGCCGGGGAGAACAGGATCCTGGCCATTGAAAGTTATGTCGGTAGGCCGACCATCAGCAGGGGAGTCAAGCCGAGGGCCGAAGAGAATTAAGCCTGGTGCCTCGCTGGAGATAAGGTTCTCGGACGAAGACATGATTGGCACCATTCAACCCCATGATGATGCATTAGTCATCACCCTCAGAATAGGAGGGTACGATGTGAAGAGGGTGATGGTGGACCAGGGTAGTACTGTGGAGATAATGTACCTAGATCTCTACAAGGGGCTAGGCCTAAAACCCCAAGACCTGACACCATACAATTCCCTCCTCATAAGCTTTGAAGGAAGGGCTGTCACCCCGAAAGGCCGGATACGTTTGTCTGTGCAGGCTGACTCCGAAGTGGTAGAGGTGGACTTTATAGTTGTGGACGTATATTCACCTTACACGGCACTCGTAGCCAGACCTTGGATTCATGCACTTGGGGCTGTTCCCTCCACTTTGCATCAGAAGGTCAAATACCCATCTGAAGGGCAGATTCATGAGATCCAAGGAGACCAGTCCGTGGCCCGACAGTGCCTAGTGGCTGCCATTCAACATGAGCCCCAAGCCGAATCCTCGTCCTGAGCCGAAAGGGGTTTATAGCAGTTACAGTCTCGGGAATTGCCCGTCGAGGGTTCAGACGAAGGCACTCGATGTGAAGATTTAATGAAAGTGGTTATTGGAGATGATCCTGATAGGTTTTTCCAAGTCGGATCTCAGCTGCCTCTTCAAGAGAGGGAAGAGCTAATAGAGTTCCTCAAGCAAAATCTTGATGTATTTGCCTGGAGTGCTTACGAAGCCCTAGGGGTAGACCCGGAGTTCATATGTCACCACTTGAGGGTAAATCCGCTGATCACCCCCAAGAAACAACCTCCTCGGCGCCCGTCCAAGGAACATGCTGATGCAGTAAGAGAAGAGACTAGATGACGCAAAGGGCAAATGGGTAGAGGAATTGCCACATGTACTTTGGGCTTACAGAACTACGCCTCACAGGTCTACCGGAGAGACCCCCTTCTCAATGACCTATGGGGCTGAAGCTGTCCTTCCTTTGGAAACCGGGTTCCCAACATTAAGAACTAGCTCGTTTAGTCCGACCAGCAACAATGAGCAACTAGAGAAGAGTTTGGACTTGATTGAGGAAAGGAGGGAGAGTGCAATGGTTCGGCTGGCACACTACCAACAGAAGCTCAAACAGGGCTATGATGCTAACGTGAAGCTAAGGCCTCTAGAGCCTGGTGATCTGGTGCTGAGGAAAGTTGTGGGCACTGCGAAGAACCCAGCTTGGGGAAAATTAGGACCTAATTGGGAAGGGCCATATCGTATCACTTCAAGAGTTGGCATTGGGGCATATTTCTTAGAAGACCTGGATGGTCATGTAATACCACGTCCTTGGAATGTAAATAACCTCAAGACGTACTTCTATTAATCGAATCTTTTCTTCAGCCGATATGCCAATTCGCTACGTAAAGTGTTCTCCCAAGTGTTTAAACTTAAATCCAGTCATGCCTGTAATCCTCGGACCAGATGATTCGGGTTAGTTAGCACTCATTCACCTTTCTCTCTAGTGTTTAAACTTAAATCCAATCATGCCTGTAGTCCTCGGACCAGATGATTAGGGTTAGTTAACACTCCGTTATAGTTCTCTAGTGTTTAAACTTAAATCCAATCATGCCTGTAGTCTTCGGACCAGATGATTAGGGTTAGTTAACACTCCGTTATAGTTCTCTATTGTTTAAACTTAAATCCAATCATGCCTGTAGTCCTCGGACCAGATGATTAGGGTTAGTTAACACTTCATTACAGTTCTCTAGTGTTTAAACTTAAATCCAATCATGCCTGTAGTCCTCGGACCAGATGATTAGGGTTAGTTAACACCCCGTTACAGTTCTCTTTAGTGTTTAAACTTAAATCCAATCATGCTTGTAGTCCCCGGACCAGATGATTTGGGTTAGTTAACACTCCGTTGCAGTTCTCTAAGTGTTTCAATTTAAATCCAATCATGCCTGTAGTCCTCGGACCAGATGATTAGGGTTAGTTAACACTCCGTTGCAGTTGTCCAAGTGTTTAAACTTAAATCCAATCATGCCTGTAGTCCTCGGACCAGATGATTAGGGTTAGTTAACACTCCGTTGCAGTTGTCCAAGTGTTTAAACCTAAATCCAATCATGCATGTAGTCCTCGGACCAGATGATTTGGGTTAGTTAACACTCCGTAGCAGTTCTCTAAGTGTTCAAACTCAAATCCAGTCATGCCTGTAGTCCTCGGACCAGATGATTTGGGTTAGTTAACACTCGAATACGTTTGTTCCCCATGGTCCTTGAACCAAATGACACAGGTTAGTCAATACCCCCACACAGCTATTGTCACTAGGGCTTAGCACTAAAATTCTTGATTGCGTTTAAATTGATTCTAACTTATGACTGTCTTCCTTAGTTATGTTTAATTCAGAGCCGAGGGGTAGTAACACTTTACACATTTGGAAAGACATGTGAAACTTACATAATTACTCGCTGCAATCATTACTTATTAATAACTCTTATACGGGCTGTTCTTTTCAGTATCAATTTCAATTACTTATACCATCAGTATGATATACTAATCAAGTTTATTCGCATTGTTATGTTATAATTGCAATGTACAGTTATATGTAGCAGTAATAAGTTATAACACATGCATCGAAAACACTAGAAACAAAAGGGAAGCCATTTCATTAATAAAAAGAAAGGGGTTTACAATTCTTTACATAAACACAAAAATAAGTACAAGTGCAAAACAAAAGCCCCTATATTTAAGTCTTCGGTTGAGGGGCCACAGGGTCGGCAGCCTGTCCTGTCCGAGTAGCAACAGCTTCTGGGGCTTGGTCCTTGGGCTCAGAGGGGGTCTTCCCCTTTTCCAGCCTTTCGCCCTTGTCCTTGGGTGGCTCAGCTTGTTTGCCCTTGTCACCTGGCTGGTCAGACTCCTTGGAGGCCTCAAGGTTGGCAGGAGAGACTTGGTTGGCCAGGGGTTGGTCCGAGGCCTTTGGGAGCTGTGTAGGAGGATCATCCACTGGGAGCTCTCGGATCTCTGGATCGTAGTATATGCTCCCAGGCAGCCTCAGCTCTGAGTCAGCAGGGACTCCAGCAGTGTCCAGCGCCTTACTCCAAGTTATGCCGCAATAATCTCGACTAACCGAGGCAAATTGCTCCATAAGCTGGGACGAGGTCTCATCCACCCCCAATTGGTATGCCGCTTTTCTCTCGGCCTTGATTGCCTCCTTGGCCAGTTGGGCGTTCTGCTCGGCTAATCGGGCGCTCTCCTTGGCTTTCTTAAGCTCAGCTGTAAGCCCTTTCACCAACTCCCTCTCGGTTGCCAAGTTGATCTCGGCCATATGCAGCTGCTTGCGTTGCTCTTTAGCCTGTTTTTCAACATTTTTGATACCCGCATCGAGGCTTTTCTTCTGATTGGTCATCTTTTTAAAGTCCTCGGACAGATGGGCATATTCCTCCTTCAGCTGGCCCAGAGATTTCTCCGCCTCGTTTCGAGAGCAGATCGCTGTCTGGGCCTCAAGATGGTTCTTTTTATTCCACTCCTCGACCACATAGATCTGCTGGGTGACCTACATAATGGAAATTCCGAATATAAAGCACAGAAAAAGGGGAAAAGCAAAAGTGTCAGTGATTCAACTAATCGAACTGAGCTCGCTTACCATGGCCATATCCCTCTTAAGGGATTGAAAGAGCTCCTGTTGGTTGAAACGCCTGTAGGAGTCCATGTCGTGGGGAAGGAGGAGTGGCTGCTGTAGGGCCTCAGCAACATAACCTGCCCTTCCTCCATCGTAATTCCTGAGGGAGGTCTCCCAGAAGATTGGAGCGCCATTCAACTCCAACCTTGGAGACCAGATTTGTGGTCCTCCTCGACGGACATCTGCCACTATGACCTTATCTCGGCTTTCAGTGGACGAGGCCCTTTGGGTCCGGTGGTCTTTCACCACCTTCTGCTGCTTGGTCCCTTTGGCTGGCAGCACTTGCCTTTCCTCAGCATTAAGGAAGGGCCTCTTCTTCCTCAAGTCAGGAACGGGCTTTAAGCCGGGGTCAGGAACCTGGGATGGCACTGGAGGCAGATTCACCACTGGTTGGGAAGTCCCAGTACCTTTCTGCTCGGCCTTTTTGCCTCTACCCTTCATTAAACTCCTCAAATCCATGTCTTCGTCCGAGGAGTCTTCAGAATGAGCAGCTAGCAAAGTATGGTGAATGCCTGATTGTCTGTCGGTCTCTTCCTCGATGTCTGAGACCTCTATCACTCAATTTACACCTGAAGCCTCTCCCCCGAACTGAAATTTGTCTATTTGCTCTTCTAGCGAGGAGGTGGAAGAGCCGACCCTCTCACCCTCAACCACCTGTTCGAGGGGAACTTGCTGGAGCGGCTGGACGAGAGGGGGTATAGCCTGAGGGTTTGGAAGGGGTACGGGTGCAAGCTCGTATGGCGCCAAAAAACCCTTCCAAGCAACGTCAATGTGTTTAAGGCAATGATCTCCCCGGGTAATCGCGTTGCCGACTGGTTGGAAACTCTTTGGCTTTCCTATGTATCCCAGAATAAGGGAAGCCGATCGGAGCTGCCCGTCCTCACTCACGAAAATCTCTAATCTTAATAGAAAATTAAGGGCGGCGATGTTTGTAAGGCTGAGCCGAGGAGAAACGCGGTTTTTATCTGTTACAAGTCACAGCAGAACTTTGTTACTCAAAAATAGCAACACAAGAAGAATTAAAAATCATTAAAAGACGAGGATCCTAAGCCTATGGTTAGTGTGCCTAAATCTAACATGTCCCACCTGGCTCTCCATGCTTGGTCGGGCAGTGAGGGCCGTCATACCATGCGCCCGAGACGATCACGTAGTCGTCTTTCATCCCTTTGTTGGATTTGGGGAGGCAGGAAATGAGCCTAACAATGTCGGACCGGGATTTTAAATAATATCCCCCCCTTGCTGGCTGTGGTACTCGTACATGTGTACCACGTCGAGCCAGGTGAGTCCCAATCCTAGGTGAAGGTTAAGGTCCTCAATTGCTCCTAAGATCCTAAACATGTTAGGCGCGCACTGCCAAGGAGTAAGCCTATGGTTTCGAAGATAGCTAGTGGTGATGGGACCCATGGGGATTGTCATTCCCCTTTCTAGGAAGGCGATGAGGGGGATCACGACTTCTCCCGTTTTCCGATCAGTCAGTATTTTCTCCGGAGGGCAATACCTTACCCCCACGTTTGGAGGTATGCGATATGTGGCCCTAAATTTCTCCAACTGGGCAGGACTGTCCACCCGATACTGGAGTTTACCCATTACGTTTAAACGGAAAAATGGAAGCACTGAGTGTAGCAACCAGGGAGTAACCGTTCAAAGGGCGAAAAAGTTGTCCGAAGAGAGGACTGAAGGCTCGAGAAGAGGAAAACTTACAAGAACTGAACTGGAAATCGATCTTCGAACGCGCAGAAGGATTCTTGATGACTTTGGGAAAGATTGAAATCGGCGACTGAAAGAGCTCGGAGCAGTTATGTGCTTGTTCTTGTTGGAGGGTCTGGGAGTTGCAAAGTAAGGAAGGAATGACTTCCTCTGAGGTTTTATACGAGGTCAAACGAAGGGTCAGGGGCCATCCCGCCCAAATTCTGAAGAAAAAATCACATCCGTTGGATCTACAGCCTACCGTTGGATGCCAAGGACAAAACGCCGCCTGAAGTAAATGACATCGCCTCGGGGAGACTGAAACGACAGCGGCATTAATGAAGCGCCTACTTCTATGCCCACACACGTGCCAATTCAAATTTTTTTCTGTTCTCAAGCTTTTGCTCCGTGACAAGTCAAAATCCTACTTTTTCTCTTCGGATGCGAAGGAAAAACTAAAATTTTGAGGGGCTATTGTGGGGGGTGAAAAGCCCAACCTAACGTATTGGGCCCAAGGCCCTATTTGAAGACCACTGTTTGTCCGAAGAGATGAAAACACTCGAGTAGAGGCCCATATAAAAGAAGCACGTCTGGAGAGGAGCATGGTCATAATCCGATGAGACATTCTATTGTCCGAGGAGTCCATTACCCTCGGATCCGAAGAAACTGGGTCCGACAGGCGTCTGGGAAGCTCAAATGATCCTCCTGACAGATGTAAGGATAGAGATGAACCTCAGGCACGCATGAAGATAGCAGGAGCGGAGAAATATTTAGAAGACAAACTTCAACCACCACATTAAATGCACTGCACCTACTTTCCTGTCCGCATTAATGTGGAGAAGACCCCTGAACAGTGCACTCTCAGCTACCGCCACTCACACAAGGCTAAATAGGGTACATGCTGGGACATGCACTCAAGTTGGCGTCTAGATGATGAACAAGTGGACGATGAAGATGAAGGGAGGGGGTACTATATAAGAGGGAAAGCCCTCTGATAATGGGGGATCGAAAAAGAGAAGGAGAGAGGAGAGAACTCCATTACTGTAACTCTAAGAATTGTAACCCAAGTTCATTCAATACAATTTCCTCTTCGGACGTCTATGTTAACACTTGTCCGAGCACGATTGAATGCCAATTTATTCACAAGCACTGCAGTCCAATACTGTTTAATTCATTACTAGCCTAGCTCTTTCACCCACTCTCTACAAATTTATTGTCTTGGGTTCATTGGGCTCACAACCCATACCTTTTTGGGCTTGGGTTACAAAAATTGACCCTACAGCCACTTATTTTTATCTTTATGTTTATTTGTCGATTATCCCCAAAGCAAAAAAAAAAAAATTTACACGGTACTCGAGTTTGGTAAACTCAAGTACTGTGTAAATTTTTTTATCTGGAGTATTTATAAAACGTACTCGAGCCTGGTATGCTCGAGTATTGTGTTGCGTGGAACTCGAGTTTATCAAGCTCGAGTACCACATAATTTTTTTTAATCGCACAAATTCCAGCTCAGTAGTGCCACGGTGGCGGAATTGATGAGGAACTCGAGTTCTAGAAAAAGTGGTACTTTGCTATTTATTTCCGAAACAGTGTTTTTTTGCTAAAAATTTCAAAAAAAAGTGGTATTTGGCCATTTTGGCCTGTATTTCATGTCCAAAATAGTATCTACTCTTTTAGGTTCCACATGGCAGCCGCAGTCCTAAAAGTAAAACCTACGACCGCATATGAATAAAAGTGGAAAATTGTAGGTACATATAGTATTGGTTTGGATACAGCGTTTTGTAGTGTTGCGTTTTCAATGTTGCGTTTTCATTTTTCTTTTTCTTTTTTTTTTTGCTTTCACGCGGTTCAGGAGACAGAATTTACTGTTCATGAGACAAATGTTACTGTTCACGCACTGTTACAGTACTATTCACGCACTGTTCATAGTACCCACAACCACTTTATTAAAAAAAAATATTAAAAATGGGTCTCACGGCACTATTCATACATTTAAAAATTATTTTGCTACAGTGTTTTCTACAACAATCAGTTTTCAGCAAAAATAAGTTGTATCCAAACGGACCCATAAAGAGTACAAAGAAATTGGGCTCCCCAGTGGCGGCAAGGTGAGTCATGCCCCCACCCCCCCCCCCCCCCAAAATTTTTTTTTTTTGAAAAAAGTTGAAATATATGGATTTGTAATGAGTTATCCTATTTTTTAGGAAAATAAATAAATAAATAAATAAATAAAAAAAAAACTCAAGGTTTATATCCTATTGACCCCTTTTCTCCTGTTAATTTTTTTATTTATAAAATTACAATTCTATTAGTGATTACTGATTAGTGATAAATTTAAATATCAATAACTTAAATTAATTGGGTATTCATCAACTTGTGATAAGCATATAGTTTTTAACAATTATGTCAGGAAAAATTATAACCTTTGCTCCTACCTTGTTAACAGTGGCGGTGCCACGTTCACACCCTAACCTGGAAAAAAAAAATTTATATATGATAGTTAAAATTTTTTTATTTGTTTACCCTTAAAAAAAATTAGAAACACCTTCAACTAAAATTAGGAACACCCTCAAATAAAAAAAAATAAAAAAAAATTATTTGTTCTACTTTAAAGCCAAAAAAAAAAAAGTCCAAAAATTTGTTTTGAACTAAAATATGAAAAAAAAAAAAAAAAATTGTAACAGAGCAAGCCCTCCAGGGAAAAAAAGCCCAACATCAATCCTAAAAAATAAATTACAAACCCAATCTAAAGAAAAAAACAAGGTAAAGCAAACCCAACATGGTAGCAAACTCATGGATTCTCAAAAAATAAAAATAATAAAAAACCAAAACTCAATATACGCGATTACAACCTAACCTAAAGAAACTAGAGCAATAGATTCATCAACTAAAGCAAAACCAGAATAGAGCACATCAATGACAACAACCAACGAATGGCCCCTCCGCCTCGAGCAACGTTGCAACAGAGCACATCAGTCATCACATCGGGCCTCAAACTCAAGCTTTAGAACCAGAACGGCTGAACACACCATGCATCGGAGATTAGAGATCGGATCGGGAGATCGGTCTTCCTCGCCTTGATGTGCTACCTGACAGCGACGCCCCTCAGCCTCAGGCCTCCTTGCTCCCTCAACCTTAAGGTGTTTCAGCTTTTTATCTCTTTAGTCTCTTACATATACAGGTTAATGGATTAATGGGTATGAGTTTCTCTCTTAGACTCTCTGTCTCTTTCTCTTTATCTGAAGGCTGAAAGCAAATGAGAGTCTCTCTCTCTCTCTCTCTCTCTGAGACTTTATTTGAAACTTTATTTGATTGCTTAAGCTTTACCTTATCACTTTATTAATATTTGCCCATATTTTTGACTTTATCCGTTGGTGTTGGTGTTGGTGAGATACAATTAATTGTCTTTTAGTCTATTGTGATTTGTGATTGTGAATTTTTCTGATTGGCTCATGTGATTGGGGGTCATGGGGCTTGTCTATTGAGTGGGGAGTGAATGGGGGCATGGGGCCGGGGTGGGATATTTGAATTGAGGGAAGTAAATGCACATGGGGTGTGTGCTAGTGCAACTAATAAACAATAATTTAATTAACTAATAATTAATTGGGGGAAGTAACTAATAAACAATAATTAATAATTTAATTAACCAATACATTATAAAAGATAAACAAATTAAATTATGTTAGGCTAAACAACAATTAATAATTTTATAATTAATGAAACAACAATATAACAAATTATACTTTATAAAAGACAAACAAATTAATGAAACAACTAAACAACAATAATTAATAATTTTATTAATATTTCAAATGAACTTATAGTTTATTGTTTATTCTTTTGCTAGAATTATGGACAAATATTTGATAAGAAAATCACGTAGAAGACAATTGTAAACTTTATGTATTTTCGTGTTTTTTTATTGTTGTTGTTATCAATATACAAATTTTTCTTTTTATTAGATTGTGTAATTTATACTTGTTGAGGAACACCTTAAAAAAAATTCCTGAAGCCGCTAGCGCTCGTTAAAAAGAAATAATAATAGTTCCTCTTGCTTACTTTGACTATGATAGCAGTATTTCTCAAAAATTACACCACCACAAAACACAACACCACCAATAAATTTACAACTGAATTGTTAAGCAACTCACGCTGAGTCTACATGTGAGTCTTTGATCATTTTCTTAGTTTTAGTCCTCTCTCTCTCCATTCCATAATTTCTCAATTTGTCTCCTTCTTTCTTTGTCTCTGACTTTGATTTCCCTTTTCTTTTATCTTCTTTTACTTCAGGCTCTTTAAACTTGACTCTAAAGTTTTTAAGTGCCTTTAAGTTGTTTCAATTTCAAGAAAATCTACTATCCACTTGTATGGTTAAAAACCTAACACTTAGCAATGTTAATTAACATATATAGTAACCACATATCTCTTTCTCTCTCTTTTAATTTTGTTAAAGTAACTATTTTTTTCTCTACTACCCAGGTAGTAGGTATGTGATTCTTCTTCATTTTTTTTTTTTAATTGATAGATATTTTATAATATAACATATAATATAATAAACTAATAATAGTTTGATAAAAGTATATAATATATCATATAAATAAAATAATGGAAGATTTTAACAATCTTTAACCAATTAGTAAAATTTTATCTTAATTATAATACTAAATCTAGGTCTATTGACAAATTAAAAAAACTATTAAGTTATAAAGTACTTAACTATTGAAAATTTCTTATAAAAAAATATTGAAATGAGTTATGTATATATTTTTTATTTGGCCCCCCCAAGCATAAATTCTAGGCTCCGCCACTACTCCCTCCTTTCACATTTAATGAGTGAACCCTACCATAAATATGAAAGGAGAAAGTACTATTCTCTATGCTCCAAAAATACTTAAAAATTTCTTAATAAAAGTAAGGGTGAAACTTTTGTGGAAAAAGAATTGGGAATGGGAAGTGTTTCTACCAATGAATATGGGGAGCAAATTTTGATGAGGCCGGCCTCATGTTGTTAAATTTACCTGGCTTTAGGCTTAGATGATTCTTCTTACTTCTCTTTAAATTACTTAGGAAAACAAAAATTAAAATTTGCACAATAAAGAAAAAGTCATGTTCTAATACTAAAGTTTTACAATAAACATATTTTTGATTCCTATATTTTTGTTCTATTTTCAAATTGGTCATTACTTTTTTTTGGTAGTTCCTTGTGTTTTAAACTTGGAATAATTTTAGTCTTTGTCATCATCTCATTTATGGAAAATGCTTATGTGGCTGACGATTGTTAATTAAGTTTTAATATTAGGTGTTTTTCGTAAGTAAGATGATAGAATAGACAAAAATAACAATAAATTTTATATTTTAAGGACCAAAATGAAAACTGTGAAAACTTGTAGACCAAATTGAAATTAGGGCCAAAATATAGGGATCAAAAATGTGTTTTGCATTATTTTTATATTTATTACCCATGTTAAGGAATAAACCATTTTGGTTATGAATAATTGTTATTCATTTTAAATAACAATTAATCCTAAGTAAGAATTATTCCTTATAATACTTGTAAGGACCAGGTTTGGGGCTTTTCTGCGTGTTGTGAGAGTGGACCCAAGCCCAGCTAGCCTTTCAATGAATTTATAGAGAGCGGGGTCAAGAACTAGGCCCTAGTGAAGGATGCAACGGCCATGCATGGTTGCTCGTTGATTTAAATAGTATGAACGTGGATAAAAATGAACAATGATGCTCCTCGGCCCTTCTCTTGGGAGCTTGCAGTTCTTATTACTTCTTTAGTGATTGGTTACAAGGACTTCTGGGAGAATACAGGTTGCTACCGTACTCTTTCCTTCAGATCCCTCCTCCAAGAGGGATTCCTTACATTATATACTTCTTTCTCAATTCATCCTAGCCCTACATTTGTTGGGCAACCAGGCCACTACTTGAGTGTCTGTCCCATCAACCGCCTTCCCATTCTTCTTGTGGGTTGCAGCAACCAAGGCAGCACTGTTCTGGAGTCCCCTCCTCATTAATGCGGTCAGGACGTTAGTTGTGGGCATTTAATGTGGAGGTGACAGTTCGTCCTAGACTTGCTCCTCCACCATGCTTCCATTGCTGACGTGTGGTACTTACTCTTTCCTCTTTGGATATTCAGGAAGACCCCCCCTGATGGTGTGTCACCTGTTCACTTTATGGTCTCGGATGTCCGAGGACAGCGTCGTCCTCGGACCAGCTTCTTGGGCAATGAGCTTCTTACTTTCATCCTCGGACCCTGTATACATCCTCGGCGTGGGCTTTTGGGCCTGGTTTGAAGTGGGCCGAGGCTGTTTGACTTTCTGGCCCCACAATAGCCCCTCAAAATCTTACTGTCCGCATCCTCGGGCGGAGAGAAGGATTTTGACATCCTCGGGCCTATTCCGTGTCCAGTCGAGTTTTGTCCCCCGTTAATGTTGGGGTCTTTTCACCTGCACAAGGCGCATTGCTGACGCTTCGGTGCGCGCAACGTGTCCTTCATTAAATTCTGACGGCTCTGTGCTCCCCACGTTCAATGAGGTGATGCCAATCTAACGGTGGGGGTTCGCCTCGCATTTATGGGCGGGAAAACCTGCATGGTTCCTCGATTTGGGGTATAAATACCCACTCGAACTGCTTTTTCCTCTTTTTCATTCGCAATCCAGAGTTCTTGCGCGTATATCCTGAGTCCAGCCAAATTTTCACTTACATCTCCAGCACAAAAAGCCAGTCCGAGGAGCTTCTCCTCATTTCTGTAAGTCACTCTATCCCTCTCTGAGCTTTCTTCCTTTCTACTCCTCCATCTCTTTCATTTACTTTCTCTTAGTTTTCTTAGGCGTCACTTGGGATGGGTAGATTTAAGAAGTATGTCTACACCGAGGAGGTGATGGAGAAATTCATCGCCGACTATAAGATACCGAGCAACGTGGGCTTGAGGTATTCTGAGGAGGGGGAGTGGCTCCTTCGGAGGAAGGAGGGCGAGGTGGTGATTCCCATCGTCGCCTTCCTCGAAGGTGGCATGAGAATCCCCATGGGGTCGGTGATGAGGGGTTACCTTACGTACTTCCGACTGGCCCCCACCCAGTGCGCCACCAACGTCTTCAGAATTCTGGGTTGTGTGGATGCCCTGAACGAGAAGATGGGGCTAAGGTTGACCCATCACAACGTGAACTGGTGTTACAACCTCCAGCAATTAAAGGGCAAGTCGTACTACATGAAGATAAGGGACGATAGGGTCCGGCTTATCCAGTGCCTCCCTAAGTCCAGCAAGGGGCTTAACAAGGATTTCCTCATCGTGTCCGGAGAATGGCACGATGGCCTTCACTGCCCAACGACGGAGGGGACACCGGGTGGGGCAGTGGGAATAAGAGGGGATCCAAGTTCTCTTTTCTTTTTCTTCTTCTTCTTTTTTATTTTTATTTTTTTTTTATTTTTATTTTTTTATTTTTTTTACTGTTGGTGCAATTTGCCCCGTTTGGTTACTAACATGAATGTGCCTTCTTTCTGCAGATCCACACGCCTACGAGCGTCACTTCAGCCTGGTCAACAGGGAGGATTTGCAGAAAGTGCTAAGGGCAGCGGTCTTCGAGAACGAAGCCGACCATCAAGTTAGGGCTGCTCACTAGATCTTGGGTTACACTCCGGTTCAAAAGTCGTTTGTCGCTCCGAAGTACGTGATCAGAGCAAAAGACCCTCGGCTGCAGAGAATCACTGTAACTGAGCACGGGTTCCTGTTCCCCGAGGAGCCCTCCACTCTAAGAGGTGTTGCATTAGCAGGCCCCTCCTTCTCCCACAGGTCCGCCGAGGCCGGAGAAGAAAATCTAGAGAGGGAAGAGGAAGTTGCAGATTTTGACCCTGCCGAGGACGAGTTCGACATTTTTGATCAAGTCCATCAGTCCGAGGATCCTCCTGGAGACTTGGGCGATCCTCGTTTAACCGAAGCAGACTTTCTAGCATCAGAAACCTTTCCTCGGCCTGAGATGGGTTACAAGAGGAAAACCCGCACCAATCTACTAGACCTGATCGAAGGCCAGCCGGGGAAGTCCCAGTCGAAGCTTCCCCCTCCTCCTCCCAAGACTCAACCTACCCAGACTAGGTCGGCCTCTGCCCAGTCTAGGCTTCCTCCTCTTCCGCCTTAGACGAGTCTGCCTTCTGGGTCCGTGCCCACTGATCCCAAGCAGAGGAAGGACAAGGGCAAAAGGCTTATGGAGGACAAGTCAGTGTCCTCGTAGGATGGGGACAACACTCTGCGACCTTCTAAGCAGATAAAGATAGGCCCCAAAAGCCAAGATAGGCAGGTCATTACTCTGCCCGAGGCTTAGGCCTGGCTTCCCGCCCCAATGCTCCATGAGGAGCCTCTGAGGGATGACTCCTCCCTCAGGGATTTTAGGAAGGGCGAAGGTGCGCACGTGGCCGACGCGCTGGAGAGGTGCTTGCTTCTCCCTGTGGACATGGCTGAGCTGGAGACTTTGAGGAGCAAACAGGTCTTCCTCAGCCTCAAGCGATACTTGGGAATGGTAAGACCCCTAGCCCTGGTGATTTTTCTGACTTCAGTTTTTCTTCCTTTTTCTGAGCTTTGCTGATTATGCATTCGTTTTGTTTGGTAGGCCGTCCAGGCCACCTACAGGTTGGAGGCGGCGGCCAACGACCAAGGAAGGGCCTTCGATGCGGAGCGTGAGAAACGTTTAGAGGCCACTCGGACCTTCAAGACCTCCGAGGCTAACCTCGCCACGGCCAGGGAGGACCTAAAAGCAATGACCAGGGCTCAGGACAGCGCAGTGTCAGGCCTCGCGGGTGCCCAGAAGCAGGCCCAAGATCAGACGAGGCGTCTGGATGAGGCAGAGGAGCAGCTGAAGATCGCAAAGAAGCTGGTTACTGATCTGACCAGTAAGTTGGCTGCTGCTGAGGGAGCCAGAAACGCGGCTGAATGGGCCAAAGACGAAGCTCTGAGGGCTAAGGCTGAGGCAGACTTCGGTAGGGATGAGGCTCTGGCTTCTAAGGAGGACGCCGAGGCGGCAGCTTATGCCGAGGGGGTAGCCGAGACAGAAGCTGCCTACAAAGCTCAAGTCCCTGGGGTATGCAGGCGCTACTGCTCCCAGGTTTGGGGTGAGGCCCTCAAACAAGCCGGGGTCGAGGCCTCGTCCGACCTGTGGAAGGCGAAGAGCGTATACTACCCCCTTGCTATCCGCGAGGCTGCTCCTGATAGCTCCGAGGCTGAGGAGGTTGTTGAGGAAGTTGGGGCTACTCCAGGTGAGGGCGCTTCGGTTGCTGGACTTGCTGTCGAGCCTGCTAAAGGGGGTGATCCTCCTGGGGTGGTTGAGCCAAGGGAAGGCCCCAACGAGGAGGCGCCCCAAGAGGTTGCAGATCCTCCCTCCGACGCCCAGGTCTCCTCCACCGAGGAAGCAGCTATCCTTGCCGTGCCTCTACGGGCTATCCCTTTAAGCCAGAGCTCAGAGGACCCTGAGGCTGCCACGAACCAGCTACCCACTGGGGGGGGGGGGGAGATTAAGCGGAAGGAATAGGCTCCTTAGCGCCTCTGTCTGCCTTGGTTTTGCAGTTTGCTTTGTCTTTGTATCTTTCATCATTTTTTTTTTATTATTATTTTTTTTTTTAACATTGTAATGCGACTCTTACCCAGTAACTTTTATGGACTTAATGTAATTTCGTTTCTCTTTTTATTTGTTCTGGCTAGTTATTCGCTTGCATGTTATCCATTCTCTCTTTTTCTTTTACTTGTATAATCTTAACTCCAATTGTATCTCGACCAATCACGAAGGTAAGTGTAACAACGTGAGGGCGCGTGTGCTTAGGGGGACCCGTTATGTCCCAAGGACTAGGTAGGGCTCTGGTTCCTCCTAGCATAGGTCTCCTTGGAGGTGGTTAGTTTCCCCATAGGCTTGACACTTAGAATCCTTTTGAAGTAGTTAGTTTCCCATAGGCTTGAGTCCGAGGACCATGCAAGGCCTTGGTTCTGTCTAACACTTAGAATCTTTTTGAAGTAGTTAGTTTCCCCATAGGCTTGAGTCCGAGGACCATGCAAGGCCTTGGTTCTGTCTAACACTTAGAATATTTTTGAAGTAGTTAGTTTCCCCATAGGCTTGAGTCCAAGGATCATGCAAGGCCTTAGTTCTGTCTAACACTTAGAATCTTTTTGAAGTAGTTAGTTTCCCCATAGGCTTGAGTCCGAGGACCATGCAAGGCCTTGGTTCTATCTAACACTTAGAGTCTTTAGTTTCCTCATAGGCTTGAGTCCGAGGACCATGCAAGGCCTTGGTTCTGTCTAACACTTAGAATCTTTTTGAAGTAGTTAGTTTCCCCATAGGCTTGAGTCTGAGGACCATGCAAGGCCTTGGTTCTGTCTAACACTTAGAATATTTTTGAAGTAGTTAGTTTCCCCATAGGCTTGAGTCCGAGGACCATGCAAGGCCTTGGTTCTGTCTAACACTTAGAATCTTTTTGAAGTAGTTAGTTTCCCCATAGGCTTGAGTCCGAGGACCATGCAAGGCCTTGGTTTTGTCTAACACTTAGAGTGGACGTCAAAATGCAAGACACATAATCAGGACAGGCTTAAAATCTGAATCAAAAAAAGCTTTCTCATTAATAATAATACATTTTCAAGTTATTTACATTCCATGGGCGAGGTACAGGTTTTTCATCTAAATCTTCTAAATAGTATGCACCTATCCCTGCTACTGAGGTAATTCGGTAGGGCCCCTCCCAATTTGGTCCCAGCTTTCCCCATGAAGGGTTCTTGGCAGCCCCTATGACTTTCCTCAGCACCAAGTCCCCCAGTGCTAGTGGTCTGAGCTTTACGTTGGCGTCATATCCCTGCTTGAGCTTTTGTTGGTAATAGGCCAGCTGGATCATTGCTCGTTCTCTTCGTTCGTCAACCAGATCCAAGCTCCTCCCCAGCAGTTCATCATTGCTGCCTAGAGTGAAAGAGCTCGTCCTTAACGTCGGGAAGTTTGTCTCCAGGGGAATCACCGCCTTGGCACCATAAGTCATGGCAAAAGGTGTTTCCCCCGTTGACCGCCGGGGCGTAGTCCGGTACATCCAGAGAACGTGGGGCAGCTCCTCTACCCATCTCCCCTTGGCGTCATCCAGTATCTTCTTAAGCCCATTGACGATGACCTTGTTGACAGCCTCGGCTTGCCCGTTTCCCTGAGGGTAGGCGGGCGTTGAGTATCTGTTTGTGATCCCAAGTTCACAACAGTACCTTCTGAAGGCCTTGCTATCGAATTGGAGCCCATTATCCAAGATGAGGGTATGCGGGACCCCGAATCGTGTGACAATGTTCCTCCAAAGGGACGGCTCGGTGAGATAGGGATCTCCCTCCTGTGTGGCTCCCACAGATTCCCTCGTGCAGTTCTTCGAGCAGTAATTTTGCTGCCTCGGGGTGGACGCACAATAGGTATGGTCCAGAGTATGAGCGCCTATACAACTTGTGGTCCTCGGACAACCAGAACCGAGAAGCACTCCTTCGTATTTTCTCTGCCTCTGACCTCTCCTCAAGCAGAACATCATCTTTGAGGAATCTCATTATGGGGTCCATCCAGCTGGGGCCCATCCCAACCTGATGGACGGGGATCGCTCCCTTTGCCACCTCACTCGCTCTCTCTAAATGCTCCACAAGTATAATCCGAGGTAGGCCCCCTGCCAAGGACGTTGCGAGTGTGGCTAATGAGTCAGCGTGGCTGTTCCCACTCCTGGGAATATGAGACAAGCTGAAGAGGCCGAACTCCAACTGCAGGTGCTTGACCTGGCTCAGGTACTCTTGCATTCTCAAGTCTCTGGCCTCCATCTCTCCCTTTACCTGTCCTACCACCAATCTCGAGTCTGAGAACATCTCCACCGACTTTCCTCCCATCTTCTGTACCATGACCATCCCTTGCAGTAATGCCTCGTACTCGGCCTCATTGTTTGTGGCCGAGAATCCGAGCCTTAGGGACTTCTCTATGACATGATCTTCAGGGGATACTAAGACTAGTCCCACTCCAGACCCTCTCTGGTTTGCCGCGCCATCAACATATACCTTCCAACATGGTGACCCCGGGATGGAGACTGCCCCAACTGGCTTCTCACCAAAGCTCCTCTCCTCGGCTGCCACTTCTATAGTTGGTTTAGCGAACTCTGCCGTCAAATCTGCCAGAACCTGGCCCTTTATGGAGGTCCGAGGCATGTATTTGACGTCGAAGGCCCCCAGAATGGTGTTCCACTTCGTGATTCTTCCCGTATAATCGGCAGCCCGAAGTATGGACTTCAAAGGTAGTTGGGTTAAAACGACCACCGTGTGGGCCTGGAAATAATGCGGCAGCTTTCGCGTAGCGTGGACCACGGCAAGTATGGCTTTCTCCAAGGGTAAGTATTTGACCTCGGCTTCGTGCAGTGACTTGCTAACGTAATAGACTGGTTTTTGAATGCCATTGTCGTCTCGTATCAGCACCAAGCTCACAGCGTGGTGTGCCACGGCAATGTATGCGTATAGGACCTCGTCGGCCTCCGGATTAGACATGATGGGCGGCCGGGCTAGGTACTCTTTGAGTTGTTGGAAAGCCATGGCACATTCTTCGGACCACTCGAATCCTTTCCACTTATTGATCAGGAGATAGAAGGGTCTGCACCTGTCAGCCGACCTGGAAATGAATCGATTTAGAGTCGCGATCATTCCAGCGAGCTTCTAGATCTCCTTGGGGTTTCGCGGAGGCTTTAGGTTATGGATAGCCCTGATTTGGTCGGGATCAACTTCGATCCCCCGGTGGGTAATGATGTAGCCTAGGAACTTGCCAGATCCCACGCCAAACGAGCACTTGGAAGCGTTTAGGTGTAGCCTGTGCCTTCTCAGGACGTCGAATATACAGCCGAGATCCCCCAAATGTTCGGACACCAGTTTGCTCTTCACCACCATATCGTCAACATAGATCTCGATGTTTTTGCCCAACAATGGCTCGAACATTCTCGTCATCATCCTCTGGTAAGTAGATCCAGGGTTTTTCAAGCCAAATGGCATTACCTTGTAGTGGTAGTTCCCAATGGGTGTCACGAAGGCTATCTTCTTTTGATCCTCCAAGGCTAGTGGGATCTGATGATAGCCTTGAAAGGCATCTAAGAAGCTCATCCGAGGATGGCCTGCGATCGCATCTACCAACTGGTCTATTCGTGGCATTGGGAAGGGGTCCTTTGGGCATGCTTTATTCAGGTTCGTGAAGTCTACACAAACCCTCCATTTTCCACTCTTCTTCTTGACCACCACAGTGTTGGCCAACCACTCGGGGTAAAAAACTTCTTTGATAGCCCCTGCGCGCCTAAGCTTATTGACCTCTTCCCTGATTGCATCGGCGTGCTCTTTTGACGGGCGCCGGGGTGGCTGCTTCTTGGGGATCACAGACGGGTTGACGTTAAGGTGGTGACAGATAAAGGATGGATCAATTCCTAGGGCATCGCAGGGATCCCATGTGAACACGTCAAGGTTCCTCTTGAGGAACTCAAGCAACTCCTCATTCTCCCGGGGAGGCAGTTGGGCTCCGACCTGAAAGAACCTCTCCGGGTCATCGCCGACAACTACTTTTTCTAGGTCTTCACGTTTTGCTTCCTCGACGGTCGTATCAGTTGGCGCCACCGAGGTCATTAATTGCTATAAGTTTTCGGCCGCGGCGGCCGAGGACTCTGTATCGTGCCGATGTGAGATGGCTGCCACCATACACTGCCTTGCCGTGGACTGGCATCCCCGAATCTCGAGGACTCGGCCCCCTGACGGGAATTTCACCTTCTGGTGCAAGGAAGAGGCAACGCCCCCCAAGGTATGGAGCCAAGGTCTTCCTACAATGGCAGTGTAGGGGGAGTACGTGTCCACCACTATGAAGTCCACCTCCACTACTTCCGGGCCGGTTTGAATGGGCAGCCTGATCACGCCCTTTAGGATGACTAGCTTCCCATCAAAGCTCATCAAGGGAGAGTTATAGGGCGTCAAGTCTTCTGGCTTTAGTCCCAGCCCCTTATAAAGGTCGGGGTACATGACCTCAGCCGCGCTGCCACCATCCACCATCACCCTTCTTACGTCGTAGTCCCCAATTCTGAGGGTGATCACCAATGCATCGTCATGGGGTTGGGTGGTCCCGTCCTTGTCCTCCTCGGAAAAACATAGGGTCGGGTGAAAGCCTCTCCTGGCCCTCTTTGGCTCGGACTGGGACTCCTCGGCGGGCATTTGGGTTACAGACAGCACTCGCGAGGGGCGTGTGCCTGTTCTTCCTGGCGCAGCCAGGATCACATTAATCGTACCAGCGGGCTGCCTCATGGCAGTGTCCCTCCGTGGCTCCTGGTAGGTCTGGCCCTGATGGCCGCTGGAAGGGTGCAGGAGGTGCTTCAACTTCCCCTCCCGGACTAGCTGGTCCAGGTAGTTCCAGAGGTTCCTGCAGTCCTCTGTAGCATGTCCGTGGTCCTGGTGGTATTGGCAGTATCGGTCCTGATTGCGCCTCTCAGGATCCCCTGACATCTTATTCGGCCACTTGAAGTACGGTTCATTCCTGATCTTTTCCAGCACCCTGTGTACTGGTTCTCGGAACACGGCACTGACAGT
Organism: Quercus aquifolioides; assembly: GCA_019022515.1. Lineage (NCBI taxonomy): Eukaryota > Viridiplantae > Streptophyta > Magnoliopsida > Fagales > Fagaceae > Quercus > Quercus aquifolioides. The sequence goes on from CM032330.1 coordinate 54,861,823, forward strand.
CTGGGCATTTGTCGCCCCAGATTGTCTCATGAAATCTCTCCTCGGACGGGCGTTGTTATACCGGTCCGACCTGGAATCTCTCCTCTCCTGAGGGATAACCTTCTCCTTCCCCTTGCCCTATAGCAAGTCTTCCTCTACCCACTTGTATTTATCGATCCGATCCATCAACTGTCGCACACTGGTGGCGGGCTTACCAGTTAAAGACTTCCTCAGGCCGTGCCCCATTGGCAGTCCGTTCTTGAATGTTTTGTTGGCGACATCATCGTACTTGCCGTCCAGCTCATTGTAAATCTCCCAATACTTGTCCGAGTAAGACTTCAGAGTCTCCCCGTCGTGCATGGTCAGGGACAGTAACGCGTTCATGGGTCGAGGAGATCTGCTGTTTGTAACAAAACGGGAACCAAAGGCCTGGGTCAGCTGTTTGTACGAGTCTATGGAATTCGTCCTCAAGCCATTGAACCACCTCATTGCCACCGGTCCCAAGCTGGATGGCAAGACTCTGCACATCAGCGCATTGTTCTTAGAGTGAACAGCCATCCTCTGGTTGAACTGGTTCACGTGCTCCACGGGGTCCGTTTTGTCGTTGTAAACGGTGAAGGTTGGCTGCTAGAACCGCCGAGGGAGCACCGCCTCTTCTATGCGACGCGTAAAGGGTGATCTGGAGAGCCGATCCAGTGCCCTGCTCATGGCGTCACTTCCTAAGCCCCTAGGAGTTGGGCTGTCACATTTACGCCTCTGGTAGCGCTCATCCGCGTGGGAGAAAGTTTCGCTCGGGGGTGTTCTCGACCTTTGCCTGTAGTCGTCATCATTTTCGTCGTCAGAGGGTAAGTCAAGGCTGGGTTCAGACTGCCTTCGCCCTGCGTGGCGCAGCTTTCTCTTCAAATCATCTATCTCTCGCTGCATGGCCACCTTATCGTCCTGTCTCTAGGATGCGTGACTCTTAACCTCTTGTGATCGCGTGGCCTGGCCATTATCATGCCTCTGGGGCACGTGGCCGCCCCTACGAGTGTGGCTTTCGCTAGTTTGTGAGGCATGCACGCTTGCCTCTCGAAATCGTCCGTTCTCCTCGTTTTGGCCGTGCCCGGTGTCACCATAGTTATTCTGATGCTGGGATTTAGCCGGTTCATGCCGATGGGAACTCCCTTGGTGAGGGCCTGATCCTACCATGCCTGGCTGTTGTCCTTACTAATGCACGAGTTCTTCCCACAGTTGGCGCCAATTGTAGGGACCAAGTTTGGGGCCTTTCTGCGTGTTGTGAGAGTGGACCCAAGCCCAGCTAGCCCTTCAATGAATTTATAGAGAGCGGGGTCAAGAACTAGACCCTAGTGAAGGATGCAACGGCCATGCATGGTTGCTCGTGGATTTAAATAGTATGAACGTGGATAAAAATGAACAATGATGCTCCTCGGCCCTTCTCTTGGGAGCTTGCAGTTCTTATTACTTCTTTAGTGATTGGTTACAAGGACTTCTGGGAGAATACAGATTGCTACCGTACTCTTTCCTTCAGATCCCTCCTCCAAGAGGGATTCCTTACATTATATACTTCTTTCTCAATTCATCCTAGCCCTACATTTGTTGGGCAACCAGGCCACTACTTGAGTGCCTGTCCCATCAGCCGCCTTCCCATTCTTCTTGTGGGTTGCAGCAACCAAGGCAGCACTGTTCTGGAGTCTCCTCCTCATTAATGCGGCCATGACGTTAGTTGTGGGCATTTAATGTGGAGGTGACAGTTCGTCCTAGACTTGCTCCTCCACCATGCTTCCATTGCTGACGTGTGGTACTTACTCTTTCCTCTTTGGATATTCAGGAAGACCCCCCTTGATGGTGTGTCGCCTGTTCACTTTATGGTCTCGGATGTCCGAGGACAGCGTCGTCCTCGGACCAGCTTCTTGGGCACTGGGCTTCTTACTTTCATCCTCGGACCCTGTATACATCCTCGGCGTGGGCTTTTGGGCCTGGTTCGAAGTGGGCCGAGGCTATTTGACTTTCTGGTCCCACAATACTACTAAAAATATATTTCTTATAATAAAAACATAAGCAGATAATTAAATAGTTATTCCTTAGAATAGTTATTACATCACACGGTCTACAATTTTTCAAACGAATCTTTGATTTATTTTGAATAACTATTTAACTAACTTGCTAGTCTAGCAAGGACTTCAATTTGTTGATTTTGCTAGCAGATGCGCCTACAGAGGGTGAGGCCATCGCCAATTGAAATGAGGGATGATTCAATGCGGGGATCAGTTGCTAGAAAGCTGTTCAATTCATCAAAATACTTTTTGCCAATCCTCAAAAATTCCTCCATCTTATCTTCTTCAGGGTCTGCCACTGAACCAAACCATAAGGTATTATCATATGCAATTATTCCACCAATCTTAACCAGTTTCAAAAGTAGCTCATGATATTTGATGTAGCCTTCCTTATCAGCATCCACAAATGCGAAATCAAATGCCCCTTCTTGTTTGCCCTGCATTCATAATTAGGAAATTAAGGTCAAGTATATATGTGCAACTTATCTTTGGTTGCACAAAATAAAAGGAGACAAAAAGACTAAGAGTTTGTTTGGATAGAGGGGGAAAGGAGGGTGAGTGGAGGGAAGTAGAGTAAAATTGGCTAAAAATAGGCTAATTTTGGGTCAAATCTACTCTATTTTACTCTGCTCCCCCTCTCTTCTTCTCAATCCAAACGGACCATAACATATATTACAAGAAGTATTTAGGAAGAGAAGTGAAAAGGTTCAGTTGAGTAGAACTGAAGACAATATTGATGAATTATGAATTTGGTCAAATTATTTGCACAAATAGGAATCAAATTTGGAATGTCATTATTCATCAAAATATAAAAATTTTAAAAAATTTTAGCAAGAGAAAATTTTAGATTCACTTTTTTCCCCTTTTAGGAACAGGGGGGGGGGGGGGGGAAGAAATACAAAAAACCTAAAATTTTCCCCATTACTAATATAGCATATTTACAAGTAGCTAGCAGCAAAGGTAAAAACAAAATGGACAAAATTTAGTTACAAAATTAGTTGTAGCCTAAGGCTACAACCTTACTCAATAAAATAAACACTACTACATATTTTAAAAATCTAACCGTTGAATTGTATGTTCTTTACACTCTTAATACACATGTCAAATTTTGTATCAATTGGATATTATTTACGGTATGATCTATAAGCTTATATTTTATGCATAATTTTAAACTACAAAAACTTAAAATTTAAATAATTTATTGATGATATAGCTATTGATCTTTAATTTTTTAGAAATTTTGTAAGCATAAAGGATATAAGGAGAAGATGTAATTTAATGGTTGATTTGTCAAAATTCACCTTCAATAAAAAAAAAAATATTAAGTAAGGTTGTATCTTAAGACTATAACCAAATTTAAAGCTAAACTTTGTCCAAAAAAAATTCAAGGGAGGCCAAACTTTTTCTTTAAAATAAAAAAAATAAAAAATAAAAAAAAATAAAAAATAAAATTAGAAACAAACACAGGAGAGGGAACAAGATTTTGACATAAAGATACAACACAAGCTCTATTGAAAAGGGGTGAAATCTTTTAACGGAGAAAATTTATGTAGTAATTATGAAAAATTTTGGAGTTAGTAACTTATTTTATTAATTTCCTTGTCACTAGACTGTTAACTGCAAAATATTGCCTTTTCATGGTTTTATCATTGAGGTACATTATGGTTAACCACCCCAATTTTTTGTCTCTCTCTCAGAGTACTGATGTCTATTGTCTGGTTGGAACTAATTGGAAACTCTTCATCCTATCAAAAATATAATAATAATAATAATAAAATTGGAAACTCTTCATGTTTTAGCAATTTTGTTCTGCTTCTTGATTGTTGGATAAGATCAACAACAGAAAACACTTTTACCCCATAATTCTAGTATAAGCACCTACGATTGCAATTTATTTATTTTTATTTAACAAACATACGATTATTAACTTAAGTAGACATACAATTGCATCATGCATCGTGCAAGAAACTTACATTGGTAATTAGATCATTCAAAATTGGTAAGGCATCTGATTCAATGAAGTTAATCTTATGTTCCACTCCAGCCTTTTGAATAAACGGCAGTCCAGTTTGATATGCTTCCTTGTTTGGATCAATGGCTATTATCTGCAAAAATGAAATCCTCAGTTTAATCTGGTCCTTACACTCAAATGCTATATATATGCTCAATAATGTAAAATGGGTGTAACCAAAAAATAATAACAATAAAAATACTAAAACTCTGAAAAATACCTTTCCATCAGCTGGTAGTGCTAAAGCTGTAACAAGAAGAGAGTAACCAGTAAAAACTCCAATTTCAATTGTTTTCTTCGCATTCATGGTCTTTAGAAGCATTGAGACGAGGAGGCCTTCATCGACAGGCACATTCATTAAACTCCTACCACACATGAACACAGTTCAAAAGTAATAACTTTAGTAAAGATATGTTAAAAAAAATGTAATTTATTATCTTAGGCAGTAACAGTGCATGAAATTTAATAAAATGAAGTGCAATAAAATGTAAGATACAAAGCCATGGCTGTACCCATGCTCCTCTTCTTGCAATTTGTAGGAGGCTCGAAAAATTAATGGCAAAAATACTATTTTAGTCCCTACATTTTGGTGTTAGTCAATTTGGTCTTTGTTATTTTTAACTCACACTTAATTTGGTCATTACCATTAACTTACTAACGAAAAATACTTACATGACAAACAGTGTGCATTGTTGGCACACTTAAATTTGTAATTAATGTAATGTAGAAGATTTGGACCAATTAAAAATTGCCACATCAATTAAAAAAACACAGTAAGCTGCAACTCAGCTAATCTGAGTTTTCAACCCAGACAGATTTCACTTCTCCCATGACCCAAACAACCCTGTCCATTACCTGTCAAACCAACCCATTCTCGGCCACTTCATCTTTATCTTCATTGCTACGCCGCTTGCCATCGGTGCCGATATTTCCATAACTCGGCAACTTTCTCGGCGGCCCCTCCGAGTCATCCTGCACCCACGCCGTCAAAAGATTTGGGAACACATCGTGCTCCACAAACTCCAAGTCTCATTCCCTCAAAAGTTTTATTTGTGGACAGTTTTCTATGATCACTTAATGAATTTTTAATGTATCAAAGTGTAGGAATAATCCTTTAAATAACTTTTACAGGTTATGAGTTTATAATTTTTTGGACTCTTTTCTACGATACTGGTGTGTTTATCTCATTCTTATTCTCATATTTAACTAGTAACAATGATAAATTTGTATATACGTATCAAAATGTCGACATAAGATAAACCTATATAAATGATTTTAGTAGTAAATGTTTGTTACTCTTCAAATTTCAAAATGGCACCTCCTTAGCCTCTTCAGAACTGCCGTGATGGATGATGTGATCTAGGTGAAATTATAAACCCACCTGATAGTGGGTTCCACAGGTCGATCCAACATAGCAAAATTTCAAATCTAAAGGGAAAATGATTTGAATATCCACACGTCACTCTGATCTGAAACAGACTTCTAAAGTCAGTCAGTGGCCAGCGGCGTAGCAATGAAGATGAAGATGAAGGTTGAGTTTGATTGACAATTGATGAACTGGGCTGTTTGGGTCATGGGTGAAGTGGGATCTTTCTAGGGTTGAAAACTCAGATTAGCCAAGTTGCAGCTTACTGTGTTTTTTTAATTGATGTGGCAATTTTTAATAGGTCCAAATCTTCTACATTACAAATTTAAGTATGCCAACAATGGGCACTGTTTGCCATGTAAGTATTTTCTGTTAGTAAGTTAACGATAATGACCAAATTGAGTGTGAGTAGAAAATAACAAGAACCAAATTGACTGTCACCTCAAAATGTATGGACCAAAATGGTGTTTTCACCAAAATTAATTAAGCCAATTACAATAGGCCACGTCAAAATTTAGTGACATATTTCAAATTATACCACATATTTCTATATTCTTTAGTAAAAAGAAGTGCAAATTACAACTTACCTAGCTTTGGTTTGACCGAAATTTAAGTTGTCTACTTGTAATTTGAAATTTGACATCTTATCCACTTGAGATTTGACCGAAATTTAAGTTGCTTACCTGTGATTTGAAATCCCATAATGCAAGTGTTCCGCGAAATTCTTTTTTATCTTATTTAATCTTGTATTTTTGTGTTTTTTGCGTTTTTGGAGAAGAGAAACATAAAAGTGAAGTAAAATTACATATTTGGCCATGTTTTAAAGAGAGGTAGATTACAAAACTCTAATTGAACTAACCTTAAAAGGGTAAAATGTCAAATTTCAAATTATAGGTAGGCAATTTAAATTTTGGCTAAACCACAACTGAGTAAGTTGTAATTTTCTCTAAAGAGAATTTGTCACATATTATTTGGGCCCACGAGATAGAGATATATCTCCCAATTAAATTGAAATAATAAAATAGTTAACAATTATCTCTATTAAAATAAATAAAAATATAGATATTTATCTACAAGCAACAAGTTCTGGTGGGACTTTATGACTTTGGACTAAGAACTCGATTAAATTTCAGAGAATGAGAGAAATTTGTAAACACAAAATTCAGAGGATGACATATTCCCTTCTCTCTGCTCCTCCCTCTTCTCCCTCTCACCATGGTAAATCAATTATATACACATCAAACATCCAAACCAAAATGACTTTAAAATAGTGCTTGGAAAGAAAATTATGACCCACCAAAAAGGATGTTCCTTGACTGTGGCCTCTCTGAGTTCTTTCAATTGCTCATGCTCTCGTGGGTAGCTTTTTTCCAAAATGTACTGCAACATATGAAATCACGTTAGAGGAAGGTGAGCCATATTGAGATACATATTGGTAAAAGATTCTCATATTTTGATGCCTTTGAAAAATAACGGAAAATATTTGTACGATTATGACAAATAATAGAATGTCCAAAAACTAAGTTTTACTTTAGGACTAGTTCCTGAAATACTTGTCAAGTGGGTTGGTGATGGGCCTAAGGACTAACGTTCTATAGTCACAGCAATCCAAAACAAAGCACTAACCCATTTGGATACTGTTTATTTTGCTGAAACTGAAAACTGAAAAAATAATAACAAAATAATTTTTAAATGTGTGAATAATGTCGTGGAACCTATTTTTAATGTTTTTTTTTTAAAAAGTACTTGTAGGTCCCGTGAACAGTGCACAGGACCCATTAAACAGCATTGTGTCTCTTGAAACGCATGCATCAAAAAAAAAAAAAAAAAAAAGGAAAACGCAAACGCAGCTGGTGAAATGCAACTCAAACGCATATTAGTGCACGTTTGGATAGCGTTTATGGCTGGCATTAGAGCATCTCCAACAAATTCATCAAATTTTTGTACTGTTTGGAGAATGAACAGTGACTTTTACCTTTATCTACCCACTTTTTCAAATACACTTTCCAACAGATTCTCTATTTCATTCTCTATCTCATTTAAATATTATTTATTTATTCATTATTTATTCTTTTTTTAACAACTACACAACTTCCAACATTTTTTTATTCAACACCAAATTATTATAATAATAAAAAAAATGATTTGAAGAATGAACAGTAGCCCATCAGACTTGATGGGCTACTGTTCATTAGCAAAAAAAAATTTCAGATATAGAAAAGCTACTGAAGCATGAACAGTAGCATATAGAGCATGAACAGTAACATATATTCTCTATATTTTGGCTATGCATATTCTGTTGGAAATGCTTTTAGTGCGTTTTGCTGAAAAAATGTGGATCCCACGGCACTATTTACGGATTCACAAAAGTCATCCAAACACAAATTTCAATATAAATTTGGGTCTCACAGTACTATTCACACATTTAAAAATTATTTTGCTACAGTATTTTCAGTTTTCAGTTTTCAGCAAATAAGCGGTATCCAAACACACTAGTCACTAACATAACGTTACTGTATAACAAATCTTTTTTTTTTTTTTTTTTCCTAAAGTCATTCTTAGCGTTAAGAGCATTCACATCAAAGATATGAAAAATGCTAAAATCTCATTTTTAAATGATAGCCTACTATAGCTCAAATCTTATAAAAAATAATAGTATTTTATTAATTTTCAATTAAAATATCATTTCTCTCTCTCACACTGTTTTCTCTCTTTTCATCTAATGGAGCTTTCTTCTCCAGGTGGGTTGATTGGGGTGGCTTTGGGTTGTGTATGTGGGTTGTTTGATTCGGTGGTTGGTTGTAGTGGTTTGTTGTGAGTTATGCCATGGGTTGAGGCCGTGGGTTGTGCCGTGTGTTGAGGCCGTGGGTTGCTGGGTGTTGAGGCCGTGGGTTACTTCTACGCTCGCCTCCACTTCTCGATCTCTCTCTGGTGAAATCTTTCTCTGGTGGGTGTGGGTTGATTGATTCGGTGGTTGGTTGTGGGTGGTGGCTTGGGTGGTGAGGGTGGTGACATTGAATGGGTGGTGTCTGGTGGTGGCCATGAGGGGTGGGGTGGTTGTTTTTGCTTGGAAAAGAGAGAGACACACACACAGAAAGAAATGTCTCATGGAGAATAAAAATGAATTATAAATAATAAATAAATAATATTTAACGAAGTGGTAAAAAAAAAAAAAAAAAATTTGATGTTTGGTGTATTATAAAGCGGAGTGTTAAAATTGATAAAGTAATGTTTTGAGATGCTAAATGCTATATTTTTTGACATGTTTGATGTGAATGCTTTTATATAGATTCAAATCTAAATTTGATTCTAAATACCAAAGTTTATGAATGAAACCTTGAAAAAAGATTATTATTGAAAGCGAAGTCATATCTAATATGCTTTTATATATATTCAAATCTAAATTTGATTCTGAATACCAAAGTTTATGAATGAAACCTTGAAAAAATATCATTATTGAAAGCGAAGTCATATCTAATATGCTTAAAATCAGATTCTCCAAAACAACATATTAGGGGAAGATTTTCAATATTTCTGTATCCAATTGATATAGTTTTAGCTTCAACTAGATAGCCATACATGTTATATCTAAAGCTCCTCACTGTGCCCAGATAATTCCCAGAATACCCAAGAGTTGGGTTGGGTAGAAAGGAAACAGTTAACATTTCCCTCATTGCAAATATAAGATGGTAAAACAGCGCGCACATACTCACCCAAAAAAAAAAAAAAAAAAGTTTTCGTAGTGGATTTCAAAAAACTAGTTGTTATTAGAGACAATAAATTTAGGGATAAATATTTTTTCATGAAAAAATTTCTTCACAATTGTTAGCATTGCCTGTTCTGATTGATACTTAATAAAAGTAATGTAAATATGATGGACCCAAAGAAAAAGAACGTTATTATAATTGCAATAAGTCATATTAATAGTTGTGAAAAAGTTGTGTTTCTAACCTTTTGAAGTGCTTGATTTTTTAGAATGATCTTCTCTGGTGCTGTAAAAAGTTTTCACATGTAGACGTAAGTGCAATTAATATAAGCCAAGAATAGGAACGCACACCCCTTGTACATGTGTGTGTGTGTATATATATATATATATCTATATACTAACTAAAATAATTAAAAGCACAATTTGAGATTAGGTCATAATGCCATTGCTGGGTAAAATTTTGTAGGATAACCCAAATGTCAAGGAGCGTTTGGGAAAGCCAGTAATTTAATATCTACTATTGAGTTATTGGAAAATTCTTAGTTTACATTGTACTTGCAATATAAGATTTATATTTCTAGCATAATGTAAACTTATAATTACTCAAAATAATTTGTTCAAATAAATGGGAAATCAAGAGGTTACGTCTCTCCCTCATAGGGAATCTATCAAGGAGACCCCTTTTACCTTACCTTTCTCTTCTGTGTGTAGATCGCCGTTCAACTTCACTGAGAAGAGTAAAAGGTAGAAAAAAAATTCATGGGTTAGCAATTAGTATCATCTTAAGTCAAGATACTACAAATATTATATTCAAAATTTTTTGGAAATCCTACTACTATATATGAAGCAACTTCTGGTCTAAAAGTAGATAGAGAAAAAATATCTTTATTTTTTAATGGAAATACACACAGCAAGCAACAGATGCAGATCAAGAACAAGATAGAAGTACAAGAAATAAAACAAACCCAGAAGTGGTATGGGACGAGTTAAAGATAACAGACTTTAAATATGAATTGTTTTTGTTGGCACTTGGTTGCATGGAAGATTTGGTACATGAGTACATCAAATGTAAACTCACACACGAGCGTGAGAGAAAGGAAGCATGTAAATTTACGGAGGAAGCTACAAAAGTACTAAGAAGAATATTTTCGAAAGGAAAGTAAGATGAAGTGGCACAGTCTTTGAACTGGGACCAGATTATTTTCAAAGGTGATGCAAAGGCTTGTTTCGATCCTATATCGACCAGACTTAACTCCCAATTAACAATTGCAAGAAAGAAAGCAATTAATTAAGTTTATAGAGTAATTAATTATCCTCTAATAAAATGATTGAAACAGAAAACTTACTTGACATAATGATACTTGAATTAACACTTTGCAAGGTAGAACACTTGATGATGGTTGTTGAGGATTATACGAATTAACCTTGGGGGTTGAGGAAAAAATTATAAATTGATTACAAATGGGAGCAGATAATTACAAAGGGGGTTTGAACTTTGAAGATTGAAGGGAGTGTTTTCCGCTCTAAAGCTTTTGTAAGAACTCACTTCGAAAGTTGAAAGTATTCTTATATAGCCAATTATTGGAGGGAATTACTGACACATTAGTTTGGAGGCATATGTTATTTGGAAAATGTTAGGATTATAACTTTTACCACAACTTGTTCCCGGGGCAAGTTGTGAATAGTGGACTAAAAATGGTGGGTCGACAACTCCGCTACTTACGACTTATCACGTGAACAAATTGTGACAAAAGTTGTAGTAAAAGTTATGACCATTGCATTACTCATATTATTTTCATTCACATCATCACATGCATCATGCATGAAGCACCTACCATTCCTTGGCTCATGTGGATAGCCGAGTAGGCGTTTTCAACCACCTAAGCTTGGAATCTGCGCTATTTGTATATTAGCGGTGACTTTTACACGCTGACAGAGGAAGGGGTTTGTTAATCTGCGCTATTTGTATAATCCTAGGGATATGTACAAGTAATGTGGATAATTCAACAACTTACAATTAACACATCAATTTAATTATAAATTGACAATTCAACAATTACATCAATTTATATTGTGGATAAGAAAACTTTTGTCAACATACTACTCGCCGATTAAATTAACATTCACTCTTATATACAATTTTTTTTGAAGAATATAGAATAACATTCACTCATTTTATGAAGTAATGTGATTAAAAGACATCATGGATAGTTATAGGTACATCGATGTAACAGATTGGAAGAGAATCCCCAAACTCAAATAAAAGAAAAACTTTATCTATTTGTAATTAGACTATAATAAAATATAAATAGAAGGAAATTTTTATTTATTTATTTTTAATTAAGCGTATATATTTATATTATTCCAAATATTTTCTAATAGGTATATTTAAAATCCAAGCAAATAATACTCTTGAACAGAAATCTGGAGCCGATTAATTTTCAACTAAAATGCTCTTTCTTTGCAGTATGGCAATTTCTTCCCACTAAGTACAAATAACTCCCATAAAAAATAAAAAATAAAATAAAAAAGCACGAATAACTCTGTCATGTTATTTAAGAAAATTCATCTTCACCTAACTTTTTTTTTGATAACACGTCTTCACCTAACTCTCTATCTCTCTTTTGTTTTTGAGAAACAAAAAAAATGGGGACTCTCTCTACCTCTCTGTTGAAATCTAAAGTATCACAAGTGTTGAAATCTAAAACTAAATGGGCCCTCAAAGATAGGCAAGACCCAATTCGTCAGCCAATGCCCACTTAAAATGAGTAAGAGGAGGCCCAAAGCCATGAAATGGGCAAGCTTTGAGCCTTAGAAAAGAAAGAAAAAGGAAAAAGGAAGCTCAGCCTAGCCTTTGTGAAGAGAGTCCCCTAGGGAGCCCAAAAAGGGACTAGACCAGGATACCTTGGGATTGCCAGAACCAGGGAGATCCTTGGGAAATGCAGGAAAGAGCCAACTGGGATTTGGACAGCTCAAGGAAAGCATGCCTCTGGACACAAGAAACGAAGGTAGACATGTCCCATCAACCGCCTGTGACTTAGAAAAAAGGCTTATGACTTAGGAATCAATACTTGATAAAAAAAAGCCTGGTACCTCAAGGAACCCAGGAAAGTGAACGATGAAGGAAGGTGGCTGAGGATCTTTCAGCTTGACAGGGAGGAATCCACCCATTTAGAGGAAAAGACAAAAGATGAGGCAGCCAAAAGGTGGGGTCTTAAAAGGTTCATCTAGAAATTTTGGGAAGAGAAGATTGAAAGTCAGCCCTTAGGACCCCCCAAAAAAGGAAGGTTAGCTGGGGACTTTCTAAGGGGAAACCTCAAAAGAAGGATGTAGTAAGAAAATAAGGAAAGGACCAGCCACGTTAGCAACATTGGTTCTGGTACCCAGGGCAGCAAATGGAGGGAATCAATGACACACCAAAAACCCTGGAAATGTACTATAAAAGGGGATCAAGCCATCAGCAAAATTCATTCAGTAATAACTAATCGGAGCCAAAAAAAAGCCTTTGAAAGACTTCTTATTCAACAAAGAAGAAAAGAGGAAAAACACTGTGAGGGATTCTAAGATAGGCACTAGAGGATACACTTGGATTAAAGGGGATTCAAATCTCACAAGTCTTAGAAACTCACAAAGAGTTATCTAAGTCTGTGACTTTTGAACTTATTTGAACCTTGTGACATATCCTAGTGAAAAGAAGGGTCCAATGTACTAAAACTCAATATAATGAAATATCATTTTATTTTCTGAGGATCCCTGACATCTTTGTTCGCTTTTCCTTTATTTCTTTACTGTTCCTTAGCCATTTGTTTTACAATATATATATATATATATATATATATTTGCACGTATGAATATGTGTGTGTTGTAGGATCCATGTTTTGTGCACAACTTGGTTCGTAATCAGCCCATCATAGCTGCGGGGAACCAAGCCCAGTCCACCAAACAACAAGTGCAAAACTCTTTGGGGGCCTAGGATCCTTGATTCCACTTGGGCCTGGGTATTGTCCAAAAATAAGAACCCACACTCTCTTAGTGCAATGAATTGAATTTGAATTTAAATGCTTATAGTAAAAAACTACAATATTATACGAGAAATGTTATATCTACAATATTTCACAACAAATCTTATGTGGCAGGTTATTACTTGCTATTATTAGGGTCCGTTGGGGATCCGCTTAATTTGCTGAAACTGAAATTTTTTTGCTAAAAATACTGTAGATAAAGGTAAAAGTTAACTAAAATAATACTGTAGGACCCATGAAAAGTACCAAAAAGTGCAGTGGGACCCATGAATAGTAGCAAAAATAAGTTGAATAGTAAAATAAGTTGGCAAAAATAATCTTTGCCAAACGGACACTTAGTGGGCAACAAAGTAATTTCAGTTGTAAATTCAAATTAAAAACCAGTAACAACCTGACAACTAAGATTTGTTGTGAAAATATTGTGGACGTAACACTTCTCATATTATACAGCAAAGCCCGTACAATTCCTACGCAAATTTTTGGGTTTGGCTTTTCTTCAGTACTTTTTTTTAACTGGAATCTCCTTTTATTTTAATGAGAAACTGTCACATCATCCACTAACTAAATAAAATGTGGAGATTAAAATTCACTACCACTTGTCATTATGTATTTAAAACAAAAGGAGACCTCCAGTTAAAAAAGTACTAGAGGTAAACCAAACTCTAAATCTTTTGACCCACATCATGTTCCAGACTTAATGCCTTTAATGTTTGTCAGCGTGTTTAACGTCATAAGCAAAATGATAATGTTGTTTAGCCACACAAAAAAAATTGTACGCAAAATGTGGCTCTTTTTAGTCTTTTTGGCAACAGTGCTTGTTAAAGTTGAATTAAAGTGGACTCCACCTAATAAACAATTGGGATAAATGAATGAAAAAAATTACAATGAATGGTAGGTTTGTAAATAAGAAAGCATGTGGTGGTATTTGTAAAAAAAGCGCAGTCCTAGAAATTTCTTATCTAAGCAAAAGTCTTGTATATGCCGGGCACATGAGTCCATTGTCACACTAATAGGTGCCCCACATGAGATACCTTCTCCTTATCTTCCCTTCCCATGTTATTATCTCTTCTTTTTTTTCTTTTTTTTTAATCTTTCTCTTTCGTTCCTCTTCTCAGTCACACTCCCTCTCAATTCTCAAACCTCTTCACCAGCATGGGACATGGGCGTTTGGCAGATGGGAAAGAAGAGAAATGTGAAAAAGGGCATTTTGGTCTCTTTGTTAATTTTTCTTTCTCCCTATAAAGTTGGCTCCAAACTTAGCAATATTTTATGGGGTCGGGATGCTCTATAGAGGGGAGCCAAGTGGAAAGTAGGGTGTGGGGACTCTATCAGCATCTGGCTTGACCAATGGTTTACCTTCAAATGATCATCCTCAAGTCTTATCTCCAGTAGTTGGTGGTTTTGAAGATGCCAAGGTCAATTCTCTTATTAATCATATGTCCAATAGCTGGGATGAGGATTTAATCAAGGGTTTTTTTGCCCCCTAAAGGTCGAATTAATACTCAGTATTCCCTTGAGTAATACGAAGGTTGATGTTAAGGTCATATTTTCTATGTATTGGCATATCATTTGACAAAATGCACTTTACTTGTAATTGGGTAGATCTAAGATGTGTTTAGGATATCAAGATGTGTGTTAATAAGACAAAACAAGTGGTAGACATGAAGATTGAACCAAGAAACAAGTGAAGAAAAACTAAAACAGTGAATCTCAACACTAGTCTCGACACGAGCTCAACACTAGCATATATCGAGACTTAATGAGTAATTCTAGACACAAGCTCGATACCTCTCGATCTATCGAGCTATGTAGTTCAGAATTTCAACCCATGATGACCTGAATTGCTAGGGTTTCATTCACTAAACTCCTAGATGGTATAAAAGTTTTATTTTAAAAGTCATCAAAGACACAAAGACTCAAATTAGAGAACTCATATATTCATAGGGAAACTACTGCATTCTTGTACACCTTAAGGCTTTGTAACCAAATGCTTCCAGATCTTCAACATGATTTGAAGTGAAGAACTTTGCATCTAACAACAAACTTCAATTGCTGGGATTGGAAGTCAAACATGTACTAGGATCCGTGCAAAGGAAGAAGTCTTTACAAGATCAAGTGCAATTGGGGATTGGAGTAAAGGTTAACTATAGGTTGGTATTTTGGGATAGGCCAAGGTAGTGGTAAGATTCCTTATACTTATAACAACTTGTTCTTGATTAGTGGATTCTTGGGAGTGGTGACATGAAATTCTCCCGGTGGGATTTTTGCCTTGCAAGAGGTTTTCCCTATTCGTCAACAAATCAACATATCAATTTAATTTCTGCTGCACTTTAGTTTATTTGGTGATTTGTGTGTGCCTCCACGATTTGCATTCAAACATATCAACATGATCAACAACCTCATTGGAAAGACATTTGGGGACTTCGAGTTCCAAACAAAGTCCAAAACTTCCTTTGGCGTGCATGTAGAGAAGCCATCCCAACAAAGAAGAGTTTGTGTCGTCGTCAAATTATCTTCAAGGATAATTGTGAACACTGTGATACGTCTTCAAAAGATGTTCTACATGCTCTTTGGAATTGCCTAGCCCTCTCACCCATTTAGGATTTCTCCCCAACCTAGTCTTTTGCGCCACCACCATCCCTTTACTACCTTCCTGGATTTGGTTCGATATGTGAAGTAGGCAGGAAAAGATTTGGAGCTGTTCTCCATGCTGGTTTGGACAATCTGGTTCCTTAGAAATCAAAAACGCACAAGGTCTAGTGTGTTCCCAATCGATCAAATCATTCCTTCGACTTCCTAGGCATTGCAAGATTTTGTCCGTAACAATGCCAGATCATCGATACAACTCCAGACTTCATCATTGACCCATGTATGTTGGCAACCTCCCCCTGTCTAACTCTTAAAAGTAAATTTTGATGGGGTAATATTCCGAGAATCAAATGTTGTAGGCATTGGAGTTGTTATTCGTGATAGCTTGGGTAGAGTCAATGTTTCACTTTTAGAAAATAAAAAATAAAAAAATTCTCCCCCCCCCCCCCCCTTAACTCTGATGATGTGGAAGCTCTGGCGGCAGTTCAAGCAATCAAGCTTGCTCAGGATTTCGGGGTCTCTGCTCTCATCCTTGAAGGTGATTCTCAGGTGATTATAAATGCTCTGAGGGTAGAAGGTGACTCACTAGCCTTTTTTGGTCATCTCTTGGAGTTAGTGCAACCAACTATAGATGCCTTTCATAGTATCTCATTTTCTCATACTTATAGATTAGGCAATTCTGTAGCTTACAATCTAGCTAAACATGCTAAGCATGTTAGAGGTTTAAAGATGTGGGCGGAGGATGTTCCTCCACATCTACTTTCTGTTCTTTCAGCTGATTACAGCTAATTTTTGTTTCAATAAAGTTCAGAGGCTTTCTTCTCAAAAAAAAAAAAAAATCCATCAAATTCCCCAAAAAACACCTAAACATGAGCTTCTTAAATCCAGACAATGAAGGTAGTAAGGGACATAGCCGCAGATGGTTTAGAGGAAGGAGAAGTTGAGTTCTAGACATCTAATAGGTTCAAAGAAGAAAAACATTTAATTGTAATTGATTTATTACTAAGACACCATGTTCATTTACTTTTATACCCAAGTACATTTGAGAGATTTTTTATGATACTCCCTCCGTCCCAGTTTATTTGCCCTCTATTCCATTTTGGGATGTCCCAAAATATTGTCTTGTTTCTAAAAATAAAAATCATTAATTTACTAATGTTCACTACAAAAAACGTGTTTTTAAGTCGCGTTTTTGTAAAACGCGGCTACAGCTTTTCCTTTGAGCTGCGTTTTCGAAGAATGCGGCTCCACCCTGGGCCTATAAACGCGGCTATAGACCAGCTCTGGAGCCGCGTTTTTCCCAGATGAGGCTGCGTTTAGCCCCCTAGAACTGAAGCTGCATTTTAAAAAACACGGCTTCAGTCCCATCCGGGGTTTTTTTTTTTTTTTTTTCAATATGTCTGGAGCTGCGTTTATAAACGTAGCTCCAAAGATGCTTAGAGCTGCATTTAATTAAACACAGCTCAAACATGTCTGGAGCTGTGTTTCGTTAAACGCAGCTTTAACTTTTAGTATAAAAAAAAAAAAAAAAAAAAAATCCCTCAACTCCGCACAATTGAAAAAAACCCTTACTCCACAAAACACTCTCAGACGATCTCAAGCTACCTCTCGATCGTCCCCTCCTTCCCTCACTTCCACCCTCTCCAAATCCCCTTCCTCCCTCCGCTCTTCCCTCCTCTCCATTCCCTTCTCATCGATCGATTCTCTTCCAAAATCGAGAACTGAGGAGAAGTTCTTACAAAAAGTCTGACCCTTTCAAGACTAACAGTAAGTTTTTAAAATTGTTTGTTTTGATTTGTGTTTTAGGGTTCCCGTTTTTGGTTTACAGTTTCGATTTTGGGTTTAAATGGAGTTTTTGAGGGTTGAGATCGGTCGTTTGGCTTGCTGGCAGTGGGTCTGGGTGGAGATTGGCGGTGGAGATTTCAGTGGGTTTGATCTATTGTCATTTCTTTTCTATGGTTTGATTGTTGGATGGGTTTTGGTATGGGTTTGATTCTTGGAGATTATAGTGGGTTTTGATTCATGTAGTGATGGGTTTTGGTCCCGGTGGTTGTGTTGTGTTTGGATTGGTGGTGGTGGCAGTGGATTATGTTGGTAATTTGCTCAGTTGATTTGGGTGATTTTGGTATGGGTTTGTTGTGATTTGTTGGGTTGATTTAGGTGGTGCAGCAGTGGTGGGGTGCTGGGTTTGGGTGGAGGTTGGGTTGTTGATGATGGTGGTGGTGGTGGTGGTGTTGATGGTTGGCAGGTGGTGGGGTGGTTGGGTTTGAAGGGTCTATGGTGTTGGGTTAGTATGCTCTTTACCAGTCTCGTATACATGTATGCTTATGTAAGATAGCAAGTTCTATGTTTTATAATTAAAATCTAAATTTTGGTGTAGTCTACTACAAAAATATTTACCTAAAAATGTTCAACAGGCCCTGCACTTGTCTTTGAAGGAGAGGAATCAATGGTCGCAGCTATCTCAGAGGATCCTTTGAGTTTTAAGGTACGTGTTCTAGTCAACATTGTTGTATAATCCAATCTGTATGGTTAGCATTTTTTGATGTTTTGTTACTAAGTTATACAGAGTTTAGAACCCAAAGTGCGAATGAGCTCTAGCCTCCCCTTTCTTTTTACCCCTGCATTTGCATTGTGGATGCTATTTTTTTGCTTGGTATGTAATTTCGTATTTATTAATTTACTAAGGATTGAATGCTAGCTGTTCCGTAAGTTTTAACCTTTTTAAATTTGATTATTCTGGACTAGTAACTTCATCGGAAAGATGCATTTTAATTTAAGGTCAGTTGCAGATAGTGTTATAGTAGTCAATCATTCACAGTTCTTGAAACTCAAATATTAGGTGAGGTAGAGCCTAACTTTAACTTAAGGGGTTGAATTTCTTGATTGCATAAGGTCTTTAATGAACCCTAAGTGCCTGTCAATTTTGACTTTTATTGATATTACTTAAAAGTTAGAACTTATGGTGCTCATAATGCAAACTGTCCATCCTTAAAGTTGCTACTTTATCAATTTATTTCATTCTTCATGTACTATTGCAAAAGTTTTTTTTCTTCAAAACACATTTATTACTTTGGACTTTAGCTGGTACACTAAATAGCCGACAATTTAGTTGACAATCTTATCGATCTGCTATTATAATTGTATGGTTCAGACCAATTAACACCCTATCATGGGGTGGATTCTACATAGTTGATCTGCAGCTGTAATAGTTGCACAAACAAATTGTCATTTCCCTTTTTTCATGCTGACATAGCTTGTTTTGTTCAAAACTAAACAATATCACTTTCATTTAGAATCGTCATTGACACTATTTTTATTATGCACCAATTATAATAAAGCCATGTTAACAGTAGTGAAAAATATTATGTGATGTATGTGACTGTGACATTTAGAATCGTCATTGTTTTGTTCAAATTGTACTTGCTTCCCTGCTGCTAGATACTAGGAAATGTGATGTATGTGACTGACATAAATTTGTTAGTGTAATTTTACCTGAAAAGATTGGTCTAATGGGGTCAACATCAATGTCTCCTACTGTTTTTCCATGACAATGTTATCCAGTTATATTACATTGTATTGTAATTGAAGTCATAAATTTTCTTCTCATGGGGGCAGTATCATAGGACTAAAACACTATATCACACTGTATTCTAATGGAAGCCATACCTTTTCTTCTGAAATTTTTTTGGGAGTATTATCCTAGGAGTAAAGCACAAATTTTCATAATCCCCCCGGGTCTGGTGGTAGAATCTACTCATCTAGGAGCTTTTGCTGCAAAAATGGTGGATTAGTACCTCATAGTAGTGAAACTAGCCTAGCCAATGCATGAAGTATTTAAAAGAGTAGCTTATGAGATATGACCCTTGCATTTTTCTTGTTAGTTTAGGATACTTCTATTTAATAGAGGTTGTACAAAAGATATATAAATATATATAGGGACCAAGAAAAACACCTTCAACAGGCAAGATTCGTGGGGTATACATCAAACTCAATCTATAGCCTGATTAGTGGAGCCTCCATGACCCTACATTATTGTCAAAGCACATGGAAATTTCCCTCATAACATATATCAAATGGCTCATTTTGATTCATCAAGCACATTGCTATACCGAAAGGCAAAACCCCCTTAGAGGAGTATTTAGAGTTGTGCCATCACAATATATTTCATCATAGCCTATTGGTATACACACCTCTTTTTAACTATCAAATTTTCTTCTTATAATCTATCGAATGGTCAATTTCTTCCAACTTTTAACTTCTCATAAGTCATAGCAATATGATTTTTGTTCTTTCTACGTTTCCTTTTAATTGTAGGCGCTGCAGCTACTATAGCAACCAATTGGTGAAGGCTATCACAAAGCCTTGTTTGTGCAGATTATAAGCAGGTAAGGTGAGTTGGGTCCATTCCTTATAGAATTTCGTATCAAAGCATTTGAAATGGGTGTTCTTATGAATTATGTATACTCTACTCTATGCCAACTGCGACATTTTTGTCATGCATATAGGAAAGCGACCTTTTGCTTTGTAGTTTGTGACTTTGTGGTGTGTGATAAATTGTGATTCAACTTTTTGGTGGGTAAAATAATTGGAGACATAATATTTAACTTACATAAATAGAGGTAATAAACCCTCTTCCATCTTTAGATAAACTATTAATTCCTTGATACATGCATATTTCACATTTGATTTCATACCTTTTCTTTTCCAATTATTTGCATGCAAGTCACAGTGACTAATTTAGGAGTTTTAATGAATAAATTTTGATTAAAAGCTATTAGGACGAATTTGGAGAATTTTAAAACGAGATAGAATTCCTTATTTTATAATGAATAGACAAGGAGTGGATGAAGGTCTTATAGAATATGTGATCTCCCATTTTGCCTTATCAAAAAAATAAATGGGTGCTATTCAATTGTCTCATATGGAAAAAAAAAAATAGTTTAGAAAGAAAATTATAGGAGGGAAAAAAATAGTTGAAAGTTTCTAACTTTGTATTCCCCAAATAAAATGTACTTTCCAAGCTTTTTACAATCAGGGAAATGAAACAAACACAGACAAAAGTTCTAAGAAGTAGTCAAATTTGGAAAAAAAATGATTGAAAAAATATATATATATATATATATATATGTGGCCATCTATAGTAGTGCATGGAGCATATGTCTGTAATTTGTTTTTGACTAAATTCTCTAATGTGTATTTAAAAATTTAAAAAAGTTGTCCAGGGATATGGTGGGACATTTGAACAAAAAAAGTGATTTGTTTGCATTTGCATTCATTTGCAAATTGATTTGTTTGGGTGGACTTTGAGCTGAGGATTTTACGAAAAAGGTCATCTATATTCTCTAAATCATGGAGATAGGATGGAAAATTTTAACAGAGCATAATTATGGATTTAAAAAAAAAATTGCATAAATTTCCTGATTCTTTTATTTGATAGTTGGGAATGTGTATCTAAACATGAACTTCTCTGTTTGAACACACCAAGTACTAATTGATTTACATAACTTTTAGTTGAATTTGTTAATTTTAATATGGTAAAATTTTGCTAAAATGAAATGATTTTTTTTTTTCTTGTTTTCTCTTACTCATAATTTTTTAAATTATCCATCCACGTTCCCATTGGGTGAATCAGTTTGTATTTTTTAAGCTAAAACCCTCAGTAATAAATAATATAATATAAATCATAGTGGAGCCATCTAGTGGGTTTGGACCCCATTGTATCAGTTGATTATGTAGATGGATCACCTAGTTTATTTTTTAGTGGAGCTTTCCACTTTATAGCATTTTTCGGAGACCACAACTTCATTTGGTCTTTTGTCATTTATGTATTTGTGCTTAAATGAGGCACTATTCTCTGTTTTCTTTCTTGTTTGTATAAGGCATGAAAGTATTGCTTTTGATGTAGAAAATTAAATTCTAGTACTAAGTGGGAAAGGTTTCCTTTGAGGGGTCAATGGCTATTGTTTATAAACTGGATTTTTGTGTTAGAAATGGTGTGCACATTCTAGAGGATGACATGTCATGGGAAAACATACATGTTTAACCAATTATGTAGCCTGTTCAATTTAAGATAACTGTCAATTACTATCTTAACTCTCAAAAACAAAAATGCCTATAAAAAAGGAGCCCACTCTCCTGGACATAAACACAAATTCAATGAATAGTGCAGTCTCCTAATTCTTCAGTTTTCCTCTAAAAGAAAAGAAAAGAAAAAGTAAAAAGAAAAAAGATCTTCACTTTTGACAAATTTCCCCATTCTCTCCCATGTTGGCTGTCCTTATTTCCTCTTCATTAGATTAATGGCCACTACAATGGTGGCGAGTGTTTTGATCCAATTTTTTTTCTACATATGTTAGGAATGCTATAAGCATATGGATAATAATTGGTGTATTGAGATTTAGTTAGTTAGTTACAATTCTAAACATGTTAATCACATTTAGCACATGTTGGAATTATTAATGCACATGGGGAATAATAGAACCAATAGGATGAGGCCATGTGGGCCAATGAGATTAGAGCTAATCTCCTATAAATACATGATTGTAATCCAATATGAGATATTAATGAAGAATAAACCAATTTGTTAGTGCATTAGTGCATATCTCTCTCTCTCTCTCTCTCTCTTAATCTCTCTATTTCTCTATGGAGGGTGACTACCTCGAATTAAGTCAATTTCCCTACAATCCTCATCCATTCCCCTATAATTCCCATCAATCCCCATTAGGAACCATCGGGTTCCTAACAAGTGGTATCAGAGCTGTTGATCTTGAGATGAGCAATTGTGATGAAAGAAAACTTTTGAAAAAAATACAAGAATTGTTGAACAAAGCCTTAGAAGAATCCAAGGATATTTTAAAGAAGATGAAGGCCTTGGCTGAATCTAACATGGCCATGAAGGCCTTGGCTGAATCTAACATGGCCATGAAGGAAGAACTTTCAAGAGTGCAAGAGGATCTTGAAAACATGTCCGAAGAAGAGTTACAATCTCTTGATTTAATGAAAGTCGAAGAACAAATCAAGTTCCAAGAACCCATTCTTGATGCACCAATGGAGGCTTCCATTCAAGAGTCTATGATTCAAGAAGTGGCAATCCAAGTGTCGGTGATCCAAGAATCCAAGATACAAGCGCCAACAATTTTAATGGTTCTAGAATCGAATGAGGTCTTGAGGATACAAGAACATTTCAAGGTTGAAAGAACCAATGAGACCTTGAAGATTGAAGAACCATTGAAGGCTCAAGAATTCGAGCAAATTTTGAAGATCTACGAAGAAGAGACCTTCATATGCATGGGATCGCTTGTCAAAGAGAAATGCATGAATATGGTGATCAAAATGTCATTACGGTATTGGTCCATTGGAAGATCTCCTTTGATGAAGATGCTATTTCACAACAACACCTTGTGGGCAAGGTGTTTTCAAGGCGAGGGAAATGTTAGGAATGCTATAAGCATATGGATAATAATTGGTGTATTGAGATTTAGTTAGTTAGTTACAATTCTAAACATGTTAATCACATTTAGCACATGTTGGAATTATTAATGCACATGGGGAATAATAGAACCAATAGGATGAGGCATGTTAATCACATTTAGCACATGTTGGAATTATTAATGCACATGGGGAATAATAGAACCAATAGGATGAGGCCATGTGGGCCAATGAGATTAGAGCTAATCTCCTATAAATACATGATTGTAATCCAATATGAGATATCAATGAAAAATAAACCAATTTGTTAGTGCATTAGTGCATATCTCTCTCTCTCTCTTAATCTCTCTATTTCTCTATGGAGGGTGACTACCTCGAATTAAGTCAATTTCCCTACAATCCTCATCCATTCCCCTATAATTCCCATCAATCCCCATTAGGAACCACCGGGTTCCTAACAACATATCTTTTAGACATTGTCTATTGGTATTGCTGTTTTTGCGATTTTTGCATAACAAGAGATCAACTTGACGAGGGTATGTTATATTTTGTCAAATTCCTCAACAGTGCCGGGTCTCTTTTCCTATTAACACATATATCTCCTTTGCACATCCAGTCCATTGGTGAGGTGTTGGCTGTGTAACCGTGATTCTATTGTTTGGAATGTTTGATAGTTGTCCTAATTGTTACTACGTTTTCTGATGCAGCCACACAAAACACGCTTGATGATGCATCAAGTAGGGAATGACAAGGGCTGCTAAGGTAATTTACTACTTATTGTATGAATTGGCCTCATTCCTTAAGGGTTACATCTCCACAGTCCACAAAGTTATAAAAAAAAATAAAGAAAAAATATGCATAAATGAAGTGATATAAAAGTAAAATTTTGATGTTAAGTGTATTGTACAGTGAAGACTGAGGTGTTCATATGCGTCTACTATGTGAAGTGAGTTCAAGTGAGTAGGTGTGTCTTATAAAAACTCTATTGTAGGAAAAGTGCAAAAGGCAAAAATTGCCTGTGTGTGTGTTTATGGGTTTATGTGCGTTTAGGAAAATTATTAGTTCATATGAATAGTATTGTTTAAAGTATATATTGTAGGCAAAAATATGGCTAACATTTGCCACATTGGAAGAAAGTAGATAACATTTGTCACAATTTTCTACTTACAGTTTACACTTTATATATGGTAGGTACTATATATATCCATACATATATATATATATATAAATCCAAAGTGGAGAAAAAATACGATTAGACTTTAAAGTAGATTCTAATTGGGAACTCGTTCATGGAACCTGTGATGTTGGGATAGGAAGTTGTGATGTTGGGAACTTGTATGTAGCAGGAAGTTGTGATTTAAGAAGGGGGGGGGGGGAACCCTATAGTCGCCTTATAGCCGCGTTTTTTCCGACTACATGTTACAGCTTAAAAAACGCGGCTCTACTAAGTATGACCTGTAGCCGCATTTTAAAAAAACGCGGCTATAGGTATGACCTTTAGCCGCGTTTTCCATAGGCCTGTTGCTGCGGTGTTTAGGCCGTGTTTGGAAACGCGGCTATAGACCCTTTTTTTTGTAGTGGTTCCTATTATACCCCTACTTTATTTTCAAAACTACTCTCCCCGTCCCACTTTTTTTGTTCTGTTTGAAAAGTCAAACTTTTTAAGGGAATATCATTTATTGTCTTGTCTACCTTTTAAAAATGTATAAGTCTCCAAAACTACCATTTAAAAAATTTATCAAAAAATTGAATTTGTAAATTAATAGGGGTATAATAGGAACATTAGTAAATTAATGACTTTTATTTTTAGAAACAAGACAATATTTTGGGACATCTCAAAATGGAATAGAGGACAAAAAAAATGGGACGGATGGAGTATTTGAAAAGAAAACTAACAAATATTTAAAAAAATCAATCTAATTGGGCACCTTTTTAGTTGCTTCATTAAGAATAACTTTTTTATAAAAAAAAAAACTGATAAATTTATTTAAGAGTAGTTTTATAAACTTATACATTTTAATGAGGCAGACAAGACAATAGATGATGTTCCCTTAAAAAGTTTGACTTTTCAAACAGGACAAACAAATTGGGACGGATGGAGTAGTTATAACAGTTAACCCAACACAGTTTTAACATGTGTATACAATTATTATTTTTGCTTTATTACAGTTTTTATACAAAATTTGGCATTTGAGAGAGTTTTTATAACAGTTTTAACACTTTTTATAAAAAAAAGGTTTAACAATCCTAAATCAAATGGGATTTGTGCAAATAAATTTGGTACTTGCTACAATACAATTCTAACAATCCTAAATCAAACTGGTTAAGATTGGTAGTTTTTAGGCGAAAATACACTTTTCGTCCCTACATTTTGGGTCAATTTCTATTTTGGTCCCAAAAATGATTTCTTTGCAAATTTCATCCCCAAAATTTGAAAATCGTTTTTAAAATCGTCCTTCCCGTCAACCAACAGACGGAACCCTCCTATGTGGCAGACAGATATCCACGTGTCAAGCCCACCTATTAAAATAATAATATTGAAACCTACGTGGCAAGCCCACTCACCCTAAACTGCACATGCCCCTCACGTGAGCTTCCACATCAGCTTCCCGCGCTCCCAGCCCTCCCACGTGACCCCACCTGACCCCAGCTCTCCAACTACCTCAGTCATCCCACATTAAAATCCCAAATTTCACTGAAAACCCTAAATCCTCGTCGTCTTCCTCGGCCCCATCCCTGAAATCTCTGAATCTAACCCAGTACGACACGAACAAACACCCCTAAAACAACGAAATCCATAGAAAAATCAATTTCTCTACAGCAGTTTCAAGATTGTAGCACTGAGAACTGAAGAAAACGAGGGAGACTGTGACAAGGTTGGAGCTTTAATCCAAAATCTGCAGCAGTTTCAAGATTGTAGCAGTGGGTTTAAGCTCGAAAAGGTAGCTCTATCCACTTTATCTCTCTCTCTGTGCATGTATCTTTGTCACTCTGTCTCTCTCTGTATCTTTTGCACATTATATATGTCTCTCTCTAACTTTTTTCACACACTCAATATGCGTAGGGACCACTATTTAATTGGTTGTTTATGACTTTATCACTATTTGCATTAAGATGTAGTTTACTAAGATGTAGCCTTTAGTGGTCTTTAGTGGTTTAATTAAATAATGTTGACTGTTTGGTTTGGTTTTCTGAGTAGTTGATTATTTAAATAATGTTGACTATATATCTCATGCATGTAGAATGGACGAGCTCTTTACTTTGTATGTGCATCATGGTGGATATTTTGATGTAAATCCTCAGAAGTATGTGGGGGGTGAGGTGGGGGTAGTAGATGATTGTGATCCTGACAAGTGGTCTAAGGTAGAAATTGAGTCCATCTGTAGAGAGTTTGGGTATACACATGTGAGTAGGCTATGGTATAGAAGCCCTGAGGATAATGAGGAGGATGGGGTGATCCAACTAATTAAGGATGATCATGATGCAATGGCAATGACTAAGTTGGTGAGGGGTCATGGACAGATTCATGTCTATGTAGAGCACCCAGTTTATGAACCTATACTTATTAATGATGGTAATAGTGTGCCTGTAGATATTGTTGTAGGGCCTGATCAAGATGACCCTTTTGTTGTTAGTGATTCTGAGAGTTGCAGCTCTAGTGAGCTTGAACGTTCTTGTGATGGTTATTATAATGGACAGGGTAGTGGTGATAATTTTGAGGATGATGACTCTGATGATGGTAATGATCACTAGGGTACATTTTTTGCTAATTGGGATGGTTGTGATGCTCACTGGGATGGTGGCAGTGGTAGTGGTAGGGCTGGTGGCAGTGCTAGTGGTAGGGATGGTGGTAGGGATGATGATAGGGATGGTGATGAGTTTGGCAGTGGTGGTGCAAGGGATGCAGGTGATAGGAATGATGATAATGATGATGAAGTGGAAATACTTGAGTGCAGGAGACCAGGGAAGGAACCAATTGTAGAGGAACCACAACAGGATGGGGCTGTCACCACTGATAGTAATGACAGTTCTGAGGACAGTGATGTAGAAGGGGCAAGATCAATGAACCCCAACCAGAGAAATGTGGGTGAAGATAGTGCAAGCAGTGACAGTGAGGACCTGATGCACATGCGTGAACAGACAGGGGATGGGGTAATGAACTCTGACTACACTACTGAGGAGCTGTTGAGCCTAAGTGAGTCATCATCTGATGGTGGCTTTCAGGGTGATGGAATTTATGACAGTGAAAGTGATGCTACTGTCAATGAAACAGTTGTGGACAATGTCAGAAGAAGGAGGAATACATTTCCTGTGTTTAGACATGTGTCCAATCCTGATGACTTGGTATTTGAGAAGCACATGTTATTTACCTCGGCTAAGTAGTTCAAGGAGGCCATTACTGAGTATGCAGTGAAAGGTGGATGGGGGGTGACGTTTGTGAAGAATGACAAAGTTAGGGTTAGAGCCAAATGCCAACCTCCTTGTAAATTTACAGCTTACCTTGCAAAGCTGCCAAGGGAGATGAGCTGGCAGCTGAAGACTCTGAACATGGAGCACACATGCACTAGGAGCTACAAAAACCCTAGGTGTTCTGCCAACTTCATTGCAAAGAAGTTGACGAAGAAGGTGAGGAGACAACCTGATATTAAACTAAGGCACATTCAAGAGGTTGTGCATGAGAAGTATGTTGTAAATATTAGTGCAGGAAAAGCCAGCAGGGCTAGGGAAAAGGCCCAAGAGTTTGTTGACGGGTCCTATGTAGAGCAGGACAATCAATTGTGGGATTACTGTGCAGAACTGAGGAGGTCCAGCCCTGGCAGTACAGTTGTAATGAAGACACACACATTCAATGAAGGTGATTTAGCAGCTGAGATGAACTTACAGGCTGGTCTACCTTATTTTGAGAGACTTTACATATGCTGATCTGGGTGTAAGCAGGGGTTTAGGGTAGGTTGTAGGCCAATAATTGGGTTGGATGCTTGTCACCTAAAGACCAAGATAGGGGGCCAACTGATGGTTGCAATTGCCAGAGACCCCAATGAAGAATATTTCCCTCTAGCAGTTGCAGTGGTGGAAGCAGAAACCAAGGACTCATGGATTTGGTTTATAAATTTGCTACTAGCAGACATTGGTGATGAGAAGAGGTGGACATTCATATCAGACCAGCAAAAGGTATCATTATACTACATACTCATTTTTTAACTTAACTACATTGAACAAGTAGTGAAATATGTATATATGCTAAACATTGTTGATTCTCTTGGCAGGGGTTGGTGCAGGCATTTGCAGACAAATGGCCACAGTATGAGCACAGAATTTGTTGTAGACACTTGTACAACAATCTGAGGAAGCAGCATCCTGGCATAATTATTAGGACTTTATTTTGGAAAGCAGCTAAAGCCACATATGCACATGAATTTGAAAGGATAATGAATGAGATGAAGGACATTGATGAGGGTGCATATAATTGGTTGAAAGGACATACCACAACAGTATGGGCTAGACACATGTTCAGAACTGATGCATTGAGTGACACTGTCATCAACAACATGTGTGAGAGTTTCAATAGCAGGATACTGAAATTCAGGGGGAAACCCATCATTAGCATGGTATGTATATTTTTGGATTTTGGTAGGTGGAATTTGCATAGTTTGGTTAGCTGTATACCTTGTTGCATGCACTGACTTGTGGGTTTTTCTTGTTTGTAGCTTGAGGACATAAGGTTATACTTAATGAGCAAAGTCCAGCAAAACAGAAACAGTATTAGGAGGGTGGAATCTGAGCTCTGCCCTAAAATCTGTAAAAGACTACATAGGGAGAAGGTGGGCAGTGGTAGGTGGTTAGCATGTTGGGCTTCTGACACCAAATTCGAGGTGAAGAATGGACTGCAGAGCTTCATCGTTGACTTGGCTAAGGGGGTGTGCAGCTGTAGGAAATGGGATATCACTGGTATCCCATGCTGCCATGCAGTTTCATGCATATTCTTCAATGGAGAGCAAGCTGAGAAATACACTAATGCCTGCTACCACACCAGCACATACAAAGCATGTTATGAGCACACCATTGATCCACTCAATGGCGCCAATATGTGGATCTTAACTGGTCTCCCCCCTGTGCAGCCTCCCATAAAGAGAAGGCCACCAGGCAGGCCCAAGAAGAAGAGAATCTTAGAACCCAATGAACCAAGGAGGGGTCACAACAAGGGCTTGGGTATTGCCAAGAGGTGCAAGTCCTGTGGGAATATAGGCCACAACAAAAGAAGCTGTAAGGGTGAGGTTGGAGGTAATTCTTCACTGCCTGGTGCCCAAAACAAAAGGAAACATAGACCAATGCAGGTAAGACTAGTGTTTTTTAATTCTGCATGTTTTGAAATTAAAAATACCTGTTTCTAACTTAGTTGTATTTGCTACTGCTTGAAGACAAATGTCAATGGCCAAAGAGCAACCCAAGAGCAACCACATGCTACAAGTATGCCATCAAGCCAGCAACCCAGGACCAACCAGCAAGGCAATAGGCCATCAAAGTTACAACCTAGAAGCAGCCGGAAACCATCAACCAGCCACCTTGCAAGCAGCAACCCTGCAAGCAGCAACCCTGCAAGCAACAACCCTGCAAGCAGCAATCTAAGCAGCACCAATCCAAGCAATCTAAGCAGCACCAATCCAAGGAAGAGAAGGAGGGGGACTGTGACAAATGAAACTCTAACTGCCTCAAGAAATGCATCAAGGTACAAGGAGGCACTGAGGAGTGCTGGCAGCCAGGCATCTGTGCATGGTCCAAGGGGATAGACTGGTGGACATGGCAGACATTGCCTATTTTTTTGTAATTGGCAGACATTGCCTACTTTCTTGTAATTGGCACAGACATTGCCTATTTTTTGTAATTGGCAGACATTGCCCATATGTGGGTTTACTTTGGTTTAAATTCACTGCTTGAAACATGGCAGACATGGCCTATTTTTTGGTTTACTCAGGTTTAAAGTCACTGCTTGAATTATGGCAGACATGTGTAATTGGCCTATGTTGGTATTGCATATTTATGAATGACTTATTAATGCAAATCTGTGAATTGCAAAATTGAGTGATGCAGATTTGTGTATTGCATATTTATGGATTGTGAATTGCAGTATTTGTGTATTGCAGAATTGTGAGCTGCAGTATATGTTAATTGTGAATTGCAGAATTTGCAGACTTTGCAGAATTGTGAATTGGTACATGCAGAATTGTGTATTGTAGAATTTGCAGGTTTGTGAAGTTTGTTATGGATTGTGAATTGCAGTATTTGTGTATTGCAGAATTGTGAGCTGCAGTATATGTTAATTGTGAATTGCAGAATTTGCAGACTTTGCAGAATTGTGAATTGGTACATGCAGAATTGTGTATTGTAGAATTTGCAGGTTTGTGAATTGCAGTATATGCAGAATTGTGGGGAGGGGCAGTATTTGCATGTTTGGTAAACCTGTTGTGTATGTGCAGTATTGCAAAATTGGTAAACTGGTGTAAACTAGGTAAACTTGGGAAACTAATTGCAGCACATAATTGCAATACACAAACATAATTGGTAAACTTGTGTATATCAATTTTGCAAGTTTGGTAAATTTACAATGGTTAGCTTACCAATATTACAAATTTGGTCAATTGTAATCTAATTGCAATCAAGTAAGATAATTAACACATCATCATCTACACCACATTACAGACCAAATTAACAGAATGAACTATGTCATTCCATATTTCATTCATCCTGAAATCAAAGGGATACATAGGATAACAACAACATCATCTACACCACATTATAGACCAAATTAACAAAATGAACTCTGTCCTTCCATATTTCATTCTTACGGAAATCAATGGATACAGAGGAAAACAACATCATCATCTACAACACATTTTCCTAACCCTGTCCTAACCCTGTCCTAACCCTGCCTACACCCACATTGTCCAAAACATGCTACCCCACCCATCTAACCCGCCAAAGATAGAATCACACAAAGACATATCCCACACAGCAGCAGTGCCAATATCAAACACACTGTTAGCCACTTCTCTCTCTTCTTGCATGTTGAAACCTCGGCTTGGAGTCTGAGAATTCTCTGCCTCATCTCTGGGATAAGCACCTTCCCACGCTCACAAATCTCATCATCAACCCATTGGAAGAACTTGCACTTCTTACCAATCTGAAATTAAACCCAAATTCAAAACAAAATGAACAAACAACAAACCCAAGTGAACAAAATGAACAAAAAACACTAGCACTTCACTTACCCAGTAATTGGGACACCCATAGAACCTTCTCCCTGGATTGTTATCTGTCCAGGAAACCACTAGCACGGGCTTCTGAGGGGAGGGGCAGTAGCACATGCTCCGTGGTGCTCTCCTCCTCAAGCTTCCTTCCGATGATGCAGAGGCACATGCAGAGCTAGCTTCCATTCTTCTTCCTCCTAGTCTGTTCGTGTCGTACTGGGTTAGATTCAGAGATTTCAGGGATGGGGCCGAGGAAGACGACGAGGATTTAGGGTTTTCAGTGAAATTTGGGATTTTAATGTGGGATGACTGAGGTAGTTGGAGAGCTGGGGTCAGGTGGGGTCACGTGGGAGGGCTGGGAGCGCGGGAAGCTGATGTGGAAGCTCACGTGAGGGGCATGTGCAGTTTAGGGTGAGTGGGCTTGCCACGTAGGTTTCAATATTATTATTTTAATAGGTGGGCTTGACACGTGGATATCCGTCTGCCACATAGGAGGGTTCCGTCTGTTGGTTGACGGGAAGGACGATTTTAAAAACGATTTTCAAATTTTGGGGATGAAATTTGCAAAGAAATCAATTTTGGGACCAAAATAGAAATCGACCCAAAATGTAGGGACGAAAAGTGTATTTTCGCCTAGTTTTTATGAACAGAATTTGAACATTCAAACTTTTAATTGAAAACTATCAGGATGTGAAATATCACCTACATGCATAATATTTTATGTTC
This sequence comes from Quercus aquifolioides, assembly GCA_019022515.1. NCBI lineage: Eukaryota > Viridiplantae > Streptophyta > Magnoliopsida > Fagales > Fagaceae > Quercus > Quercus aquifolioides. Next base: position 54,893,953 of record CM032330.1, read on the forward strand.
AGTTTAGGTTTCAACAAATAATCCTAACACCAACACTTTGTGTATAGGATGAACCAGGCAGAGTTTAAATTAGTGAAATGAAAAGAACAGATTTTTCTGTTAAGATTTTTAAATTTTATGGAATTTAATAATGAGAGGAAGTAATTTGCATATTATCAATCAATCAAGAGAGACATTCTTTGATCTAATAGCTTAGGAAAATATTAGGATTATTAAGTGATTAACCCAATAATTTGGGTACAAAATTCTATAATGTTTAAGGTTTTAAGTGCATTGAGGAAAAAGTCACACTCACAAGTCACAACTTAGTTTTCAGGGGTCAAATAATAGCCTAGTGGTTCGAATCCCCCGCCCCACTGCCCCCCTTTTCTCTCTTTCCCTATTATCTACGAATAAAAAAAAAACACAATTTTTTAGAGGTATTTTTGCATGCCTATGCCAATCATCTGCGATTTTCAATAAATCAAAACATAATAATTGTATATATTATTGATATAAAAATAAGCATAATATGTAGGTCAGATTAAGTCTCCTAATGAAGATTGTTTCACATGTGATCCATCAGATTAATAAGATGAAATTGGCTTTATTCACTTTAATTAATTGCCCGCTGTTTCAGAAGAAAACAATCTCTTCAATTAGCATTGGACATGGGCGGTTTATTTTGAACTTAAAACCAAGCTATATAGCAAATGCTGAACATGCTCAGACAATGATCTAACTACGTATTTTAAGTGAAATTATTCAATACACCTAATATATTAACGTAATACTAATACATTAATTGGACATACGTAATAGATTCTCTTATTGATCATCCTTATTATCACACATATTTGTGAGGTTTTTCAGACACTTGATATATTCTAAATAATCATTTGAGTAACATGCATGCTAGTGCAGCAGCAAGAACTTCAATTTGTTGATTTCACTAGCAGATGCGCCTGCAGAGGGTGAGGCCATCACCAATAGAGACGAGGGATGATTCGATGCGAGGATCAGTTGCTAGAAAGCTATTCAGTTCCGTGAGACACTTTTTTCCAAGCTTCAAATATTCCTCCATCTTATCTTCTTCAGGTTCTGCCACTGACCCAAACCATAAGGTATTATCATATGCAATTATTCCACCAATCTTAACCAGTTTCAAAAGTAGCTCATGATATTTGATGTAGCCTTCCTTATCAGCATCCACAAATGCGAAATCGAATGTCCCTTCTTGTTTGCCCTGAATTCATAATTAGGAAATTAAGGTCAATTATATATGTGCAACATATCACATTGGTTCGGTTGAGAGTGAAGACTAACATGTGACAAGTATTTAGGAAGGTAAGTGAAAAGTTCATCCGTATAGAACCTAAAGACAATGTCGATGAATTCCGAATTTGGTCAAATCATTTGCGCAAGTAGGAATAATGTCATTATTCATCAAAAATAAAACTTTTGAAAATTTTAGCAATAGAAAAATTGTAGATTCACATTTTGGTCTAATATATTGTCAACAAATTGTTTAAAAAAGTATTTCATATAATATTAAGGTTAAAATGCAAAACTCACTATCTATGTTTTACAAAAATTCATTTTAGTGCTCTAACTTTGCTTTCGTTTATTTCATTCCTCTAATTTTTAAATTTATTCAATTAAGGCTTGTCCATAAACTTTTTTTATATGTTATGGTTAATTTTCCAATTTTTTAAAATTTTTCTTCAAATTTTATAAATTAAAAAAAAAAAAAATCAATTAATGATTGAAAAATATTTTCCAAATTTTTTACTTTCAAAAAATTTTAACAAAAATTGACTGAAATGCTTTAATTGAATAAATCTGAAACTTAAAAAACTAAAATGAATGAAAACAAAATTAAAATACTGAAATGAGTTTTGAAAAAATTTAGAGGGTGGGTTTTGCATTTTAACCTAATTAATATTAATGTAGCTTATAAACTATTGAGTACAAGACATGCAACTTAGAGAAAAAAAACATATGCATTGATATAAATATCTTCTACATCAAATATATATATATATATATATTTCAAAATTTCAAAATTAATATTAAAAATTATTTAAGTTATTCTCAGTATAAAATATAATTCTGCAAAGTTTTTTTTTTTTTTTTTTTCTTTCACCTAAAGCTTGCATCACATATTTATTGGTTTATAAGTTAAGTGAATTTCAGTGATAATATACTAAGAGCAAAGGGCGAAAGTGTACTTAGGTAGTCATTAATCATATCATTTTGATTAGAAAATAGTCAAAGTTTGAGTGATTTACATATGTTTTATTTATTTTTGATATATTGTATTTATTTAAATATTACGTAAAAAAAAGATTATTTTAGTACAGTAATACATCATATAGTTCAATATAGTTTGTTTCAAAGTGAACTGTATTTTGACAACAATTTTCTTGTCGTTTTGTGATATTTATATCATATTATGGTTAACCACCCAAATTTTTTTAGGATAAATTTTAGTTCCAAATTAGTTTGAAATTATTTCCTCTAATTTACCACATGATGATTTATAAGATTATTTATATGTATTATTTAAAAAAGCCACTTGACTCATCAAAAAAGTCACATAACTAAAACTATACATGAATAGTCACTTCAATCGCCATATAATGGGTAACTTTAAACTGATTTCGAGCTAAACTTTTTCTTCTTTATTTTTCCCAATCTCCACCACTGGTTGGAACTAATTGGAAACTCAGCATATTTTAGCAATAACTTGTTTTTATCGTTAATTGTTAGATAAAGTCAACAATAGAAAACACGTTTACCCCATACTTCTGTTATAAGCACCTAAAGGTCAACAATAACTTGCTCTAGTTCTTGTTAGATAAGGTCAACAATAGAAAACACGTTTAAAAAAAATTATTTTACAAACCTAACTATCTCTACCTTGAGTAGAGATACAATTGCATCATGCTAGTAACTTATATAGGCAATGGCCAAAAGCCTTATAGCTTAATTGGCACAACTCTTGATGTTTCCAACAAAAACATCTAGGATTCAAATCGCCCCACCTCCAACTATTGAATAAATAAAAAATAAAAATAAAAAACTTACATTGGTAATTAGATCATTCAAAACTGACAAGGCATCTGATTCAATAAAATTAATCTTATGCTCCACTCCAGCCTTCTGAATAAATGGCAATCCAGTTTGATATGCTTCCCTGTTTGGATCAATAGCTATTATCTGCAAAAATTGAAAACCTCAGTGTATTCTGGCCCTTACAGACTAATGCTATTTATTTGCCTAGTATGTAAAATTGGTGTTACCAAAAAATAATGCATAAATAAATTCTGAAACGTACCTTGCCATCAGCTGGTAGTGCTAAAGCAGTAGTAAGAAGAGAATAACCAGTAAAGACTCCAATCTCTAATGTCTTCTTTGCGTTCATGGTCTTTAGAAGCATTGAGAGGAGTAGACCTTCATCGATAGGCACATTCATCAAACTCCTGCCAAATATGAACACAGTTCAAAAGTAATAACTTCAGTAAATTTATGTTTAAAAAAAAAAAATTGTAATTTATTATCTTGGGCGCAGTTACTGCCTATGAACTTCTATAAGAGATGTATTGATGTAAATGTAATTAATTTAATATAAAATGAAGTGCAATGAAATGTAAGAAAAATAGCAATCACAAAGCTCTTTGGCCGTGCTCCTCCTCTAGCAAAAATGGGAGTTTTTCTTTTTAAGCCTCCTGTTATTACATCTTCCACCTAACCATTTTTGTATTAGAGCCATACCCTTTGTTTTAAATTTACCTTCTTATAACCATGGAAACAAATTCTAATGAATTTTCTTTTAACTCTGTTAAATCTTTTTTCCCCCCTTTTAAATGGAGAGCTCGAAGAGGAAATATACGTGGAACAACCAAGTCTTCTTTTTATTTTTTATTTAAAAAAAAAACAATTATTCCCAATTTTGGGATCTTTGGTGACTGTTTTTAATTGGGGCCTTAAGCCTAGGCCTAAAGTGAGTAAAAATATGTGTAATAAAATAAGTGTATTAATATTTTCCCTTAAACAAAATGAATTAAGCCACTTCTGTCCCCTTGCCAAATTCCTCCCTCCTCTTTCTCCCTTCAAACATATAGTAAAGGAATTTTATCCACATTAAACATAAATAAAATAAATAAAATACATAAAAAATAAGAAAATGGCATTAAAATAGTGCTTGGAAAGAAATTATGACCCACCAAAAAGGATGTTGCTCAATTGTGGCCTCTCTGAGTTCCTTCAATTGCTCATGCTCTCGCGGGTAGCATTTTTCTAAAATGTACTGCAACATATGAAAGGTATATCACGTTTAGAGGAAGGTTAGCGATATTGAGGTACTTATTTTATTTTGATTAATTATTGAGATACATATTGAAATGCATATTTTAATTTGATGAATTATTGAGATACATGTTGCTTCCCTCTACCCACTTTGTGTGTGAGTTTATTATCAAAAGTAAAACGATTGTCTCATCTCATATCCAAATATAGTTAGAGATAAACTGAAAACACCAAAAACAATATTTTTGATGCCTTTGAAAAATAAAGGAAATATATATATATATATATAGACACACTATTATGACAAAAAATAAGAGTCTGTTTGTTATTGTTGTTTAAACAACAATTTTCAGTGTTTAAACAATATTACACGTATTTTCATATACTTTTTCACCCACACGTATTTCTAAAAAAGACGAATAACATTACTAGAACAATATTACTAAACAGACCCTAAACTATCCAAAATCTATATAGGCTAGTTCCTCAAGGGTTTTGAAGTACTTGTCCACTGATGGTTTTAATTAGCTCATTCGATAAAGTCTCTTATCATTGAATAATAGATCTAAAGTTCAATCATTGTCTACATCACAAATTAATTGGTATATTAATTTGATGATGAAGAACAATTATTATGGAGCGAATGTTTGAAATACTATAGTATCTATAAAAAATGAATAATGTTATTATCACAACAAAACTTACAATTTTTGCCACAACTTGCTCATGTAACAAGTTATGAGTAATGGGTCCACAACTCCACCATTAACAACTTGCCATGTAGATTAGTTGGGCAAAGTTGTGGATATTTGGTGGTAATAGCATTATTTATTAAAAAAAAAATTTATCTAACTAATTTTATCCCAAAATTTAAAAATAAAAATAAAAAATTTGTCAACCGGTAGTTGGTGGGCCTAAGGACTCACATGGCAGTCTAAGGCAATCCAAAACAAAGCACTAAGAGCATTCCCATTAAAGCTTCTATAACTGCTAAAATACTATTTTTAGCATCTAAAACCACAAAATGCTGCTCCATCAAACATGCTATATCCTTCAAAATTTGCCATCTTGCTACAGTGCACTCTTATTTTTTAGAGCACACTGTAGCAAGGTGTTATCATTTTTTTAATATTTTTCTTTCTCTCTCTTCAGACTATCACTATCACTCTCACTCTCACTCTCACTCTCTCTCTCTCTCATTCTCATTCTCTCTCATCTCTCTTTCTCAGATTCTCCCTCTCGTGGGTCATGGGTCCGACGGTGGTGGGTTCGACGATGGTTGGGGTTGGTTGAGACCGTGGGTTGAGGTTGGTTGAGGCCATGGGTTGAAGTTGGTTGAGACCGTGGGTTTGTGTCGTGGGTTGAGGTTGGTTGTGCCGGTGGGTTGAGGCCGTTGGCTGGGTTGCTGGGGTGGTGGTCATTGAAGAGGTTAGGGTGGGTTATGATCGGGGTTGAGGTTCAGATCGGGGTTGTTGGGGTGGTGGGCTTTGGCTGCGATTTGTGCCATGGATTTTTTTTTTTTTTTTTGGTGGTTGGGGGTTGAGGTTGTGGTTGGTGGTGGTGGTTGTGGTTGTGGCCATGGTTAGAGGTGATGAGCTTGAAAAGCTCAGGCCATGGAGGTTTTGAGAGCAGAATATCAAAGATTTCTAGACCGGGTTGAGAAAGATGGAGAGACAGTGGGAGAGAGAGACAGAGGGAGAGTAAGAAATAAAATAAAAATAATAAAGAATGAATATTTAAATGAAGTATTGAAAAAATAGAAGTTTTGATGTAAGGAATATTGTAAAGTGATATGCTATATGTTATAAAGTTGATTTTTAAGATGATAAATGCTAAATTTTTTTAAAAGTTTTGATGGGAATACTCTAAATATTACAAAACATTTTTTCATAAGTCATTCTTAACTTTTGAGATGTATTCAAACCTATATACATGTGATTTTTTTTTTTTTTTTTTTTTTTTTTTTAGAATAATCTATATGTGATTTTCAATACCAAAGTTTGTGAATAAAACTTTAAAAAATTCTCATTATTGAAAACGAAGTAACAGTATATGCTTAAAATCAGTTGTCTATGGGAAATTTTGCAATATTTCTGTATCCAAATGATAAATAGTTTAGCTTCAACTAAATAGCCATATATGATATATGTAAGCTCCCCATTGTTCCCCAATTAAAATCACAGAATATCCAGAGCTGGTTATCAAAAAAACAATTAACATTCTCCATTGTAAAGAAGATGGTAAAACTGCAAAACCTGAGCCACCCCCCCCCCCCCCCCCCCCCCCCCAAATATATATATATATATATATATATATATATATATTATAATAAAAAAAAAATTGTATCCCTAACATTACACTTAAGAAAGGCAAGCTCTTCAACACAGAGAGAGAATGGTTTAGTTAATATAATTTAACAGATGCACAGGGAAAACTAACCTTTTTAAGTGTTTGACTTTTGAGGATGATCTTCTCCGGTGCGGTTGCCATGCCTGAAAGAGTTTTCACATGTCCTTTCATAAGCCAAGGATAAAACGCACACTACTTGTGTATATACTAAACGAAAACTTGTTAATCAAAAAAATAAATAACATACTAAATAAATCTTAAAAGTACAGTTTTTTTTTTTTTTTTTTAAATGATTAGAAATTTTTGCTGCCCTCAACCTAACCCCCTCCCACGCACACTTAATGCATGGGGAGGTACCACTGAATAAGCTGTCCGGTGGTTAGAAGGCACAGTTTGAGCCGTTGGGCCACTGCCATTGTTTTATTCAACTTGTGCGGAATAAGCTGTCTGGTGGTTAGAAGGCACAGTTTGAGCCGTTGGGCCACTGCTATCTATTTATTACAACTGGCAGAGATTCAGTCTGGATTTGGACACTAAATCATCTCACATCAATTTTTTCCATTTTTTTTTTTTTTTAACTTTAACTTTTTAACTCTTTTTTTTAACTTTTTTTTAATTCGATAGTTGAGATTCAGTCATCCAATGCTATTACATCAAGTATTGCACCTGATCTCAATCTATTAAGTCTAGTGCTCTTAAGTATTAGATCCATCAGGATTGTGACACATGTTCACTTTTGACCATTTATCATTATTTTGACAATTCAAACCACAGGAGCATTAGACCCAACCTAAGTCTTATTGTAAAATGACAAAATTTGGTTATAAATTTAGTTGTAACTTAAGGCTACAATTTTCTTTAAAAAAAATTAATATTGCTACATATTGTGAAAAACTAACTATTAGATTTAATGTTCTTTATGCTCTTAACTTATGTTAAATTTTATGTCAATCTGATGTTATTTACTATATGATCCAAAAACGTATTTTTTGCATATAATTTTAGACTATAAAAAGTTGCAATTTAAATAATTAATTGATGACATAACTATTGATTTTTGATTTTCTAAAAAGTTTACAAGCATGAAGGATATGAAATTTTAAAAAAAATGGTAATCTAATGGTAAATTTGTCAAAATCCATATCTAATAAAAAAAATATTGAGTGAAATTGTAATCTTAAGTTACAACCAAATTTATAATCAAACTTTATCTATTGTAAAATGAGTAAAATATTAAGTTATCTTTTTTTCTTTTTTCTTTTTTTTGGGCATTTTTGTCCCTATGGGCCTAAACTGTTTAGTTGGTAAGAAAGTTTGGAAGAAAATTTTCTTTATTCTTTTGTGGTTATTTGGCAGGGCTATTAATGCTTGTGAATTTTTTACTGTTCATTGTTTATATATGTTTCTTTCACTTTCCTTTTAAGTTTTATTCTTTTTTTTTTAATAATTGATTATTCATTAAAATTTAAAATGAAAAATTTATTAAAAAAGAAATTTTTTTTACGTAACTACTTTTCATTACTTTTTTTTTTTTTTTTTTTTTTTGAACGAATGATAGAAACTTTTCATTACTAAGAGTAATTAATATGTAACAAAGAAGTCAATTTTACTTGTGATATCTCAAGGGTTTAAAATTTTTAAAATATAATTGAGGTGCGTTTGAGAGAGACCCAAATTTCATGGAATGTTTATGCAATTTTTCAATAGAAAACATAGGATATGTTAGTTTTGAAAAAGATTAACATGTTAGCTAGTGAGTTATAATTATTCCATGCATGACAAAATTTTATGGGAGCTCTCTTTCAAGAATACAAATATTCAGTACTATTTTTTGTGTTCTACTTTATGTTCCACCAATCATAACATGTCATGTATTTATTTAACTTTCTTTATAAAATAGCCAAAGTTTAAAATGAAAAAAAATAAATACTTGATAAATTATGATTGGTGAATCATAAAGTGGAACACAAAATATAGTACAGAAGATTTGTATTCTTCTTTCAATTATCTATCTTTCTTTTTTATTTTATTTTATTTTATTTGGTAATAAGGATATTGCATTAATTAAAGGCTAAACAACCTTTATGTTTCACTAATCAGTCAATCACAACTTATTATGTATTCATTTTTCTTTTCTTAACGTAAAATAGAAAAAAAAAATCAAACACATTACATATAATTGGTAGAGTATAAAGTATAATATAAAAAGTGAGAGATATAACTTACTATGTTAAGTTAATATTAGGTATTAGGCATTAGACCACATTGATTACATATATGTGCCTAATCTATCATAATATACCTTACTATGTTAGGTATTACTTATTTCATCACATTGATTACATATCTGTTTATGGTAAAATGGAAAATATTAGGATCATAACTTTTTCTACAAATTTTTTTTCCCACAACTTACTCATACGGTAAGTCGTGAGTGGCGGAGTTATAGACCCACACTTTTACTCCACCACTTTCAACTTACAACATAAGTTATAACAAAAATTGTGATAATAGCATTACACATTATAATATACCTTACTTTTTTTCTATTTCTTTTTTGAGAAAATATAATATACCTTACTAACAACTACTATGTTGTTCCTCTAAAAAAGAAAAAAACTACTATGTTTTTTTTTTTTTTTTTTGAGAATGAAAAAAAAAAACTACTATGTTAGGTATTCGGAATTACATCACATTGATTACATATACGTCCCTATCATATTAGTTGCGTACGTAGTCAGCCAAACCATTTGAGCAGTACCTTTCAATAAACTAATACTATCCTTCTTAAAAAATAAGAAATTTATAATAAATAAATTTAAAAAAACAAAAACCACTTCTTCTTTTTTTCTTTTTAATTTTCTAGTATGTAATTATTCTTGTCAGTCATCATTAGTTCCAAAATGTATGTTTACCATTTTAACCCATAAATTAGTTGGGTTTCAAACGAAAATGAATCTATTGGTAGTTTTGTAAACAATGCAATAACTAATTGATGGACTCTCCAATCTCTCCGTACTGGATTTCTGTAGCTCCTTGCTGTGTTCTCCTTGTGAGCATTCACATAGTGTTAAAAAATATTTTGCTTTTATCATATCAAAAAAATTACTTTATCTTTTTTAGTATACCAATAAAATACCTTATGTCTCATTTTTTTATTTTAACACATAACACACTAAAATATTATAAATTACCCATTAAAATCAATCACACCATTGGTCACACCAAAATAGAGAGAAAAAATAAATACTAGTTGCAAGTTGCTACAGTGACCTGCTACTAACAATTTACTTAATTTTTCTAATTAAGAGCATAGATTATGGTATTTGAACTGCTAAAATAACTTCTTTTTTTGGTCTAATTTAGTAGCACAATATAAATGCTCTTATATCAACCATCTGATACAAATCATAAACCTCAATCTTCTACCACCTGCCTGGCACATCTTGAATCTCCTTAACCACAACTATTTTATTTGTTGTTCTCATCCTCTTATTATATTTTCAAGTTATTTCTGTTCTGTAATAGCTCCATCCCAACCTCTTTAAACGCCTCGTCGTACTATGAATTCAAACACAGACAGCGAGCTCTCCAATAAACATCTCAAAATGTTTACAGAAAGTTTGCATGTCTCTCGCTCAAATCTTGCTCAAGTGAGATCCAAACTGAAAGTTTCGTTGTTTGTACCTCGCTCAAGCAAGATTCTTAAATTTAGTTTATTTCTTTTAAAAATGTTCTCCAATTTTTAATTTTTAACTGGGTCAACCAATAACATCACATACAAAGGAAGTTCTCATGGAAGCTATCGAAGAAATTCTTTGAAAATTACAGTAGATATAGGCTTTATAGTGGGAATTTTAATGAGATTTTGAAGGTTAGTGAGAAGCATGTGGTGTAGGAGAAAGACCAGAATAGCAAATGGCGGATCAAAATAACAATTGTGAGAAAGCAATTAAGTTTAGACAGTAATATCATATAGAGTAATTATCATAATAAAATGATTGAAACAGAAACTTAATTACTTGAAATATTGATACTTGAATTAATACCTTACAAGATAGTACGCTTGACGATATTTGTTGAGGATTACAAATTTGGGGATTGGGGGGAAAAAATTATACAATGATTACAAATGGGAGTAGATTTACAAAGGTAGTTTCAAGTGAGTGTTTTCCAACTCACTTGAAAGAATTATTATATTTATAGCCAAATATTGGAGGCACTTATATATGGATACATTAATTTGAAGGCAAATGTCTTATGTTCATTCACAATTTCACATTTATATTAGTGGTTTCACTTTCACATTCTGCCGAAGGAAGTGGTTTTGTTAATCACGTAATGCCTCTATATAGTGTGTTTGTCTCCCATATATATATATATATATATATAGGTGTTTCTTTCTCCATGGGTTTCGAATATGGACCAATCACTATATAATCTGACTATTTTGAACCGTGAATCTAGCATGTTACTGGGAAAATACAATGCCCACTCTATAGATAACAGAAACAAAGAAATATATTATATATAAAAGACATATAATGTAAGACATGAGTATGAGTGTATGATGTACCCTTAGTTCTTGCATGAGATCCTGATTCCGGTCCCTTCTCAAGAGCAAGAAGTTCTCCAATAATTGAACCCATTCTGAAAAAAAGTGGCTGTAGAATCTGTCAATCTGAGCTCTAATCTTAGAAAAATGGATTGGATTTATTTGAAAGGAAATAAAAGGCACAAATTGAGAAAGGGATCAACAGCCAAATTTATAGACTAAAAGTTGTGCTGGGGAGAGCAATAAGAAACTCAATTAAGTTGTTGGGAGTAGTTGGTAAATTTTGAATAGTCTCAAATATTTTCCACGCCATCTGGCTCGCTCGGTCCTCTTTCTCTGGGTTTTCTAATTTCTATGTCATTTTCTCGTCCTCTTTCTCTGGGTTTTCTAATTTCTATGTCATTTTCTCTCTTCCCATGAGTAGTGGTTGGAGAGAGAAGGGACAAACTGATGGCTTGATTCTATATAAAACAAAAGATGAAAAAAAAGAAGATAAAAAAGACAAAATAGTATTCATATCACGTGTTATGTTTGTCTCTTTAATGTATTTTATTTTATTACTTTTCCCTATAATTAATTCGAATTCATCTTCATTGTTGAATATTTCTAACGGTACTGTCACAGCCGACTCGTTTATGATTAGATATAAAAATGATCACTTTTCTACTTTTCTTCGGAATTGCAGTCAGAAAATTCGGCTTAAACGTGGAATTTTTTATATAAGAGCATCCGTATCAGATGTTCTAAAAATTATGTCATTTTATCACATTAAAAATCTATTTTATTATTTTGTCACATCATTTTACAATATCTCATTTATTAGATGTCCTCTATTTTTACCACTTCATTTAAAATAATATATACAATACTTTAAAATAATATAAAAACATCCTCCACACAATCCAACAGCAGCAACAGTAATAGCAACCTCCGCCACAGCACTACCAGCATCAACCTCCACTGTGGCAACCAAAATCCACCACACGAAAAAAAAAAAAAAAAAAAAAAAAGACAGCCACAACCCACAAACCCAGATCGATGAGAAGAAAGAAGAAAGACGGAGAGGCAAACCCATCACGCCGGCGAGCAAAACACCAAGCAAAACACACACACAAACCCACCACAACCCAGAGACCCATGCCGATCACAATCCGAGGTCGCAAAATCAGCCACAACCCACAACCCACGCCGATCACAAAGCGATGATGACGACAATGACGATGGCCCTTCTCGTCTTGGACGTCGGCGATGACGATGGATTGTGCGCCGTGAACGACGAACTCGCGAGCCGTGGCCACCGTGAGCGGCAAACTCGCGATTCTCGCCCATGCCGCTTGCGCCTCCGGTGAAGAGAAAAGGGGGAATCGGTGAGAGGGAACCCATGTCGCTTGCGCCTCTGGTGATAATGGCCACCGTCAAACTGATCTGAAATTAAAGAACAAAAAAAAATCTCACCAAATGTGAAGAGAAAAGAGGGAATCGGTGAGACTTGAGAGAGAACAGAGGTGGTGAGAGAGAACAGAAAAGAATAAAGTGAAGAGAGAGGAGAGAGAGAAGGGAATAAAAAATTATTATCCCATATACCATTTTTCGTCCGTACCATTGCAAATTTGCAACGGTATTGTTCACATATTGCAAAAATTATGAGATTTGGCACATCTCATATTTGGTGTTTTTTGTGTTTGGTGTGGTAAATGTGCCAAATATTTGGCATTTGGCACATTTACCACACCTGATGTGGATGCTCCAAAGGAAAAAAAATGGTATTTGACATGGAAGAGTAATGATAGTTATCTTTACAACACATTTTTCGTTAAATTATGATATCATATAATAACTAGTGTCTAATAAGATTTCTCCAAACGTTCTAACGTAGGATGAACTTCCTTCCTAGGTAGTTCATTAATTGTACATTTGAGTTCATGAAAAGATGACATATTTTTGGATTTGGCACCAAATGTTCTTTTTTTTTTTTTTTTTCCTAATCTATATAGCTGTTTATGAAAGCTTTGTACTTAAGGTTTATATGAAAGCTTCGTACTTAAGGTTTTTTTCCTTAGTGCACTCATTAGCATTTTCATATATATATGGAAATATTAAAAGAGTGCTCTAAAGGCAATGATTTAAGCACTATTTTAGAAATATTTTATGGAAGAATGATAAAGCAATTAATTTTATGAGAAATACTATATCCACGATATTTTCACAACAAATCATAAGTATCAGGTTGTTACAGGTTATTATTGGTAGGGCAAAAAAATAATTTTAGTGATATAATAACCAACCACTTATAATTTGTTCTCTAATTTTATTTACAGCTTTTTATATTTTTTATAAAAGTAACGTCAAAATTTTCCTAAAGTAAAAATTACTCTGGAGGTATCCATTAACATGATATATATATATATATATATATATAAACGCGCGCGCGCGGAAGTAGTGGAAGCTTTCAGTGCTGAGCAGCCTGAGCCGACCACGCTCTGCCTTAATTTCCTCTAATGTCACCCCAAACCCAATGGATTTGTTCTACAAGCGCAGCCATGGGCCAATTCTTGTAGTTGATGACATGGAAAGGTTACAGTTTCTACATTATTTCAAACCTTCTAAATGCCAAATCTCTAATAAGATTTCATTGAATATATCTACAACTTAATTATATGTTACGTCAGGTATCGAGTCAATATGTGGGTTGGTAGTGAAATTACACGGAACCATCCATCGCTGGTAGTAAGTATTGACTAGCACGAATATGCATGTCCTTGATTATCATTGAGAGACAGAGAAGATGTTTCCCGTTGAATAAATTGGTCCGTTATATCAGGATTCCTTTTTTTTTTTTTTTTTTCAAAGTCTTGAAAAAATAATAAAAATGATAAGCCATCTAAGACAGTTTTTATTTTTCACAATCATTTCTACAGTTTATTGCGGTTGTGATAGATGCGTAAAAAAGTAGTAATATTAGTGATGACGGTCTAATGGATTCATATAAAAATTCAAAGTGTTTGTTTGGATGGGCGTCTGCCGCTGCTGCATTTGCGTTTTTCCCTTTTTTTTTTCTTTTTCTTTTTTTTCAGCTCAGCGCCTCTTACAGTGCTAAACAGTAGTGAACAATAATGAACAGTAATCGGAAAATATATTTTTTTTATTGTTTTCAGTTTTTAGCAAAATAAGCGGCATCCAAACACACATTAAAGCGGTATCCAAACGCACACTTAGTGTACGTTTGGATACTGCTTATTTTGCTGAAAACTGAAAATAATAAAAAAAATATATTTTGGTTACCGTTCATTGGCCTGATTGCACTATTCATGTCTCATGAACAGTGCAACAGGTGCTAGACTTAAAAAAAAAAAAAAAAAAAAAAAAAAAAACAAAACGCAACTACTCGAAATGCAGACGCAAACGCTCACTACCTAAACGGAGCTTAAGTAATATTTATAAATTAATTCAATTATAAATTTATACAACAATAAGAATTTATCCCTCCTAATTGTGGAATGACATTTAAACCCTCATTCTCAAGAAATTATTAGATCTACCAAGAGGACTGTTGATGTGATCCTCCCAACCAATGAGATAATTTCATTTATACAAATGTGTGAGTGAACTTCCTAATCAGCACAAGGAATAAAAAATAAAAATTATTAGGTGATGTCACATTTTCATGCGGACAAAGTTTAGCTACAAAACCATTTGTAGCCTAAGGCTACAAACTGCTCTAATAAACTGACATGTGTAAAAAATGGCATGTGCATTACACATGATTACTTAAGTAAATTTAACCCAACTAATCCTAGTTAACTACACCATCGATTAAAAAAATAAAAACTAAAAACAAAAACACAATACGTACTCTCTCTCTCTCTCTCTCTCTCTCTTATATATTCCATCCTGCATTTATTTTTCAATGCCCACCAATTGTTTTTCAATGCCCACCAACTATTTGAAACAATGTCTAAATCAACATGTTTTTATTTTTCACCGTTGTTATTGATTGAAAATCTTTTCAAAGGTAATTATGACTTTGTTAGTATCATGGTGGGTTAACCACTGAATCTGTCTTTATTAACCCTAATTTTATTTATATCTTTTCCTTGGTTTAGTAAATGAATGAATATTGGCATCAGTGGTGTTGTATCAATGTAGATTTTTATTTTTATTTTGAACGAATATTGAAAACCTTTTATAAAAGGGATATGTTTAAAAATTAGTAATAAGCTAGGTTTTGATAATTTATACTCCAAATTATTCTAGCTCAGGTACAAATAATTGATATTGTGGATCAGGTACAATTATTTTTCACCATTATCGGTTGAAATTTTTTGTAGTTTAGAATGCACATTTCAAATGTTTAAGCAAGAAAAAATCTCAAATAATCTATGATTAAGGGGGCATATATGTGATTGAATTTCAAATTTTGGATAAGGTTTTGATTGGTTTAATGGACATTGTTGTAGAATGGGTTGTATAGTCACTTCAAGGGTGCAGAAACTAAATTAATATCTAACTTTGGGAAGAAACTAAATTCATATACACTGAAATCCTTTCCAAAAATTCTGCACTATCTACAGAGGCAATGATATTATGGCTCAGGTACAAATAATTGATAATTGAAAACTGAAGCCTCAATGATTAAGATTTGCTCGTGTTCTGTGGAATTTACTGAAAAATGCAACAAAGATATATTGTTTTAAGCTTGATCAGTAACTATGCAGAACCATATTTTGTTATTTACTAGAGGTTTAAGTACATGTTTGGCACGTGTGATTTGTGTATAGACTAGAAATTATTGAAGATTTTTAACAACAGCATACATTTGATGACTGGACAAAGAAATATGTATCTGGTACAAACTTAACAGCATTGCTCAACAATCTGTATTTTTTTTTTTTTTTTTTTTTGCTAAGAGCTCAACAAACTGCTTAGTTAGCTACTCTAAGATGAGTTACATGACTTTTGCTTTATGTTATGAGCTTTTAAACCATGCTTTTCTTTTGTGGCCTTAAAAAAATCTTGTTGATCTCTCGACTTGAACAGTTGAACTACATTACTCTTGCTAGGGAATTAGTTATATGTATAGGTTACAAAATGACATGATTTTCGGGTCTTGTTCATCTCTCAATAAATTCATCTAATTTCTCATGCATGGATTTTTTTTTCATATTTATCATGGATTATCTCATGCTTCCTCATCTTGTCATTCCTTAAAATTGTCTCGTAGATTTGTTAAGAGCCACTAGCTGCTGCAATGTAAATGTTGTAGATTAGTTATATTTTTTTTTCTCTTAATTTTATAATTAACATTTTATTCATTGTGGTTTTTAACATAAGGTCTCACTCTTATGTTTTGATGCAAACTAGCCTCATGTACAAGTTGCAGCAATTTATGCTAAAAGGAATAAATTTCAACTCATCATATATCCTGGATCTGATGATCATGCTTTGGTTGCGGCATTGGTTGTAATATTTCTAGATTGAAGATAACACTTATGATAATGCACCCTCCATAGTGCTATGTTTCAAGAATTAGTCATGGTTGTATTTAAGCTACAGCTTAAGCAATAAAAGGCAGCGAATATTTTCCATTTAAATTATTCTCTTCTCATCTATTAATTTCTTCAAGGGTTATTGCCTCAAATACTACTAATTCCTTTCAAACTCACCGATTCACAGCACATAGCCTCTGAGGTATAGAACTAGACCAATTCTGATTAATCTACAAACAATAAATTAACAGATTCCAGCAGATCCACACAGCTATATGATAAAACAAACATAATTAATTAAATAAAAATCAAGCTTCCAATAATCTGTACCAAGTCATGTGCACATAAAGACAGCATTGTAGTTTGTAGGGAAATCAATAAAAAAAAAACAGAGTTTTCTTGGTTTCCTATCAAATGTAAACTAGCAATGCAAAAAAAGTTGTACCATTTTGAACCACAAACTTTGTCTCTCACAATAGCTAAAATAAATTCAGCCTAAACCGTAAATATAAATAACTTTTTTCTCTATAAACCTTATATCAAACAATAACTTAATGCATTTCAAATGGTCCAACAATAAGAAATAGTCATCAATCTTCCAATGGTATGATAATAATAAAACCAGCTTCAATCTGCCAATGGCCTAACAATAAAAAATACTAAAAAGTTAACAGTTTGCCAATGGTCTAACAATTATTTAAAAAAAAAAAAAAAAAAAAAACAGTTTCAATCTGCCAATGGTCTAACGATAAAAAAAAATACTAAAAAGTTAACAATTTGCCAATGGTCTAACAATAAAAAATAGTCTTCAGTCTGCCAATGGTCTAACAAAAATAAATAGTCTTCAATCTCTTACAAATAAATTTGCACAGTCTTCAATCTCCATCCAAAATTCTTGCACCCTTACTCTAGTCTATTTAGTGGTTTTGCCAATATGGTGCTCTTCTTGGATAACACTAGAAGTAGCTATTGAAACCTGTAAATAATAGCAAAGAATAATTGTCACAAACTATAAACAAATTTATGTGCCTACAAGATTGACATATTATAGTGGAATGTAACATATCTTACTTTATTTAGGCTCTCAAGTGATTCAACTTGTCTCGCCTCACAATATTTTTTTTTTTTTTTTTTTTTTTGGTAAGCCACTACCATGCTTTTTAGCATGTGTTGTTTTGCTTTGAGATTTACCATTTTTCTTCTTTAATGCGGATTTCAACCTTCTCTTCGGACACCCAATAGTAGGTTTTGTTTTAATCCTACATATGCTATCACCTTGTAAAACATCTGTAGTAACATCACCATGGACCTCTATGCAACTTTCCATATTATTCGAATGACATTTATTTCTAATCTCTTGCAATTCCTTCATTAATTTTTCAAAACATTCTTTGCTATGTTCATACATTGAGTCCGTTTGGATAGCACTTATTGTTGCTGAAAGTTGATAAAAATTGATTGTTGCTGAAAACACTGTAGCAAAATAATTTTTAAATGTGTAAATAGTATTGTGGGACCCACTATTAATATTAAATATTGCGTGAACAGTGCATGAACAGTACACGCACAGTGAATTTTGTCCCCCAAAGTCAAAAAAGCCGGCCAAAAAAAAAAAAAAAAAAAAAAACATAAAACGCAACTCTACAATGAGTGAGAAAAAGTGGTATCCAAACCCAACCATTATCTCATTCTTTGCTGCAAATGTAGAAATTTCACGAGCATTGTGACTCAAATACATGATAATAAACAACTCAGCACCAATTTTTCAAAACCTAATGGATAATTTCAAATTTAGCTTGCAAAGAAAGAGCATTCACTGACCATATACCAGATTTGCAAAATGTTCTAACTTAACATCAAGTTCTTCCTAATAGTTGAATCATTTAATCCTCACAAGTAATAAGAAGTCAAATTGCAATTAATACTTCCTCGTTATGTATACAAAATAACAAATCATCATTGAGGCTTCAATTTTCAATGCTAGCAACATTTATCAATTAAAAGTTCAATGAGCCACAATATCAATTATTTGTACTTGAGCCAGAATAATTTGGAGTATACATTATCAAAACCTTTACTAATTTTTAAACATATCCCTTTTATATGTTTCCACTATAAAAATAAAAATCTGCATTGATACAACAACACCAATGCCAATATTCATTCATTTACTAAACCAAGGAAAAGGTATAAATAAAATTAGGATTACTAAAGATAGATTCAGTGGTTAACCCAGCATGATACTAACAAAGTCATAATCACCTTTGAAAAGCTTTTCAATCAATAACAACGGTGAAAAATAAAAACATGTTGATTTAGACATTGTTTCAAATAGTTGGTGGGCATTGAAAAATAAATGCAGAATGGAATAAAAGAGAGAGAGAGAGAGAGAGAGAGAGAGAGAGACTCACGTGGTAAGTGTAGATGGAGATTAGGGGGTGACCGGTGTTGAGAAGTCAATGAAATAGAGAGGGATTGGGTTTCTGGGTTTACAGAGAAGTCGTAGAGAGAGAGAGAGAGAGAGAGAGAGAGAGAGAGAATACGTATTGTGTTTTATTTTTTATTTTTTTAATAGGTGGTGTAGTTAACTAGGGTTAGTTGGGTTAAGTTTACTTAAATAATCATGTGCAATGCACATGCCATTTTTTATACATATCATTTTATTAGAGCAATTTGCAGCCTTAGGCTACAAATGGTTTTGTAGCTAAACTTTGTCTTTTACATAAATAAAAGCATTTTATTGATTGGGAGGCTAAAGAAGACCACGTCAGCAGTCCTCCTGACTTAATAATTTCTCCTCATTCTTCTTAAAAAAAAAAAAAAAAAGGAGGAGCACTTATGTATAGTGTATACATGTCGCAATTGATGCTAAAACCTACAAGCTCTCCATATGATTTTTTTAAGGCATTATTTAAGGATTACTAGATGTTATTTTTCACTCTATCTGTCCCAAATTGTTGGTCTTGTATTCTATTTTAGGATGTCCTAAAATTTTGTCATACTTCTAAAATTACAAACCATTAATTTACTGAATTTCCTATTATGGCCTTACCAAATACAAGCACTTTAAATGATAAATTTTTTTTACAAACTTCGTTTAAGAGTAATTTTGGAACCTTCAATCTTTTAAATCAAGAAACAAGTTTTTCTCCCCAAAAAAAAAAAAATAAATAACAAGAACAAGTCAATATTTGATATTCTCTTAAAAAGTTGAGTTTTCTAAACAAGACTAACCATTTGAGATAGAGATAGTAGCTTTCAATGAATTATTTTAGAAATTAAAAAAAAATTACATAATAATCAAGAAAATAAACCACTAAATGCATGGTGAATTTTGGCTTAACCAGATCCTTTCTTACAATAGATATGTGTTTTTATCCGTGTGAAACAAGAAGCGACCCAAACACATAGTAACAGCCAATTCACAAGTAAATTCAATGGCGTGTCTTATTGTTAGCATTGGTTTCATTGGGTTGTCTGAGATACATTTTATTTCTCTGTTGCTTTCACAGGGCTCAAGTTTACTAGCTGAATGATTTCATTTGTTTCAAGTTAATTAAACAGTGTGCAGGTAATAGAAGGACCGCAATGAGCAAAGTGAAAACCGTGAAAGGTGTTGGCTGGGATAATTGTGCCATTGGAAATGGTTTGCTTTCCTTCGGATTGTTGCACAAGTTTTGGATTGTTTATGATAGGGAATATTTTCACCAGCCAAAAAATCTTTCTATCACCCTTAAGAGTCTTCGGTCACCAATAGGGGTGTCCACGGGTCGAGCCGGGTCGGGTTTGTGCCCAACCTGGACCCGACTCGACTTAATCGGGTGGATTAAAATTTGACCCGAAACCGACCTGGACGACTAGCTGGATTTTTCGGTTCGGGTCTTGTCAGTTTCGGGTTGTATCGGGTCGGTTTTGGGTTTCATTTCGGGGGCTGATTTTGGTCGGATCTGGCGAGATCTAGCCGAAATCTGGCCGGATCAGACGAGATCTGGCCGAAATCTGGCCGGATCCATTGAGATCTGGCCTAGATTTCGTCGGATAACGGCGAGATCTCGTCGGATTTGGTCTGGTATGATGAATATTTCGCCGGAAACGTTAAAGGTATTGGAGATTTGGTCTGGGTTGCTTAATATTTTGCCAGAAATGTTTAAAAATATCGGCGATTGGTTTGGGTTGTGTAATATTTCGCTGGAAAAGCCAAAAGTATCGGTTCGGGTCGAGTTTCACGGGTTTTGAAATGCAAAACCACCAACTGACCCGCCGGAGGTCGGGTTTGACAATTCGGAACCCGCGTCCGACCACCGGAGTCATCGGGTTGAGTGGCAGCGGGTCGGTCTCGGGCGAGTTGACCAGGTTGAGTGGGTCTGCGGGTCTCCTGGACGCCCCTAGTCATCAAAAGCATCATCAGCTTACCAAAAAAGTCTTTAATCACCAAAAGCATCGTCGATCACAAAGGGAGCGTGGCACCATGCGCCACACTCCGCCTTGACGGTCGTCACGTATCAAGAAGGGGTCATCAAGGACCAAAGGGTCGTTAGGGACCTAGGGGTCGTTAGGTACTTTCCCTGACACCACGTGACACATTCCGCCCTGACAATCGTCACGTATTAAAGGGTTGTCAAGAACCTAGAGGTCGTTAGGTACTTTCCCTGACACCATGCGACACACTCCGCCCTGACGGTCATCACGTATCAAGAGGTTGTTAGGGACCAAGGGGCCATCAAGGACCTAGGGGTCATCAGGTACCTTCCCTGACACCATGCAACACATCCTACCTTGACGGTCATCACGTATCAAGGGGTCGTCAGGTACGTTCCCTAACACCATGCGACACACTCTACCCTAACGGTCATCACGTATCAATGGGTCGTTAGGTACCCAAGGGTCGTCAAGTACCTTCCCTGACACCACGAGACACATTTCACCTTGATGGTCGTCACGTATCAAGGGCTCATCAGGGACCTATGAGTCGTCAGGTACCTTCCCTGACACTATGTGACACACTCTGCATTGACAATCGTCACGTATCAATGGGTCGTCAGAGACTAAAGGGTCGTCAGGGACCCAGGGGTCATCAGATACCTTCCCTAACACCACACGACACATTCCGCCCTGATGGTCATCACATATCAAAGGGTCGTTAGGTACCTTACTCATCTCCCAGAACATGTAAACACTAACTCGCCTAAACCGATGAGACACTTTTGACAGACGACTCACTGTACTCATCCAATCAACGGACCAATTTGCACACTGATAAGGGTATTTTCATCCAATAAAGTTCATCGAGCACTTTGACCTGTCAAGATGAAATACTCCACCACTAACCCATTAGGGTATGTGCCTCTTCTGGTGGGACCCACCGCCAACTACGGGCTCGTTGGGAAGAACTCCTCATTTGACTTCCTTGAAGTCTTTGTGAATCAGTGCTCCACGTATGTGCCCAACGGACATATGTACTCGACAGATGGTCACGTCTTATCCTCTATATTCATGCCGACGGACGAATGGTCCTACCAACAATTGAGTAACTGGGTCCCATAAACCTTTACCTATTCACCACTCATGCATCCCTATATGGAAGGAACTTGTGCGCCACGCCCAAAGACCATACTCCACGCCCATGTCTTCTCTATTCACTGCCAGATCTTAGTCACACCTCTCTCACTGTCTGTCTCTTCGTTTTTATCATCAGCCTTAACTCTCTGACTCTTCTTCTTCTCCTCAAAACTCCAATCGCTCCTCTTTCTTCTCTACAGATTCTACATTATTTAAAATCAAAACTCTAGCCGTCCCCATGTCTCTCAACCCTCTACTCTATCTTCCCTTCAAATCCCTAGCTGCCTCCTCTACTATCTCTTCTCCTCAAAACCGTAGCTATCCCTCTGCTTCTCTTCTCCTTCATAGGTTCACAGCTTCACCAGTTCACCTCTTTCTTCAGCTTTCAACTGATGAATCCACTAGCAAGGTACATGAACAACGTCTATTTCTCACAATCATTTACAATTTTACACACACCACTTTTGCAAAAAAAATTGTTACTTTTCCAAGTTGAAAATCATGAATTATTTTAGTTCAAAAAAACAGAGTGAACAGTTCTATAATTGCCAAAGGCTCAAGCCTTAGATGTTAGATCTGTCATTGCTAGATCAACTTGCTTAGGAAGAGAACTGAAATTGGAGGGGAGATTTGCTCAGATCTATTTTTTTTGTAAGAGAGACTAAGAAGTGAGATTCTCATAAAGGAAAAACAAAAAAGAGACAGAGAGGCGGGGAGAGAGATGAACTGAAAAGATTAAAGAGACTTATGGTGTGTTTGTGTTATCTGCTTAGAAAAGATATTAAAGCATGAGATATTTTATATTTTTTAAACAAAAAAATTCCACAACCACACACTTGTTTCTCATCACATGACTTTCACTTGTTTTTTTAGATGAATACCTACCACATTTCAAACTTTAACGTATCTTTGTTTTGTTTTTATGAAATAAACTTTTTTATGTTAATCACTATCATGTTGGTTGTTTAGTACTAATAATAGATCTGTTTTTTTTTTTTAATGTTGATTTTAAAATAATTGGGTCTTGCTCTATGTCTATGATTCCTTTTTTTAGTCTTTTTATTTCTGTCCTTATAAAATAAAATAATTGAAGACATTTTTTTTTTTTTTTTTTTTTTTTTGTTAATCACTATACTGTTAACTATTTAGTACTAATAATAGATTTTTTTTTTTTGGTTGATTTTAAAATTATTTGTCGTACTTTATGATTTCTTTTCAAATTTATTTGTTTCTATCATCTTAGAATTACTAATTTTCTACTTAATAATTTCTCTTTAACTTTTTCTAGATGGAAAATGATGAGATGCAGCTTATTGACACTAAGTATGAAGGTGAAGACATTGACTTAAAAGATGAACTTGATGAACCTGTTCAACTTCCTCTACCAAAGAAGTCTAAGTCTAAGACTAAGACAAATAACAAAGACAACAAAAGTAGGAGGACTTCAAGTGTTTGGCATTTCTTTCAAATGCCTCCTACAAAAGATGGAGAAAAGCCTACTTGCAAATCCAAAAAGTGTGGAAAGGAATATATTGCTATTGGAGTATATGGTTTTTGTAAGAACCAAAAGATCTTGCGGCCCAAGCCCACTTAGAACAGTGAGTTGTACAGTTCAACCTTGACCCAAATCAATAAAATTTGCAAAAGAGGGAAACGAACAACAAGAGGGGGCTCTGCCCGAGGATGAAGATAGAGAAGAAAATGTTAATTTTATAAAATAGAGGAGCAAATATCCCTCCACAAGCTTGCCCAAGGAGGCTAAGATTGTACAAAAAGTTACATTGTTCACTCACCTCTCTTTATGTTCTTCTTGTTTCTCATTAGTACTTCTGTTTTTAGATACTTGTGTTTCAGATCCCTTTTTCTGTAAACCCTCCTTTTCTTATATACTTCTCATTTCTTTATATCTCAACCATCCATTCCTACTTAACTAGCTTCCTCTCGTGACACTTGTCTTTTTCTACATCTGAAGAAGATGGTGGAAGGAGCTTGCTTAGCTATGACTTGCACTGTTCAGGTCACTTTCTCATCAATGTAGCTGCTAAAACTGTTGTCCACCATTTAATGCGGAGGTGACAGGCTACTCCAAGCTAGAAACTTTCCCTATAACCACTAAATCTCTCTCTCTCTCTCTCTCTCTCTCTCTCTCTCTCTCTCTCTCTCTCTCTCTCTCTCTCTCTCTTCAGACTCTCGCTTCCACTTGGAATCCCTTAGAGTACTTTGACTCATCTTCTCCTTTCCTCGGGCGTCTTTCCTCCTCGGGCCCATGGACTGTGACATCCCCACAATCATGCTACAACTCTTCAAATCCATCATTGGTCCTTGGGCACCCACAGTTGTAATACCTGGGGAAGGAAAAAAAAAATTACTTAAAAAGGTGGGGTATTTAAGTAAATCTTTTGTGGGGTCAATTTTATAATTAATATTACTAATTGGGTCTTGCTCTATGTCTATGATTCCTTTTCTAGTCTTTTTGTTTCTGTCCTCATAAAATAAATAATTGAAGATCTGTTTAGTTTTTTTGTGTTAATCACTATACTGTTAACTATTTAGTACTAATAATAGTTTTTTTTTTTTTGTTGATTTTAAAATTATTTGTCGTGCTTTATGATTTCTTTTCAAGTTTATTTGTTTCTGTCATCTTAGAATTACTAATTTTCTGCTTAATAATTTCTCTTTAAATTTTTCTAGATGGAAAATGTTGAGATGCAGCTTATTGACACTAAGTATGAAGGTGAAGACATTGACTTAAAAGATGAACGTGATGAACTGGCTGAACTTCCTCCGCCAAAGAAGTCTAAGTCTAAGACTAAGACAAATAACAAAAACAACAAAAGGAGGAGGACTACAAGTGTTTGGCATTTCTTTCAGATGCTTCCTACAAAAGATGGAGAAAAGCCTACTTGTAAATGCAAAAAGCGTGGAAAGGAATATGTTGCTATTGAAGTATATGGTTGTAATACCTGGAGAGAGAGAGAGAGAGAGAGAGAGAGAGAGAGAGAGAGAGAGAGAGAGAGAGAGAGAGAGACTTAAAAAGGTGGGGTATTTAAGTAAATATTTTTATGGGGTCAATTTTATAATCAATATTACTAAGGGGGTTTTTAGAAAATAAGGTTGAAACCCTAGTTATATATAAGCTAATTAAGTCAATGTATAATAACAGATATTTTGAGAGAGGAGACTACCCAAAATACTCAAGTAGAGAAGGATTGACTGCACACTTGAGGTTAGAGCCTAAGAATCTCATTCTTTATCAAATAGAAGCTTTATTTGGAATTAGAGTATTTTTTTTTTTTTTTTATGTGGGTATTTTGGCCAATAGTGAAACTATTTAAGTATTCAAAGAGTATTAATGATTCAAATGAAGAAAGGTTAAGATTTATATTTTTGGGGAAAATGGGCTTTTGCCCTTATTTTCTAAAATATCTAGCACAATGTCCTTGTTTTGAAACTATTATGTACTATGTCCCTATTTTGAAACTCAATTTCTAAAAAATCGAGTTTCAATGTGATAGGCCACAATCTGAATGACCCCTTGTGATTAAACCTAATTAATTAATTAGCCAAGTTGTTAATTAATCAATTAATCATGCAATTGTGTGGAAGCACAAACAAATCACCAAAAACTAAATATGCAGCGGAAATTAAATAACACGGTGATTTGTTTACGAATGGGGAAAACCCTTACGGCAAAAACCCCACCGGGTGATTTTCAGGTCACCACTCCCGAAACTCCACTATTATCAAATCAAGCGGTTACAAGTAAAGGAATCCCAAGTACCTTACCAACCTACAGTTGAACCCTTACCCCAATACCCAATTGGACTTGATCTGTAGCGACAGTTCCCACCTTTGATGCACGGCTCCCAAGTACGTGACTAACCAATGCGCGGATCTCAGTACGCGGCTTCAAAACACCAAATAAGAAGGAGAGGTTGGCTGCAAAGTTCTTCAGTTCATCCTTTATGATGAATAACACGAAGATGCTTGGTTACAAAACCCTTTGGTGCAAATACACAGCAACTTCTTCAGAGAATATGAACTAAGTCAAGAACTTCGTCTTTTGATCACAATTTGCTTGAACAGAGATTGCTCAATGCTTTTGCAACTTGTGTACAACTTGACGGCTCTTAAAACAATCCTTTTATATGTTTAGGGTTAGAAGAAAAGAAGGCCCAAAAGCATATTCACAGATCCCAAGAAAATTAGATTAGAAAATTTTAAATTTTAAATCTCGACAAATAGCAGGTGTCGAGGTAGCTATCGAGCAGGTGTCGAGGTAGCTATCGAGCAGGTGTCGAGCTTTAATGAAATTGCACTTCAGCTTGCTTTTTCTTGGACAGACTTGATGACTTCAACACTTGAACTTGAAATCTTGTTTCTTGAAGTATTAAAAACACCTAGAACTACCCAATTACAAGTAGAGTGCATTTTGTCAAAGGATTAGCCAATTTACATAAATAAGTGACATATGTTCTTAACAAGTGAAAACATATATGTCCTAACAATCTCCCCCTTTGGCAATCCGTGACAAAACCACAACAAACAAATGAACATATGAGAGAAGTCATAAATCACTCAACTCATATTCACTTGTTGATACAATAAAATCTATCCTAACACAAACTCTTGAAAAACTTTGCGAGAAGAGAGTTTATGGCAAGTAGACTTTGACAACCTGTATTTCTGAAACACTTTAAACAAAACTCATCAAGGCATCTTGTGTGAAACAGAAATAATAGATTGCATACAAGTATAAAGAACATGTGTATAAAGATAGAGAAGAAACAACACATGAAGAGAGAGGTGAAAGAAACATACATCCACATATATAAAGAAAAATAAGTACAATGTATGTAAAAATGGTCAAATGACCTCATAGATAAGATCAATGTATCTATAAAGAATAGAAAATAAAAGATACACCAAAAACCTCACTACATCCCTCAAAATATCAACACTCCCCCTATCAAAATGTCCTATACTAACTCTCCCCCTAAGATGACTACTCTCATAACCCAAAACTACTCCCCCTTTTTGTCACGAGTGACAAAGGGTAGAGTGTCATGTAGACATCTCATCTGTAGAGCTAGCATCCCCATCATCATCATCAGAATCTGAAGCTGTTGGAGTAGGTGGTGAAGGAGTAGCCTCTGGAGCAAAACCACCCATGGTCGCCTGCCGTCATGCAATACGACCAACACGAACATTCACCTGATACAACTCAGCAGAGAGTGTATCAAGGCGAGTGTCCATGCGCTGCAGCTGCGCCATAATGTCTCCTAGAGATACATCGCCCATAGAGGAAGAAGGAGCAGATGTAGATGGAGCTGATCTAGACGGAGCCGAACGGGAGGGAGGAGTGGAATCCGTCTGTCGCAACCTAAACTACGCCTCACTACGTTTTACGGTAGCGGCATCTATAGCACATATGTGTGTGAAGTGGTCGGACACAGGAAAGGGAATAGAGAAATAGTGTAAGATCCTCGTGATAGCGGAAGGAAAGATGAGCTTATCACGGGATGCCGAATCAAGATGAACATCTATAATAGAAAGAATAAAGTGAGAAGGAAAATCTATAGTAAAATGCTCTAAAAGAGATAACAAAAATCGAGCACGAGGCTCTGTGATGGAGTTGTAGTGAGAAAGTGGATGGAGTACAAAAGTCATCACTTTGTTAAGAAATCTAGGACCTTTAGCAAAAGGCCTACATGATGTGTACTGATGCTCTCCCCAATCAGCTGGGCGCTGACAAAAGGCAGAAATGAGCTCATCTTTGGACACAGTACTCAGACGCTCACAGGAAGGGTAATCAGGAAAGTCTATCCTAGGAACCCTAAGCACATCCTCAACTAGCTGCGGTGTGACAGGGATGTGCGTACCTCGAATGCGAGTGAAAAAGAAAGGTACTAAACGATCTATCCCGTGCATGTTGGAGTAAAACTCTTGAATCAGCATGAGAGGGCAAGTGACCGAGACGTCACACAGTGACTCCCTTCCCCTACTGTGAATGACAGAGGGAAGGTCAGTATCGGCAAAGTCCGCCAGAATGACTTGGCATTCCGAATGAACACCTCGTCGAGAAAAGTTCTCCGAAAATGCCTTGTGGGCATCTCCATCACGGAACCGAAGGTTAAGAGGAGCAGAGTCAGAAGAAGATGAAGCTCCAGAATGCAGAGGGTTCCGAGCAGGAGTGGATTTACGTTTGGGTGCCATAGACACTATTAACGTAAAAGAATGAGAAAGAGATAGAGAGGGAGACAATCAGAAAAGTCCCAACACAGTTCAAATAGATCAAATATATTGAACAAAAAGTACGTATGCATGGGAATGCATGAGCATGTGACATGCAAATCAAAAGGCATCATGGGCTCAGCCCAATCCAATCCTACCAGCACACAAACATAGAGCACACATCTAAATGCATGTAAATATCATTCTAATGCACATGGAATGCAATGTATGACATTTTGAAAGCATTTAAGTGAAAACCCAACCCAAAATTTCAAGAAAAACTCATCAATTTTGAAAAACCCCAAAAATTTTCAAAAATCCCAAAAACTAGGTTTCAAAACATGCAATAAATGAAAAAGGAAGGGAAAAACGAACTTACCAAGTGATAGAAACCAAGAGAAGACCGAAAATGAAGAGGGTTTGAAGATTTGAGTGAAAGAAAAGTGGTTGGAAGATGAAAAGCCTTCGGACAAATCGAGAGAGATCGAGGAAATGAGAGAAAAATCGCGACAGATCCTTATATAGACACCTCAGTAAATCTCGATAGCTAAGGTGTCGAGAGGTATCGAGGAAGCTGTCGAGAAAGGTGTCGAGGATTTGGCCATCGATAGCTTCAGGTGTCGAGAGGTGTCGAGGTACAAGACCAATTTCAAAGATCAGAAGCTCGATCGATCGACAAGGTGTCGAGGAGGTATCGAGGAGACAGGAACATTCTCGATCGATCCACCAGGTGTTAAGACAGGTGTCAAGATTGCGATAAGAAAAGGCTTGAGAAGCTCGACAGATAACCAGGTAACGAGGAGGTGTCGAGCCAGCAGTTAAAAGCAGTTTTTCGAGAATAGAAAAACACAGACATGAATGCAATCCAACATACACCTCAACCAAAGATCCACTCAACATATAAAGCTCTCAAAATCATCTCTCAATAAAGATTTAAACACATGGATCCTCATAAACACACACACACACACACTAAACAAGTCTAACCAATTTTATTTTTCAAAAACAAGTTAAGACAGTTTAGTGAGCATACATTAGCACATGTAAAACCTTTGTGATGGCCAAATCACATTGTACCTGCATATGTATCAAAAGTAGCAAAGAATATTGCATGTTGTGTGTGAAAAACATCGCAAGATCACATATGTGTATACATGTTATGACGATCTGAGATATGAGAAAATAACTTTAACTCACACACGATCATAACTGTTTGATGGGGACTATCACCTTCGAGGTACATCTTATAACTCCGACATCTCCTAGAATACATGCTTGCAACCATATTTAAAGCATTTTTGATCTTTTTGCTTTTTATTTTCTTTGCATATTTTCTTTTATTTTAGCATATCATACATGGGCATATAAAAGAGAGAAAAGAAATACCCAAGATGTTAAGCATTTGACATCACACTTTTGCTATACTGAAGCATACGAATGTCTTTGACACTGCACTTTTGCTATGCCGAAGCATACAGGTGTCATATTATGATTGGCGGGCAACAGTGGTGAGATGGTTATTTATGCCTTTCTCTTAGGATTTTCTAGTCCTACCCGTCAAAAAGAGTGATATGAGTGTTAAGCTTTAAGAGATAACTTAATCTTACTCATCACAAACAAGAGCCACAAAACTCACTTGCTTAGTTGTGCATAGAGATGCTCATCTAAGCTACAAGAGATATAAAGTTTAGAACCTTTGTTTCAATGGCCATCCAAAGTACACAAGTACCAAAGTACACATAACACACACTATTTTTGTATTTTTCTGATTTTTCAATTTTTTTTTAATTTTTATATTAAAAACAAAATAAACAAAACTGAAAGTAAACACACAAAAACATGTTAAACAAAGCAAAGTATAAAACTAGAGTGACTCAACAAAAATGCAAAACAAACAAGCAATGCAACAAACAAGAAAAACAAGAAGGGAAAAAGAAAGTGATGAATTCACTTAGAGTCCTTTTTCTTCCACACCTTGGAAGAACCTTTCCTTTGATTGAATCCTTGAACCGGTGGTGAGGGGGAAAAATTGAAACCATTCAAGTTTGAAAGGAACATGAGGGCTTTTAGAATATCTTCAAGAGGAGCAAGAGAGGATTGAAGCGGATTTTGGCTTCCTGATGCTATCATGTCGTTGCTCTATTGAATGGCTAGCCACTTATAACAATTTGGTCGAGTATGACTGGCAGCTCCACAATGATGACAAAGATGCTGCTTCTTTTTTTTGGACTTTTGAGAGTTAGCCTTCTTAGCCCTAGGGTTTTTAGCATCTTTCTTATCTTGCTTAGGGGGTGCTCCTAAGATAGATTTACCCTTGTCTAAGTTCTCACTAGCTAATTCAATTTTGACATCAGTGTTCTCAATTTCAGTGTTATTAGCAGGAGAAACAAAAACAGTATTGCTAGTAGAAGCAGTATTAGAGAAAGAAAGACCATACCCCAAGCCAGTTCGATCCGAAGCAGATTTCTGATTGCTAAGCATCGCATTAAGCTTTGCACTTGAAGTCCTCTCCAATTGAGTTCTGACTTGTGACAGCTCTGCTTCAAGCTTCTTGGTCTTCTCAGCCAAAAAGTCGTTCTCAAATCTCAGTGCTCCAATAGTTTGATT
The DNA here is from genome assembly GCA_019022515.1 of Quercus aquifolioides. Lineage (NCBI taxonomy): Eukaryota > Viridiplantae > Streptophyta > Magnoliopsida > Fagales > Fagaceae > Quercus > Quercus aquifolioides. The sequence continues at coordinate 54,925,033 of CM032330.1, forward strand.
CGCCTCATCAAACTTTGTGGACAACTCTTCACGATCAAGTTCCACATCACTGAGCTTCTTGGTGGCCAGCCTGTACAATTTCTCATGTTTCTCAGAGAGCTTGTAAAGCTTCTCATAGGCTGAATGGATATCATCTTGATCATCCATCTTCTCAAATTTAGACTCCACCAGTTCTTCTTCTTCATCCACTTCTTCAACAATCCCTTCAGTAGGATTGACTGTGGCAGTGAAGGCATTTAAGATTCTGTCATCCTCATTGTCGGAATCATCTTCAGACTCAGTGTCACTCAAGGTTACAGCAAGTGCCTTACTTTTCCCAATGCTCTTGAGATATGTCGGGCATTCATGCTTCATGTGACCAAATCCATGACATCCAAAACACTTTGGTCCTGTAGGAACAGTGTACTGACCGCCATCCTTAGCACCCTTCTTCCCTTTGTCTTGATTCTTGAACTGAGAAGAACTAGATTGTCTGCGGTCCTTGTCGAAGTTCCTCCCATTGGCATTCTTCATAAACTTCTTGAACTGCCTTGTAATGTAGGACTTCATCTTGGAATCTTCATCATCGAAAGACTCATCTGTATCACTGCTCTTTGCCTTCAAGGCCATGCTCTTGCTTTTACCAGTTTTGCCAATCTTGGATAGTCCTAGCTCATAGGTCTACAAGTTTCCAACCAGCTCAGTCAAAGGAATCTTATCAATATCCTTTGATTCTTCTATTGCCGTAATCTTGGCATGGAATCTCTCAGGTAGAGATCTGAGCACCTTCCTTACAACCTTGGGTTCAAGGATGGTTTCTCCAAGATTGAAGGCTGAGTTCACTATGTCCTTGAGCTTGGCATAGAACTCATCAAACGACTCATCCTCCTCCATCTTAATTTCTTCAAAGCTAGTAGTGAGCCTCTGAAGCTTTGAATCTTTGACAGCCTTTATTCCTTCATAGGTTGTTTGGAGGATGGTCCAAGCCTCCTTAGCAGTTTCAGTTAAGGATATCTTCTTGAACTCCTCATTGGTGACTGCGCTAAATAGGGCATTTAACGCTCTGCTGTTGAAGTTAGCCACCTTGATCTTTGCGTCATCCCAATCGGCCGGTTCTTCTTTTGGCTTAGTCCAGCCAATCTCTACAGCTTGCCACACCTTCTCATCTAAAGACTGCAAGAAAGCTCTCATGCGTACTTTCCAGTATGCATAGTTAGTGCCATCAAATAAAGGAGGTATGATTAATGACTATCCTCTATTCATAACAAACAGGGGTCAATGGATCAACACAGCAAAGATTAAACCTAATCAGAGTGTGCCCGCTCTGATACCACTTGATAGGCCACAATCTGAATGACCCCTTGTGATTAAACCTAATTAATTAATTAGCCAAGTTGTTAATTAATCAATTAATCATGCAATTGCGTGGAAGCATAAACAAATCACCAAAAACTAAATATGCAACGAAAATTAAATAACACGGTGATTTGTTTACGAATGGGGAAAACCCTTACAGCAAAAACCCCACCGGGTGATTTTCAGGTCACCACTCCCGAAACTCCACTATTATCAAATCAAGCGGTTACAAGTAAAGGAATCCCAAGTACCTTACCAACCTACAGTTGAACCCTTACCCCAATACCCAATTGGACTTGATCTGTAGCGACAGTTCCCACCTTTGATGCACGGCTCCCAAGTACGTGACTAACCAATGCGCGGATCCCAGTACGCAGCTTCAAAACACCAACTAAGAAGGAGAGGTTGGCTGCAAAGTTCTTCAGTTCATCCTTTATGATGAATAACACGAAGATGCTTGGTTACAAAACCCTTTGGTGCAAATACATGGCAACTTCTTCAGAGAAGATGAACTAGGTCAAGAACTTCATCTTTTGATCACAATTTGCTTGAACAGAGATTGCTCAATGCTTTTGCAACTTGTGTACAACTTGACGGCTCTTAAAACAATCCTTTTATATGTTTAAGGTTAGAAGAAAAGAAGGCCCAAAAGCATATTCACGGATCCCAAGAAAATTAGATTAAAAAATCTGAAATTTTAAATCTCGACAGATAGCAAGTGTCGAGGTAGCTATCGAGCAGGTGTTGAGCTTTAATGAAATTGCACTTCAACACTTGACCTTGATGACTTCAACACCTAGAACTACCCAATTACAAGTAGAGTGCCGTCAACACTTGACCTTGGACAAACTTGATGACTTCAACACTTGACCTTGAAACCTTGTTTCTTGAAGTATTAAAAACACCTAGAACTACCCAATTACAAGTAGAGTGCATTTTGTCAAAGGATTAGCCAATTTACATAAATAAGTGACATATGTTCTTAACAAGTGAAAACATATATGTCCTAACACAATGTAACTAGATTTTCTAAAAATCGAGTTCTAAGTAAGTTTTAATCATCTAACGGGTGCTCCTCTAGCGTGACAAAAGCTTACCTAGAACTCAATAATCATAAAATTGAGTTCTATAGGAAACTCGATTTTTTTTAAATCGAGTTTTATGGAAAACTTGATTTTTTTAAAATCGAGTTTCAAAACAAGGACACAATGCTTAATAATTTCAAAACAGGGATAATTTATTGAATATTTTAAAAAATAAGGGCAAAAGCCTATTTTCCCCTTATATTTTCAGTAAACTAGACGCTAGGTACCTGTAGATTTTTCTATGCTCAGTAATTCAATCTTTTTCTATACCCTTTGTTGTGTTAAGCATAGATAGAAGCTACAAATTGCTTTGAGGTCTAACATAGATTCACATGCTTTAAAAAAAAAATAAAAAAAAAAAAAAAAACAAAAACAACAACAACAACAAGAAAACAAAAGCAGCGCTCAACTTCTTTCTTTCTTCTTCTTCTTATTATTATTTTTTTATTGGTTTTGGTAGAGGTGAATAGGAAAGTCAATGAATTCTGACAATTCATATCATGTTTCTGAGTTTGATGCCCAGTTACAGGGATATAGCATTACCATAGTCATAAAGCTTGTTAAGAATATGAATTATGTTTGAATTTTTGAACTGTTTTAAGTCCTTGAAATTGCTTATATGTTTTTCCTATTGTAAATTATAACTTTGATATATGGAAAACTGATTATTTTCTAATCCATCTATGATATATTTGTAAGATTAAAATATTCGATCTATATACAACTTATTATTTTACAGATCTATTTGCTTGATAGAATTTATTAGAACTTTGGTTACTTATTGAGTTGTCAACTCATCCCTCTCTTTCCCATTTCAGATTCTAATTAGGAAGAGTAGCATGTGTTTGGGCTTCCGCTAGGATGTGCATATGAGTGAAGTTTAGGAATCATTGGAATAAGATTTGGACTTTTATGTCTTGTATTGTCTTTTGCTTAGACTTTAGTCTTAAAAGATATAGTTTTTTTTCTTTGTGATGTTGGAAGATTATTATTTTGGAGATCCTTTGAGAATTGTATTATTGAAGATTTTTTTGGATTTATTGATGAAATTTCCTTTGAGGATAATTTTTTTAGTTATTAAGAAGGCCATTCACACTTGTAGGGTGTAAACCTTATAAGCGTGTGGTTGTTGTCACGTGCCTAGCTCTTACTTGGGTTCGGGGCGTGACATGGTACTAGAAATTTGAAGCGTCATTTGAATGTCTGCTAAAGATATAATAAAAACATAAATATCAATAAGGATGAGCACAAGGAAGACACCTCTTCAATGGAACCCTTAATCTCTTCTAATCCAGTCTCTTAATTTGGATGTCTTTTAGTTTTTGATCTGGCACTTGGATGGTTGGACTTAAATTTTGCCATCATGTGTATTTTGATATGCCATGTAATCATTTAGTTTTTGATATGGCACTTCGATGCCATGTAATAAATTTTTTTTTTTTATTATGGAACTTTTACATATTATTGAATTTGATAGTATGGATTGGAAACCTTTTGGACTAGTAATTTGATTTCAAAGAAGAAAAGAATTATTTGCTTTTGTTATTATTACTAAATTTTTGATAGTAAGTTGTAACTGAATGTTTATTACTTGATTTATGGTAATAATATAATTTTAGATATATGAGAATTTTTTTTTTTTTTTTTAAGAAACAAATAAATGGGAATTTATAACAAGTTATTCGGGTTAGGTATGACCTATTAATCAAACAAATTATTATGGTTAGTTATGACCCATTAATTAAACAGGTTAATATATAGGTCATTTGTGTCAATCTTAACATAGCCTGCTAATTAAACGGGTTAAATATGTCATGTCGAGTTACCTGTTTAGTAAACAGGTCGTGTTAGGGTTGAGGAATTCTAACCCATTTACCAAATGGGTCGGGTTCGTGTTGACCCATATAACATAATACTCAGAACTCAACTCGACACGCGAACACAAATTGCCACCCCTAATCCTAGTAAAGGTAGAGAGAGATTTGATTCATCAAAAAACAGTAGAGAAGGATTTGAATGTTGAGAAATGTTTAGGACTTCCTGAATTACAGAATGTCAAACTTAAGAAACGTATTGTTACCGAGTGCAGAACTTCCGTTTCAATAATTTATGATATGTCATATGTCTTGGATATTCTTCTGCAAGCTTATTACCAAGTTACCATTTCATTTAAGCCTCTCACAAGTTAGATATGGATACTTTTCTCTTTTTCTCTGATGAAGCAATGTATTTGATCAAGCTGAAATTGCAGAGAAGAATGAATTTGTTCTTCTGGAGCTGGGAGTCCAGTGTCATTTCAATGTCAAATCTTTTTAGTCGATTAAAGAGTAACAGAATATGATAATTCTTTATTTCTCTTGAATGATTAGAAAATTTTAAATTAGTCATAGTTCATTGAAAGAATTCGGTCAGAAACTTCTAAATCTTTTGAAATAAATTGCATACATTGTATTTTTTTTATAATAAAAATAAATAAATAAATAAAAAGCCAAAAAGTAATAATCATTATGGTTTTTGCTTCCTTATTCCTTCTGTTAACTCTAAATATATCTCCTTTCAGCCATTTGGGGTGGGGCAAAACTGGCAGGTGTAAGGCGTTCTTGAACTTGTGGGAATATCTAATTTGGTTTCAATCACCCCTTAGGAAGAAAACATGTTGAGTTTATAACTATGGACAATTACAAGGTAAGCTTAATTTTTTTCTAAACATTGTTCTGTCATGGACTAAATTTCATAGATTGATAATTCTCCGATGTCAACATTCTAGGAGGAAAATGGGGGGCCATATAAGGCATCAATTCCACTAATTCAGGCAATGGCCTCTGATGCTGAGGCCATACTCAACGTATGAGATGAATCTCGGTGAGGGAGTCTTTAAGTATCTTCTTATCTATCTGCTTAGGTTCTGTGTTGTTATGTGATAAATGTGCATATTGGCATTAAATGAATAATATATAGTTTCTTATCCCTCAAATATATAATTATCTTCCCTTGATCTGTTGTTGCACATTGTTTCATTCCTTGAAGAAATCAATCTTATCTAGCAATGTGCTTGCCCTACATGCTTGAATTACTGCTTTTTGAACATGATGTCGACTTCAGAGAAGTTGAGGCAACATTATGTTTAATTCTTCACCAGTTTTTTTTTTGGTGGTTCTTGATATGTCACAGTGATCGAACTCTTTTCTTTACAAATAGCCATCTTAGTTCCTGACTCCCCTTCAAAAAAAAAATCTTAGTTCCTGGCTCTTTTGACTTATTGGTTACAAATGAAAATTTTTCCTATGTTGGAATTCTTTTCATCCACATATCTCTGATTGAAGAAGTATGATTAGCTTGTCCTAATAACCTATGTTATCATTCCAAAGCCTTTAAACAGGGATCATGGGTATCCATTCTTGTTAAATGGCTGGATTCCATTAATATAATTGCTGAAGAATGACATGTTGACCATAAATCATAATTCCAAATGCACCATCTTATTGTTGGATAACTTGCGTAAATAATTTACTTTTGTGATAATGTAAACAAGAATAACATACTGATTTAATCATAAAGTATAAACAAGAACACAAATTAATTCAATATATAAAAGTAAAACATAATCTATAAAATAATTAAATAACTCACAAATCAAATCCGTGAAGGATAAATATGTAGAACTGATCAAGTCTTGTGTTTGACATAATTTCCTTAAAACATATTTTTCCCTTCACACATCTAGTGGTGCTTAGAGACTCACAGATGTTTGCCTCCAGGATAAAATGATCAACAACGCGTAGAAGAAGCACTACAATCTCCATGCTCAATGAATTGAACTGTCTCTTTCTCTCTCTCTATATGACTCTATATAATGTATGAACAAAATATTTTCATTGAGAAAGTTTTCTCATAAAAAGCATTTTTTATAAATGAGTGACTATAAATATGTACATTAATGAACAAACACATTGTTCCGGAAAAACTGCTATGCATAGACTTACTAACTCAAAAAATAAAATAATAAAATATTATTATTTGGACAAGAGGGTCCAGTCCACACATGCCTAAGCCCAACCTAATCTCAAGTCCATGGCATATAAACTCATATATTATCTTTTTTCTTTCCAACATGAGACTCAAAAAATTTCACCATTTTAATAACATGTTCACGTGGACACATTAGGAGTCAATTTCTTATTTACTTCATAATATTTTTTAACAATCCCCCACATGAATGAAAATTGACAAAACACAATGCAAATGGTAATGTAGACACACATAGAGTAGGAGAAAACTTACTATATCGAGAAGTAGTTTTTGCTTTGAACCTTCCTTTGTGAAAGCTATTCGATATGCTAGCTAACCAGTGAACATGTTGTCTTAAACTGTTCATCCATTTGTGTATACCAAGATAATAGAATTCACTCAGCTCTTTTTCAAACACAATTCATTCATTTGGTTGTGTTCATTTTGACCCTAAACATATCTCAATATTTTAATTAAGTGCTCAAGAGAATTCAACCTTTAAATTCTCATAGAAGCAGCTCACTTTACACTCATATAGGTGACTCTTATTAAGAATATCCTACTATATTTCACTTGAATTTCCAAGATATAAGAATATTAAAAGCAAAGCTTAGCCTGATCATCGCTAATATGTACCACAATTTCATCATAGGAATGGGTGGGAGATGGTTATCTCCCTAGTGATAAAACTAGTGTCTACAATTTTTTTATCCCTTAAAGACCTAGATCTTAGGATCTCCAGTCAATTAGGTGGGTTTACCGTCATGGAAACTTTTAAGTCATAAGCTTTAATCTCATTCCCCTCAATAAACGCGTAGTTTACTTACTTTCCACTTAAAAAATTGACTACGAATCCATTTTATAATCTAGAAATACTAGAGCAATTGCCTCAGTATTTTTTGATAAGTAAAATGATAATTATAAATGGCATTTTTTTTTTTTTGGCTGAATATTATAAATGGCAATTGCCTCATAGTATTATGTCTAAGACGAATATGTTAAGACCTACCATAACTATTTGCACTTCCAAATCAATAATTGGCAATCAAAACATTTAGGGTCCGTTTGGTTGGAAGAGTGAAAAAGTGGGAGAATTGAAAATTAATGGGAGGGTGAAAAAGTGGGAGAATAAAAAATATTTAGTTTTCCCTCGTGTGTGTTTGGTTGGAAGGATGGAAAAGTGTAAGGGTGGAAAACTCTTTTGTTTGGTTGAAAAGAAAAGTGGAAGGATAGAAAATGTAGTTTATATAAATTGACTACTATACCCTTATTACATAATAGGTAAGAAATAGGTTTATTTGTATTCATTAAATAATATAAAATTTACCAACAATCATATTTTTCAATGAAAAGTGTTACGTCCACAACATTTATCGCAATACTTTCACAACAAAATTTATGTGGAAAGTTGTTACTAAGATTAATTTGAATCCACCATTGAAACTATTTCAAAACAAAAAAAAAAAAAAAAAAAAAAAAAAAAAAAAAAATCTGCCACTGAAATTATTTTTTTACTCACCAATATTAACTAATAACAATCTGTTACTTAAAATTTATTGTGAAAATATTGTGGTAACATTTCTCAATTATGATTTTTTATTCTTTATATTATTTCTCATTTCTCTCATTTCATTTCATCCATACGTTTTTTCTTTTTCTTCTTGTTTTTCTCCTCTACACGCGTTGTCCTTATCTCTATCCCCCCCCTCCCTTTCTTTTCTTTCTTTTTCTCCTTCATTGAAGAACGTTCCAGTACTTAGCAACTCTTATTCCTTCTTTTTTTTCTCCAGCTCTCACTCTTTGTTATTTTTTTTTTTTTTTTTTAGAAGAAAAATGTAGGTGAAAAGGTCATGAATGAGGGTAGGTGGGAGAGGGCATTTGTGTAAAAGTGCTGTGAGAGCACTTTTCTCCCCAACCTTTTCCACCCGATTTAGGAGGATGAAAATTGTGAGCCCAGGAGAGAAAACTTTCTCCCGAGTTTTCCTTCCTCCAATTTTCCTTCTTTTGCCAAACAGTAGAAAACACTGTTTTCCACCCTATTTTCCTCCCTTTGTTTTCCATCCTTCCTATTTTCACCCCAACCAAACACAGTGTTAGAAATAGGAGGCACATTTCTCACGCCATTGCTTTGTAGCTTGAATAAAGCCCCCTTTACAAACCTACGCACGAGTCTCGGTCTTACCACTTTCCTTTTAAGAAGACACCCCTTGCATTTTAAAGAATTTATAAGAAGGCTGTTTGGCCCAAGTTATTGAGAATATAATTGGCGAAAAGAATAATTTTCCCTCATAAGTTCTATGGTAATCAAGAACTTATCACATTCATTAAGCTATTTCTTAACTTCATTCTTATAATAAATGAACATCTTTAATACCTCATATTTGCTATTTAGCAAGAAAACATAACAGACTCTTGCGCATTCCAAAATATTACATTCTCAAGCATGGCCAAGTTATCATTTGCTCACACATTAATCAGTACTCCATTCTTACCATTCTTTTAAACGTTGAATGACATGAAAAATTAACATGACAATTAATAAGGTAAGCTAATTGCAACGTTGCTGTGATCTCTCTCTCTCTCTCTCTCACACGCACACACACATATATATTATTACTTGATCTTTGTCTCTTCTATAATTTATATATATTAAACATTCAACTAAACATTGCCAACATTCAATCAAATATATTGTTACTGAAATCCACACGTTTACAAAACAATAATCCCACACTTACTATAATGCAAATTCACACACTTACAATAGTGACAATAATAACCTCACAACTACAATAATGCAAATTCACATTACATTTATTTTGAAGAGTCCATCACTCATATAACCCTTACTCACATACATCCCACTCTTAGTGAGTACAAAAGAATTCAAAAATTACTTGAACCATAAGCATAAGGAGATGAGGCTTGAAGACTTGATTATTGTGAGATTGAGGATTGAGGAAGACAACCGTTTTACTGAGAAAGTCCTAGGGAATCATTCCATGGAATCCAAGGCAAATATTGTGGAGCACAAGAAGAAGAAAAGGAAGTATTCTGGCGAAAGTTCGAACCAAGGCGCTAGAGGTGGTGACTTTAAGAGGTTCAACGGCAAATATTATGTGTGTGACAAACTTGGGCATCGTGCAAAGGATTGCTACTGGTTTAAGGATCAAAGGGGGAAAAAAGTGCTCAAGCCACATGATGAAGTCATCTTCAACACCACCTTTCCCTTTCCTTCAACCTTAGAAATTGAGGAATTGCCCATGAAAATTTGTTCTCCATTACCCACGGGGTGATACGTAGAAACCCATTTTTTATCTGAACATACTAGGGCTGCTAGCCATAAAAATTTAATGGGATTGATTTAAGAGGTGGGCCAGGTGGCAACAAAAGATGCTCTTCTATCTCACTACATTGAATTTGGCTAAGTTCTTATATGAGGATGCTCCTAATCTCAAAGAGAATGAGATAGATAGGCAAGTTGTTGCTGTTGTGGATGCATGGAAACATGCTGATTTTTTGTGCAAGAACTATATCCTCAATGGGTTGGACAGCACATTGTATAATGGTAATGATGAATACATTGAACTATACACATTATATGAAATCAAAATCTAGACCCTCAATTCTCCCAACTATCATGTGGGCGCTTAGGATAAAATTCGTGGGAATTGAGCGTGTGTATATATTGGGTAAGGGAAAAGTTACAGTAGAGGATATGAAAAACTGATTTGCCTCAAGTTCTAGAATTTCGAAAGTCATGTCCCGTGAACTATCCCATGAGTCGTCCCGAGAACTGCTTCCTCAATTGTTTTTCAAATGCAGTCATGTGCCATTCACAAGCCATTTCGCGGGTCACTTATCCTATGAACTGTCCCGCAAGAGCCCAACCTAAATACAAATAAAGCCCACAAATACGATGAATTAAGTATGAAAATACAATCAAATTGACACAAAATAAAACCAATACAAATTACATAGAAATTACAATTTAACAGTATGTAATGTTTTCTATGGTCAAGAATTCTATTTAGCACAATGACAGGCGTAATTCTGCACAAATGAGAAACTTCCACAAGCTCATTAACGTGGGATTCCACCATACAATTGATTTCAATGTGGATGGTGCTTCTAGTAACTGTGCTTAAATTTGGTCTAATATGAGGACTTCTCCTTTTCCCTACAATCATCATCACTAGTCGTGCAAATAACAGTTCATGGATATGCAGTATCTGGAGGTGGGCGAGGGATAGAGCGAGTGGATGTACTTTTGTTAGTGGCAAGGCAAGACATGGGTGGAAGTGTCAGGTACCAAAACCCTATGTTGCTGATGATTAAAGCAGTGACAAGTGAAGTGGGCAATGGGCATGGGTGCTTTTTAAGGCTGAAGCTGAAATCTCTCAGAATACTGAGATAGTCGCAAAAGGAGTAAGTTACTACTACTCTTTATTTAACATTACTTTTCTGAGAATAATAAGATGTCAGTCAATATTTGATCCAACCAAGCTAAATCTTAATCAGGAGATGAATTCAAGATTGTCTCGGAAATTTTGAGTGTATATTTAGGGGACATCTCTCATTTGAAGTGTCTTGCTCAGAACAATGTCAATTCTTGATTGAGAAATAAACACTACAAAATGCACACCCAGTCTGTTTGGGAACAGCTTAGGTAGCTTTCTGCTAAAAAAAAATTTGCTGAAATTGTATTAAAATATGCTTTGCAAAAAATGAAAAAATTTATATAAAAAATAAGGTTTTAAAAAATTGTACATAAGAGCTAAAAAAACAAAAACTAGCTCTAAGCGCTGTAGTCTGTAGTCAAACACAGTAGTATGCATGGAATTTTCCAATCCTTCCTATACAACGTATATTTATATGATACTGACTGCTTGATGATTGGATTTACGCAGCTGGGTCATGTTTGAAGTGATATATGGTCCATGTCAATGATTTTTTTTATTTGCCAGTAATGATATGTATTCGTCTCATAATGGACAGGTTGATATAGCTGCGAATGTTCAGCCCGACAACGTGTAGTTCATATGGAATTTGAGAGGAATTCGGATCCACATTCACATTGAACAGAACACCCTGACAATTGAATTTCCTTCTACACTATTTAGTGTCACATATACAGATTCCACTTGCACGTTATCAATAAATCTGATCAATTGAGTGTCGGTCTATTTCTCAGATAGATTCCTGTGTGTAAGATTTTGTTGATGGACGTCAGTGAGAGTTCTATTTGCTGAGATTGGTAATTGTAAAGATCAGAATTATGCCCTCTAGTTATTCCCAATTTAGGAATTAAAGTTCTGATCGATATGCACTATTCTAGCACCAATATGGCAATGTCTGAACTACACAAATTTCACGTAAACATCATTTTGAATGATTTAGATACCAGCAAACATGCTTGGCTGGTTATAGAAAACATCTCTGAAACCTCAAAAAAAATTTATTTTTTGAACAAAAATGATAATAGACGTTATTTATTTAGAATAATTTTGTACAGTTGGAAAGAGAAAAGATGGGCATTTCAACTAGTGGCGGAGCCAGGATTTCAATTCAGGGGGGGCAAGATTAAAAGTCAATATTATAAAATAAAATAAAAACAGATAAAAAAATCTATATTTACCCAAAAAAAAAAAAAAAGCAATAACAACTATAAGTGTCATACAAAAAATAATTAAACGTAAAATATAGTTAGACATTTAAGTTAATACTATAAAATAAATTGCGGAAATAAATTAATTTGAAAATATTAAAAGTATAGTAATTTACTTGCAAAGTTATATACACGTCTCACTATCTTTTCTTGATTGTTTTGAAACTATAGGTAAAATTCGACTTTCTATTTATTTTTCAAAATAATTAAAAATTTTGTTCATAACATAAACCCACAATTTAAAACTGAAATGTCAAGAAATTGAGCAAAAAAAAAAAAAAAAAAAAAAAAAAATTGTGTAAAATATAGGACTATCAATTGAAATGTCATAAGAAAGACACTAAAATGCATGATTATTATTATTATTATTATTATGCTAAGCTTAAGTGCTGATAATTAAAAGCTAACAGCTAACAAGTCAAAGCTCTTGGTGTGTGTTATTGTGTGTAAGGGAAATTCTTCCATTTATTTTTGCTTGTGTCAGGAAACTTTTTCCCTGTTTTCTGTTTTTTTTTTTCCCCTTACACGGTGTCATTGACTTATTAGGCATTAGGTAAGCTGGTCATTTTCCCTTTATTTCAGCAGGTCCAGGAAGCTTTTTTTTCTTGATTTGTGTTTAATTTCTGCATCAAGGAGGATAAAGCATTTAAAAAAAATTCCTAATAGTAGTACATATGGAATATTTTAGGAGGAGTCAGGGGGGGCACTTGCCCCCTCTCGCCCCCCCTTGGGTCCGCCTCTGATTTCAACAATGGTCCCCTCAACCTCTTTTGCAACACTAGCAAAAGCTAGGTAGCATGATTATATTGTAAAGGTACACTAACTAATGATATATTAACAAACTCTCACATATCAGCTTAATATACTTAAGAATATTCTAAGATACTTCCAATGAACAGATCAAAACTTAGTGCAGGAAATCATCCGGTTTAGCAAAATTGCATTTTGCAATGACATTGAAGAAGTAGATAATTTGACAAAGTTGCAGAGCTACCAGAATGAATTCCAGAATGGAGCTTGAAGCCAAATGACTCGTGCAAAGAAACAATCTCAGAATAAATGGTTGCATGACTTATCTTCCTCAATACATCGCACACATGAGAAAGTGTGATTGGCACTAGAAAAAAATAGGGCTATAGCCAAACAATAAGTTTTTATAATTTCATTCTATGAGTTTTCATATTTTGAATTCATTACATGATAGTTTCATTTCCAATGCTATAAGCCACATCTCTTAAATTTACATAACTAAGCAATCATTCATCTACTATTGTGTCTGTAGTATTACTCGATTAAGATGAAAATTCAACACAACTCTAATTTTTTTTGTTGCATTATTTTTGTTGTATGCATATCATTACGAATCTTTTTTAATACTTTAATTTTGTTTGTGTAAATAGTGTTATTCTATTAACAATTCAATGTGTAAACACGGTAAATACTGTCTCACCCCCAATGACTTTAATAGTCTAATTTTTGTCTTTAATAAATACTACCTCACTCCCACACTTCCCACTCAAGAGACAATTAGACAATAAATCAATAGTAAACATACTAAGAGCACTCATATAGGTTAATGCAAGATAGTTAAAAGGTTATTTTTTACATTTAACCCCAAAATTCACCTACATCAAATTAGCCAAGCATAATTGTGTAAAATAAAAATAAAAAAGAGCTACATTGTTACTACTGCTATGTAAATTGATTATAAAAAAAATAAGAGAAAAATATACATGAATTAGGAGAATAAAAAAAAATTGAGTAATGTTAAGACCACTATTTTTGCCACAACTTGTTCATATGGCAAGTCATAAGTGGTGGAGTTGTGGACCCACCACTCATAACTTGTCACGTGAACAAGTTGTGACAAAAGTTATAGAAAAATTTATAATCCTAACATTTTTCATAAAAAAAATTGATAAAGAAATAATATTTTAATGATATGTAGTAAAAAATAAATAATCTGAGATTGGGTGTTTTAAAAATAATTGTGTAAAATATAAAGAATTCATTAGTATCCTAAAATAGAAAAAAAAAATGCACGAGTTGATGTGAATATCACAATAATTCAGTAGAAGTAATATAAAATATAATTTTAATTTTAAATTTAGGCTTTAAGGCCTTCTACACTAGGCCCAAGGTCCCATAGAAAAAGTAAAGTCAGTAATTTGTTACGTTAATAGTAAAATAAAACAGAGAATAAACAATTAAAGAAAACAAAGCACAAGAACTGAGCAAGAAGACGATGACGAAGGTATGAAGAAGAAGCCAACCAAATATTCATCTAAAGGTTTTTCTTTGGGTGATCAATTTTTTTTTTCCCGGATGGTCACTTTTTTTTTTCCTTTAAGGTATACAAATTATAAAATTTTAAATGTATTACATATAATTTTTTTTTTTTAAGCCAGAGTGGTCACTTCAACATGGCACCGCCACTGCAACCATATAATAGATTATTTTTCAAAATCACATAATAGATTTTAAAAACTTGCTTTCTTGACATTGATCCCTTCATCCAAGAAGACGACGATGAAGGTTTGAAGAAGAAGCCAACCAAATATTCATCTAAATGTTTTTCTTTGGGTGGCCTTTTTTTTTTTTTTTTTTTTTTTTTCTTTCTTTAAGGTATACAAATCATAAAATTTTAAAATGTATTATATATATATATATATATATATTTTTTTTTTAGGGCTAGTGGTCGCTTCAACGTGGCGCCGCCACTGCAACCACATAATAGATTATTTTTCAAAATCACATAATATTTTTGAAAACCTTGCTTTCTTGACGTCGATCCCTTCATCCAAAAAATTTATTAAAAAAAAATTCCTTACCCCCAAAAAAAACCTATTTTCTTCTTTTCTCTTTTCCACCACCACCCCCCTCGTTTTTCTAGTCACTATACCAATCAAAGTGTTGTTGGAAATTTAATTTGGGCCATTACTGCTCTCTCTCTCTCCCCCCCAACTTCATAAACCCGTCTAGGTTCAAGTTTACCCTAATTCCCATGTTCAAAAAAAAAAAAAAAAAAAAAGGAAACCCCACGATAATTTGAGTCCAAACCTTAAAAAATGAAAACAAAAAATTCGGTTAAGTCGGATCCATGTCACGTAGCAAAAACAACTAGAACGTTAAAATGTTTATTTATTGACCGGAGCAAAGGTGTGGCGATCTTCCATAATCTGTACCCGCCATACATATCCTTCCCTCTCACGCGAAATAACTCTCTCTCTCTCTCTCTGAGTGTTTGTGAAGAATGAAATTTCTAAGAGGCCCGTCTGATTATTCTCAAGAACCACTTCGGCATCCAAGCCTTATAATTAATTCCCAGGTTAGACACCTCGTATTTTTAAACGGAGATATTCATTGACATTGATTTTATGATGTTTCTCTTTCGCCAGCTTAGTTCTTAAATCAACTACCATGAATGATTCATTTTATAAATCAAATGTGCTCATGTGTACAATAACCTCGTGTGTTTTATATCTATGTTTTCTATTCCTCACTTATATTATATATTTTATTATTTTTCCCTATAATTAATTCAAATTACTCTTCAATTTTTCACTGTTAAAGACTCCTATATAACTGTCACAGCCTCCTATATGATCCTATAGTTAGAAAAATAAAAATCATTTTTCTTTTTTTCTTGGAGTTACAGTCAGAGACTCAGAGGTAGGTAATGTTTTCGTTGATATTTATACACAAACAAAGGGTACGTACGTATGTATGTGCATTCAGAGTGTGACATGTTTGTCAATTGTCACATGTTTGGACTTTGGATGTGGCGCCAAATATTCATATTTTTTTTTCTATTCTATCATGTGTGCTGTTTAGGAAAGTTTCGTACTTTAGGTAGGTTTTTTTTTTCTTTTGCTTGAAGTCTAGTTTAATTTTTCTTTTTCTTTTGTAAATCTTTGATACAGGAACCATTCAATGCTGAGCCTTCACGCTCTCCCTTAATTTCCTCCTCTTATGTGACCCCAGTGGATTTGTTCTACAAGAGAAATCATGGGCCAGTCCCTATAGTTGATGACATTGAAAGGTTTACCTTCTAAATGTCAAATCTCTAATAAGATTTCATTGACATCTACAACTTATTTGTTACATATATATCAGGTACCGAGTATCTATATGTGGGTTGGTGGAAAAATCCATGGAATTATCTATTGCTGATATGAAGTAAGTATTGACTTGCACGATCATGCATGTTCTTGATTATCAATGAGAGACAAAGAAAGAAGTTTCCCTTTGAAGTTGTTCCGTGTATCAGGGGCTACCAAGTACCAACACACTGGCTTAATTTTTACCCTTCTTTTTTCATTTCATGAAATATGATAATAAATCAAATTAACAATAATGACAATTCTAGAGACATAACTTTTTCCATAACTGCTAATTAGGTTATTGTGATTATGATTGATGCATAGTAAGAATGTTGTCAGTGGTAAATCTATATAAAAAGTAAAATTTCTAACTACTATCACAAGTTGCTCCCTTAACAGATGATTTAAAAAAAAATAATTAACAAGTGGAGAAGAGGAATTTGAACCCTACAAAGCTCGTCACCTCAATTGATGATGCTACAGCCTACAAGCTCTACATATGAATTTTTTCAGGCATTATTTAGGGAGCTCTCTTTTTTTTAGCATTAAATGAATCATTTTTAAAAATAAATAAATAAATAAATTTTTTACACAATAGTCAAGAAAAAATTTGTGAATCCATGGTGAATTTGGGCTTAACCAGGCCCTTTCTTACAATAGATGTGTGTTTTTTTCCATGTGAAACAGGAAGCTACCCAAACACAGAGTGACAGCCACTTTACAAGTAAGTTTCATGGAGTGTCTTATTGTTAGCATCGGTTTCCTTGGGTTGGCTGAGATACATTCCATTTCTCTGTTGCAATCATAGGGCTCAAATTTAATTAACTGAATGATTTCCCTTGTTTTGAGTTGAACAGTGTGCAGGTAATAGGAGGACTGCCATGAGCAAAGTTAAAACCGTGAAAGGTGTTGGCTGGGATGTTTGTGCCATTGGAAATGGTTTGCTTTCCTTCTCATTGTTGCAGAAGTTTTGGAATTTTTTGTTGTCAGCTTATAAACTTTGGATTTGGACATTCGAACATAGAGATTTTAGTATTTTACACTGTCATTAATAGTTTGTCTTATATTTCTTTTTATGGCACCTATTCTGGTCAAAAATTGTAGACCCCTTTGTGATCCTTTGGCATTTATTATTATACACAAGAATTCAGTCCGAAACTTCTAAATGTTTTGAAATAAAATGTATACAATATATTTAAATAAAAAGTACAAAGTTTAAATACAAAATTAGTTGTAACCTAAGGCTACAACCTTACTCAATATATTTTTATTAGAGAAGAATTTTGTCAAATCCACCGTTGGATTACATCTCCTTCTTATATCTTTTTTATTAAAGGTCAATAGTTATGTCATAAATAAATTGTTTAAATTACAATTTTTTGTAGTTTAAAATTAAGTATAAAATATAAAATTATAGATTATATAGTAAATAATATCTGATTGATTCAAAATTTGACATGTGTATTAAACGCATAAAGAACATGCAATTCATCAGTTAGATTTTCAAAATATGTAATAATGTTTATTTTATTGAGTAAGGTTGTAGACATAAACTACCACTAATTTTGTAGCTAAAGTTTGTCCTAAACAAAAACTGAGCCCAAAAGTTATAATCATTGCGGTTTTTGCGTCCTTATTCCATCTGTTGACTCTAAGTATATATGCTTTCAGCCATTTGGGGTGGGGCGAAACTGGCAGATGTTCTTGAACTTGTAGGAATACCTAATTTGGCTTCTATCACCCCTTTTGGAGGAAAGCATGTTGAGTTTATAAGTGTGGACAAGTGCAAGGTAAGCTGCAATTTCTGTTCTTTTTTTTCTAAACATTGTTTTGTCATGGACTAAATTTCATAGATTGATAATTCTTCAATGTCAACATTCTAGGAGGAAAATGGGGGTCCATATAAGGCATCAATTCCACTCATTCAGGCAACGACCTCTGATTCTGAGGTCATACTCGCGTATGAGATGAATGGAGAGGTGAGGGTGTCTTAAGTATGTATCTACTTAGGTTCTGTGTTGTTATGTAATTAATGTGCATTGGGCATTATATGAACAATATATAATTTATTTGCCCTCAAATATATATTTATCAATCTTGCAATGTGCTACCCCTCTATGCTAGAATTACTTCTTTTTGAACATGCTGTCAACTTCAGAGAAGTTGAAGCAACATTTTGTTTAATTCTTCACCAGGTCACTTTTCTGTGTGGTTCTTGATACGTCACAGTGAACTCTTTTCTTTACAAGTATCCATTTTAGTCCCTGACCCTTTTGGCTTATTAGTTACAAATGAAAATTTTTCTTATGTTGGAATTCTTTTCATCCACATATCTCTGATTTTTTTAGGGAAGAATTATGATTAGTCTGTCCTAATAACCTATGTTATCATTCCAAAGCCTTTAAACAGGGATCATGGATATCCACTGCGTGTTATTGTTCCTGGTGTTATAGGTGCACGCTCTGTTAAATGGCTGGATTCCATTAATATAATTGCTGAAGAATGCCAGGTTGGTCATAATTCCAATTGCACCATCTTCTTTCCTGTTCTTGCATCTCCTAAAATTGATTGAGCAAATTAACGTTAATGTGTAACAGGGCTTTTTTATGCAAAAGGACTACAAAATGTTTCCTCCCAAAATTAATTGGGAAAATATTGATTGGTCTACTCGAAGGCCGCAAATGGATTTCCCAGTTCAGGTATATTATTATTTAGGAATTAAGGATATTCCTAGGATAATCTGCCTGAGTTGGAATATATTGTCCAGTCAGTAATTCTGATCTAATAGTATGTCTAGGAATGCCAAACGTATACAGAATACATAGCTTTGCTGATGCCTTAAGATTTCCTTGTGTGCATGTTTGATCACTTATATCAACTTGGTGAGGGGTATTAATTTTCAAAGTTATTGCTCAATAGGGATATTCCAGGATGAAACAGTGATAACAGAATATGAGTAGTAACATGTTAGTTACTTACTTTCATCAAGGAAGCAATAATTGATTAAAATTTGTCTTCAATGGATTTTGCAGTCTGTAATTTGTTCTTTGGAGGATGTCGCTAAAGTGAAACCTGGGAAGGTATGTGATCTTCTCCATGGTCAAGAGTTCTATTTAGCACAATGAGAAGTGCAATTTTGCACAATGAGAAACTTTGAAGAGCTCATGAACATGGATTCCACCATAAAATTGATTTCAATGTGGACGGTGCTTCCAGTAATTATGTTTAAATTTGGTCTGCTATGAGGACTTCTCCCATTCCTTACCATCATCATCACTTGCTATGCAGATAACAGTTCATGGATATGCAGTATCTGGAGGTGGGCGAGGGATTGAGAGAGTGGATGTATCGTTTGATGGTGGCAAGACATGGGTGGAAGCGTCAAGGTACCAAAAGACAGGAATTCCCTATGTTGCTGATGATAAAAGCAGTGACAAGTGGGCATGGGTGCTTTTTAAGGCTGAGGCTGAAATATCTGAGAATACTGAGATAGTCGCTAAAGCAGTAAGTTACTACTACTCTTTAATCAACATTACTTTTCTGAGAATAATAAGATGGTCAATATTTGATCCACCAAGCTAAATCTTAATCAAGAACCGAATTCAAGATTGTCTTGGAAATTTTGGGTGTATTTTTAGGGGACATCTCTCATTTGAAGTGTCTTAGCCAGAGGAATATCAATTCTTGATTGAGAAGTAACCACTATACATAATGCACACCCATGGACTTAGTAGTCTGCATGGAATCTTCCAATCCTTCCTATACAACGTATATTTATATGACAACGACTGCTTGATGATTGGATTTATGCTGCTGGGACATGTTTGAAGTGCTATATGGTCCATGTCAATGATTTTTCTTGTTTGTCAGCAATGATAGATACTTGTCTCATTATGGACAGGTTGATATAGCTGCAAATGTTCAGCCTGAAAACGTGGAGTTCATATGGAATTTGAGAGGAATTCTGAACACCTCATGGCATCGGATCCACATTCACACAGAACACCCTGACAATTGATTTTCCTTCTACACTATTTGGTGTCACAAAGACAGAATCCACTCGCAGTCTTTGATCAGTGTTATTTGCACGCTATCAATAAATCTGAGCAATTGAGAGTCAGTCTATTTCTCAGATAGATTCCCGTGTGTAAGATTTTGTTGATGGACGCCGGAGGCAGTTCTATTTGCTAAGATTGGTACTTGTAAAGATCATAATTATGCCCTCTAGTTATTCCCAATTTAGGGATTAAAGTACTTCTGATCGATGTGCACTATGCTAGCACCAATATGGCAATGTCTGAACTACACAAATCTCACGTACACATCATTTTGAATGATTTAGATGCCACAAGACATGCTTGGCTGGTTATATAAAAACATCTCTGAAACTAATATGTATATTTCAACTGCATGGTTATCATTTTGAGAATATTCTTAGCTTTTACTGGTTTATTTTTCTTGTACCCCGAATAATTTTTGAGCATTCTTTCAAACCTTACTCGGATTAGAAAAAGTAGAAGTGATAGTTTGATCATACGGAGGCATTAAATGGGAGACACACTGTAATCTTACTTAGAGAATCTAAAAACTGGCTGAGTAGTAGTTTATGTTTTAGTTGGAAAGACATCATGTCATCGCTAATATAGAATCGAGTAGAAGCTTTAATATGAAACAGCATTGAGCAACCAAAGAGATCCTGCAATTGCCCTTTGAAAAAGAAATTATCAGAAAGAAGGATGGGTGGGGGAGGAAGTCTACTTTTATGTTAAGACTAATGACTGAGCTTTATCAATGTGCATTACATAACCTCATATCCAAAAACACAATTATAACCAGTAAGGAACAACTTTGTCAGACTATAGGATGTATAAACAATCCATGCACTAATTACATTATTATGACCTCACTACCGCACTATTGAAAGGCTGAAACACCAGCGCTAAGCCGAAGCCTTCAATTCCTTTTCTCCACCAAAAAAATTAAAATAAAAGCATCAAAGAATGTCACTCATTTGACACTGAGGGATGAGGAGGAGGGTGTCATCCAGTTAAACACGGAAAATTAAGGACAGAGAATAAAAGAAACCATAAAATTTATAATAATAAAAAAAATGTTACTCAATCTGTGTATTTAACTGGCCGGTTGTGGGTTGTTACTAGCTGTGGTTGTTTCTCTTCAAAGGGTTCTCACCATGAACGAGAAATGACTATGAATTTACAAAGTCACAAAATCAGGCTTCCGAAATCATCTTCTCCGCCACCAATCAGGGACTTTCAACCTTCGGCTTCTATGCACAGCAAGTTTGACCCCAGGAAGTTTGTGTTTTACCTGCCTCCATAGCATATTGACAGCATCTTCTTTCTTGGGGGGGTACTGGAATTCATAATGATGGGAGATGTCCTTAAGCCGCTTCCACATTTCAATCCATCTCTCTTTAGGAAATTTTCGGAGCTGGTTAACCATGTAACCAGGTTCCAGTGCCTCTTTGAAAGAGAAGAATATAGAGAATTGGGAGTAGTCAATCTCATTCTCAAACGGGAGCTCAATTTGATCACTTATAATAACAGGCACACAGTGGCTCACAATGGCATCAAACAGGCGACAGGATGAAGGTGTGTCTCCAGCAGGATTCAGACAGAACTTTGAAGAACGCATTCCTTTCGAGGACTGGCATAACAAAAAAATAAATAAAGAAATGAGAAATGTGGACAGTATGCAATCACATGCATTTACAGTGCTGACCATGATACTCCTACTCATGTAATGTAAAAAATGCTGCTTTTGAAGATTCAATTCTGTGCAACAAGAAATAAGTTTACTATGTTCCTTCAACATGGGGGCATATACCTTAATTATCACTCTAAGGAATTACAGGAACTTTTCTCTTGGAATTATGGTCAGAAATTATATGCCACAAACATTGCATGATGTTGATAAATTCTACATGTAGCAACATGCATCAAAAGGTAAGAAATGTATCTAGAAGAAGGCAGCAATGGATACTTATGATGAAAATAAAAAACCTTTGATGAGATTCCATCATCTGTTTGTCAGAAAGATGTAATGATAATGAGGATGAAAAGAATTACATCTGTTGATCTCTCATGGTTAAGAAATGTTATCCCCTTTCTATGACCAAGATATGCAAAATACAAATATCACTAATACATTATCTATTAATCCAATACATACCAATTTTATATTTTCATCAGTGGCAACACTCCGCTCATACTGAACATCATCATAACCAGATAATATCTTTGCCAATTTAACACGAACAATGCCTTCCTGCAACATTACAAGACCCATGTAAATCAATTATAATTTCATACATGGATGTTAAAGAACTAGATGTTGCTTTTTATTCCAACTAGGTTCAAATTAACGCACATCTTTCCTGTATGTCCTCCCACGGAAGAAAAGAAGTGTAGTGCGAGATTCAAATGGGTCTGGAGTGTCATCAATTTTAAACGAATCCACGACATGCACATAAGGGGCCACTACATCTTTGCTTAAATTTGACATGATTCTGGGGTAGCGGCCGAAATCTACAACAATCTGAATAGATGCATTAACCTGTTCTCGGAGAAATCTGAATGCATTGGGATGTGTCATAGGAATTACATGGTCTCGACCTCCAGACCGTTGCCAGTACTTGGATTGCCGTAACAATTTCAGTAAATCAATCTGAAATCAGAAGCAACCCATACTGAGCTGTAATAAAAAATGCAGAAGTTCAAAAAAGGTGTAGCATTTAAAAACATATTTTTATCCCATGTAATGTTGATGTGCAAAAGAGATGACATCAGAGGCAGAGTTTAAGATACTGGACAAAAGTTATGTGCAATGAAAATGAGCAGCATCACATAAAATAGTTAAAAGGTAAAACACAATGAACTTAAACAAACACAAGCAGCTAAGCCATTGATCATAACACTCATCAACCAGTTACTTTAAAACCCAGTCAACCAATCCAAGCATAGTTTTCTAGTATATAGTCAAATGAAAAAGGGAGATGTTATTTAAAGGTGACTAATGAAAGAATTAAAATCATTTCCCTCCTCACTCTTTGTGGCGTTGAGTTGTTGACCATCAGAGGTCACCAAATGAACTTCAAGTCCCAACTGAATGAATGATTAACAAACACAAAAGTGGGATTTCTCTTATAAAGCAAAGCCTAATGACTCAAAAGTGATGTAATTAACTAACAAGTCCCACTGTCCTACACTACAACCCATGAATTCCAAATCATAAACACCCACTTCAATGTCTTTCTGCTACATGACTCAATAAAAAAATTTCCAAACTTTCATATAATTCACATAATCTCTCCTGATACTTTAATATAAGCTACCAATTCATAATTATTCCAATATAAGAATAGTAGCATCCAATTTACTCATCCCTCCCACTTTTCGTTTGTAGATCTCTTTTTTCATATTTCTTGGGACTAATTCATGTTTACTTGAGGTAGATCCTTTCCATCAATAAAAAGTATTACTAAACAAAAGTAATCAGCAAAATGCTTATGTGAAAAAAAAAAATCAAGCTTAATTCATCCAAATGAGCATAGAAACGGAGAAAAAGAATACATGTAACCGACCCTAACTACTTTGTTGAGAATCCATAGCTGACCCCAAGAAGACTAAGATTTTGTTATTGTTATTGTTATTGTTGCCATTCAACAAGATTATTAAGCTGTTCAGCTATACCCCACTGGATTTTTCTTCTTCTTCCTTTCTTTTGTTTTTTAGGTACATGATAAAATCAACAAAAAGCTAAGAACCCAACTCAAAAAAACTAAGCAAAAGCACTCAATTCAACACCATTAACGACAAAACTCAATTCCCATTTTCCCAATTCCTCCAAAACCAAATTAACACAAACAAACAAAAAAAAAAAGCAGAATCGAACCGATCAAGTACCTGTAATTGGCGATCAATCTCTGTAGCTGGATCCGTCATATTGTGGCCATGAGTATTGAAGCTCAAAGAAGAAAAAAACGGCACAAAAAACGCGTCAGCCAATTCCGGATCCGAAACCCTAACCGCCTCTCTCTCTTCAACCCCATCCCCTTCGTACAAAAGCGAGCCCATCATCCAAAACTCCACGCTGTGTTGCCTCTTGAGGCCCGAGTTCTTGGGCCACGGAGGCCACGCCAGAGCCGTCACCGGAGTCTCCACCGGGCTCCGCCGGTTCAGCATGCCCACGTTGAACCGGCGAGGGAGATCGTACATGTAGACGCGGAGAGGAGAGGAGGGTGCACAGAGAGAGGGTGTAACGGTGGGTGACTGTAGCAGAGGGAAAAAGTAGGATCTGAAATCGACGGTCCCGATGAAGATGGAGTATGAGATTAGAAGAAGAATCACGAAAATGAGAGAGAGTGAAGCTTTTTTGTACATTCTTGGATGTGTGTGTGTGTGCGCAATATCGAGAGAGCAAAGGAGTCTCTTTGTTTTTCGTTATACTATGACACTCTCTCTATCTCTATCTCTCTTTTCTATGTCTCTGAGGAGCAACTAACAACTGTCTATTTAGTTATGTTATGTCAGAGAGACAAAAAGGAGGAACAAAAGGAGGATTACATGTTAAAGGAATGGTATTGCTATGCCAATATGCCATTGCTTTTTCTTGCTGCACATATTCTTGGAAAAATTCAAGCTAATTGGACACTTTCCGTTAAATTAAAATTAAAATTGCATCATATAAAAAAAAAAAAATTGTAAAGTGTAAACTACAATTAATTGTCAGACTGCTGGTGCTGATTTGCTTAATACCAACTAGATTCAAAAAATTTTAAAAACGATCAACTTGGACTTTAATCATTGTGAGAAAAATGAGAAAATTAATAACGGTTTAGTGACTAAGTTTGGTTTAGACCTAATTTGCATTAATTCAAATCTCAAAGGTGTTAACTTTATTTTATACAAATTAATAGTAAAAAATAAATAAATTATTATAATTTTAGAAAATAATAGAAATTAGCAATGATAATGATTGACTAAACACCACAACCTCCCCTATTATTGCTCCAATGCCCAACCAATTTAATTGCATTAGTCCAAACTTCATAGGTATTAACTTTATTTTATCTAAATTAATAGTAAAAAATAAAGAAATTATTTTAATTTTAGAAAATAATAGTAAATAGCAATGATAACTGGCTGACCAAACAGCACAGCCTCTCCTACTATTGCTCCACTGTCCAATCAATATGATTGTATAAGTCCAAACTTTAAAGGTGTTAAATTTATTTTATCGAAATTAATAGTAAATAATAAAAAAATTACTATAATTTTAAAAAATAATAGAAAATAGCAATAAAAACTTACTGACTAAACAGCACAGCCTCTCTCCTACTATTGCTCCACCGCCCAACCAATCTGATTGTCACGGGTCACCTCCCCAATGCTTTTCATCGTGCATTCTTTTAAAAAAATTTCTATATAATCTATTAAATTTTATTTGTAGTTGTAGAACTGGAATTTTTTTTTTTTTTTAGAAAGTAGAACTGAAATTAATAATGAATTCTTCTATAAAAAAAAATTTAATAATGAATTTGTGTAGTAGAGCCGTGCCGTGGGAGCTAGTATATCCTGTACCCGGCATATATGTCGGGTACCTCACAAGGGGGTGGGACCCACACACTATGGGGCCCGCCCCTCTGTGAGGTACCCGACATATATACCAGGTACAGAATATAAAAATCGGTGCCATGGAGGTGATTTTGGTCAACGCATGGAAAAGATGTTTATATTTAATGCTATAATGATTAACTCTAAGCATCACTCTCATGGTCCCTTGTATCACCCTTCTAATGGGGTATGAGGTCACATTGTCACAAGTTGGTAAATACATTATATTTTATGTAACAGATGTATATATATTACCGTACAATTGGATTTTTTTTTTTTTTTTTAAATGTACAATAACAACTCTAAGGATATTTTTAAAGAATTCAAAGGGGTTGGGTTATGGCATCTTTGGGTCCGTTTGTTTTGGGTGTAAATGGTTTCAGGAAATCATTTTCTGTAAAATAGGCTGTTTGGTTGGTTTTGAAAATAGAATTTTTCGGAAATTATTTTCATTTGACCGTAAAAAAGAAGCTTTGACCCCGGAAATGAATTTCAGTTCCTATTTTCACTTCAAATGGTTTCCGGACCAAGAGAGAGAGAGAGCGAAAGGAAGAAGAGGGAGCCCAGATCACGCCTTCGACGTCGCCGGCGAACCCCAAGCTCCAGTCCGACGATCGCACGCACCGGTCTCGTCGATCGCAGCACCGCGCCGCTCGATCTCGTCGTTACCCATGACCGATCTCGTCGCCCATAACCCATGACCGATCTCTCCCTTTCCATCCATTTTTGATCACTCTCTCTTCCTCGCTCTCTTAGTTTGACCGAATGATGGATTTGATTGAATGGTGTTGTTGTGATTTTTGTTTTTTTAAGTTTATATGTTGAAATTTTCTATTATAAAATTTGTTTGGTAACTGAGAAAATGGGTGAGAAAATGTGAGAAAGTAGTAGGAAAATAGTATTTTCAGAATGCAACCAAACACATGAAAACATTTTCTAGAAAAATTTTCATAATGCAGCCAAACACTTAGAAAATATTTTCCTTTCCCGAAAATAGCATTTCCGGAAAATATTTTACGAGAACCAAACACAGCCTTTGTCTCAAATAATTCAACTGCCACACTCTATTGAGAACTTGACAGGGACATACCCAAGAGAGGCCAAGAGTCTCTAGCAGTGGCGGCTCCAGGATTTTTTTTTAGGGTGGTCATTAAAAAACTTAAATTATACAAAATCTAATAAAAAGATAACTTCATATA
Source organism: Quercus aquifolioides (assembly GCA_019022515.1). Taxonomy (NCBI): domain Eukaryota; kingdom Viridiplantae; phylum Streptophyta; class Magnoliopsida; order Fagales; family Fagaceae; genus Quercus; species Quercus aquifolioides. The sequence goes on from CM032330.1 coordinate 54,952,066, forward strand.
TTGATTAAAAAAAAACACGCAAATACCTAAAATCTTACAATTTCCTTTTAAGAATTTTTTTTTTTTTTTTTTGGAAATCATTGTATGATAATCTCATTATTAATGCTGCAAACTACATCTCTTTCAAAATTTTTGTTAAATAAAATCTTTCTTGGGCCTTTTCTTTTTGTTGGTATAGACCTAATATATTGTTAAGGGGATAAAAGTTTAAGGAGAAAGTTTGGCTACAAACTTAGTTGTAAACTAAGGCTACAACTCTCACTAAACAAATTAACATGGCTACACATTTTGAAAATCAAATCATTGAATTGCATGTTCTTTATGTTCTTAAAATACATGTCAAATTTCAAGCCAATTGGATATTATTTACTATTCGATCCATAAACTTATTTTTTATGTATAATTTGAGACTACAAAACCTCAAAACTTAAACATTTGGTTGATAACATAGCTATTCATTTTTGATCTTTTTAAAATTTTGCAAGTATGGAGGATATAAAGAAAAAAAAAATGTAATTCAATAGTGGATTTGTCAAAATTCACATCCAATAAAAAAAATATTGAGTGGAGTTGTAACTTTTTTTTTATATAGATAATTTCAACCTATGGCGTCCGCTTATGATAATATCTATTTATCATCAAACCAAAACGCCAATTAGTTTTTGATATAGACGGAGATTAAACCCAAGATCTCTTATTCAACCATCAAAAACTTTATCAGTTGAGCTAACTGGAATCCACTGAAGTTGTAACCTTAGTCTACATAACAAGACTACAATCAAATTTGTTTCCAAACTTTGTCCAAAGTTTAATTATGTTAGGACTAAAAAAAATTTAGGGTGGTCACAAATTTTTTTTAAACAACAAAAAAATTCATAAATTTTTTAAATTTATATATAATAATTTTTTTTCCCAAGTCAAAGTGATCCTTTGACCATCCTGGACACAATGTGGAGCCACCCCTGCCTAGCCCGCCCTTGGTCCTAAGAAATTTTTTTTTTAGTGAATATATTTTTCCAATATGGATATTGGGCCCCCCTATTTCAAAACCTTAGGCCCCCTCCCCTCCAATCAGCCTAGCCGAATTAGCAACTGCCTAACCCAAAAGCTTAACAAAAAACAAAACTTTAAAAAAAAAAAAAAAAAACCCTATTAGCCCGATAGTTACAAACTAAACCTAAAAAAAAATATTAAAAAAAAAAAAAAAGCTTCATGTTCTCATAGATGATTGCATTGCATTGTAGTGTAGTGTAGTGTATTAAGAAACAATAGTATTTTGTGTCATTTGTCTTTGTTGATCTTTTCATAGATGATTGTAATGCAATGTATTAAAAAACAATAGTCTTTTGTATCTTTTATTTTATCTTGGTTGATAGTATGTTAATAATATATAGATACTTATTTGGAGTTTTTTTATTTTTTGCTTATATTCGGCCCTCCTTAACTTGAATTCCTGATGGACTTGAGATGGTAAAGGCCCATCTCAACTTATTTAATCTAAGAACTTATTTGACATAAGGCCCATCTCAATTATGTCAAATAAGTTTAGTAAAACTTATTTGACATAATTCTAAAATAGTCTAAGAACTTCAACTATTCTTCTAAGATTTATCCCTTGTTTAATTAAATTTAGCTGATCTTTATAAATAACTCTCTATTAATAAGTTTGCTAAAGGTGTTAAGAGTATTGTAATTAAATTAGCACTTCTTATTGGTTATATTGAAAATGTTTGGAGTGAGTTCAAATCTCTCTCCTCAATTATCAAATCTAAAAATAACAATAATAATTAAAGCCCTGCACGGGTAGTCAAATGTGGCTAGCCATTATAGCATCAACAAAATTAATAAGAACATTCTTAGAGCATTCTCATTAAGAATGCTAAAAGGGCTATATGCTAAATTTTAGCATCAAAACACTAAAAACACATCTCCATCAAAGCTTTTAAATTGTAAAATTTTTGGCATACTGCTACAGTGGGCTTGTATTAATACAAGCCCACTGTAGCATGAATTGTAAAAAAAAATTAGTTTTTCATTCTCACAACTCTCTCTCCATTTTCAGTTCTCTCTTTCTCTTTCATCTCCCTTCTCTCTTCTCTCTCCCGATGGATGTGATCCGACGATGGTTCTAGTCCGACGATGGTTCTGGTTCGGCAATGGTGGTCCGATAGTCATGGGTCTGATGTGGTCTGATGGTCTCCCTCTGTTCTCTCTTCTCTCCCTCTGTTCTCTGTTCTTTGTTCTCTCTTCGTGGGTCGAAGGAGTCGTGGGTCGAAGTGTGGGTTTTTGGTTTGAAGTGTGGATCGAAGGAGTCGTGAGCGTGGATCGAAGCGTGGGTCTGATTGTTCATGGGTCAGAGCGTGGGTCTGATTGTTCGTGGGTCATCCTCCGCCGGGTTCCACTCCTTTAATCAAAGATTTCTCTCTCTCTTCACTCCGGTGATCGCTACCTCCTTGTTGGATCCAATGGCGCTGGTTCGTTCTATTGTTTCTTCTTTCATACTCTGTTTTTTCATTAATACTACTCTTTGTTTGGTTTCCCAGAAAATGGAGGGAAAGAAAAATCAAAATTGGAAATTGAGATATTAATGTATTGATTTTTGGGTTCAATTATAATGGGGTTCGTTCAATTTTTGTTCTTTTTCACATTCAGAGTTTCCTTGAATCTCTGTTTACTTGCCGAGAAAATGGAGGAAAGGAAAATATATAGTGCTTTTGTTCTATCTATAGTGCTTTTTACCTTCAAAATTGTTTTGTGGTTGCTACGGCGATGCTGTGACTTGTGGTGGTGGTGGCTGTGGTGGGTTGTGGTTGCTACAATGGTGGTTATGGCAAGTGGAGCAGTGGTAGGGGTGGTGGAGGAGGGCGTTGGCTGGTTGTTATAGATTTTGGTGTAGTTGTTTTATTATTATTTCAATGAGTAGTTTATATTATTTAAATGAAATGGTAAAAAATATAGAAGGTTTGATGTTTGATGAATCTTAAAGTGGGATGGTATAATGAATAAAGTAGGTTTTTGAAGTGTTAAATGCTAAAAATTTTAGAATCCTTGATGAGAATGCTCTTATCAAAGGTGATAAAAATGCTAAATGCTATTTTTTAGCATTTTTAGCACCTCAAATGATAAAAACATACATATATCAAATATGCTAAATCTTAAAAATTTTAGCATTGAGCTACAGTAGAATCTCTCATCTTTGACACCCTACTGTAGCAAGATGCTAGAGTTTTTTAATATTTTTTTTCTTTTTCTCTCTCTCACTCTCTCTTTTGTCGTGTCTTTCTTCTCCAAAGCTTTCCTCTCTCTTTTTCTTTCTCCTTCTCAGACCACCACAGGCTCTCGGTTTACTCTCCTTCCTCTTCTCCACCACCACAACCAACACCTCCAACTCACTCTAACTCTCAATCTCAGTCTCAAACTCCCTACAAGATGATGTCGGAGGAGCAACACCGCGAATTGAAGCTCTCCGACGACAGACGCCACAAGCTCCACCTCCGCATTTCAAAAATCCTCGACGAAATGTAGACGAGGACAACGTCGTTCCAAGACTGAAACGGCACAAATAGTTTGGGGTTCAGGTTCAAAATCGGTTTGTTGACGGCGCAGATGATTATGGTGGTGCGGCTGTTGATCTCGTCGGCGAGGTGCGTGAGGGAAAGGTAGTGGTTGAAGGTCAAGAAGTCTGGGTGCTGAGTTGATTTGTGGGTTTGGGTTGATTCGGTGGCTTTGGATGTGAAGGGTTTTTTTCTTTTTTTCCTCTGCTGTTATTTGTGGTTGCGGTGGATCTGGCTAGAAGCTGGTGGTGGCGATGGTGGGTGGATGTGGTGGTCGTGGTATGGGTGGATGTGGAGGTTTTTTTTTTTTTTTTTTGCTGTTGTTTGTGGTTGCGGTGGATCTGGCTGGTGGTTGGTGGCAGCGATGGTGGGTGGATGTGGTGGTTGTGGTATGGGTGGGTGGATGTGGTGGCCGACGGTGCTGGGTTGAGAAAGAGAGAGAGAGAGAGAGAGAGAGAGGAAGAATAAAAAATGATAAAGAAAGAATATTTTAAATAAAGTATTAAAAAAATGGAAGTTTTGATGTAAGAGATATTGTAAAGTGATGTTGATGAAGCCGAGAAATTCACCAGTGAGCCACACAATATCCACGCGCTCGAACGTGAACCTGCACAATACAAAGAAGGAAACCTAACAGAGAGCACCGGTGTGGTGCCAGCCAAATACCCTCCGAAGGTTAAGTCAGAAACGTTCTCACAACTCTAGAGTGCTAGAGTGGGTAAATTATGCGTACCTCGTTTTGTGAGGGTATTGGGGCTTTTATAGTAGTAGGGGGTTGACATCTCCTCCTTGGCGCGAAAGTCTTTTCCTTATAGGAATCCTCCTCGACAATCCTAAACGTGCGGCCCAAGATATTTCCTTGATGAGGAAAATCTTCATTAATGGCGTGGATCTTCCAGAATCCAATTAATGCTTGAGTTCCCTTGATCCTGGGATTCCTTAACGTGCGCCGCAAGTATTGTGTATCTAGGGTTTCCGTGGGGCTGAGTGGGTATTCAGACCCATCATGATCCGTTCATACTGGATCCGTTCTTAACAGACTGTGCCGCCATCGGGCCCATCCTATACCAGCCCATGGAGGATGATCCGTCAGACCCGTATCAATCCGTCTGGAATTTTCCCTCTTCAGTTGCCCCCTCACACCATGAGTCCGTCATCATTTTTAGGGACACGTGGGGTGACGATTCGTGATCAAAAAAGGGGGTGACGGTTCAGAGGCCAATGGGTTGACGGCTTCGTACCCTGACAGAGGCAATTAATGAGGCATGACACATGTCGTTCTTTCATTGGTCGTTATCTTGGACCGAGGCGTCGCTTCGCCTTCCGTGCATCTCCTTTATAAATACCACAACCCTCACCTCTCATTTTTCCATTTCACTGAGAATAGACTTGTCAGAGCACAATCCGTCACTCTTGTCAGAAGCTCCTTGGTTCATTCATTTTACATCCGTCATCAGCACCTTTCTTCCGTTCACATACAAATTGGTAAGTACACTCTTTCTAATCTCTCCATCGTTGGATTAATATCTTCAAGCTTTTTATCTTTATTACACATTCTTAGACCCGTCAGAGTCTTAGGTTTCATCGTCACTTGTAGGCAATGTCTAGTGCGTCAAGTAACCAGTCAGTTGTCCGTGACGGGGCGGACTATGAGGAGGTATACCCGTCAGGTCATAGTGACCAAGAGAGTCCAAGCGAGGATAGGAGTCCATCTGCCTCTTCTCCGCCCTCAACAAATGAGGATATAGAGTTGGCTGAACTAGAGGAATGTTATGATGACGGTGAGGATCAACAAATAGAACCCGTCATAGGAACTGATGGACCAAGGAAGTTCATCATGCTTCCAGAGTGGACGGTAAATGATTTTACGTCGACCATCAAGGAGACTCATTTCAAAACACTTAGGGCTAATTATCAGATCCCAGATAACTTTCCCATCCGTCTACCCTTCGCGTCAGAGAAATGCTATTATGAAAGGGTAGAAGGTGTTGGGGTGTACGAGCAAATGTTGAAGGCAGGACTTAGGTTTCCACTGAGCTCCCTTCATCGTGAGTTACTCAAGTATCTGGGTTTGTCCGTCAACCAAATATCCCCCAACGCCTGGAGGGTCTTCATAGCGATGGAGATCCTGTATGGTGCTTGGTCAGACGGAGCAAGGAGGTTGACAGTGCGAGAGTTCCTTCACTGCTACCGTCCAAATGAAATTGACAAATCTAGGGGGATATATAGTTTTGTACCTAGGAGTCCGTTGTTAAAGGTAATATATGCAACCCCAGACTCCAACAGAGACTGGAAGAGTCGTTACTTTTTCTTAGAGGGTGACGAGTGGATGTGTCGTCCAGGTGACACGGAACATATGCCCGTCAACACTACCTGGGGCGTACTGTCTCCAGCTGGTATGTATCCGTCCTAATTTGTGGTGACTTTGTACTCAACCGTTTAGTTTAATTTTACTGCAACATATTTTAACCGTCCTCTTTTTTGCAGTTTGACGGCGTCCGCAAGTTAACATTGAGGAGTATAGTTTCCTTGAAAACATTTTTGAAAAGACTACGCCGGAAGAAAGGACTTGGGCTAAGTTGGTCAATCTTGACACCATCCATTGGTACTGTGACGGTCCTGCACCAACAGAGGCAGCGACAAAATACGAAACAAGGATCCGTCAGCGTAAGTATGTCGTCCCAATACTGTTAGAACGACTGATTTTTTGCTAGGGGAATTAACTTTGTCCGTCCGTCTTTACAAAAATGGACGATGCAAAGAGGAGGTCAATCATAAAGGCGAATGCTGCCAAGAAAAGGGGGGCCGATGCTGTTGATCCCAAGGAAACGGGTACAAGCAACCTGTTTGTGAAGAGAAAACAGCAGTTCAAAGGAGAACGTCCACCAAAAAAGCCTAAGGTATCTTTGGAGCCCGTCATAGGGCTAATGGCTGAGGGCGTAAAGACCGTCACCCCAGCAAAACATGGGGCCGGCAAAGGCCTTATGAAGGGTTCGTCCACCAACCTTAGGAAGCCTCCGTCCCTTCTTCGAGACGATCCCAAGTATGCATTGGAGCAACTCTCTTCCATCATCACCTTCGAGGATTATGAAGATTTGAGTAACCACTCGACGGAGGCAATGGGCGAGACGGGATTATTTAGCGTTGCTCAGGTAATCTTTGCCCGTCTACTTTTCATCCGTCCACCTTTTATCTGTATCTTTTTGATCCGTCTCTATCTATGACTACTTGATATTAAAATTATTCCCCATCCTTCAGGCCATGGTCATGATGAAAGGTTTGATGGGATGGTGCTTGAACCACGAGACGACCTTGGGCCGTGTAAGGGAGAAGGCAAAGGTGACGAAGGGTGAGCTAGTCGAGCTTAAAGCCTGGAAAGTTGTCCAAGAGAAGAAACTCAAGATGGCTGAGGAGGCAAGTAACCAACTCTACAAACTGACGGAGGAGCTGAAGAAAGTTATTGAAGATAAAGATAAAGAGCTCCGTCAGGCCAAGGAAACTGTCGTTCTTGAGTATCGAGACTCCGACGCCCTTTTGGATGAGCTTGGAGTCTCGTATGGCGACGGCTTTGACGAGGCCATCCGCCAAGTGAAGGCTTTGCATCCTCAGCTGGACTTGTCGTCCGTCAGCATCAACGCACCCGAGCAAACGTCCGTCCATCCTATTCAATCTGAATACACGGACGAGCTCTTTGGGGAGAATGCACCCGTCAATGCCCACCTCGACCAGGTAGTGGTTGAGAGCAACCCAAAGGATGGTCAAGCCCGTCATGACGAAGGAAAGGAAGCCCTTCATGACGAGGGAAATGAGGCCCTTCATGATGAAGGAAAAGAAGCCCCCGTCGTAGATTAATTTTACTTATATTTTTCGTATTGTATGTAAGAATATTTGGAGAACAGTTTGCCATTCCTCCTTCGTATGCAGACATTTTTCCCCTCGAGGGTTTTTATATTATCAGTCCGTTCTCTACATTGATCTGTTTAATATTTTGTATCCGTTCGCCTTTTAGTTTGTTTTATGGTTGATGTCGCCCCTTTTTTATAACTAGTTTATACCCGTCCCCTTTTGGGCTTGTGATTTCAATTTTTAGGACGATCCGTCCATTTTTGGACGTGGTGTTGATTTCATCCGTCTATGTTATAAATTTTGGGTAAATTTCAAGGACTTTGGGTGAATTTCACCGTCAGGGGGAGAGATCTGTCCACTTTATGGACTTAGCTCCGTCCATTTTATGGACTTCGTGAGATCCGTTCACTTTGTGGATTTTGTAGGATCCGTCCACTTGGTGGACTGTAGGATTCGTCCACTTTGTGGACATTGTAGGATCCGTTCATCTTGTGGACTTGGAATTTTTTTTTTTTTTTTCATCCTCTTGGGATAATCCGTCCATCTTGTGGACTTCGAATTTTTCATCCCCTTGGGATGATCCGTCCATTTTGTGGACTTAGTTTGATCCGTCCACTTTTGGACTTGGAATTTTTCATCCCCTTGGGATGATCCGTCCATCTTGTGGACTTTGAATTTTTATCCCCTTGGGATGATCCGTCCATCTTGTGGACTGTAGGATCCGTCCACTTTGTGGACATTGTAGGATTCGTCCGCTTTGTGGACTTAGTTTGATCCGTCCACTTTGTGGACTGTAGGATCCGTCCACTTTGTGTACTTAGTTTGATCCGTCCATCATGTGGACTTGGAATTTTTCATCCTCTTCGGATGATCCGTCCATCTTGTGGACTTAGTTTGATCCGTCCACTTTTGGACTTAGTTAAATTAAGTAGGAAACACAGTAGTGTCTGAATATTTCTCTTATTGAAAGAAAACTATGTAGAAGAAAAAGGTACCTGCCCCTATGGGCTTAAAAAGGCACTTGTAGAATTGTTTGAAGTAAAAACTAACGATAGCAAAACTAAATAATAGAAAAAATTGTTCGGAGTAAAAACTAATAAAAACTCAGTAATAAGCTGGAAATTGTGGGAGCGTCGATGCTCTTCATGTCGTCTCTACTGGTAGTATCTCCGTAGGTGCTCCGAGTTCCATGGGTGTTGCAGCTTCTGTCTGTCCAGAGTTTCGAGGTGGTAGGTCCATTTCCTTTGCCAAGATGAGATCATGTACGGTCCTTCCCAGTTGGGGCCGAGCTTTCCTTGCGAAGGATCTCTAGCAGCTCCCATTACCTTCCGTAGCACAAGATCTCCGATCTGGAAGTCTCTATGTCTGATATTGGAGTTGTAGTATTTCGCCATGAGGTTCTGGTATCGCACCAACCTCTGCTCTGCTGTAGCCCGGACCTCGTCCACCAGGTCTAGCTGAAGCCGCAAGGCCTCTTCGTTCTTATCCTCGTTGTAGTTCTCCACCCGATAGCTCGTAAGCCCTACCTCCGCAGGGATGACAGCATCACTTCCATATGCTAGCCTAAACGGTGTTTCTCCAGTAGGTGTTCTTACTGTAGTACGATATGCCCACAAGACGCTTGGTAGTTCGTCGGGCCAGATACCCTTTGCCCCCTTGAGCCGGGTCTTGATTATCTTGAGCAAGGACCGGTTTGTGACCTCGACTTGTCCGTTGGCCTGTGGGTGCGCGGGTGAAGAGTAATGATTCTTGATACCCAGCTCCGAACAGAAGTCCCTAAATGCGCTGTTGTCGAACTGTTTTCCATTGTCGGAGACAAGCACTCTAGGTATCCCGTACCTGCAGATAATATTTCTCCACACAAAGCTTCGAATGTTCTTCTCCGTGATAGTGGCTAGGGCCTCTGCTTCCACCCACTTGGTGAAGTAGTCGATACCTACTACCAGAAATTTTAGTTGCCTTACCGCTGTCGGGAAGGGGCCCATGATGTCTATTCCCTATTGGGCGAAGGGTCAAGGGGCCGTCATGGGTGTCAGCTCCTCGGTTAGTTGCCGGATCATATTACTGAACCTCTGACATTTGTCGCAAGTCTTGACGTAAGCTTACGCATCTTTTTGCATTGTAGGCCAATAGTACCCTGCTCGGATCAATTTGTGCACTAAGGATCGTGCCCCTGAATGGTTTCCACAGATACCCTCATGGACTTCTCTCATTACGTAGTCTGCTTCCTCGTGACCCAAACACTTCAGGAACGGTCGTGAGAATCCCCTTTTGTATAAGACATTATTGATCAGCACAAATCGTGAGGCTTGGACTTTCAGTTTCCTGGCTGCGTCTTTTCCGTCTGGTAGTGTGCCCGTCGTTAGGTAGGCTATTAATGGCGTAGTCCAATTGTTCTCAGAATTCACCTCCTGCACTTTTGTTCCGTCATCAATAATTGAGGAAACTTGGACAAACGATAATACCTGATCGGGGACTAGCATGAATTCTGCAGAGGCTGCTTTTACCAGACGGTCGGCACATCCGTTCTCCTCCCTTGGGATTTGAACGAATCTGACTTCGAGGTTACCGATTCGATTCTTGACTTTTTCCAAGTACTTCTTCATCCTTTCATTTTTGCATTCGTAGATGCCATTAATTTGACTTGTTATTACCTGGGAATCGCAATGTACGATCATGGATTCAGCGCCTGCGGCCTTCGCGAGGTCTAGTCCTGCCACCAATGCTTCATATTCGGCCTCGTTGTTGGTCGTTGGGAAGTCCAGTCGAATCATGCATTCGATTCTATCTCTGTCAGGGGTACGGATCACCACTCCGGCACACCCTGCGTGCCTGTTGGAGGATCCGTCCGTGTGGATGCTCTACTGTGCGCTTATTTATGCCCCCACACCTTCTGATCTAGAAAATTCCGCAATGAAGTCAGCAACGGCTTGCCCCTTTATTGCATTTCGCGAGCGGTACTGTATATCAAATTCACTTAGTTCCACTGTCCATAACGCCATGCGTCCAGCCGTCTCCAGGCTACTCATAGCTCTCCTTAGGGGCTGGTCCATCAGGACTACTATTGTGTGCGCCTAGAAGTATGGCTTGAGCTTTCTTGCCGCAGTTACTAGCGCGAAGGCCAACTTCTCCATTTGAGGATACCTCTCTTCCGCTCCTCGGAACGCCCTACTTATAAAGTAGACGGGTTTCTGTGATCCGCCCTCCTCCCTAATTAGGGCCGCGCTGACTGCCGCTTGCGAAACTGCCAAATAGAGGTAGAGTACTTCCCCAGGCTTCGATGGGCTGAGCAACGGTGGGGATGATAGGTACTTCTTCAAGTCCTCAAAAGCTTTCTGGCATTCGTCCGTCCACACGAACGACTTTCTCAATGTACGGAAAAATGGAAGACATTTGTCCGTCGCCTTTGAGACGAACCTGTTCAGGGCCGCAATTTTACCGTTCAATCTTTGCACATCCTTGATTGTTTTTGGCAGTTCTAACTCCATGATGGCCCGAACCTTCTCTGGATTAACTTCTATACCTCTATGGGAAACCATGAACCCCAAGAACTTTCCTGCCGTTACCCCGAATACGCACTTGTTCGGATTTAACTTCATATTATACGATCGGAGAGTGTCGAAGGTCTCCTGTAGGTCTTTTAGGTGGTCATGTTCTAGAAGGCTCTTTACAAGCATGTCGTCGACATACACTTGTACGTTCCTCCCAATCTGGTGTGCGAACATTTTGTTCATTAGTCTCTGGTACGTTGCTCCCGCATTCTTGAGCCTAAACGGCATCACCTTGTAGCAAAAAAGCCCCTGACTTGTGACAAAGGAGGTCTTTTCCTGATCAGCCTCGTCCATCTTGATTTGATTGTAGCCGGAGAAGGCATCCATGAAGCTCAAGAGTTGGTGTCTTACCTTTGAGTCTACCAGTGTATCAATCCGAGGTAATGGGTAACTGTCCTTCGGGCATGCCCTGTTGAGGTCCGTGAAGTTGACACACATTCGCCACTTCCCGTTAGCTTTTTTCACCATCACCACGTTTTCTAACCAGTCGGGGTAATATACCTCCCGAATGAAGTCCGCCTCGAGTAGCTTCCTGACCTCCTCGGCTATTGCTTTGTCCCGCTCTTGAGCGAATACTCGCTTTTTCTGTCTTACAGGCGAAATCGTGGGGTTCACATTCAACCTGTGAACTATGACTGAGCGATTAATACAGGGCATGTCCTCGTGGCTCTAGGCGAAAACATCCTGATTATTTCTAAGGAATGCTGTTAGGGCCTGTCGTATGGGTTGACTGGCCAATGTCCCCATTCTAGTCATCCGTCCGGGTCTTGACTCGTCTAGAGTTACTTCTTCTAGTTCCTCTACTGGTTCTGCTGCGACCCGCTGCTCTTCTATGCACATGGTTTGCTGGTGGTCATTCATCTCCAGCATGGCTATGTAGCACTCGCGGGTGGCCACCTGATTTCCTCGTAACTCCCTGACCCCATACTCCGTGGGGAACTTAATCATCAGGTGGTACGTTGAGGTTGCTGTCTTTCAGGCGTTAAGGGTAGGCCGTCCTAGGATAGCGTTGTACGCTGATGAGCAGTCGACTACGAGGAATGTCACATCCCGAGTGATCTGTTGAGGATAATCACCTACCGTCACCGAAAGTGTGACCGCACCCAATGGGAATACTCTCGTTCCTCCAAATCCCACCAGCGGGGCATTCGTTGGTATCAACCGTTCCCTATCAATCATCATTTGCTGAAACGCAGGGTAATATAGGATGTCCGCCGAGCTGCCATTGTCGACCAACACTCGGTGCAAGTTATACTCATCCACTCGTAGGGTGACAACCAACGCGTCGTCATGCGGATGGTGAAGACGTCGTGCATCTTCCTCTGAGAACTCGACGATTGGGCTATCTCTCCGCACTATCTTTGGTACCGAGCCCGTCAGCTGGACGTTCTGAACCATTCGGAGGTAAGTCTTTCGGGCCTTCTTGGACGACCCGGTTGTCGATGTTCCCCCTCCAATCATCCTTATGTCTTCGATTGGGGGTCTAGGATGCTCATTATCCCTTCGGGGCTGCTACTCTTGAGGTGGCGGATCCATCCTCTCTTTTCTGACGAATTTTTGTAATTTCCCTTGTCTAATAAGGGCCTCTATCTGTTGCTTCAAGTCATAGCAATCTGTTGTATTGTGACCGTGATCGCGGTGGAAACGGCAATATTTGTCTCTTGATCTTTTGCTGGGATCTCCTTTCAGTTTCCCGGGGAAGGTTAGAGCACCCTCGTCCTTGATTTGCATTAGGACTTGTTCTATTGGGGCAGTCAACGGGGTGAAGCTCATGAACCTCCCCCCTGGTGGCTTAGAGCGCCGCTCATCCCTTCAGTCTCCCGTTCTTGGCCTCTTCGACCTTTGGTCCCGTCGTTCTTCTTCCTGCCGCTCCCTTTTCTTGGGTTTTTCATCTCGGGCCTGCAATGCGTCTTCAGCATTCATGTATTTGGTTGCCCTATAGAGTACTTCTGACATGGTTTTAGGGTCGTTCTTGTATAAAGAGAATAGAAATTTGCCCTTCCGCAACCCGTTCGTGAAAGCCGCTACCAGTATTTTGTCGTCGGCTTCGTCTATTGAGAGCGCTTCTTTATTAAAGCGCGTTATGTAGGTCCTCAGCATCTCATCCTCCCATTGCTTAATACTCATCAAGCATGCTGTGGACTTCTTATACCTGTGCCCTTCAATGAAGTGCGTAGTGAACTGAGCGCTCAGCTCCTTGAAGGTGCTGATGGAGTTTGGCGTCAGTCGGCTGAACCATACCCTTGCGGGGCCTTTGAGTGTTGTGGGGAAGGCCCTACACATGATCTCGTCTGCTACCCCCTGAAGGTGCATTAGAGTTTTGAAAGTTTCTAGATGGTCCAGAGGATCCTTCACTCCGTCGTAGCTGTCTATATGCGGCATGCGAAATTTGTGGGGTAGGGGGAAGGAGTTCACGGCTGTAGTGAAAGGCAAGTCGGTGCGGTTGACTAAATCGTCAAGATCACTGGAAACTCGCCCCTTGAGCGCGTTCATCATAACCTCCATCTGTTCCCTCATCGCCTGCATCTCTGCGACAATATGTGGTGGAGTCGCATCCGTGAGGGATGGCATGCTCAAGTTCTGCCTCTCCGGTTTGCTTGGGGCGTGGCTGCCTTCAGGTTTCTCCTGATTTTTCCTTGGAGCGCTGGTCCCTTCCTGATCTCCTTGTTGGTCATTCGGTGCTGCATTCTTCTGGCGCAGCTGTTCTTCCAAGTCGTGGTTTTGTTTGGTGAGACGTTCCACGGCGGCACCGAGAGTTCGAATTTGTCTCTCGAGGGCTGTCGTGGGTGGTTCCTCTCCTTCAACGTCGTTAGTAGTTGCCATCGAGCGAGTGAGTACCATGCAACCCTTTAGTCCGGGAAACGATAGTATGGCTAAGCGGTTTCCCACAGACGGCGCCAACTGATGAAGCCGAGAAATTCACCAGTGAGCCACACGATATCCATGCGCTCGAACGTGAACCTGCACAATACAAAGAAGGAAACCTAACAGAGAGCACCGGTGTGGTACCGGCCAAATACCCTCCGAAGGTTAAGTCAGAAACGTTCTCACAACTCTAGAGTGCTAGAGTGGGTAAATTATGCGTACCTCGTTTTGTGAGGGTATTGGGGCTTTTATAGTAGTAGGGGGTTGACATCTCCTCCTTGGCGCGGAAGGCTTTTCCTTATAGGAATCCTCCTCGACAATCCTAAACGTGCGGCCTAAGATATTTCCTTGATGAGGAAAATCTTCATTAATGGCGTGGATCTTCCAGAATCCAATTAGTGCTTGAGTTCCCTTGATCCTGGGATTCCTTAACGTGCGCTGCAAGTATTGTGTATCTAGGGTTTCCGTGGGGCTGAGTGGGTATTCGGACCCGTCATGATCCGTTCATACTGGATCCGTTCTTAACAGACTGTGCCGCCATCGGGCCCGTCCTATACCAGCCCACGGAGGATGATCCGTCAGGCCCGTATCAATCCGTCTGGAATTTTCCCTCTTCAGATGTGTTATATGTTATAAAGTTGGTGTTTTAGATGCTAAATGCTAAAATTTTTACAATCTTTGATGAGAATGCTCTAAAGATTTGAAAAAGTGAAAAGAAAATGCATAAAAAAATATTAGTATTTAAATGAGATAGAGAAAGAATAGTTTGTTGGATAATGTATTTAAAAATGAGATTAGTTAAAATTGAGACATAGTATGTTAACTAAATTTTAGCTAAAAACTGAAGAGTTTATTGGAATGCTTAATGTTGAGAGAGGTAATATAAGATAACCATTCATAATATCATTTGGTTTTTTCTTAATCATTTGAACTATCGTCTTCATTCATCGTTCAAATGATCAAATCATTCTAGTGATCAAATGACAGCAATAATATTCATAAGTAGTATGTTTGGCTTAGTGTAACTATTTAATATGTTTGTAAGTTTATACAGAATATAATTGGATTGTACATCGTGAGAGAATAAAATATAATGGAAATTAATATCTAGCATTTTCTCTTATGTTCTTCGCAAAAAAAGTATTTTCTCTTATGTGTTTAGGCGTTTATGAATAACAGAATTTAGACTGATTAGTCTTTGTAATGTCATATGTAGGCTTATTGCAAAAGTTTTAGCAAATCTTTTAAAATGTGTCCTCCCGCCCTTTATCTCAAAGACCCATAATGCATTTGTCTCAAGTCATTTAATTATTGATAATATCTTAATGGCCTTGAAACATTTTACCATATGAAAACTATAAGAGACAGAGTAGAATGAGGATTCCTAGAAAAGATAATGCATAAAAATATAAAATGGAAAGGATTCCATAAAAAATGTATCTCCCTTGTTATGGAATGTGTGAGAACAGTATCCATGCATCAAGGGAACCAGGCAAATTGATCCTCTGTCCTTACATCTTTTTTCATTATGCTCTACTATGTAAAGCAGCCTAGGACAAGCTTACTCGCCTTTCCTTTGCGGACAATAGTCTCTTATTTTGTAGGACCACCCCTTCTAAAGCATACACCATCAACTAAATATTGGCCAAATATGAGAATGCTTTAGGTCATAAAGCTAAAAATGAGAGGACCACAATGTTCTTTTGTTGGGCCACTCATAGAGACACACATGAAAGAACTAAAGGATATATTGGGACCCAATCCATCACCAAATATGAGAAAAATTAACAGTGCATTCACCATTTTTGAGTGGCAATCGGCATTATCCCATCTTGTTTATGCAAGTTAGGCCCAAATTAGAAAAATTGGCTGGCCGAGATCTCAGTCGCTCACAGTAACAACTACTACTTACTCCTTATAATGAGAATGTAATGATAATGTTATAAAATGATTATTTCATCTTACGAAAGAGAAGCTATTATATTTTACCTATATTGTTTTCATATTACTAATGTGGGGCCGGATATCCAAAAGAATGATGTAGAAATTGCAGGGATTGGGCTTGTGGCCCAACGGCCCAGTCCGAGGACACTCACTTATCCGAGGATAGTTTGAGAGGGATATTGTGAGACTAATATACGAAAAAGGGATGGAAGTCATGTATAGTGGCCCAAGACACGTCCGAGGATGAAACTCACATCGGATACTATGGTCCGAGGTGGATGTAACTATCTTACTATTCGGGGTACTCCGCAAAGTTGTACTAGAACTGGAAGTTGAATATAGAATAAGGAAGGAACCAGGAGTGGTAACAAATATCTTCTAAGGCTGCTACCTCCACATTAAATGCTTCCCAGCTAACTCTCTGGCCGCATTAATGTGGAGGTGATACCTGAACAGTAACCAAGCAGCCTTATGGCTGTTAAACGAAGATTCCGGGAGGTGCTGGATGGGACAGAAAGGAGTCTTAAGGATAAAACCTACACGTGTACGGTGAAAAGAAGGGGACGAATGTAGTATATAACCTGAGAGTGAATGACATTAAAGGGGACTTTTGAAAAAAGAAGAGAAGAAGGATAGAACTCAGAAAGATACCCCCTGAAACCTAGCCGAGGAGAGTTTTTATCATACAGTTAGCTTGAAATGTCTTTTACTGCACAATAACCATGACCTTTTCTATCAAGTAGAACTAGTTCTTTCACCCACGCTCTAAAAATTTATTGTTTGGGCTTGTTGGGCTAGAAACCCATCCCTATTCTGGGTCCAATCCAATTTGAGTCCTTACAATTGGCGCCGTCTGTGGGGAGAACTTGATCTATTCACAAGGAAAGGCAGGTGCAGCGTTTGTGATGGAAGGGGGAGCACTGCAGCAACCAGTGGCGGGCCCACAGCAGGTGGATGCTAATCCACACCAGGTAGAGTCTAGGGGCTCTCAGCATAGTAATCCGTTGGTAGTCCATGAACATAGGGGGGATCGTGAGGGAAGTACACGAACAACCCACACAGATAGAAGTCACTCTCGGGGGAAAGGCCATGTTTCCCACGGAAAGAACGAAGGGGACATGCAGCGTGAGATTAACAAGTTGAAGAGGGAATTGCGACATGAGCGACGAAGGCGTATGGCTCGTAACTCCAGGCAATCCTCTGAGGAAACCAGATGACACAAGTTACAGACAGAGGTCAAGAACTCCACCCAGTGAGTCTTTTTCATATGATGAGGAGTACCACCGTGAGCGAAAGCATAAGAGTCCACCTCATCAGGGCTTGGGAAATGACGCTCTGAACAAAGCATTGAGTCAAGTTTCCAAATCGCCCTTCACGAGACGCATTGAGGATGCAAATCTTCCTCGGCGGTTCCATCAGCCTGTGTTCACCATTTATAACGGTAGAACAGACCCAGTAAAACATGTTAGCCACTACAGTCAAAGAATGGCCATTCATGCTAGGGATGAGGCCTTAATGTGCAAAGTTTTCCCATCTAGCCTGGGTCCAGTGGCGATGAGATGGTTCAACGGCCTAAGAGCTAATACTATTGACTCTTTTGAGAAGCTCACCCAGACTTTTGGTGCCCGTTTTATCACCTGCAGGAGGGTTGTTCAACCCTTAGGATCATTATTATCCATGTCTATGCGGGAAGGGGAAACCCTGAAGGCCTATTCTGATAGATACTGGGAAATGTTTAACGAAGTAGACAGAGCTCATGATGACGTGGCCATTAATACCTTTAAGGAAGGCCTTCCAACTGAGCATGACCTGAGGAAATCTCTGACTGGTAAACCTGTTACTAGCGTGCGTCAGCTTATGGATCGGATAGACAAGTATAGAAGAGTAGAGGAGGATCAGATACAGGGTAGAGGAAAGTCTAAGGCAGTCCCTCAGGAGAAGAGGGATTTCAGGTCAGACCGGTACAATAACAACCGACCTCGGAGGGACTTTGGGGGGCAATCAGGATCTGCCAACTCCCAGGCAGTTAATGCTGTGTTCCGAGAACCAGTGCAACGGGTTCTGGAGAAGATAAAAGATGAGCCATTCTTCAGATGGCCCAATAGGATGGCAGGGGATCCTGCGAAACGTAATCGAAACATTTACTGCCAATACCACCAAGACCATAGACATACTACTGAAGATTGCAAAAACTTGTGGGACCACTTGGAACAGCTGGTCCGAGAAGGGAAGTTGACCCAGCTTCTACACCATTCCAGCGGCCGAGGAGGCCAGGCAGGTTCAACATTTCGGGGGAATGCTTCTTCAGGACCTCCTTTAGGCACGATAAACATTATATTTGCTGCCCTATGGAGAACTGGGTCTTGCCCTTCCAGGGTAATGTCTGTGTCTCAGTGCTTGGATGAGGGCTCCAATTCAAGGCCGAAGAGAGCCAAACTGGGCAACTCACTGGTGTTAGGCTTTTCAGAGGAAGATAAGAGAGGAACCATACAACCACATGATGATGCTTTGGTGGTTACGATTAGGATTGGAGGGTATGATGTGAGAAGGGTGATGGTTAATGAGGGGAGTGCAGCCGAGGTAATGTATCCTGACCTATTTAGGGGGCTGAATTTGAAACCTGAGGATCTGACAGCCTATAGCTCCCCACTGGTGAGTTTCGAGGGCAGATCGGTCGTTCCGGTAGGGATGATTAGATTACCTGTGCAGATTGGTTCAGATGTGGTGGATGTGGATTTTATTGTGGTGGATGCTTTTTCTCCGTATACGGCTATTTTGGGTAGGCCCTGGTTGCATGCCTTGGGGGCCGTTTCTTCCACTCTTCATCAGAAGGTGAAGTATCCATCAGGAGGCCAGGTCTTAGAAATTTTGGGAAATCAAGCCATGGCTAGGCAGTGCTTGATAATGGCCGTTCAACATCGACCAGGGACAGATACTTCGGCTGCAGCCAAGGATGACTTATAGCAATCAAAGACTCAGGGAACCCACTTCAGCACATCCGCCGGGGAAACGGAGTGTGAGAATTTGGAGAGGGTGAGTGTTGGTGATGATCCAGAAAAGTACTTTCAGGTTGGAGCACAGTTACCTTTGTTAGAGAATGAGCAGTTGGTTGAGGTCCTCAGGAGAAACGTTGATGTGTTTGCATGGAATGCCTACGAAGCCCCAGGGGTGGATCTAGAGTTCATTTGTCATCGTTTGAACGTCAATCCTTCTGTTATTCCAAAGAAACAGCCACCTCGGCGTCCGTCCAGGGTACATGCCGAGGCTATCAAAGACGAGGTGACCAAGCTCAAGCGGGCAGGGGCTATCAAGGAGGTGTTTTACCCTCAGTGGTTGGCCAATACGGTCGTGGTGAAAAAGAAAAATGGAAAATGGCGTGTATGTGTTGATTTCATGGATCTTAATAGAGCTTGTCTAAAAGACCCTTTTCCTATGCCCCGTATAGATCAGCTGGTGGATGCAATAGTGGGCCATCCTCGGATGAGCTTCCTAGATGCCTTTCAGGGCTATCATCAGATCCCACTGGCATTGAATGATCAGGAGCAGACCGCTTTTCTCACTCCTACTGGAAATTATCACTACAAGGTAATGCCCTTTGGCTTGAAGAACGCGGGGTCTACTTACCAGCGGATGATGACGAAGATGTTTGAGCCACAGCTGGGCAGGAGCATCGAGGTCTATATTGACGATATGGTTGTGAAGAGCAAGGTAGTGGCCGAGCATGTGACATACCTCATCAACACTTTTGAGATTTTAAGGAAACATAAATTGCGACTGAACGCATCCAAGTGCTCATTCGGGGTAAGCTCAGGGAAGTTTTTGGGCTACATGGTGACTCACTGAGGGATTGAGGTGAACCCTGATCAAATTAGAGCCATAAGCAGCTTGCAACCACCTCAGAATCCCAAGGAGGTCCAGAGGTTGACTGGGATGACCGCTGCTTTGAACAGATTCATATCCTGGTCGGTGGACAGGTGCAGACCTTTTTTTCTGCTACTCCACAAGTGGAAAGGATTTGAATGGACAGAGGAGTGCGCCCTGGCATTCCAGCAGCTTAAAGAGTATCTATCTCGGCCACCCATTATGTTTAGTCCTGAGGTGGATGAGGTCCTTTTTTTCTACTTGGCGATAGCCACTTACGCGATTAGTTTTGTTCTAATACGAGTAGATAATGGCGTACAACGGCCAGTTTATTATGTGAGTAAGTCACTTCACGAGACTGAGGTACGTTATCTGCCGTTGGAAAAGGCCATCTTGGCAGTGGTGCACGCTACAAGGAAACTCTCCCATTATTTCCAGGCACATACTGTGGTCGTCCTAACTCAATATCCGCTCAAGGCAGTACTTCGGAGTGCAGACTACACTGGTAGGATTGCCAAGTGGGGCACGATTTTAGGGGCTTTTGATATTAAGTACATGCCCCGTACCTCTGTGAAGGGTCAGGTTCTCGCCGACCTGGTGGCTGAATTTGCTGAAAGCCCTGAAGAAATAAAGACAAGCCCGCGTGGCATGGATGAAAAATCAGTTGGCCTCATCTCCGCGCAACATGCCTTACCCTGGAAAGTGTATGTGGATGGAGCAGCAAATCAGAGGGGGTCAGGAGTGGGGTTGGTTCTGATATCTCCTGAACAGGTCATTATCGAGAAGTCTTTAAGGTTGGGATTCTCAGCCACTAATAATGAGGCAGAGTATGAAGCTTTATTAATGGGGATGGCAATGGTTAGGAAATTGGGTGGAAAAACAGTGGAGATTTTCTCGGATTCGAGACTGGTCGTGGGCTAGGTCAGAGGGGAATTGGAAGCTCGGGATACCAGAATGCAGGAGTACTTGGGCCAGGTTAGGCGTATGCAAGTAAATTTTGAGTTTTTTGAATTAACCCATGTCCCTAGGAGCGAGAATGCCCATGCAGATTCTTTGGCTACCCTTGCTACCTCCTCGGCGCAGAACTTACCTCGAGTAATAATGGTTGAAGACTTAAATACACCCACCCCAGTAACAGGGGACTCGCTTCAGGTCAATCAAATCAGTTCGACACGTTGTTGGATGGACCCTATTCTGTTGTTCCTCGAAAAGGATATATTGCCCGAGGACAAATCAGAAGCTGAAAAGATACGAAGAAAAGCTCCTCGGTTTTGGTTGTCCGAGGACAAAAAGTTATACAAACGCTCCTACTCTGGGCCATATCTGCTTTGTGTACACCTTGAAGCATCAGAGGCACTTCTAGAAGAGCTATATGAAGCGATCTGTGGGAGTCACACTGGAAGGAGATCTTTATCTCACCGGGCGATTACTCAGGGGTATTGGTGGCCAGGCATGCAAAAGGAAGCACAGGAGTATGTTAGGAAATGTGACCAATGCCAAAGGTTCGCTTCGAACATCCATCAACCGGGAGGAGTTCTTAATCCTCTTTCAAGTCCTTGGCCTTTTGCTCAGTGGGGCTTAGACATCGTTGGCCCTTTCCCTAAAGCGATAGGAAATAAAAAATATCTGCTAGTTGGCACAGACTATTTTACGAAGTGGGTTGAAACCGAGCCTCTGGCTAATATCAGGGATGTGGACGTCAAGACGTTTGTTTGGAAAAATATCGTTACTCGATTCGGGGTTCCTCAAGCTCTTATCTCAGATAATGGCCTACAGTTTGACAGCAAGGCTTTTAGGAAGTATTGTTCCGGTCTAGGGATAAAGAACAAATATTCCACTCCGGCCTACCCGCAAGGAAATGGGCAGGCCGAGGCTGTTAACAAAGTCATAGTGAGGGGGCTTAAGAAAAGGCTGGATGATGCAAAGGGAAAATGGGTGGAAGAGCTGCCACATGTCCTCTGGACGTATCGAACAACGCCTCGACGGTCAACAGGGGAGACCCCATCCTCAATGACTTATGGGGCTGAGGCCGTGATTCCTCTTGAAACGGGCTTTCCAACTCTGAGAACCAGTGCTTTCACCTCGGATGGAAATGATGAACTGTTGAAGAAGAACCTGGACTTGATAGACGAACGACGAGAGAATGCAATGGTTCAACTGGCCTATTACCAACATAAGCTAAAACAAGGTTATGATGCAAATGTAAAGCTGAGGCCGTTAGCCCCAGGAGACTTGGTATTGAGAAAAGTCTTGGGAACTAAAAATCCAGCTTGGGGAAAGTTAGGGCCTAATTGGGAAGGACCGTATCGTATCACATCTGTAGCAGGAATAGGTGTTTATTACTTAGAAGATTTAGATGAGAAAACTGTCCTCCATCCTTGGAATGTAAGCAACCTAAAGAAGTACTATTATTAATAAGAACAGTTCTGTTTTACTTCCTTTTACAGTTTATCCCAATTCTACAACTAGTGTTACTCAATCTATTGAAGTATTAAACAGAAACTAAGTCATGTCAGGTCCTCGGACCACAACTTAGTGGAAATTAATACTCTATGAAATCTATTGAAGTATTAAACAGAAACTAAGTCATGTCAGGTCCTCGAACCACAACTTAGTAGAAATTAATACACTATGAAATCTATTGAAGTATTAAACAGAAACTAAGTCATGTCAGGTCCTCGGACCACAACTTAGTGGAAATTAATACACTATGAAATCTATTGACGTATTAAACAGAAACTAAGTCATGTCAGGTCCTCGGACCACAACTTAGTGGAAATTAATACACTATGAAATCTATTGAAGTATTAAACAGAAACTAAGTCATGTCAGGTCCTCGAACCACAACTTAGTGGAAATTAATACACTATGAAATCTATTGAAGTATTAAACAGAAACTAAGTCATGTCAGGTCCTCGGACCACAACTTAGTGGAAATTAGTACACTATGACATCTATCGAAGTATTACACAAAAACTAGTGTATGATGGATTGTTCAGGCAACAAACTTAGTGGAAGTCAGTGCTTCTTAAAAGGGATCCGTGCAATTAAAATAGTGTATCAGAGCAAACTCCATGAGCATCACTTAAAGCGTTTTAAGGTACCTAGCACCTCACTGGTAGGAACATTTTTGAAATGTCCTCTCGAGTTTGGACACTTTTTAATGAATCAAAAACAAACCTTGGTAAGGTGATGAGGTTCATAATTATAATTTACTTCGGTTTCTAATTAGTACGCATAAAGTTAAAATTTTCTTTGCAATATCAGATTTTCTTCTCATGCAATCACATAAAAACAAAGAACATTCGCACAGAAGATTGCATAAGTGGCAGATAAAGCAGTAACATCTTATAATAAATGTGATAAAAGGAAAAAATATACATCACATTCCAAATGTCCTCAAAAGATAAATAAAATGAAAAACAAGGAGAATTTAGCTACGTTAACTATTTGTTTAATCTGGTTTGGAGCTTGGGTTGGAGGGTTTTGCCAGGTGCTTCAGGAGGAACATCTTTTTCCTTTTCCTTTTGAACTCCTCCAGCAGGTAGGGTGGTTGAAGCTAAGGCCTTTTCAAAGCCTTGAGATGCCGCTCCATCTTTAGGCCCCTCTACTGCCTTGTCCGAAGAAATATCTTGGGCAACTTCAGGCACTTTGGGTTGCTCCTGCTGGTTAAGAGGGGGAGGATTCTGAGTTTGGCCTTCTTTGGCCGATTCAACAGCTGTGGAAGGTGCATCCTGCGGTTGAGAAGAAGGACTTGAAGCTCGTATAGCCGGAGGAAAGTAGACATTTTCTGGCTTTCTCAACTCGGAAGAAGGGTCAACTCCAGCTCGGTTGAGAGCTTCCGTCCAAGTTTGGGCGCAGTATGCTCGGCACACAATTGGCACCTCAGCCCCGAATTTGTCCTCTGTTTCTGCTATGCCGACGTCATATCCTTCTTGTTCGGCTTTGTCTTTTTCTTTCTCAGCTTTATCTTTTGCTATCTCCGCCTCAGCCTTTGCCTTCTCAGCCTGGTCTTTGAGCCTCTGGGCTTCCTCTAGTTGCTTCTTCAGTTTTGATATCTGGTCCTTGGAGGCTGCCAGCTGGTCATTAGCGTCGCGCAGAAGCTTTCTCTGTTCCTCCGCCTGCTTGTGAGAGTTCTCCAAGGCTGAGTTAGCACTCTTACGAGCGTGTTCCTCCTCGGCTAACTTTTTCTTCAGCTGTGCATTATTTTGTTCAGCAGTATTGAGTGTTTGCACAGCTGTGGCCCACTTCTTCCTCTCATTATCTAGTTGTTGGCCATAAGAATTAGCTATCTCCTCCATCCTGAAAGTGGCTTGGATAGCCTAGAGGAAAGGGATTTAGAAATGCAATAAATAAAGTTGTGTATGACATTTATAATTAAAGGAACAAAGCTTAAAAATATATTATACCATGCCCAAATATCTCTTAGCATTCATGAATACTTCATTCTTCCTTATGCCTCTCAGCTCTGCCATGTCCTTGGGAAGTATGAGGGTTTCCTCTAGGACTGAGGCAATGTGCACCCAATTCCACCATTGAAATCCCTAAGCGAGGCATCTTCCCTCAGGGGCTCACCCCCGAGCATGGGAGCGGGGAGCCAAGCCTCAGGCTCCGAGGATGGAGTGGTGGTCCTTTCCACGACTCGCTGAGGTCCGTGGCTGACTTTTTACTGCTTCGCAGCTCGTTGAGCATCATCTTCAAGAGGAGGACGAGACCTCCCAACCTCTACCACTTCCTTGTCTTTTGCATCCTTCCTCCTCTTCGGATCAGTAGGTTCTTTCACAGGAGGTTGGGATGGTTGAGAAGGTGGGAGGGGAGATTTGGGAGGAGGGGGAAGCTTGGGTTGAGTTGACTTCCCCGGCACACCCTTTCCAGGCTGGCCTTCAATCACATCCATTAAACTCCTCTGACTCTTCCTTTGGATACCCATGTCGTCAGAAGGCACCTCGGGAGATAGGGGTTGGTTGAAAACTTCAAACTCGTCTGTAGAATCCAACAATTCTACAACTCCTTCTGAAGTTTGTTCTTCTTCTTCTTCTTCTTCCTCTCTTTCTTTCTCCTCTTCCTCCTTCACTTCCTGAGGAATAGAACGCGATGATGAAGCCCCTACAGAAAGAGCGGCCACAGGTAACGGCTCAGTGAAAGGGGCACCTTCAGGGATCGGAACACCCTCAGGAACAATAAATCCTTCAAAGGCTACACTGATGCGGTGAAGCCGAGGATCTTTAGCCTTTATCACGCACTTGGGAGCTTGAAAGGCCTTGGAAATTGGTTTGTACTTAAGAATTATGTGTGCTGCTCTCAGTTGACCGTCAGATGGGTTCACGTATACCTCGGATCGCAGGATTCTATCTAAACTCTCCCTGTTGACCAATCTGAACTGAGGTCTGGTAGCGCGCTTATCTGCAAAAGTATTAAAACAAGTGAAAAACTTGATCAGAAATAAAGGTAACTTGAGCTAAAGAGTACGATCCAAATTATATGGACTTATAGCCCCAAAAATCCCACCTGGTGTTCCCTCTCTAGTCGGACAGGGTAAGCGATGCCACTCCCCGGAAAAAATAAGGAAGTCATCCTTTAAGCCCTTATTCGATGTTGGGAGACATTGAATTAACCTTATTTCAGGGAACCTAGACTTAAGGTAGTATCCCTGACCCTTCAAGTGATTGAGATTGTAAACCCAGTTCACGTCATGATGGGTCAGGCCTAGGTTCATCCTCTCATTCAGAGCTTCTAGACTCCCTAGCACCCTGAACATATTTGAGGCGCATTAGGTGGGAGATAACCTAAAAAATCTAAGATAACTTCTAGTTAGGTTACCCATGGGAATGGTCATCCCTCCCTCTATAAAGGCGATCATAGGGATGACCATTTCCCCTGTTTTCCTATCGTTTACCCATGTTTCTGGGGAAGCATATCTCATTCCTACTGTTGGAGGAATCCTATACTTAGCTCTAAATGCTTCTGTATCCTCCTCGGACTCAACTAGACTCTTGAATCTACCCATTTTCTGAAAGTCGCAAAGAAAAATTAGTAGAAAGGACTGAAGGCTGAAAAGGGTTAAGGAAACTTACAGGTTTGAAAAATGAGCTCCTCGGACAGATTCTCAGTATTTATGAGAGCATGGAGAGGTGAAAAAGAGAGACAGGTTCAATGAATACACGTTAAGACGATGTGATTTTTGTAACTAAAAAGAAAGTTGATTTGAAAAGCTCTATATAGGGGCGCAGAAATTGTAAGCAGGAAAAATCCCGCTCATAAATACAGAAGATCCTCCACCGTTAGATTCGCATCTCGCCATTGAACGTGGGGGACAAAGAAGCCGCCCTCATTTAATAATGACGTGCTCCTGACGCCGAAACGTCAGGAGCGTGCCTTGAGCAGACAGAAAGGCGTTCTGGAGATTAGGAAAATCCACAGAAGAGGTGAGGGGAAGATATCAAAATCTCCATTTTTCCGAGGTGATAAAAAGCGAGATTTTGAGGGGCTATTGTGGGGCCGGATATCCAAAAGAATGATGTAGAAATTGCAGGGATTGGGCTTGTGGCCCAACGGCCCAGTCCGAGGACACTCACTTATCCGAGGATAGTTTGAGAGGGATATTGTGAGACTAATATACGAAAAAGGGATGGAAGTCATGTATAGTGGTCCAAGACACGTCCGAGGATGAAACTCACCTCGGATACTATGGTCCGAGGTGGATGTAACTATCTTACTATTCGGGGTACTCCGCAAAGTTGTACTAGAACTGGAAGTTGAATATAGAATAAGGAAGGAACCAGGAGTGGTAACAAATATCTTCTGAGGCTGCTACCTCCACATTAAATGCTTCCCAGCTAACTCTCTAGCCGCATTAATGTGGAGGTGATACCTGAACAGTAACCAAGCAGCCTTATGACTGTTAAACGAAGATTCCGGAAGGTGCTGGATGGGACAGAAAGGAGTCTTAAGGATAAAACCTACACGTGTATGGTGAAAAGAAGGGGACGGATGTAGTATATTACCTGAGAGTGGATGACATTAAAAGGGACTTTTGAAAAAAAGAGAGAAGAAGGATAGAACTCAGAAAGATACCCCCTAAAACCTAGCCGAGGAGAGTTTTTATCATACAGTTAGCTTGAAATGTCTTTTACTGCACAATAACCATGACCTTTTCTATCAAGTAGAACTAGTTCTTTCACCCACGCTCTAAAAATTTATTGTTTGGGCTAGAAACCCATCCATATTCTGGGTCCAATCCAATTTGAGTCCTTACAACTAATTAATCAATTAATTCATTTTTAATATTTAAAAGAATAAAAAAACCTGTGGGCTTATCCAGATCTATGTAGACCAGCAAAATTTGCTAAATAGCATGTTTTTAGGGGAAAAAATAGAAAAGTAGCGCATAGACAAAGTTAATTAGTTAAGTAGACTGCATACTGCTTGGAACTCGAGTTTGTCAAATTCGAGTTTCACAAACTCGAGTTTCAAAAATAGTCTACTTAACTAATTAATTTCAGCGGTTCAGCTGCATGCTATTCACCAAATTTTTTTCTAAAATGATACTATTCAGCAAAATTTGCCATGTAGGCCTGTCACCAATTTGACCCAACTCATTAAGATTATTTTAACTGGGTTTGGCTTACTTTCAGTACTTTTTTAACTGGACATGTCTTTCTATTTTAAATATAAAATAGCGGTAGTGAGTTTTAATTTTTACATTTTATTTAGTTAGTAGATGATGTAACATTTTTTTATTAAAACAAAATGATATTTCAGTTAACTAAATCAAGTTAACCAAACCCATTTTAACGCCGACACATTTATTACTTATACTTCCAAAAAAAGGCTCGAACCGAAAGAGAAACCTTAAATAAAAAAACAAACAAGGAATAACTTGTCATTTTCGTAGAGTTGGTTAACACCTACCTTGAGGAGAAGACAAACGAAACGTCGCGGGAGGTGCTGACCATTTGTATTTATCCAATTTGTTTACGCATGTAAACTCCGCCGACAAACATCTACAAGCTACTTTTTGGTAAACATCTACAAGCTACATTTACTCACTTGTCGCCCTCTCTCTCTCTCTTTCTCTCTCACTCTCTCTTCCCTTTCTCTAATCAAATCACTATAAATCAATATAAAAAAAAGCCTTGTTCTCTCTCTGTGTTTTCATTGTGATTGACTCTCTCTCCTCTCTCTCTCGGAGCTGAAAACGAAAAAAGAAAAAGAAAAATGTCTCTGATGAGGTTGAGTAAGGGGGATATCTCTGGGTTCAAATTCTTGTTCGCTTTGGCGATCATGTACGGTCTCATGACGATGCTTGTCCACCCTATTCTCTACATGAAGTTCGTTAAGCCTCTTGGGATCGACGCGCCTCTCGATCGCTTCTCGGAAGCCAGGGCTGTCCAACACATCCGCGTTTTGTCCAAAGATATCGATGGCCGCCAAGTGAGTCTAAAAAACATTTCTCGATACAAATAAATTTTTTTTTTTCTTTTCAATTCTTGGTTTTAATTAGAAATCTATGTTTTTATTGGTTTTAATTTCTAAAACCTCTGTTTATAAATTTTATGTCCTGTAGTTTGAATTTTGAATTTTAATAAAAAATGGCCGGTGGGGTCAGTTGTGAGGCGAGCTTTTCCTTAGACTATAAAAATTATGTTTTTTTTTTTTTAAATTTATAAGTAATGGGTTGATAGGAAGGTCGAGCTGGTTTGCGAGAAGCTGCTGATTATATCAAAGGACAGCTGGAAATGATAAAGGAGCGAGCTGGATCAGATATTAGGTTGGTTTTTTTTATAATTTACTATGTTGTGAAGTAATGTACATTCAATGTTTCTGTGTGATTGTTGGGTTTACTAATTGTTGGAGTAAATTTGTTAGTTATCTGAGTTTAACAGTTTGCAGTGTTTGTTGAATTATTTATTTGCAGAATAGAAATTGAGGAGACTGTTGTTAATGGATCCTTCAACATGATGTTCTTAGGGTACAGCATATCTCTGGGGTATAGAAATCATACAAACATCGTGATGAGGTAACTATAAATTGTTCTGATTGAATTTGTATTGGTTGTTGAATTTGCATTTATTGTGCTAATTCTGAAATTTGTATATCCGTGATCAATCAGCCATAAAACTACTGGGCTCCACTTTCTGCATTAAATATACCATAGTCATGGTCATTTCCTTACCCCTCAACCTAGCCAAAAAAAAAAAAGGTTTTTACTTTTTAAACATCACGAGAAGCACGCAAAGTTCCATTGTTTGATGCTATTAGGAAAAATTTAACTATAGTGGGGATAAAATGGAACATTTTAACTTATGTAAAGGTCAAAAAGAGGTTTATTGGGATAAAATGAGTAAGTGTTAGGACAAAGACACAAATGATATAAGATTGGTTAAGTTTGAAACATGTAAATTTACTGTATTCTAAGAGGAAATTTGTTTGTCTGCGTAAATTAACATTACTTAAGGAAAAAAAAAAAAAAACTGACTGCAATTTTGACAAATATCACTAAGGATTTAGTTTTGCTGAATGACAGGATATCACCAGCAAATTCACAGGACAGTGACCCATCACTTTTATTGAATGGTCATTTTGATAGTCCGCTTGGTTCCCCAGGTGCTGGTGACTGTGGTTCATGTGTTGGTGGGTACAATGAAAATTTACACCTATTGGCCATTCTTGCTGGATTGGTTCATCTTCTTGTCTTTAATTTTTTTTTTTTCCTCTCTCTTGCAGCATCATTGCTGGAAGTAGCAAGGCTCACTGTAGACTCTAGCTGGGTCCCACCTCGGCCTATTATTTTTCTTTTTAATGGTGCAGAAGAACTATTTATGTTGGTAAGGCATCATGGTTGTGCTTTATTTGAAAGAAAAATGATTTTAACTCTGTCTTTCTTTTTCTTTTTTTCTCTTTCTAGTAAAATTTTTTCTAAGTATGCACTTCTCCTGGTGTAATGTTATTTTATTTGGGCTTTGCCTCATGATATCAGCAGCATGGTTGAAAAGGATTCTGGCTGTAGTAGATGCAAGTGATCCTATTGTATAAATGTGCAAGTTGGATGTGTTTGAACTTTAATGTGCTCCACCTGTTAAAATACTATTTTTTTTATACTTCTATTAAGGAGGACGTATATTACAAATTAACAGAAGTGAGAATGGACTGATGCTACTTCCTGGACAATTTTCCTTTTCTTGGGAGATTGAATAAATGATGGTGTTAATTAGTTAAGAGAAGCAAAGCCAACCATCACCATTTCAGCTATGAAAATCATATGGTTATATGTCTGACAGTTATTTGTTTTTCAATTAAACTTAATGACATGTTGGTTTGTTTATGTATTCTTGTTCACTTTGAATGGAATTATCATTACTTATATATATAAAAAAAGTGTTGTTTGTTTACTCCTGCTGTTTCAGGCTGCACATGGTTTCATGAAGACACATAAATGGCGTGATACAATTGGAGCTTTTATAAATGTGGAAGCATCTGGTTCTGGAGGCCCTGGTAGGATATGATTCAGTGCCAATATTATTTTCTGAAAATTTTATGCTTAATATGGCTGTATGCAAGAGTGCAAGTCTGCAACTAACTGTTTGGCAAACCTTTTCCTTTTGGTGGATTAGGGCAATCTATAATGTAGAAAACAGACAAACCAACTTTCTTCCAATTGTAACCTCAACTAAGTTAAAAATATGGGTATATTTTTGTGCTATGAAATGCTTGACAAGCATGGTCAATGAAGGTGACCTGTATTAACAATAGATATCAGCATGTGCTTAATTTCTGCTCCTGATAACATTTTTATTGAAATAGAGAAACAATTCATATATTGAGAACTGTCGTCTTTGTTGATTGAGGATAACAACTTCCCATTCTATATTTAGCTTTGTGGTTCCATAATGCATTGCTGATTTTTGTGTTGTTCAATTTACAGACTTGGTTTGCCAATCTGGACCTGGTTCATGGCCTTCTCGCATCTACGCTCAATCAGCAGTGTACCCAATGGCTCATAGTGCGGCTCAGGTTTTTATTACTCTCTCTCTCTCTAACTAAATTCCTAAATTCAAATCTCTTTTTTTTTTCTTTCCTTCTGTGTGTGTGCATGTGTTTTCTTTTCCCCCTGACATTTTATGTGCTTTTGCTGCAGTTGTCTTCTGTTTCGGTAATAACTGATTTAATTGCAAAGGATCTTTTTGTTATATGCAGGATGTTTTTCCAGTAATTCCTGGAGATACAGATTACCGAATATTTTCCCAAGATTATGGCAATATTCCTGGGCTGGATATCATCTTTCTCCTTGGTGGTTATTTTTATCATACCTCCTATGATACAATTGAGAAACTATTGTATGCATTACATGTGCTATTTTGGTACATATTTACTTAATTGGAATTTTTATGTTATTTCATCCTTAAACACTTCCTCTTATACATCCAAATGTTTCCAGACCTGGGAGCATCCAAGCACGCGGTGACAATTTGTTCAGCATAATTAAGGCTTTCACCAATTCTTCTATGCTACAAAATGCCCGTGATAGAGAATCTTTTGCTGCTACTGCCAACAATTACATGGATCAGGATGTTTACTTTGATTACTTAACATGGTTCATGGTATGCTTTTAAATTATGATTTACAAATCTGATTATGATAGATTTGTCATCCTACAAGTGTAATCTTAAGTGACAAATAACATTGCTTTTTTATTTTCTTTGTTTTTTTTTTTTTTGGGTGCTGAATCTTTCAGATAGTCTATTCAAGAAGGGTAGCTCTTATACTTCATAGTATTCCTATTGCCATCTTCCTTACTATGCCCTTATTTTTGTGTTTGCTGTATTCTGGATTGCGTTCTTGGTTTGCAATCTTCTGTGATTTTACAAAAGGTAAATTGTCACTGCTGATTTTTTATTTAAAAATGTTTCCTGTGGCTGACCTTCTATGGTCTGAATCTTATTATAATATCTTCCTGTTAAGAATTTTGGTTTTTTTACTCCATATTTTTCTTATTTAACATCAGCGCCACCGGAAGATTTTTGGTAACTTTGTCAAATTGTAATTTTACAGGACTTCTGTTCCACACTACTGGGGTTATACTTGCAATTATTTTTCCGATTTTATTTTCGATCTTAAGATTGCTGTTC
Organism: Quercus aquifolioides; assembly: GCA_019022515.1. NCBI lineage: Eukaryota > Viridiplantae > Streptophyta > Magnoliopsida > Fagales > Fagaceae > Quercus > Quercus aquifolioides. The sequence goes on from CM032330.1 coordinate 54,983,815, forward strand.
TCTAGTCATGCGATGAGCTGGTGGGTTGATATCTTTTTTGAACTACTTCTTTCAATAAATATTAAATCTTCTTAATGTTGTTTTTTATATAAATATTGAAGTATTAGCTTTTTGTCCATACATTATTTTTTAAGGTGTAGCTTATATGAGTTTGAAATCCCTATACTAATTGATAAAATCGTATTTGGTATTATTTGATCTCAAGGAACTTCATTTCAGCCTATAACTAGAAAGCACGGATATTTCATTTGGGGTGCCATACCCATGTTGGACACGAGACACGCCTAGAACACTTTTGTACTCATGTCCCAGTCATGTCCTATTTTTTTTTTTTTTTTTTGAAAAATTTTGGAACACAGGAGGGACACTTATCTTTTATTTCTTTTTAGTTTTAATCTTAAACACTTATCTGATTATCTTTTATTTACTCTTTTAGATCTTATTCTTGATTTGTATTCTAATTTCTAAACATCATATATTAGTCATGAATTCACTTTAGTATCCTTTATTGCTCTTAAATTGATATTTGTTTAACATTATTTGAAAAATAAATGTTTAACAATATTTAAAAATAAAAATATTTAATAATTAATTAATATAGGTATCATCCCCGCTGTACCCGTGTCTTAATTATTCAAAAATTACCGTGTCACCATGTCGTACCCGTGTCTATATCCATGTCCGTGCTTCACTGGCTTATAATCTGTTGCCATCATTGAAAGAATTTTTCATTGTGCATGATGATACCCTATGAGTTTCTCTATTTTAACCTGTGGCATATTACGGCTGTTGGGGAAAATCATGGCATATGAAGTGGCCTAGTAGTATGTCATATTGTTTGTGCCTTTGAGAGAGAGAGAGAGAGAGTAGGATTCAATCAAGCACAAAGTGATAAATTAATTGCAAGATTCCAAATATGTCTCTAAGTAATAAGTATTGTTTTTGAATTCCAAGCTGATTTATCATGTTAAACTTCTTGAAACCACTACCAAAAAATAAACAAACAAATAAACTCCGGATCTTTGGAGTGGCTCTAGTTTTATTCGAAGATCAAGTTTTACACTTTGGTATTAGTGCATTCCTCAAATATTTGGAACATAGTCTTACTTTTGTTGTGGACATTCTGGTGGGAGCAAAATCCTCATTTGTTTGAGGATACAGAAAGCTCAGGGACTCAATTGATAACATTGTTTACTAGATCTTTGTTTGATCGGTCTCATGCATGGGGTTTTACTAATAGTATCTCCTTCTCTGATTTTTTATAGTCGTTGCCTTTCTCTACATAATAATTTTTTTTGTAATTCTTTAGATTCCTTTATGGTCATTATACATGTATCTGAAGTAGTATTTTTTCAATAAAATTTTTGTTTATATATAAGAAAAAAATAAGTATCGGTGCATATGCAAGGTTCTTCTTGACATGCTGGATTGGAATGTAGGTTTGCTCATCCATACTTGGCTTTCATGATGTTTGTCCCCTGTTCACTTGTTGGTCTGTTATTTCCAAGAATCGTTTGGAGTTGCTTTCCTCTCTCTCAAGAGGTTTCAGTTCTTAAAACTTCAAGAGAGGTAAACTTCTATTTGAATATTCTCAAATATTCCTTGGTAAAGACCAAGTTCATCATGTAATTCTTTCATAGATTTTTCTTTCTTTCTTTTTTCCCCAATTAAGTGTATAAACCTATAGCAGATTCTCAATGTGGTTGTCTTAGCATTAACCTTAAATGTGAATCTTGTAGGCACTATCTGATGAAGCAAGATTTTGGGGAGCATTTGGTTATCATGCTATATTTACATTTGTATGTTGTGCTACTGTGATTAGTTTAATTAGTAAATTTCAAATATCTTTCTATAGAGAAAATTTTAAAATTTCTAAAGAACCTTTGTAAAAACAGGCTTATCTTGTAGCTGGCTTGAGTGGAGGCTTCTTGGCTTTTTTCCTGTCTGCTTCTATGCTTGCTTCATGGGTTTCCTCTCGCTTGGCAGTCAAATATTATGGATGCCAATTGCTCAGGTACTCATATCAATGTCAGTCAGTTTGATTTCTTTCTTTTGCAATGCCAATTCTTTTAGCTGTTAATTTGGAAGTCAATAATGTTGTGGCTGGTTCCTAATTGTTTGTATAGAGAAACTCTTAATTTATTGGGCGAAGGTCTTGTAAATCTACTCTTGTTTTTTTGCAATCCTTGTGAATATTGGTTCTCAGATCCCACGTCACCTTTGGCAGCTTGGTTAGGTTACAAGTCCAATGGGCTTCAGCCTAGCCGAAGAAAGAAGTTGTGCTTCCCTGCAGAGGGTACGTTTGGTTGGAGGGGTGGAAAAGAGGGAGCATAGTAAATGATGAAGGGATAGAAAAGTGGGAGGATAGAAAAGATTTAGTTTTCTCTCATATGCGTTTGATTAGGAGGATGGAAAAGTTGAGAGATAGAAAACTCATTTGTTTGGTTGAGAAGAAAAAAACGAGAGGATGGAAAATTAAGCTGGTATAAATTGACTCATACACCCTTATTAAAAAAACTGTGCTCAATTAAAAAATAAACAAACAATCAACCAAAAAATAATAACCCCACCAAGTGTATTAAAACAAAAATCATGCCCAATTAAAAAATAAATTAAAGCAAAGAAACAAAAATAAATAAAAACCCAACAATGGCCAGTTAAAAAAAAAAAGCCATGATAGCATACATGATACACACCCATTTAGCAAAGAACAAAGAAAAGAAAAAAAGAAGAATATGCACGTTACTTTTACTACTGCACAGGGATAGAAGCTAAAGACAAACAAATGAAGAAAAAGACTAAAACGGATGAGAACAAAAAGAAACTTGTAACAAAGAAGGGAGTAGTTTTGTAAAACCAATTGGACCAGTTCTCCACCCTTGTTTTCTCTCCATTTTAGAGAGATCAATTTTTGGTGGGCCCGGCGAGAAAACGCTTAGGTTCCACCAAAAAATTTACATCCTTTCTCTCCTTACCAAATAACACCAAATCCTATTTTCTCTCCTTTCTTTTCTATCATTCCTATTCCACCTCCAACCAAATGCAGCCTAAGTCTTTGGCTCATAAGTTTGGAGTGTGGGGAAAAGAACTATGTATATCTAGTGGGGATAGTGATTAGATGTTGGGCCTTGGTGTGATGGCAAGTGCCTCCCTAAGTCCCACCCAAAGCAGTATGTTGTAGGTTCGAGTCTAGGATTCAGCCTCTTCAAAAAAATATGAGTGCAAAGCTACCTACCAATCACCTCTCCCAAAAAGTGTATAACGGTGAGTTTTGTGCACTGAGTACAACCTTTAGTGGGGATGGGATGGTGAGTATAGATTATTAGTACATCCAGTTTATAGTTGATTTCTTTGCCCATGGTGAAGCTATGAATTTGGAGTGCAACCTTGTTTTCTCTCTCTCCCTCTCCAGTTTTATTTGCATGATCTCTTAGTTGATTTCTTCTTTGAAAATAAATCCTTCATTTACATTTTCTTGTATGCATTGTTTATTTTCTCTCATTAGTGCTCTATATCCTCCGCCACGAGTTAAAAGTAGTAGCATATTGAACATTGTGATCTGATTAAGATTTTTATTTTTTCAGGTCAACAGTGATTTACATAATACCTCTAATTCCATGCCTTACATATGGTGTTTACTTCGGGGGGTTTCTTGTTCAATTTGTGATTGAAAAGATGGGCATGGTGGGTGCTGTTCCACCCCCTTATGGTTAGATTTTCTAAACTTTTATCTCTTTTTTTTTTTTCAGCTAATGATATATTAACCTTTAATTTCCAAAAATCTTGCTACTCTTTGAGGCATGAACCATAGCAAGACTGTTTTGTTAAAATCATAGAAGACTGAAAATGCAGTTTTGTTTGCATAAGGTTTTTATATATTTTTTACTTTTGAGAGACGAGTTTTCATCCCTCAATCCTGCTCAGGATATATTATCACTTCCTGAACTTAATTATGGCTGCACTAATAATGAGTTGCATCCCTCAGTGAGCACTTGGATAGATGTGGCACTTGAAGTTAATCAAATGGATGTTATCACTTGTTTGACAAATGAACTTTACCTTACAGTTAATTTTTTTGTATTGGGAAAACTGTATGAACTGGTCAATTCATGTGTTTATGACTCTTATCCACTGCTTCTGTTCTGTTGCGCTATGGTCGGTGGATTTATTCATACTAATCTTATGAAAGTCTGTCTGTTAGAAGTTTCAAGATTCCTTTATAGTTCTTTTTTTTTTTTTTTGTTCAATCAAATTTTATTAATTGTCAAGAAGAAGAAAAAAATGACACTTTTATGGTTTTGGATGGAAGCATTTAAAGAGAAGGATTTGGGTTACACTTTTTAGTTTAAATGATATGAATAGAGTATGAAACAGCCAGTTGTTTTCTATTGATGAAATTTATGGATGGATTTAGCTCTGTTGATACAAGAATTTAAAATTATTAGGTATAAGAATATGGTAATTTCTTCTACCTAATCTTTTACCAACGGGCCTTGTAGCCTGGTGGTACCCGGTACCATGTGTATCTATGAGCTCCGGGGTTCTATCCCCCATAATTACCTAGCAAAAAAAATAATAATATGGTAACAACAAGCCATGACCCAAATTTATGGGGTTGGCCATGGATCCTCAATAGATTAGTTAGGGTTAGCCACATGTATTCTTTTCCTTCGTTCTATTCTATCTAAAGTCATATTCTCTATTACGGATAAAGTTTGGCTACAAACTTGGTTATGGCCTAAGGCTACAACTCCACTCAATATCTTTTTATTGGATGTGGTTACATTTTCTTCTTATATCCTTAACTATAAAGAGAATGAAAAGTCCGGGTAAAATGCTTGCAAAATTTCCAGAATATCAAAGGTCAATAGCTATGTCATAAATCAAATGTTTAAATTTCTAGTTTTTATAGTCTAAAATTATGCATAAAAAAAAAGTTTATGGATCAAATAGTAAATAACATCCTATTGGCACGAAATTTAACAAGTGTGTTAAGAATATAAAAATCATGCAATCTAACGGTTAAATTTTCAAAATATGTAATCATGTTAATTTTTATAGTGAGAGTTTTAGCCTTAGGCTACAACTAAGTTTGTAGCCAAATTTTGTCACTCTGTTACTTCCTTAATTGATTAGTCATTTTTCTTTTGGATAATTCAATGGTTTTTTTTGGGGGGGGGGGGGGGGGGGGGAATTTGAACCATGGATTTCTCAATTGGAAACATCAAGAGATGTCAACCAGTTGAGTTACAAGACTCTTGGCAATAAGTCTTTTTTTATTACTTCTAATAATGTTATTTTGGTTATTTCTCTACATTTTACACTCCCTCACTTGGATCAACTCGCTCTTTCTTACCCGTGCATTAATCACTCTCCTCAAAACCTGACCAAACCATCCTAAGTGACTCTTCCTTTTCTCTTCATCAATAGGAGCTACCCCTATCTTTAAGTGAATTCGTCATTTCAAATCCTATCTTTTCATGCATTTCCACCTATTCATCTTAACATTCTCATTTTAGCTATACTTGTTTTATGAATATGTTGCTTCTTAACAGCCCAAAATTCAGCACCAATAACAATTGGTTAGGGCAAAATTCTTAAAGCTCAGATTATCATGTGTTGTTAAATTCATATCACACAATTTATACAAGCAATATTCTTCAAATCCCTTGATTTTGAATCCTCAAATCCAATTACAACCTAAGCTGTCTTATATAATCCAAAAAAATATAAGGCAGTTCAAAGTCAATAATCCAAAGAATTTATTATGTGACATTTGTTCATGAGGCAACAAATAGTGATGGTAGTTAGTAATTACTATCAGATTTTTTTGTTTCAGGGTATTTTCTTCCAGATATTATGGTGGCAGCAACAATTGGAGTCGTAACTGGTTTGTGTGTGGGCCCCCTAATACCTATATGTGGTAATTGGTTAGCGAGGTCATCAGTTCTGCAATTTTTGCTGCATCTTACTGTGCTTGCCTTGGCTCTGTCATCGCAATTCTTTCCATATAGCAACGATGCACCTAAGAGGGTTGCTTTTCAGCATACATTCATTACTGCAGGTACTGCAGCCACTAGTATTTTATATATTGAATGACAGTTGTACTTTTTGAAAGCTTTTCAAACTTGATGATTTAAATACTACAATTGATAGTATTACACTTTCAGCCTGTAAATTTAAGTGTTAGTGTACTTAATTGAATTTTGGAATTAAACACCCCCCCCCCTCCTCTTTTGTTGGTCCTGTCATCTAAAAAAAATGTACTTCTGGATTGACAGATGCAAATCAGGTCGTAGACTCCACGTATGATTTTTCTGTGGTGGATTCCAATTCTTTACTTTTCGTTTTCAAATATGTCCCTGAAGTGGCAAAGGAATTGCACATTGGTTCAGAGTTATCTTTTGAAACTGCAATGTCGTCTCACCAGGAGAGTTGGATGGTATGTATGATTTAGATGGTCTTCTATCCCTTGGAAAGGAACCTTTTACATTTCAAACTTTTAATTACTAATTGGTCAAGTGACAGTCCCCTCATCCCTGCCAACAAGCCTTGTATATTTTTGAGATGTAAACCATGATAGTCATTTTTTATTAGTATGCTAATTTCCTGCTAAAGAGTTCTCTCTCTCTCCCCCTCTCCCTCTCCCTCTCCCTCTCCCTCTCATACACACACACACACATCCACCCATTTTTTTAAGGTTTGTTGACCAGATCTTTTTTGTTGCAACAAATGGTTATGGGATTGACAAAAGCTTCTTTTACTTCTCATTGATGCCTAAGCTGGTCTTCTGAACACCTGACCTCAACCACAATAATAAAATAAAACCTAAACACCTGGCACAAATACTGGGGTTTGCCATTCTTTGTTAAATTGTAAAAATGATTTATATGAACCAAGGATACCTTGCATAAGTTGAAGCAATTATTACTTTCAATTAATCATTCTATATTAATTTAAAATCGTGGTTGTCAATAAATGCAATGTAAAATTATCAGAGGATCTCTCTCTTTTGCAGGCAACATACCCAGTTACTTTTTTGTTCTCAAGAAGTTTGAAGTTCCCCACAGGAAGCGATGATGTTTTGAAGCAGTATAGATATTTCCCACATTTGTCTGAATATAAGTCACGTACAATTTTTAGCAAAGGATCTCGAAGAGTATACTTGGAACTTTCCTTAGGGTGAGTGGATTGAAATGCATGTGTTATCCATTAAGTTATATTTATATGCATGACATTGTCATAGTTTACTATTGAAAGTCATAAATATTATTGATTTTCAAATTTTTTTAATAAAATAGTATAGATCTTTTTATTAAAAAAAGTATAGATCTTATTTTAAACAAAATGGTTTATTACAATTCTGATGGGCTTGTTTTCTAAAAGACTATTCGTTGCTTATTTATTTTGCACAACTAGGCAGACATTTGTATCCCTGGAATCTTGTTTCGTTCATGTATAAATAGTTCTATGTACAGATGCTTGTCTACCCCATATTTGTATATTTGTTAGTCCAGAATTTACGATGTGACCTCAGATGGGTTTAGAAGTCAACTCTTTTTGTTATGCATGATTGGTGTATGATTTATATGCACCCAAAAATATGGGAAGAATTGAAGCATAGGACGAAGTGTATACAATCAAAAAAAAAAAAAAATTACACGGTTGAAACATATAAAATGAAACTAGTGGACAATGCATTATAAATTGTGTTTTTAGTTGTAATGTTTAAACTTATGTGTTGTCTTTCTTTCAGTTCATTAGAGGAGGTTTGGGTTACAGTCCTTAATATTACTGGTCCCTTATCCGGTTGGTCATTTGCAGATAATATTCTTCCAGGTATGAAAATTCTTTCCAACTCCACTTTGGTTTTGGCTTAAATTATTTCTCATTGTAGTAGAAATTTTACCCTTGTGAAACTGGTACAGCTCCTGAAATAATTCGTGGTGGTCCACCTTCATATATATTGAGACTCAGTGGAACCAGCCACGAGAATTGGACCTTCTGGTTAGAGGTATAGTTTTGATCACTTAGCAGTTTCTTTTCGTCTCGATCTTTCTTGCAGCCGTTAATAATCATGTTCAACTTTGTGATTTTTGCAGGCTAGCAGTTCTGAAAAATTAAGGGTGCAAGTTTCTGTACTAGACCAAAATTTATTTGGTCCGGCAAAGAAGTTGAAAAGCCTTTTCCCTGACTGGGTGGATGTTACTGCTTATTCTAGCTTTATTTCCAATTATATCTTTTAGCTCCACAATGGCAGGGTTTTTCGCAAGCCTGCCAATTCATTGGTTGGAAAATCAAATCCTGTATGAGATGGTTTAATTAAAAATCAATAGGTTTTAAAATTCATCTGATTTTTTTTGTTTGGCTGAACACTTAATTCTTCTCTATCATGCCAATAGTAGGACGAAGACCAATGCCGTAAACCCTCACCAGCTCCCACGGATGTATTTTTCTTGTCACAGTATTGTGACTAGTTTTATGAGAAGATGGAACTATACTGAAGGGACAAATGACAGCAGCATTGCCAAGAAATTGCAACAAATGATTGATGTAGCAGATTCCATAGTGAAAATTGTTTTGATTCAGGAAAATTTGAAAGAAAAATGAAAAGAAAATTTTACATTGATGTCATTTTATTATTTCTTTTCTTTTCCCCTCTTCTCGGGGGTAAAAGTCACTGGCATTTTTTAGATATGTAAATTGCGGGAAAATACCACTAATATTTATTGATATAAGATTCTAGAGGATACTATTTCAATACGCCATTGAGCGCGCACCATTTAAGTTGATGCCTTGATTAGTTTTTTGGTTTATTTGTTTATTTTTTTGGGTTATTTGTTTATATACAGTTTTTAAATCTAACTTTTTCTAAATCTAACTTCTGCATACAATAATACTTCTTCCAAATTTTAACAAAAACGTACGAGAAGAGTTATGTCAACAACATTTTTACAATGCTTTCACAACAAATTATAGGTAGTAAGTTGTTATTGTTTTAGTTTGAATCTACAACTTAATTACTTTTTTGCCCACACATAACAACCAATAACAACATATTGCTTAGGATTTATTGTAAACATGTTGTGAAAATGTTGTGGACATAGCATTTCTCAAAATATATAGGATGAAATATTATAGCTCAAATTTTCAATTTCTAATTATTTTCCCTATCGTCTCTCTCTTTCACACCAAAACTCTCTTAGACCACTTAAAACTTGATCTCATGATATGGTCCTTTAAGTTGATGCATATCCAGTCCCACAACACCAAGGCCGGCTCAAGCATTCAAGCAAGGCAATGGCCCAAGGTCCCCACTTTTAACTAAGGGCAAATTACACTTTGCCCATCTGTGATTTTGCCCGAAAAATACTTTGCCTGCTTGAAGTTTAAAAATTAGCACTTTACCCATCAGTGATTTCGTCTATTAGGGGTCCGTAGCCTACCTATCCACTTGCCATTACTCTAACACCTATTAAATGAAAAACATAATACAAACTAAATCAAACACTAGAAGCTATTCAAAACAAACATGAGAGGCCACTCTTTCACTCTCTCTTCAATTGAGCCACTCCATCAAGATCATTTACTGGAATTTCTTGATAGCTTTTGAGGAATTCCCTCTGGAGTTAATTCTAGGTACGTTCTTTAACCTAAGGTTTTTAAATTTTTTTTTGAAATTAGATGACGTTAATGTGTTACTTTTGTGCGTTTGTTAATGTATGTGCATATTCTGGTAAGAAATGTTAGAAATTTTCAATAGTAGCTTATAAATTTATATATTGGTTAATGAGCTAAAAGTTGCTAATTGTTTGGTCTTTTTCTGTGTTGTGTCCTGTGTGGACCCTAAAAATCTTTTTGGTCTGAGAAAAACATGCGTACATGTGGACTATGTGGTCCATTTCCATGTGGTTGTCTCCCAAAAGCAAAACAAACACTTTTGTCTATTAACACTTTTGAAATTTAAGCAATTATTTATATGCAGATGGCTGATTTGAATTTCACTGTTGAGATTAAGGCTGTGTTTGGTTCTCGTAAAATATTTTTCGGAAAATAAATATTTTTCAGAAATGCTATTTTCGGGAAAAGGAAAATGTATTCAGGCTGTTTGGCTACCTCGGAATTCGTTTTACGGAAAATCAATTCCGGTGTTTGGTTCGTTCAAACATTTTACGGAAAATACTTTCCGTTTTACGGAAAATACTTTCCGTTTTACGGAAAATCAATTCCCATGTTTGGTTTGTGGATCATTTTACGAAAAATATGAAATGCCTTACAAATTCAAGCACCTGCATTACCTATACAAACCTGTAACAGTACAAAACTAATCATCCACTTCAACATAAAAAATAATCATCGAAATTCAAACACCTGCATTGCCTAGACATATCTGTAACAGTACAAAAATAATCATCTACTTCAACATCAAAAATAATCATTTGAATATACTCATAATATTTATATAAAAACAATCACATCAATCGTTCACCATTGGCATTACACCTCCATGGTGTACAAAAATGATACCTACTCGTGGTATCTGAACAGTACAAATACATAATTTGGGCAATTGTATCGTCCCAATAATACAAAAGACTACATATATAATACAAATGGTAGGTCAATACTAGTACTACAACAAAAGTTAATTCCTAAAGCTACCGTCACAGTCAACATGAAACAGACAAGTCAAAGTTGTGAGAACAAAAAACCATCCAACCACAGCTTTCTCAGCCTAGCATTCTTGGCTAGAAATTCCCGTGATGCCTTCTCATTTTCACAAAGATGGTCAAACGCAATTGCGAGCATGTCTTCGCTATACCCATCCGCCATCATAGCCATGACCTCATTGTAAAGAGCTGTGTAATCCACCGAGCCCCGATTGATTTCTTTCAGAGCCACAACTATTTTCTTCAGCTGATCAGACAGATCAGTCAGCACACTATCATCAGCATTAGAAGGTGTACGCCCTCTTTTGCGGGACTTGGAAATTCCCGACCCAGTGGTGGATGACTCGACTGCATTCTTCCCTTTCTTAACCACGCCTTCCTCCACATTGTCTGCAACAAACTCAGCACTGTCCCCATTGTCTAGCTCATTCTCAATATCCACATAGGACTTAGAAAAGCCAACCGTGGCTGTGTCCTTCCCCACAACAATAGCTAATTCATCATACATCTCAATTTTTTTGTTTAGATACTCCGCATGCTTTCGATGCGCCTGTAAGGGAGAAAGGAATGTATAATAACAAGGCAATAATCACTTCACTCATAAATTCAATATTCAATTCAATATAGATGCCATTAAATGATTTAGGTCAATGATAAACAAAAAAAATCTGTTAGGGAACAGGAGACATAACTCATGATTTTCATGATAAGTACAACAGAAAATACAATGCACAAATGCTAAGACCAGATTTTACAATAGATCCGCACATGAAAGTTATATTTGGAAAACCTTATAAAAGCAATGGAATCCTAAAAAGAATGACACTATAAATTTCATATAAAAGGCAAAAACATATATTATCATTTATATTAAGAAAATATAGTTGGAAGCCATACCATGACTTCTTCTTGGTATGTCTTCGCATCGCATGTTATCATTTTTAGGTTATCATCCTAGCCAAAGCCACTCTTCTTTCTAAGAGTCTATAGTGGACCACATGGTCCTTAGAGTCCGCATCCAATTGTCAACATAGGAGGGGTGGCACTCAGCCCCAAATTGGGCAGTTATCTCCTTCGCTACAAGAGCAAAGGAGCCTGCCTTGAAGGTGCTAGACAGCTTGTTGCCCTTTGCAGCCTCCTGCGCAAGTATCCTAAGCATCATTTCATGCATGGGTGGCAGCCACCTGAACTGATTGCTGCTGCTCACCTTCTCTTTGCCCTTTGACATTACTACACATGAAAATTGTATAGTGAGAGTAGCATTTAGTAATTACGCTCGGAATATGAACAACAAATCAAACACACATACAACCACGCTTATAAATGTGCACAACAGAATGAAACATGCTAACACTAGAAATGACAATGTAATACCATCAAATAACAATGTAATGCTGAAAATACTTTTTCATTACACCACCAGAAGTCTATAGTAAATACATTGTCTTTACAAAAAAGAAAAAAAAAAAGAAAAAACACATATTACAATCATAGAAATCTAAATAAAGTACTACTCTCCACTCCTAGTATAATCAGACCACATAGCTTGGCATATCTCATCTCTTTTAGCATTCCACGATCTACTGTCTTCAACGGACTCTCGACATGATTGTGTTTCTTGTTGGGGGTCACTAGACTCTACTTGGTTCATTGCATCTTCCATAATATGGTTATTTGGTTCAACCCTTATAATGTGATTATGAACCACACAACATGTTAACACTACTTTCACTTGGGTTTCAAAAGACCAAAATGGTTCTGCATCCAACACTCAAAAACGTTTCTTCAACACTCCAAACCCTCGCTCAATGGTAGTTCTCAATGAAGAGTGTCGGAGGTTGAACAATTCTTGCTCATTCTCAGGAGGACGATCACTAAACTCTTTCAAGTGATATCGCACACTCCGATAAGGTGACAATATTCCATTTTTATTACCATACCCAGCATCACCAAGATAATATTTACCTACATATATTAAAAAATAAAACCAAATCACTACTATGCTTAGGAAAACGCACAATATTTATTAAACTAATAAACCAAAAAGGTGAAGTAATCGTATAATACCGTCGGGAATTGAAAATCCCCCTGGCCTAGCAAATGCATCATTTAACACACGTGAATCATGTGCACTGCCTTCCCATCCAGCCAATACATAAGTGAACTTTAAGTCAAAACTAATGGCAGCTAACACATTTTGCGTGATTCCATCTTTGCGACCACGAAATCTTCCTTGTATTTCAGGTGGCACAGATGCACAAACATGTATATCATCTATTGCTCCAACACGATCCTAATTTTCGATAGACATAATGGTTTAAAATTACACAAATCTTCACAATTTACAAAAATACACAAGTCGCAATATTTACCTTAAAATATGGGTAGAACCTTCTGCCATTCCTTATCTCTGGGGGTGTATCTTCGCTACGCAGTCTTATTAGAGCTCTATATAATTTCAGGACCCCCCCTAAGGATGACCTTGAAGTATCTATGAACAGTCTCAGTTGATCTATAGATCCGACTACCCATTACACGGAACCTCACATTATGATCAATAATGTGTAAGAAAATGAACACTTGTTCCGTAACAGATATGTGAATAGTTGGGCGTACGTGCTCCCCCTCAGTGAGGATGTGACATAAGTGGTGGAAAGCTATAGGCTTCATCCTAAGTTGATTCACACAATGTATCTCACTTCCATGCAAAATACTATTTATGTATTCCTCTCTCTTGGCTGCATGATTAACATAAGACGCCCTAGGCAGTCGTCTACGTCTACGCCGCAATTTCCTTAACAATGCAACCCCCACAAGGAGGACAGATGCAACTGAGGCAAGAATTGCAGCTTTGATTTTTTTCTTCATCTAACAAAATCACAAACGCTGTGGTCTAAGAGGTATGTAAACAAGCATGCTATTGATTACACAGTAAATAAAAACAGCCACAAACAGAAAACATCCAAACCACATTGATAATGAGTACCAAATCACATTGCATTCTATTTACAATCAATATTTACACCATCACAGCACCAACATAAACCACATTGATAACTGCACATAATACCATCATAATCAATATTTACACTAACAAATCACATTGCATTCTATTTCTGTATAACTATACCATCAACACAGTAAATAAACACAGCCACGAACAGAAAACATCCAAACCAAATAAGCGGTTTAAATATGTCAACCTGCCACGAACAGAAAACATCCAAACCAAATAAGCGGTTTAAAATATGTCAACCTGATATTAATTAGCATAACCCAAAACCAAATAAACAATAATATAAATAAATATTACACAGTTTAAATAATACACAGATAACAATTGGCAAGACCCAATATGCACAATACAGGATCTATCCATCCATGAATAATACACAGTTTAAATAAAAAATGGATAATTAAAAAAATTAAATAAAAAAGTAAATAATTATATAAATAAATAAATAAATATATATAAATATATATATATATATATATATAAATAAATAAATAAATATAAATATATATATATATATATATATTTATAGATCGGATCCGAGAGGTGGGTTGGGAGGATGGTTTGTGGATTTTGGCATATATGAGTTTGAGGGGATGTGGATCGGACTTGTGTGTGGATCGGAGGTGTAAAACAGTCAAACCCATAGACAAACACCGTCGGACTGAGCCATAATCAACCGGAGAAGGAAAACTCACCGTGGGTCTGCGTTTGGCGCTGAACGAAGAGTGGGTGGAGCTCGGTGATCGGAATACCGTGAGGGAGAGGATCGAGTGGCTGAGCTCGGCGTGACCCGGAGTGAGCTGGATCGGTGTGAATGGCTGGATCGGTGTGAGTGCAGTGGAGTGAGCTGCGCTCTCTTCTTTCTCTCGCTCTCTCTCTCTTTTGCGCGTCTGACCCGGAAATGGTTTGAAGTGAAAATAAAAGTGTAAAACCATTTCCAGGTCAAAGGCTTATTTTACAGGGTCAAATGAAATGATTTTCCGAAAAATTCTATTTTTCGTAGCTGCCAAACACGCGGGTCAGGTGGAAAATGATTTCCTGAAAGTGTTTACCACCAAAACAAACGCACCCTAATTATGGTGGCACCTTTGTGTGGAACCAAAACCTAGAATATGTAGGTGGCAACGTTGCTACAATTGAAGATGTTGACCTTAATAGGCTAAGTTTTTGTGAAATACAAGATATGTGTGAGAAGTTTGGGGCACCTAGTACAAGTACATATCATTATCTAATTCCTAGAGGTAATTTGGAGCAAGGCTTGAGACTAATAACTGGAGATGATGAGGTGTTGTATATGTGTGAAATTCATGTTGCATGGCTAATAGATAGGATAGTATTATATGTGGAAGGTGGTGAGAAGCCACTTGTTGTTGAAATAGCTCTATAGAATGTAAAAGGTATTGAGGAAGGGGTGGTAGAAGGTGATAATTTAGATTATGATGATGATGCTAATGTGAGTGAAGTAGATGAAGAAGTACATGTGGATGGTGAAGGAGATAGAGCGCTAGCAGAAGGTAAGAAATTTGATTGGTTAGAGGAAGGATTTGAAGGGCCAGATTTTGATGATGATGAATTTGGGAATATGGATGCTAGGCCATCTACACAGAATGGAGCTGAGGGGAATGGACTTAGGGACACTATAGCCCCACAAAGGAGTAATGCAACAGCTACTGATGCCCCACATAGTAGTAATGCAGTAGGTAATGATGCCCTATAGATGAATAATGCAAGGGGAAATACTAGTGTGGAAGTCAATGATTGGCTTGAACCACCTGTTGAGAATGACATAGGAAGTTTGGTAGGGTTTAATGATGATGAGCTAGTAGCCACTAGTTCAACAAAGCCAGTGTTTAATATTCAGACTGATATGAGAAAACCAAAGCTAAGGAAGGGAATGAAGTCTCTTAACTCTAAGGCTTCGTTTGAGAGTTCATAAGGGAATGGAATGGAATTAAAAAAATCTTGTTTGGATGTTTCAAAATAAAAGAATGGAAATGAAGGGAATGTAAGTAACATTGTTTGAAAGTGACATTGGAAGGAATGGAATTGAATTATTTTATAATAACATTACTATTATATCCCTCATTTTAAAGAACATAAAAAATTATTCTAGTTTAGGGGAAAAAAAAATTTGTAGCTAAAAATCAAATTATGTATATTTCTATGTTGTAAAGCAATTCACGCATCACATATTTATTGTCAACAAAATAAACATTATCTAAAAATGCAAACAAATATCTTTTTAAAAAAACTCCTGTAATGAGTCTTGTCAAAACAAAACAAAATAACAAAATAAAGCAAATCTAAATTTGGCCAAGAAATCCCACACTTTTTTAATTTTTAGGCCTAGACATCAGTGTCAATAGAACACATTTGCGTGGCTTGGAATTGAAAGACTAGCAAACAAAAGAAATACTAGCAGACAAAGAATAACTTGAAAGACTAGTAGACAAAGATAGACAAAGAAAGACTTATTAAAAGACTAGCAGAAAAAGAAAGACTTGTAGTCAATATAAAAACTCACAGAATATTTGATGAATCAACAAGAACAACAGTAGCTATGAAGAGAACGATAGTAGCAACGTGAGCAGTAGAGTGCAAGAATGATAGGTATGTTTTTTCTTACAACTGGTTGAGAAAAAAAGTTGTTGTGATGTGTAAAAAGGGTTGAGATTAAAGGGGTATTTTAGGATTTTTAACAAAATTTTCATTAAACCTAAATCCATTCCCTCCCATTCCTCTAATTTTGGAGGAACAAAAATTTGAGGTTTTGAGAGAAAATGGAGGAATGAGTATTCCCTTCTAACCATTCAATTCCCTCCCACTTAAACTCCCAAACAAGGGAATGGACTTTCCAATCCCTCCGTTAAAACTTCCAAACAAGGGGAGGGAAGAATATTATTTTCATTCCATTCTTCCCTCTCAAACAAAGGCTAAGGTGTTTAGGGAGGTTTTGAGAGAATATGTTATAAAGAAACTTGTGGATATCTGGTTCAAATTGAATAAGAAGAACAAGATATTTGTCTATTGCAAGAATGAGTGTGGATGGAGGAGTTATGCATCTACAGTTAGTAGAGAGTTGACCTTCCAGATAAAGACAGTTCATCCTGAGTGCACCTGCACTAGAACCTTCCAACATAGCCAAGTGACATCAGCTTATGTTGCCAAGAAGTACATGACAAATTTTTAGCAAGAACCCTAATTGGACTATAGCTGGTGTGCGACATCATGTGAGGTAACATTTCTGTTGACATAAGTGTGAGTCAGGTGTATAGGTCTAAGAGAAAAGCCATTTATTTGATTACTAAGGATGAGTAGCTACAATTTGGGAAGCTGAGAGACTATGCAGAGATGATAAGGTTGAATGATACAGGAAGTAGGGTTATTTTACAAACTAAAATAGAGGATGAAAATTCCCAACTAAAATTTTGGAGGATGTATATAAGGTATAATGCACAGAAGGTTGGATTCTTAGAAGGTTGTAGACCAATCATAGGATTGGATTGGTGCCACCTAAAAGGAAGATTTGGTGGGCAAATTTTATCTGCCACAGCTAAGGATGGAAATGATAATATTTTTCCAGTTGCACTTGTTGTTGTTGAACAAGAGAACAAGGACCCCTGAGGCAACTAAATCTGATCTTTATCAGTGATAGGCAGAAGGTATAAACTTCGTATGTTCATATTACTAATACATGCATGTGTTTAGCTTAAACCTACATGCGTTTTGATTATTCATATTACTAATATTGTTTTCTATTGAATTCTATGTGAAACAGGGACTTATTCCTGCAATTGAGATGTTGTTTCCAACTGTGGAGTATAGGTACTGTGTGAAGCATATTTACAATAACTTCAAAGTTAACCACAAGGGGTTGGAGTTGAAGGATGCATTATGGAGATGTGCTGGAGCCACAACTATTGGAGAGTTTTAGAGGAAAATGCAGCAATTGAAGGATCTAGAACCAAGACTTAGGAGTATCTTGCTGATATTAACCCTGCACAATGGTATAAGTCTCATTTTACTAGTAGGGCTTTAACTGACTATTTAGCTAATAATTTGAGTAAGTCCTTCAATTCCATGATTTTTCCTACTAGGGACAAGTCCATCTTAGCAATGTTAGAGTGGATTAGAATTAGGTTAATGATCAAACTCTATACAAAGAGGAAAGGTATAGAAAAGTATGCTGGGAAAATGTGTCCAAATATTCATGACAGCTTAAGAAGTTAAAACAAGAGTGTGTACCTTTTTATGCTACTCCATCTGGTAGGTTCATGTATGAAGTTGATAATGACCGTGAAATGTATGTGGTTGATTTGAAAAATAGGACATGCAGTTGTAGGATATGGGGTTTAACAAGAATCCCTTGCAAACATGGCATTGCTGCTATTTTTAAGAACCTAGAGAAAGTGGAGGACTATGTACATCCTTGCTACCTAAGGGAAACATATCTTCAAACTTACTAGGAGATTATGCAACCAATGTCTAGCCAATCAAAATGGGTTCAGACTGGACAACTTGCTCTTGTTGCCCCTCATGTTTACAAGCCACTTGGTTGAGCTCCTGAGCTAAGGAAAAAAGCCCATGATGAACCAAGGAACCCATATAGAATTTCTAGACTGAACAAGACTATTAAATGTGGGAAGTGTCATAAATAATGGCACAATTCAAGAGATTGCAAAGTTGTCATTACTAGTGAGACTGCATGGCAAAGGAGATAAAGGCTTCAAAAGGATAAAGCTATAAGTATTTTTAGACTTCAACCCTAGTCACTTGGCATCTTGCTTCACATATGCATCAATATTTTTGTAACTTTTGCTACTATCATATCGGCATAGGGAGGTAATTTTGCAAGTAGGACAAAGAAAAATGCTCCTGAAGCAAGGCCTCAACCTACAACTCAACTTGCATCACAAATTGCATATGAACCTTTTGCTGAAACCTCTAGATCTTAGCCTTCGTCCTCATAACCAGCTAATAGAGCTTCAACTCCATAAGCTACAACTAGGGCCCATTGGTACTCTTCATCTACCCAAATAAACTTTTGTTTTCCTAGAGAGACATGGGATTCTAGACCATCATCATCCCAGGTATTGCAGCTTGTATTTATTTAAATATTTGTTTTTCCTATACCATACATTGGGTTGACTGTGGTCTTCATTTTGTAGCCTACAAATGGTGTAGTTAGCGTAGTTGGTGTGGCTGGTGTAGCTACTATTGTTGGTGTAGCTGGTCAAAGAAATGGTGAAGGTTCTGTCGTGGATACTAGAGGAAAGGGCAATATATCAAGAGAAGCAAAATTTTAGCCAATAGGCAGAAAGGGTAGTACATCAAAACTAGCCAAGTTTCAACTAATAGGTAGGAATGACAGTATATCAAGACTAGCAAAATAGAAGGAAACTAGACCAGATGTATTGTTTTTGTTTTGGTCCACAAACCTAGTGTAATTAGTCGTTAAAATGATCAAGTGTCAAAAACAATGTTTTATGCTTTGGTTGGAAGATGTGCATGTCTGTCTTTTGTCAAACAATATTTATATATTGGTTGTAAGCCTGTTATCAAGGTGACATACAAAAAACAATAAATGCCTAGTAGAAAGGTTGTAATATTTTGGTTGTGAATTGTTGTGACAAGTTTTTGCATATGCCATTTATGACAAAATTGTTATGTTGTCTTGATTCTTATTGACATTTTTGCTGTCTTGAGATTGTTACTATCTTAGTATGTATTGTACTTTGATAGAATTTGTTGGATATATTTCAACAATTTACTTTTGTGATTGAGCAAAAATGAACAACATACAGATCTAATTATAAGCAATGTAGGGATAGAAGTCCAAATTTGTGTATTGGGCCTTGGGCCTTATCTGGGAATGTGGACATGTCCGAGGAGGGGGAAAGTAGTCAAGAGAGGGAACACCAGTTTATAAGCACAAACGGAAGGAGCGGGGAGGATAGTCCGAGGACGAACTCCCCCTCGGGTATGATGAACACAGATCAAGTCCGTATTGCAACAATCTAGGTAATCTTCTAGAATATTTCCATGATAAGGATGAGCCTCCTACACGCACAGGAACAATAAAAACTCAGAAATATCTAAGGAAAAAGCTGCTACCACTGCATTAAATGCACTGCAGCAACTTTTATGTCCGCATTTATGTGGAGAAGACCCCTGAATAGTGCAGGCTCAGCTACCACAATTCGCAGAGAGCCAAAGAAGATGTCTGATGCGACATGCACTCAAGTGAAGGCTTAGATGATTCACAAGTGCAGGATCAAGATGGTCTAAAAGGAACTATATAATGTGAAAGACCTCCCATGAGAGGGGGATCGAAGAAAAAGAAACGAAAAAAAAGAAATATTGTAGTAATCAAAGTTGTACTTATAAACTGTTATGTTGATTTATACTCTAAATTATCTCCTCAGACAGTGAATTTATTCAATCCATTGAGTCCTGTTCTTGTTTGATCATCTTCTAAATCCATAGTAGCCGTTATTAACTTCATTAAGGCCAAACTCTTTAACCCATTCTCTACAAATTTATTGTATTGGGCTCATTGGGCCATAACCCAATTCTTCTTTGGGCTTGGCTGCAAATTGTGTCCCTACAAGCAATAACACATTTATATGATAGGTAAAAACAATAAATAGATACTACATATATAAGAAGAAATCTGCAAAAAATAATTAAAAACTCACAGACCAAATGAGTGAAAGAAGAATGATATAGATCAAGTCTTGTGTTTGACATAATCTCCTTAAATCAGATTTCACCTCTCACACAATCTGTGATGCTTTGAGACTCATGACGTTTGCCTCCCAAGATAAAATAATCTACAACACGGAGAAGAAGCACACAAGGTCCGTGCTCTATGAACTAATCTATGTCTCTTTCTCTCTCTTTGACTCAAATGTTAATGCACAAAATATTCTCTCTAGGAAAGTTTCTCAAAAGTTATTTTTCATTAACGAGGGACTATGAATATATACATGACTAAACAGACATACTGTTTTAGAAATAATTGTTGTATACAGATTTACTGACTCAAAAAATAAAATAATAAAGTATTATTATTATTATTTGAACAAGAGGGCCTAGTCCACACATGCCTAAAGCCTAACCCAATGTCCAACCCATGAGCATATAAATTCATATTCTCTATCATTTCCTATATGGGACTCAAGGATTCTCACCACTTCAATATCATGTTCAAGTTGACACATTAGGAGTCAATTTCTTATTCACTCTATAATATTTTTCTAACAATCCCCCACATGAATGGAAGTTGATAAAGCACAATGCAAATGCTAATGCGAACACAAAGAAAGTAGAAGAAAAATTACTGTATCAGGAGAAATAACTTTTAGCTTTGAACTTTCCTTTGTAAAAGACTATTTGATATACTAGCTATTTAGTGAACATGATGTCTTGAACTGTTCAGCCGTTTGTGTATACCAAGACAATAGAATTCACACACCTCCTTTTTTAACACAGTTCATTCTTATGGTTTTGTTCATTTTGGCCCTGAACATATCCTGGTATATTCATGAAGTGCTCTAGAGAATTCAACCTTAAAACTCTCATGGAAGCGGCCCACTTCACACTTATATAGGTGACTCTTATTAAGAATATCTTGATATACCCCACTTGGATTTCCAAGATTTAAGAATCATTACAAGCAAAGCTTACCCTGAACATCGCTTACAGGCATCACTATTTCATCATAGGAATGGGTAGAAGGTGTTATCTCCGTAGTAATAAAACTAGTCTCCACGATTCGGTTGTCCCTTTGAACTTAGATCTTGGGATCTCCAGTTAGCTAGGTTGGTTTGCCATCCCGGAGAATTTTAGGTCATGGGCTTTAACCCCATTCCCCTCGATGAGCAGCTTACTTGCTCTCTACTCAAGCCTTTGGTTAATGGATTTGCTATATTCTCTTTCGACTTTATGAAGTCAATGGAAATAATTCCATTAGAGAGCAATTGTCTCACGGTATTATGTCTACGTCATATATGTCAAGACTTACCATTGTACATTTGACTCTGTGCCCTACCAATAGCTGATTTGCTATCACAATGTATACAAATAGAAGGCACAAGTTTAATCCACATTGGCATATCCTCCAGGAAATGACGAAGCAACTCTGCTTCTTCTCCTACTTTGTCCAATGCGATAAATTCTAATTCCATTGTGGACCTGGCAATGCATGTTTGTTTAGAAGACTTTCAAGATACAACTACACCACCAAGGGTAAAGACTTACCCACTCGTGGATTTTGTGTCTTTTGTGTCGGATATCCAATTAGTATCACTATACCCTTCTAGTACTACTGGATACCGAGTGTAGTGCAATCCATAGTTTAGGGTGTATTTCAAATACCTCAAAACCCTAACTAATGCCTTCCAATGGTCTTCCCCTAGATTACCAGTGTATCTACTCAACTTGCTAACAAAATACGCTATGTCCAATCTTGTGCAGTTCATTATATACATAAGACTGTCTATTATTCTCGAATACTCTAATTGAGATATTCCTTGTCTTTATTTTTAGTTAGATGTAAATTTACATGTACAGGGTTCTCACTGGACTGTCATCATATTTCCTAAATTTCTCAAGAACTTTCTTAACAAATGTGATTGAGATAAGACAAGTCCATCAGATTTTCTAGAAATTTTCATTCCTAGTATCATATCTGCAACACCTAAATCTTTCATGTCGAACTCACTAGTCAACATTCTCTTCGTAGCTTTAATAATATCATTATTGCTAACTATAATAAGCATATCATCGACATAGAGACACACAATGACATAGCCACTTGCGGTATCTTTAATATACACACTTTTGTCACACTCATTGATTCTAACCCCATTTGACATCATTGCATTGTCAAATTTCTCATGTCATT
Source organism: Quercus aquifolioides (assembly GCA_019022515.1). Taxonomy (NCBI): domain Eukaryota; kingdom Viridiplantae; phylum Streptophyta; class Magnoliopsida; order Fagales; family Fagaceae; genus Quercus; species Quercus aquifolioides. Next base: position 55,006,409 of record CM032330.1, read on the forward strand.
GCTTTGAAGCTTGTTATAATGCATAAAGAGATTTAACAAGCCTACGCACTTTCTTTTTTTGACTAGGAACAGTGAACCCCTCAAGTTGTTCCATATAAATCTCCTCATTTAATTCACCATTTAAGAATGCAGTCTTTACATCCATTTGATGTATCTTTAGGTTATGCCTGCAATAGCCATCAACATCTGAATGGATGTTATTCATGTAATAGGTGAATATGTGTCAAAATAATCCACACCTTCCTTTTGTTTGTAACCCTTTACTGCAAATCATGCCTTGTACTTGTCAATAGATCCATCAATTTTCAGTTTCCTCTTAAATATTCATTTATAACATAGAGGTTTACAACTTGGTGGAAGATCCACTAGTTCCCATGTATGATTTTGTAAGATAGATTCAATCTCACTATTGACAGCTTCTTTCCAGAAAAGTGCCTTAGGTTTAGAGATAGCTTCCTTAAAACTTTAAGGTTCATCTTCTAACATATAAGTTAGAAAATTTGAACCAAACGGTTTTGAAATTTTAACCCTCTTACTACATCTAGGCTCAACATCATTCCTCTCTTCCATCAACTCTTGATCATGAGAGGTACTATACGTAGACTCATAGCTTCTCTTAAGAGAACTTGATTCTTGTGTGGATTTGTAAGGTAATATTTCTTCAAAAAATACTACTTTCCTTGATTCAATAATGGTATTCACATTCATGTCAAAAATGTCAAATTTATGAATTAGAAATCGATATGCATTGCTATTATGAGCATAACCAATGAATACACAATCCACTGATTTGACCCTATCTTTATCCTTTTAGGAATAAGGATTGCCACCTTTTCCAGACACCCCCACACCCTTTAAGAATTGATAGGAATGCGTTTTACATTTCCATAATTCATATAGTGTCTTTTTGGTTTTCTTTCTAGGCAATTTACTAAGAATATAATTGTTGGAAAGAATAGCTCCCCCCACAAGTTCTACGGCAAACTGGAATTTATCAACATCGCATTCATCATATCCTTCAAGGTTCTATTTTTCCTTTCAGCAACTCCATTTTGCTGAGATGAATAAGGTGCAATGGTTTGATGAACAATACCATGCTGTAAACAGAACTCACCAAAAGGTGATTCATATTCCCCACCTCTATCGCTCCTTAGAACCTTAATCTTTTTGTTGAATTGATTCTCAACCTCATTCTTATATTGAATGAATGCCTCAATTGCCTCATCCTTGCTCCTTAACAAGTACACATAGCAGTATCTAGTGGAATCATCTATGAAAGCGATGAAATATTTCTTACCACCTCTAGTTTGTACAGATTTCAAGTCACATACATTACTATGTATTAAATCTAGAGGTTCAATTTTTCTTTCAACTGATACAAAAGATGCTCTGGTCATCTTAGCTTCCACACAAGTTTCACACTTATAATCAAAATCAATTTCAAATTTAGGCAGTAATTTTAAATTGATCAATCTATGTAAAGTATGATAATTAACATGACCCAATCTACCATGCCAAACATTAGATGACTCAAGCATGTAAACAGAAGATGTACTCTTATTATTATCAATAATGGGAAATACAATCATTACATTCATCTTAAACAAGTCATTGCTCAAATATCCTTCGCCCACACACATTCCACTCTTAAAGAGTGAAAAATTATCAGACTCAAAAACCAACTTAAAACCATTATTGCTTAATAATGAGCCAGATACAGGGTTTTTTTGAAAGTCTGGCACAGGCAGTACATCCTTCAAAGTAAGATACTTGCCCGTAGTCATCTTTAGCACAACCTTTCTATTTCCTTCAACCTTAGAGGTTGAGGAATTACCCATGAAAATTTTTTCTCCATCACCCACAGGATTATATGTAGAAAATATTTTCTTTTCTAAGCATACATGGCGAGTAGCCCCAGTGTCCACCCACCATTCCTTGGTATTTCCTCTTGCCAAGTTCACTTCAGAAACCACCGCAGAAAGATTCATGTTGGTTTAAGCCATAACAAAATTCACAACAATTTTGTTTGACATCTGTGTTAAACAAAATCAAATTAAATCCTCAAAACCAGCCAAGTTTAAGAAAGATATATAAATATTAGGCGTAAATTTACTTTTAGTCCCTACATTTTAACTTTTTTCCATTTTGGTCCCTACATTTTATTTTTACCACTTTTAGCCCCTAAACCAATTAAAGCGTGACATTTAAGTCATTTCCGTCACCCAACTAACGGGAAAACTTGAAGTGGCTGGCGGAGAAATAAAATAATGATATTTTTTACACATGGCCCCACCCACTTTGACACGTGGCTTTCCCGCCCCACACGTGTATGTCACTCACCAACCAATCTGGCGCGCAGGTAAAGAAAAATCCCAAATCAGACTTTAATCCCTAGATCAACTCTCTGCCTTTGTCGAACAGCCTCTCTCTCAAACCACCATCATCATCAACCATCTCTTAAAACCCATCTTGAAAGACACTAACTTGAAGCACCATCATCATCAACCATCTCTCAAAACCACCATCTCTATCACTTGATACTCACACTTTTCAAATAGTGGAGAAAATGAAAGTTGGGAAACCTCTGTCTTTGTGAAAAGGTCTTCTCTCTCTTCTCTCTATCCTTATTTATAGCTTTACAATATGCTTGTTGGCTTTTTCCTAGTAGGGGCCACAATGTTTTTGTATATCTTGGCTTTTTGGCTATTTGTTGGTCCTTGTCTACATGTGTTTGTTTGTGATTTACATTGTGGTCCATGTGTTCCCCGTATGCTCCTGTTGAAGAGAGTTATTGTATGAGGGTTTTTTGTGTAATTCAAGTGTTGATAACTATGCATATATTTCTTTTAGTATGACAAAACTATTGAAGTAAGTATTGTATTGTTACTTAAATATTTGATTAAGTGTTGTGATCACCTAATACTTTATTAAGTGTTGTGTTGTCTGCATGTAGAATGGAATATTTTATTAGGTTTGAGTGTTGTTTTGTTAAATATAATATATATTTTGTTCTGTAACTAGCATTGTTTAATTGGTTTTGGGGTTATGTTGCATGCAGAATGGATGAGCTATTTAGTATATCTGTGCATCATAGTGACCATTTTACTGAGAATGGCCAAAAATATGTGGGAGGTGTAGTAGATGTAGTTGATAATTGTGACCCTGAAAGGTGATCCAAGGTTGAGATAGAGAGTATATGTAGAGACTTTGGGTACACATCTGTTAGCATGCTGTAGTATAAAATGCTTGGAGTGGACCAAGAATTGGTAGACTTCCATTTGATTGTTAATGATAGTGATGCCATGTATCTGACATAATTAGTGAGGGGTCATGAAGATATTCATGTGTATGTAGAGCACCCAATACATGACCGTATATTAGTTGATGAAGGACAGGATGTTGGTGAGGGTGTGCAGCCATTGGCATTGGAGCAAGACTTTACAGGTTATTATGACAATGATGATGGCAGTGAACATGATGACCATGATGGGGATGATTTTTACAGTTTTTATGATAGTGATGGCATAGATGCTAATGATCAAACTTTTAACAATGAGGATGAGCTTGAGGTTAATGCTGATGTTCCTACTGAGGTGACTGCTTCTCAAGTGGGTTCAAGGAGAGTAGGTAAAGAACCTATCATTGAGCACCCACTTGAGGTCTTTCATATAAGTGATAGCAGTGATAGTGTGGGAAGTGATGGTGGGGAAAGTGGCCTAGAAGATGATGTAAAGTTGAACCATGATGTTAGGGACTTTGTTGAAGATAGTAGTGACAGTTGGGATGATAAGGATGGTGCTAATGTTAATGAACCAGGCCAAATGGGCACTGGTGTAATGAGCTCTAATTATGAGAGTAAGGAATTGCACAGTCTTGTGGAATCATCATCTTATGATGAGCTTGGGTATGATAGTGATGATAAGTCTGAGGATGATAACAGGACACATGTGGGAGATGAAAAGGAACAGAAAAAAGAGTAAGTGAGGAAGTTCCCTATGTTTAAGCCAGTGGCTAAGTCTGAGCATATTTATTTTGAGAAAGATATGTTGTTTACTACACCTAAGCAATTCAAGGAAGCTATAACAGATTATGCAGTTCATGGTGGATGGGGGATCAGATTTGTTAAAAATGATCTGTAAAGGGTAAGAGCTGTCTACCAAGAAGGGTGCAAGTTTGTTGCCTATCTAACAAAGGTGCCAAGGGAGAGGAGCTACCAACTAAGGACATTGACATTGGAACACACCTGCTCTAGAAGTTATAAGAATCCTAGGTGTACTTCATCATACATTGGGAAGAAGTTGATGAAGAAGGTGAAAAGAGAGCTTAATATCAAGTTGAGAGACATCCAAGAGGTTATCCATGACAAGTATACCCTAAACATAAGTGCAGAAAAAGCAAGTAGGGCTAGGGATAAGGCTCGAGAATACGTTGATGGGGCTTATACACAACAGTACAACCAGCTGTGGGAGTACTGTGAGGAATTAAGGAGGGCTAGTCCTGATAGTACCATACTTATGAAGGTACATACCTTCCATGATGGTGATTTAGCAGCTAAGATGGATTTAGTGTGTGGGGTGCCTTATTTTGAGAGGCTATACATATGTTTGGAGGGACTACAAGAAGGGGTTTTTGGTTGGATGCAAGTCATTCATTGGTTTAAATGCCTGTCATCTGAAGAACAAGTTAGGGGGCAATTGATTACTGCAGTATGCAGAGATCCTAATGAGGAGTATTTCCCACTTACATATGCAGTTGTAGAGGCTGAAACCAAGGACTCTTGGACTTGGTTCATCAATCTATTACTTGCAGACATAAGTCAGAATAGGAAATGGGTATTTATGTTAGACCAATAGAAGGTGTGTAGTTTATTCTCTATTTGGTTGTTTTTTTTTCTTCATTTACTCATTGTATCTATCTTTAAGACATATTTTCCTTTGATACTGTTTGTGATAGGGGTTGGTACAAACTTTCATTAATAACTGGCCACAGTATGAACATAGGATTTGCTGCAAGCACCTCTATAACAACTTTAGGAAGAACCATCCTGGTGTTCTGATCAGAGAACTGTTTTGGAGGGCAGCCAAGGCAACTTATAAAGAAGAGTTTGATAGGGTGATGGATGAGTTGAAGGGTATTGATGCTGATGCACACAGTTGGTTGGATGCTCATTCAACAATAAAATGGGCCAGACACATGTTTAATGAGGATGCCTTGACTGACACTATAGTAAACAATATGTGTGAGAGTTTCAATAACAGGATTCTTAAATTCAGGTCTAAGCCTATAATTAGCATGGTATGAGTCTTTGTGATCACCTACAGTTAATTAGGTTCACTGTTTAGTACTGTTTTTAGTAGGTGTTGCAATTAATATCTAATGTTTCATTGTACTTGTATGTGCTTACAACTTGAGTGTATCAGGCTATATCTCATGACTAGGTTTCAAGAGAACAGAGAGAAGATTCTGAGAGTAAAGTAAGATATTTGTGCCAAGGTTCTGAAGAGGTTGCACAAGGAAAAACTGTCAGCCAGTAGGTGGTTAGCTTGTTGGGTAGGGCAAACCCAATTTGAAGTAAAAAATGGTCTGCAAAGTTTCACTGTTGACTTGGCCACAACACACTGCAGTTGTAGGAAGTGGGATATAAGTGGCATACCCTGTGCTCATGCAATCACCTGCATATTTTTCAACAGACAAAATACTGAGCAGTATGTTCACCCATGTTACCATGTCTCTACATAGAAGGTCTGCCATGAACCAATCATATCACCAATTAATGGACAGAATATGTGGAGACCTAGTGGTGTGACCCCAGTTCAGCCTCCCATCAAAAGAAGACCACCTGGCAGACCTTAGAAGAAGAGAGCAAGGGAACCTAATGAGCCAACAAGTATGAGAGCTGGCATCTCTAAGCAATGCAAGGCCTGTGGTAAGTTAGGGCATAATAGAAGAAGTTGCAAGGGTGAGATTGGAGGGAACTCCTCACTGCCAGGCACCACAAACAGAACCAGTACATCTAATAAAGTAATATATGGACATGTGTGTGAAATAGTTGCTTTTCAATATTCAATATTAATGTGTGTGAATTTCTTGTTTGTAGGCCAGCATGCACAGTTTCAGCTCCAATCCAAGTGCACCACCTTAGTCCAACATGCATAGCCCATCCACTCCAAGTGCACCATACCAGTTCAGCATGCCCAGCTTCAGGCCAGGTGCACCATCTCAGGCTAAGACAAGCTCAGCCACTCAATTTGCACCATCTCATACCAAGATGCACCAATCTAGTCCAAATGTAACACCTCATGCCAAGACAAGCTCATCCAATCCATTTCAGGCCAGCAGAAGCACATTCATCCACTCATATACACAGCAGCATAGCTCCACTCTAGCTGCACCACACCAGTCAGGCAACACCACACAGAATCTAGGAGCACATCAGAACTCCAGCAGTAGCAACCCAAATCCAAGGCAGAAAAATACAAGGGTGGTCACATCAGAGACTCTAAAGGCTTCTAAGAATGCATCCAGATACATGGAAGCAATCAGACATGGTGGAAGTCAATCATCTGTGCATGGTCCAAGGAAATGAAGAAAGCACAAGTTCATTGTTCCTTTGCTTGTTTTGTGTATTTATGGTGATAGGGTTAACTATGGAACAATGCTCTTTGTTTTGTAGAAAGTGATGGTAATGGTGATAGGGTTAACTATGGAACAATGCCCTTTATTTTGTAGAAAGTGATAACATTATATATGTTTAATCAATGCAGCAGAATTTTTATTTGAAGAAATTTGCAGCATAAATTTTATTTGATGCAACAACATTTTTTCAATAATACAGCAGAATTTTTTTAATGCAGCATTTGTATTACTGAGTTTTATTTAATGTAGCAGAATTTTTTCAATGCAGCAGGTTTTATTTTTATTACTGAGTTTTATTTAATGCAGCAAACTGTATGCTGTTGTATTTATCTGCAGCAGAAATTTTTAGCAGCAAGTAGCAGGCAAAATTGAGCATATGCTCTTGTATCTATCTGTATATGAACATGATTGATGCAGCTAGTATCAATTATCATGTGAAATTGAGCACTATGGTTGTTTTGTTTTTCTGTTTTCTTCTTGTATTTAATCTGGAATTAGGTAGTTTAGGTTAAGAGTGAGGAGATTTTTTGTTTTGGAACAGTTTATTATCATATTAGGTTGAGATGGAATTTTTCAAAGCTGATTCACTGATTGTATTCCTTTATCTTTTGATTTGATGGTTTCATACTCACCATTTGATAGCTGAATAAACTTGGTCAAGGAATTGTTTAGCAAAGCAGAAAATATAGAGTGACCAATTATCAACTTAAGCATCCTAGTATTTCAGTAACATGATGGGGTTATGGCTATTTGGTTGACAATCCATGAGGTTATTTTGACCACCTCCCTTACATAGTCAAACAAAATCTTTTTTGGAATAATTCTAATAGATTCTAAAACAAAATTAAAAGTAAAACATAATAGGGAACCTTTCTTCTTTTTTATTTTTCATTTATAATTTGTACAACTACAGAAAATCTTTTGTTCTATGGTAGAAATCCATTCTAAACTTCACAGCAAGTAGAGCCTAGAGAAAAAGAAAAAGAAAAAAAAAAAGGAAAGACAAATTATTTGTTTCACTTCGGCACAAGTGGTCTCTCTTTAACTTTTTGTTCCTTTAGCATTGATCCTACAGGGGTTCTTGAGAACTGGTTTGCCAAAGTTCACATAGGCAGCTGGAATGGACTGACATGTTCAGATGATCAAACACACAAATAGATAGACAATACTATTAAAAATATTTAATGTTCCGTTTTTGGGAGACAAACCCATGGAAAGGGAACATTGATACACACATTCCAGCAGCCCCACATTGATGAATACAAAACAAAAGTTAAGCACACAAAAATTCCAAATCATTCAATGTGGCAAAAACGTTACAAAGGAGAGAATGGATCATTATTAATATTTTACCATTGAAAAACACAGTTAGAAAACATTGACCGACCAAAACACAGAGAGAACTTCACACTGCTAGTCCAGTCATCAAGGAACAAGGGTATTCATTTCATTCCAGGAATGGTACAAAAAAAAAAAAAAAACTAGCAGGTGTTTCCATACTAACTACCTAACCAAAAAATTTACACACTGCCAGCCTTATGCATTAGCAATTTCAGGATATTGAAACTCCCCCATCTATGTAACATGCTAACCAAACATACACTTCCACCACCTACCTAACCAAACATAAACACTTCCACACTTCCCACTTGCTGCCTAACCAAACTTCCACTACCTGTCTAACTACCCATACAATTAAAGAGACAAATCTCACATATCACCAATAAGAATGCCAAAGCCACAATGTAAAACTTCTCTCTCTTGTAGCATCTTGCAACCTCGGCCTCTAGTCTGATAATCCGTTGCCTTTGCTCTGGGATGAGCACCTTACCACGTTCACATATTTCATCATAACGCCATTAGAAGAATTTACACTTTCGCCCAACCTGAAATGCAAACCAAGCACTTAATAATGAAACACAAGAAAATTGAAAAATAAACTTCCACCACCAAAGAAGAATTTAAACAAAAAAACTGAACTGAACCCCAGTAAAACAAAATACTCAAATTGAAATACCCAATAGTTTGGACAGCCATAAAACCTTCTGTCAAGGTTGTTTGCTGTCCACAAAATGACTAACACTGGTTTTTCAGCACAGTAGCACCTAAATGGAGCTCTCCTCCTCAAGCTTGATCTGGATGAAGAGCTTGCTTCCATCTGATCAGGGACTCCGAAATGGTTGAAGATCTTGAGTGATGGTTGATGATGATGGTGGCTTCAAGTGGCAGAGATGGTTTGAGAGAGAGGCTGATGGTTCGAGAGAGACAAAGAGGCTAATCTAGGGATTAAAGTTTGATTTAGGGATTTTTCTTTACCTGCGCGCCAGATTGGTTGGTAAGTGCCTCACATGACATACACGTGACTCGGTTTAGGGCCATGTGTAAAAAAATATCATTATTTTATTTCTCCATAAGCCACTTCATCTTTCCCCATTAGTTGGGTGACGGAAATGACTTAAGTGTCACACGTTAATTGGTTTAGGGACTAAAAGTGATAAAAATAAAATGTATGGACCAAAATGGAAAAAAGTCAAAATGTAGATACTAAAAGTGCATTTACGCCTAAATATTAACTTTCAAACAACGTTACTGTGAAATATCAGAAGACACAAATTGGTAGTTTACAATATATGTATACCACACAATACCAACGAAACAATATCTAAAAGATTAAATAAAAATAAAATTAGCACAATATATCAAAGATTCACACCGATACATTCAAGTACTACAATCACAAAGATTCAAAGTTGTTGTTTATATATCAATAGCCAATAATATAATAAAATTTTATGCTATTAAAAATTTTAAATCAACGAATCAAAAGGAATAGTATAAACAAAACCCTTTAAGATTTTCAAACCCAATAAGTGGTACAAACAACTTTTTGCAAACAACCTTTTATATATAAAAGGGCACTAGAGAAATATATGCAATATAGGCAACGAAACTATATTATTGAACTCAATCAAAATTGCTTTTGAATCTAGAGCCAAACGGATAAGTTTCGAAAAAGTTCTACAAAGATGGTTATAAAATAACAACACGTCCAAGAGTCTGGCCAAACAAAAGTTCTTTTGAAACCGTCAATAAAAATTAAAAGAAATCCACTTTATATCAACGCAAACTCTATCACAAAAATAAATTATGAAATCATAAAATTTGCTTTAAGATTTTTGGATATATTTCAACAATTTGCTTTCACTGCATATATAAGTAGAAATCTACAAAATAATTAAAAACTCACAGATCAAATGCGTGAAGGATGAATGATACATATCAAGTCTTGTGTTTGACACAATCTCCTCAAAGCAAATTTCGCCCCTCACACAATCTGTGATTCTTTGAGACTCACGAACGTTTGCCTCCTAGGATAAAATGATCTATAGTACAAAGAAAAAGCACACAATGTCAGTGCTCTGCGAACTAATCTATATCTCTTTCTCTCTCTTTGACTCAAATGCTAATGCACAAAATATTTTCTCTCTGGGAAAGTTTCTCAAAAATTATTTTTCATAAATGAGAGACTATGAATATATATGTTACTGAACAGACACACTGTTTCAAAAATAACTACTGTATACAGATTTACTGACTCAAAAAATAAAATAATAAAATATTATTATTATTTAGACAAGAGGGCCTAGTCCACACATGCCTAAAGCCCAACCCAATGTCTAACCCATGAGCATATAAACTCATATTCTCTATCATTTCCTATGTAGGACTCAAGGATTCTCATCACTTCAATATCATGTTCAAGTTGACACATTAAAAGCAAGGGAGTCAATACCGTACCGGAGACTGTACCGGTTTGGTCAGCGGTACGATATATTTCGGATACCGGTCAATACCGGTGTACCGTTTCGGATTTACCGCTATTTTTTATATTTATAAATAAATATATATATATATATGTATGTATGTATGTATGTATGTGTATATTATAATAAATATAAAAGTTGTTTATATATATGTATGTGTGTGTGTGTGTGTGTGGTGAAAAAAATTGTGAGTGTATGTGAGTTCACATTTTCATCACTTACAACTCCTCACACGATAAATTATAACAAAAATTGTTTAAAATGTTATAATATTAGCATTGTCTAAATATAAATTTGTTGTAATACCGTGGCAATATGGCAATACACGTACATTATTGTCACATCATTTGGGCTCAAAGGCCAAAGCTGAAAAGAAGTGGTGGAAAGCTTTAACGTGGAGAGCTCACCTTTTATTCAAAAATTAAAAGCTTTCAATGTTTCCAATGCTTGGCAGCTGGTGGCAGTGTACTATAGTCACATGGAGAGCTTAGAAAACTTCAAAAGCAAATACAAAACAAAGAAAGAGAAAGTAAGAAGAGAAACCAGACCACATACATAGTTCAGCAAAAAAATAAAAGAGAGGGAGACGGACAGACCGGCAGAGAAGAAGAAGAAAAAAAGGTTCAGCAAAAAAAAAAAAGAGGAAGACGGACAGAGAAGAAAAAGAAAAAAAGGTTCGGCAAAAAAAAAAAAAAGAGAGGGAGACGGACAAACCGACAGAGAAGAAGAAAAAAAGGAAAGAAGAAGAAGAAGAAGAGGCAGTTGCTTCACGGCGCAACCCTTGCTTCGTCATCGTCTTCTTCCTTTTCTCCTTTTTCTCTGTTTTCTTTCCTTACAAATGAGACTTTTCGTGTTTCGGCCGGTATTCATTTTCCGGCCGGAACACCCGGAATTCGCCGGTACGGCCGGTACAATGCCGGTACGTCCGGTATTAAATCCGGTACGAAATGAGGGGGGTAAGTGTACCGGTTCACCGGCCGGTACGGTATATACCGGCCGTACCGGCCGGTACGGTACGAGATCCTCTTCCCTGATTAAAAGTCAATTTCTTATTCACTCCATAATATTTTTCTAACAAAATTTACCTTGTGTGGTTATGTTAGTTGAGTGTCATCAATTTACAAATACTAACAATATATTACCAACAACCAAATCAGGTGGTTCTCTTAACAAAGTTGTTATATTACAAAACAACTTACAAAATGACCATCTGAGCATTCAACTTACAAAATAGTGAATAATTGCTCACTAAATTAAGCTCAATGGTCCAACCAACCTCAACAAAACAAACAACATTACAAACACACAACCATCATGATAGACTCAATCTCTTAACTCTTTTTGTTGATTGAGGCAAAACACAAAACCAACATTACAAACACAAAAAATCCCCATAACACCACTAGTGCAAGCTTGCACAATCTCTCATTCTCTCTTACCCTCATTGCTTTCTCCCTAACTTCTACATACAGTTCATGAGCTTTTCTTTCCCTCTCAGTAGCTTTTTCTTCCATTTCCCTAGCTGACATTTCCCTCTAAGTTGCAAGTTGCAGTTCATTCTCAAGCATATTAATCCTTTAAATGACAAGTGGGGCAGTTTCATTCCCACGTTTACAAGTATGGTTATCCACCCACTGAAAGAAGCCACGTTTGGGACTAATCTAAGAATTGATTTTACACCCACAAAGTTTAGAACATGTTATTTCACAGTTCACAATCTATCACTATTAACCATTAACATACAATTCAAATCAAATAGAAATAAAAAATTGCTGCTTACCTTAAATTGGCTACAAACCAAAAATCTCCTTCCAAAGTTACCAACTTTCAAACTTGTTTGCAGGACACAAGTCTCATGGGTACATAAATGCCCTTCTGAAGCAAGGTAAAAATGACTTGTTGTAGAACAAGTGACACTCAATGAAGACATTGCATAAGTCTCATGGGCACATACGCTATTGCCTCCCTCTTCTTGTCTCCTTTTTCTTCTTTTCTCCTCTCTCTCCTCCCTCTTTGTCTCATCTCTCTCTCTTTTGGTTCCTTGAATTTTTTTTTATTTTTTATTGCAAACAATTTCAAACCAATTGACCATGTAGCAATCAAGTCTGATTCCAAATGGACATGGCATTGAAACATTTCCACACCTATCTATACAACCAGGTAGTGAAATAGCCGGTGATGCTGCTGCTTGCTTTCTGCTAATCTATATGTTAGCAAAAGAAAGAAAGCAATTCTCATTACAAATTGCACAGCCAATTAATTTTTGTGTGTCTTTTACAGTTCAACAAAGCAAACCATATACCTAGCCTTTATAGATTGGCAGTGGTTGTTCATTGTATGGGTATAGTTGTTCTGATTTTGGTATGGGTATGTGGATGTTTCGATTTAGGTATGGGTATGGGTATATAGTCATTTTGATTTGTTCCAATTTGGGTGTGGATATGTGGTTGTTCTGATTTGTTTCGATTTGGGTGTGGTGATGTGATTGTTATGATTTGTTTCTATGGGTTTGTGGTTGGTATTGGAGTGGTGGATGGATTTGTTGTTTTGGGTTTGTGGTGGGTGGTGAATGAGTTTGTGGCAGATTCTAGGGGTGTTTGATGATCGTGGAGTGGTAGTGGTGTGGTTGTTGTTGATAGTTTCAGTGGTTGGATTGATTGGGTTTGGCTAGTGGGTGGTGGAGGAGCTGGGTTTAGGTTTGGGTGATGGGAGTGGATGAGAAAAGGAGAGATAGAGAGGAAGAGAGAGGAGAGATAAAGTAGTGTTTATATTATTTTATTGGGTTGTATATAAAAATAAGCACTGAAATGTTGGGTGTATTGTAAAATGAGTTGGTAAAATAGATAAAGTGGTGTTTGATGATGTAAAATAGGTTTTTATTTTATTTTATTTGAATTTTGCATCTCTGGATGCTAGAGCTCTAAGGATGAAAAAAAAAATTGGGTTTACATACCCAAATGTTGCATGATTTTAAGGGTCTAAGTGGTAAAATAGCAATTGGGATTTGTACCCCCAATACTAGTGCTCTTATAAGTTTTTTTTTATAATATGACCGTGATCTATCATTACGTGCAACTATCTCCACTCTAGAAAGAAGAAAAAAGATATACACCAATAAATACTCAAAAATAGGCTTTCCACATATCACAAGTTTCGTTCAAAACAATGATTTTTATCAGCGGTAGCAAAGAAGAAGAGAGAAACTTTTTTTTTTTTTTTTTGAGAATGAGAAGAGAGAAACTTTATAGAAGTCGAAGTAGGAAGTTTATGAATAAAGAAAGGGTCCTTAATTGAAAGAAAAAGCACAGTTAAGATCAATTAAGTGAGCTTTTGGTCCGAAACAATATTTGGTAGGTGCGAACACTTTAGGCCCAGATAGTTAGTCAGATCTGGGCCCAAATAAAGGCCACCACGGCATTAGGTTTTAGGAGGAGGACTAGGGTTTCATATTTCACCCTCTATAATAAGACTCTTGACGCCTCCTCTTTCTTTCTCTTCTTCTGCAAGAGCTAACCCATCTAAACAATTCCAAGAGCTTCACTCAGAGGCGCACAGATCAGCCGCCATGGTATCCAATACGTTTTTCCTTTTCTCAAATCTCTTTTCCTCAAATGCTACAAATTTTTCTCGTCCTCTCAATCTCTTCTAATCTTAACAAAAATCTCATTGTTTTTTTTTGGTTTTTTTTCAGGTGAAGTACTCCAGAGAACCCGACAATTCCACCAAATGTAAGTTCGACATTTTCATTTTACACTTTCAATTTCTTAAGCTTTTTACATTTCCTGTCTTTTTATTTATTGACAAAACCATTTTTGTTTTTGTTTCACCGTTTGTTGTTTGGATCTGATTGTCTGATTTATGTTTTAATTTATTGCAGCCTGCAAGGCCAGGGGTTCAGACCTTAGGGTTCATTTCAAGGTACTATAATCTGTTACTGCCTCATCTTCAAATTTTGGTTCGTTAGTATTAATATCAAGTGATTATTTATGAGGGAAACATAAATCTATGTTGTTTTATAGTGTTTGGTTTGCTTGGAGAGATAGAAGGAACATGTATCACATGCATATAATCTGAGAAAATGCCACATGAATACTAAACATGTTGAAATTGCTTTTTCGGTTGATGTCTTTTACATTTTCTTTGGTTGTTGGGTGACCTGATTAAAAAAGCAGGGGTCTGTTGCCTATGTGAACAGGCCTCTCGTAAATGTCAGGGAAATCAAGTTTCATCGTTATTGGGTGAACCTCTGTTTGTTGTTTGTGGCTGAAGGTTCAGTAAATGATGGAACATTTTCTATATTTGGCTCTTGAACCTATTTTAGGATTTTGAGCTTGAATGCATATGCTAGGTTTCATTTTAATTTTACAACTTTATGAGAATTTTGAATATTGAGCGAAGATCTGTTGACTATGTGACTTATTGCTGGTTTGTGTCTTTGGTTGCTATACCTGATTAAAAAAGCAGGGACCTGTTGCCTATGTGAATAGGCCTCTCGTAAATGTCAGGGAAATTAAGTTTCATTGTTATTGGGTGAACCTCTGTTTGTTGTTTGTGACTGAAGGTTCAGTAAATGATGTAACATTTACTATATTTGGTTCTTGAAGCTATTTTAGGATTTTAAGTTTGATGCGCATGCTAGGTTAGACAAGAATATTGAGTGAAAATATGTTGCCTATCCGACTTATCACCAGTGAGTGTCTTTGGTTGCTATACCTGATTAAAAAAGCAGGGATCTGTTGCCTGTGTGAACGGGGCTCTTGTTAATGTCAGGGAAATCAAGCTTCATTGTTATTGGGTGAACCTCTGCTTGTTTTTGTGATTGAAGGTTCAGTAAATGATGAAATATTTAATATATATGGTTCTTGAAGCTATTTTAAGATTTTCAGCTTAAGTTTGTACACTAGGGGTCATTTCTAGATTTGATTTTAGAACAATATGAGAATATTGAGTGAAGATCTGTTGCCTATGCAACTGTCTCCAATGATTGTCTTTGGTTGTCATACCTGATTAAAAAAGCAGGGACCTGTTGCCTGTGTGAACGGGCCTCTCGTAAATGTCAGGGATATCAAGTTTCATTGTTATTGGGTGAACCTCTGTTTGTTGTTTGTGACTGAAGGTTCAGTAAATGATGGAATATTTCCCCACATTTGGTTCTTGAAGCTATTTAAAGATTTTAAGCTTGAATTTGTATGCTAGGTGTCATTCTTAGATTTGAAACTTGATGAGAATATTGTGTGAAGATCTGTTGCCTGTGTAACTTTCCCAAATGAGTGTCTTTGGTTGCCATACCTGATTAAAAAAGCAGGGACCTGTTGCCTGTGTGAACGGGCCTCTCGTAAATGTCAGGGATATCAAGTTTCATTGTTATTGGGTGAACCTATGTTTTTTGTGATGAAACATTTATTATATTACATTAGTACTGCAAGTCTTTAAGCCAATCAATTGGTTTAAAGTGAGTGTCTGGGAAATCCATTGCACTTCCCTCAAGTGAGCCTCAGTTTCCGCCTGTGACTAAAGTTTCAGTAATTGTTGCAACATCTGAAGGGTCTGGTTGGGTTTGTATTGATTTCTGTGGTGAGATTGTTCGGGAGAGTTGAGGGATACTTGCCTTGCTATGGAATTACTTGTTGAGGAATAATTTGTCATTGTCCCTCTTTATGAATAATTAATTGGAGTTACTGAGACAATTATTCATTAAGAAAAAGCCAGTTAACTAGTAAGTTTAGCATTTAGTTTTTTTACTTTAGGTTCTCTTTGGCACACCTTTCTTTTCCCTATTTTTGAAGAATGAAATCAAGGTGGTGAGGATTTGAAGGTTCTGGGCTTTATGTCATGTGTCTGCATTGCGCTGATTTTTCTTCTTTTGAATTTACTTGATGAAGTATATATTGATAATTCCTTTGTTCATTCTGGAACCTGATTAAAAAAGCAGTGCCCTTTTGCCTTCTGTGAAGAGGGTTCTCGTAAATTTCAGGAAAATTAGTTGCATTGTTATTGGGTGAACCTATGTAGTTTTTGGTTGCTGAAGGTTCAGTAAATGATGCTACATGTATTTTGTTAATTTTCTATTTGCTCTGTTGTGTACAGTTAATGTTGCAATGATGTTTGGTCCTTTTTTTTAAGCTCAATAGAATATATTATTTTAATCTCTCTCATGTATCGGCTCATTTATTATGGTGCTTGTCTTAAAATAGTTTGTCTATTAAATGTCCTTGTAGAACACTAGAGAGACAGCATTTGCCATCAGGAAGTTGCCATTGGTCAAGGCCAAGAGGTATTTGGAGGATGTTCTGGCCCACAAACAGGCCATCCCCTTTAGACGCTTCTGTCGTGGTGTTGGACGTACCGCTCAGGCAAAGAACAGGCACTCTAATGGACAAGGACGCTGGCCTGTTAAGTCTGCTAAATTCATCCTAGATTTGCTCAAGAATGCAGAGAGTAACGCTGAAGTAAGTTTCTTCTGGCTGTTTGCTTGTATTGTCTTGGTAATCCTTACTGTTATCTAATAGTTTTCTTTTTAAATCTTCCAGGTGAAGGGTTTGGATGTCGATTCACTCTACATCTCTCACATCCAGGTGAACCAAGCACAGAAGCAACGGCGTCGTACCTACCGTGCTCATGGAAGAATCAACCGTATGTTATAAATGCATTCAACATTGTTTTCTGGCATATCTACTTCTATCTTGATAATTGAGTTAGGATCTTTTTTCTTTGGCAGCCTACATGTCGTCTCCTTGCCACATTGAGCTGGTTTTGTCTGAGAAGGAAGAACCTGTGAAGAAAGAGGTAATTCATCCTTACTGTATCAAGTTTAATGTCGAAAAAGTAGTGATGTGCTGTTGTAGTATTGGAAATTTGGAATTATTGAGTTCGTTAATAGTTGTTCTGCTTATTTACCTTTGGTTTGTTTTGCAGCCCGAGTCCCAGTTGACAACTAGCAAATCAAAGAAGTCTCATGCTTTACGTAGTGGTGCTTCCTCTTGAGTGGCTGTTGTTGTAGAACTGACAAATGAATGGCCGTCTCAAGTTTCTTGCTGCTGCCCTTTTGCCTGTCAATGGGGAGTTTTGTTGCTTGTCGTATAGAATGAGCTGTTATTTAGATTATTTGGACGGCTTGCTTTTTTCAAACTATATTTAGTCTTAAGTGAAATTTTTCTTGAAGATTTTGTGATTGGAAGCCTAAGAATGCAGGAGTTTATATACATTGTTATTTTTATTAGATGCATTTTATCCATGGCCATCGTTGCAATTTTTGGATGTTTAGTGGTCAAATTTCGTTAATTTGTTGTACTTATCTTTATTTGCCCTATGTGTTTTACCACAGCTGGCTCATGTTACCATTTCATCAAATTCATGTTATGATTTTCTAATGTTATTGTTTGTGAAACCCTGATTTTGAATAATATTGGCGAGTTTAATTTATAGGGTGCCTTTAAAAAACATACGTATTCATGTTATGATTTTTCAAACTTAATTTTATATATATTCGTCTCAAAAAAAAATATATATATATATTAAAATTTTAAAATCTTTTTATTTGACCTAGCAATTCTACTGTTAATCCACTAGTTGAACCAATAACTCAACTTATAGACCAGGTCAATGTCCAATTTAAGTTTAATATCTATGCTCTTATGGGGTTTGGGACCTATTAAACATTTCATGGTTTTATGTACAAGTATATTTACCAAAGAAAGAAATTATGAGATTGAAGAAGATCCTAAAGAGATGTTTAAAACTAATTGATGGCATTAGGCTTATAAGATTTTTAAGAGTTGACAGATAAAACTATTTCAATTTTGCAGTTTGTCTTGAGATCATAGATGTTATTTCAAACTCGGGTTTTCACTCCCCTGTGTGTGTGTTTTAGTCCTGTGTCTTTCTCAAAAAAAAAAAAAAATGTTATTTCAAACTATGAATCTAAATTTTCAAGAGGTTGCGAAGAAATTTGCTTAAAAAAGGCAAGTGTGTCATATAAATAAGGGGAAAGTTAACAAATGCCCTAAGAATATTGGTTTAGGAAATAAATTTTATATAATTGAACAAGTTATGAGCTAGTATATATTAATAAAAGTCTTATACAAACACAAGGATTGAGATCAGGTATTGCACCTGATGCAATAGTTGTGATGGGCTGAGATTTAAAGTTGAAAAAAGAAACTTTAAATCTCAACCATTAAAATTAAAATAAATAAATAAAGTGAAAATTAAAGTGTAAAAATGGTAAAAAAATTTGTGATGGATATGTGGTAATTTTTTTATTTTTTATTGGGATATGTGGTAATTGCATGGGTGCAACACCTGATCCAAATCCCAGACACAACGCACAAATATTCAGATAAGAAAAAACAGGAGCCAAAAAAATAATAATAATAACGCAAGATACAATAACAAGTCTCAAGTCTGTGAAAAGAAAATATTGACTTTATTTTTTGATAATAAACATTGACTTTATTTCAGTTTTTTTTTTTTTTTTTTTTTGAGAAACATTATTTTGGTTATTAATTTTGAGATAATTTCAATCTATAGTGTTAACTCTTTATCACCAAACTAAGACATCAATCGATTTTTGGTATAGGTAAGAATTAAATTTCAAATCTCATTTTTAACCATCATAAACTTTATTAGTTGACCTAACGGGAACTTATATTTCAGTTATTAATTAGTCTTGACAAAGTGATATTCTTATTGCCAGGCCTTTATCTATAAAATGGTCACGTAGGTTATTCATAATTCCTAATGATAGCGATAGGATAACCACGAATTCTTCTCCCAAGAGTAACGTTCGGCACTCCATTTTCCAATATTCCACTTGCACAAATAATTGGCCTTTTCATTATTGCAGTCATACTTGTTATAGAAAGCCTCAAATGTACGTTCCCTTCGTCCCCCACCCGTAAATGAGCAGCTGTAACGGGTTTTCCAAAACATGTTTACATTAAACATAAATCTATATTCTTTTGAAGGATGCAATATTTGTGGTTTGAGGGAATGGTCGGATGTGCGGCATTGTAGGTGGATGGTATATGGTAAATGATTCCTAATGATGACTTGTCTGACTATAAACATGAAACAAAAAGGACATCTAAACCTATCAATTCCTTGTGCCGAAGCAAGAACGGAGTTGAAGATGACTGTCAGGATAGGAATCATATACAAAATACCGATGTATGCGTTCGTTTTGAGCTTGAGGGTACTCATGTTGTGTGTGTGTGTGTGTGTGTTTTTTTTTTCTAAAGCTTCTGGCTTTCGTACTTGTACGGTTGTACCACCTGTCCACTGGTTTTGCTTCCTACTCCTACGGTCTAACCCACCACTTTTATACCACAAAAAAAAAAAAAGAATTATATTGCTTAATTTATTGGTAACTCTTTTGTCTTTACTCGTATTAAATGGAACTAACTCCTTTAATTTAATACATATATTAGAGCATTTGCAGTAGTGGTGCTAAATAGCTATATTGCTATTTTTTAGCACCACTTATCACAAAATAAGGGCACAGCAATGGAGCTATAAGCAAAATTTTTTGCTTCTTCGCTATAGTGCACATCTATCTTTAGATGTGCACTGTAGCTCACAAGTAAAAAAATATATATATATATATATATATTTTATTACGTGTTCACACTGTGATTAGAATTTTTTTTTCTTTTTTCTTTCTCCTCCTTCCCCATTTCTACCCGTTGCTCGTCTCTCCCCTCAGTCAGTCCTCACTCTTCATTTCTTCCCGTTGCAAGCTTCAATTCGTCCACTTGCCGCCGACCCAAGCCCCTGCCCAGCGCCGACAACGCCGACCCAAGCCCCCGACCTAAGCCTCTGCCCAGCATCGACAACGCCGGCCCAAGCCCCTGCCCAACACCGACCCAAGCCGATTGATTTCTGCTATCTCATTTTTCTTTTACTCTGTCTCTCAATCTTTCTTCGTCTCAAACACCAAGACCCATGATCGTCGATGCTGGATTTTGATTTTGATGGGTTCTATTTTTATTTTGATGAATGGGTTTTGATTTTGTTGATGGTTGATGGATGGGGTTTGTTGATGGTTGATGAATGGTGGCTGGGTTTCTTTGGTTGATGAATGGCGGTGGCGGTGGTGGTGGCGGTGGTGGTGGTGGTGGTTGTGGGTGTGGATGAGGCCGTGGCTGACGGTAGAGGTGGTTGTGGTTGTGGTTGGTGCTGTGAATGTTTTTTTTTGTAGTGAGATATATTATTTTATTGTAATAGTTATATTATTTTATTATAGTGTTTATATTATTTTATTGTGTTAAAAGCTAAAATAGATTCACTGCTGTAGCATGTGTGTAGGTAAAGTAGATAAAGTGGCTTTTTGTGTAACTAAATAGCTAAAATTTTAGATGCACTGCAGCGAATGCTCTTACTTCCAAAAGGAACCACTTCATCAGTTTGAACGTGGGAGCTTGCAAATGGTTCCGTTTCATTTCAATTGAATCTCTGGGAGTGGTGGAGTCTGATTAAGCCACTGAGGCAGTGCCAACATGACTACAATCACATATTATTTTACAGTTGATGATGGAAGAAATCAGTTAGTTGAACACTTCGGCTTCGGTGGACTACGGCGTTAGCGGAGGCCTGTAAAAAGAGAAAACAATCAAAGGGTGACCGGGGTGGACCGGCCAAATACCCTCCGATGGCAAAGTTAGTATCTTCTCTCAAATGGAGTTCCAACCTTTTGGGGGTAAGTCTCAGAGTATTTTCATACCTTTGCATGGTTCAGACCGGTCCTTATATAGGGTACTTTGGGGCGGTTATTGGCTCAATAACTTCCCCCAGATTTTTGGAATCCGGACATAACTTCCTCAACGGTTATAGAAATCATAACCGCCGCTGGAAGTTACATACTTGGGAGGAATTGGCGGCGATGAACACGGGTCGATTAACCGCTCCAGAATTTGCCAAGTGTTGTGTGGTCGTCCATGTGCAATGCCTATGGACGACTCTTTGCCCAACTTGTGTGATCGTCCATGTGCTTTGCACATGGACGACCCTTCTCATCTGATTCCTTGAAGTCTTATTCAATTGATCAATATTGCAGGACTGGCTGTTTGGCTAACAGTTGATCATGGACGACATATTTGGACAAACCATAGATGTGATTTTTGCTATCCCATCAGTTGCCCCCTTGTCCAGGGTGTCATCCAGGGATATTATAGGGATTTAATTCCCTTTATGTAGCCACGTGTCGTGATTTAATTCGTTGAGCGATTAAATCGATTACATTTTCCCACGCGATTGCCACGTGTCGTTTTCTTAGTGGATGGTGTCGCTTCGCTGACCCTACTCCTGGGCCCTATAAATAGGCACATTATCTTTCTTGCCCTCCACCTTTCTCATAAACTTCCTTCTGCTATCTCGTCCAAGATTCTCGTCTAGCATTCATCCTAGTTCTGTCAGGTACTTCCTCTTCCTTTTAGGTTTTCGTCTTGATCTTTATTTTAGTTATGTCTTCGTCCAGTAGTACAGAGAGAGAAATAGACGAGTATCAGGACGTCTCGTCTGGGAGTTATGAGAGTGGTGAGGGTAGCACTAGTTATAGCAGTAGTTCCTCGGACGAGCGTTATTCGTCCGGAGTTCCTGGCATTTCCTTAGAAGAATTTCAGGAAATACAACGTAGGACGGCCTCTGGAACTGGGGCTAGCTCGTCCAGAGCATCACCTAGCCCTTCTTAGGACGAGGAGGAGGAAGAGGAAAACATCATATACAGCTGTGCACCTGAGGTAGCGTCCACCCTAGACGCCCCTAAGTTAAAAACATTAGTAAATAGATACCAAATTCCTAGGGAGTTTGAACCTCGTTTGCCCAGGGAAGGAGAGTGGTGTTGTTCTCCTTTTTCTGGTTTGGGAGTATACTCGTCTTATCTCTTAGCTGGTCTTAGGTTTCCCCTAAATTCATTTTGTAGAGGTCTTCTTCATAGGTTAGGTATTGGTCCTAACCAACTTAATCCCAATGGTTGGAGGACAATAGTTGCCATGCAAGTGTTATGGCGTGAGGCACTGGAAGGGGACTGTCCTATAACAGTGGACGAGTTCCTCTACTGTTATAAGCCCTCAGAAATAAAACAGGCAGCTGGTTTTTACCAGTTCTCGTCCAGAGGGTCTCACTATAGCTTAATAAAGGGTCGTAGCTCGTCTGATAAGCTCTGGAAATAAGAATTTTTTATTATTTCTAGAAACTGGGCTGGGGACCCAACAGATGTTAGTAATGCCCCCTTTCCTCCTTTTACCAGCCCCATAGGTCGCCTTCGTCCTGAGGGTATGTTTTCTTTTCATGTTATTTATTTTATTCCTTACACTTTTTCTATCTTTCAATCGTCTAACCACCTTTCTTTTATTGGTGTAGCTGTTATTCGTCCACGTGTGGACAGGTCTTACTTGGATCGAATTGACCAAGTGCGTGCCTTCCCTAGAAGGACTTTCCACGATTTAGTAACTTTTAGCAGTTTGGCTACGTGGGGTCTTGGTCCAGAACCAACTGCTGAGAACCTAGGTCACGAAGAAACTACTCGTAGAAGTAAGTATCGTCCACCTCTACTCCATTTCCTTCTCTATTATTATTTTTTTTTATTTTCTTATTTTTATTTATTTATCTTTTTTATTTCCTTCGCTGTAGGAATACTTACAATGAGAGAAAATAGGGAAAAAACAGTAACCAGTGGGGACGAGGATGCTCATGTGCCTCCAGTCGTCCAGAAGGCTGCCGTCCAGCCTGGGAAGAGAAAGTCCAAGAAAATTTCAAATGCTGTGGACCTGGACGACCTTCCTAGTCGTCGAGGTTCTAAAAAACCAAAAACCGCTCAGACTTCATCTCTTCCCAAGGTCCCTAAATTTACTCCTCCGACGGTGAATCTGGACGACCCTCCTACCAATGTGGAGCCCGTCCAGATAATTCATCCTGTTCAGACTGATCCTACTCCCCCTCCAGCTAAGACTCCTAGAAAGCTTCATCCGTCAGAGCAATCAGATCGTCCCTCTAACTTGGTGCTGGACGAGGGGTATGCATGGAGGACGTTCAAAGGAATCGTCACTGACAATGAAGTTAACCAATGTTACAACATGTCAGTGAAGGAATTTGAACGTTCTGGCGTCCATGACCTCTTTAAGGTAGGACCTTAATTCATCCTTGTGTGCTCCTTTTTTTTTATATAGAATCTCTCTCATTCGTCCATGCACAGGCTATGTCAAAGTTTTATACAGCGACGTGCCAGGCCAAGGAACTTGCTGAGGAGGCCAAGACGGCGAAAGAGAAGGCTAAGGAGCTGAATAACGAAATTTTGTTGAAAAATGGGGAGGTGATTAGGCTGACTGATGAAGTCAACCGTTTGCTAGCATGTGAGACGAAGTTAAAGGAAGAGGTGGAAGAACGCAAAGCAGATGGTGTCGAGAAGGACACTCGTATTGCTTACTTGGAGGGAGAAATTTCAGGGTTTGCTTCGTCCTTGGAGAAAGCACGCGAGGAAGCCATTTTAGCCTTCAAGAAGTCTGACGAGCTTAAGAATCGTCTAGACAGTCACTATGCTGCCGGCTATGAGGACTTCCGTGCTGATGCCAAAGAAGCCTTCCCTGATCTAAACTTTGACTCCTTCAAGCTTCCTCTTGCTACAGAGAGTTCCTTGCTAGCGACGAGTTCGGAGGACGTCAATGTGGTGGACGACGCTAATAACGAGGTGACACAAGACGATCCAAAGAATGCTCCCAGTGGTCAATCCAAGTGATTTCATCTTTCATTTAGAAAGTTTACATTTTAATTTTATTTGGAGGTGCCCAGTGTTTTGGGCTTTTGCTTATTTCTTCTAGAATTTATTCAAGTACAATTTCTTCGTCCAAGTTTTATGGACGAGTTTTATGAATAAGCACTCATTACTCTTTTAAGGGTTTTTGGACGGTGGTCGTCTACCCTTTGAATTTTATGAATGTATGAATGCTTTTCCTTTTCATTGTTCATTGTGTTTGAATATTCCTTAAGCTTTGTGAACAAATTTCATTTATATCGTCCATACCATTTTTGTGGTTGTGGGATTTTCCCTTTTATGGAGGTTTTATCTCGTCTTGAAGATATGGACGAATCCCTTCCTGTATAACATCATGAGATGTTCATTTTCAAGTAAAGTTCGTCCATGAATGATGTCTTTTTGCCAGATTTAATTTGTTGCTCAAATGTAGGACGATTATTTACTCGTCCTTAATAAAATTTTCCCAACAAATGCTCGTCCATGGGCTGGATTGTTAAGTTGGTTAAATTCGTCTATGGGCTTGTGGTGTTTTAACACGCACATTGTTCGTCCATGGTGTAGACGATTACACTTCAGGTTTGTCTCGTCTTGAGCTTAGACGGACATACCTTGTTTATTTTTCTTGCTTTATCCTTATCTAAAGGAAAGCTTTTAGACGATACTTCCTTGCGTCCAAGGATTTTACTCGTCTTTGGCTTTTCGCCTTCCGTGGATCATTTTGAATCATAGAAAATGAAGGATTCCCATACAATCATACATATATTTAAAACACATCATATATATATTCAGAAATCCATACTATGTAATCATTCGTCCACAATTATGGCACATGCTTAAGAGCTTGTGCTTTTAGGGAATTAAAAACACATAATACAACATAACATCGTCCATGAGCAGCATAAAATACTTATACACTTAAAACACAATAGTAATAAGCAAATACTGGAAAATAATATTAAACAAATTACTTCAAATGTCCAAGGATCTCGTCCATGATCACCCTTCATTGATAGTATCTCCTTAAGTGTTCAACATTCCACGAGTGCTCTAACTTTCGTCCATCCAGGGCTTCCAAATAGTAGGATCATTGTCTCTTGGAGTTGATAACTCTGTAAGGTCCTTCCCAGTTTGGTCCCAGCTTCCCATGGGCCGGGTTTTTGGTGGCCAACGAAACCCTTTTAAGGACGAGATCCCCAATGCTGAAGCGCCTGGGTTTCACCATAGCATCATGCTGCTTTGCCATGAGATTTTTGTACCTTGCTGTTCTTTGCTCCGCGTCCATTCTTACATCGTCTATGAGATCGAGGTTAAGACGAAACTGTTCGTTGTTTTCCTCATCTTGATACTTCATCACCCTATGGCTGGCCATATGCACTTCTGCAGGTATGACTACTTCGCTCTCATAAGCCAGTTTGAAAGGAATCTCTCCTATGGGAGTCCTTGCTGTTGTTCTGTAAGCCCACAAAACACCTGGTAATTCATCCGGCCATACTCCCTTTGCCCCTTCAAGCCGAGTCTTGATGATTTTCAACAAGGATCGGTTTGCTACTTCTGCTTGTCCGTTAGCCTGTGGGTGGGAGGGTGAGGAATAATGATTCTTGATTCCAAGCTGTTCACAGAATTCTCTAAAGGGGGTGTTGTCAAACTGTCGTCCATTGTCAGATACTAGTACTCTTGGTACTCCAAATCTGCATACAATGCTCTTCCAGACGAAGTTTTTGACATTTTGTTGTGTAATTTTCACTAAGGGTTCAGCTTCCACCCATTTAGTGAAATAATCTATCCCCACCACCAAGAACTTCATCTGTCTGGTTCTAGTTGGAAAGGGGCCCAAAATATCCAAACCCTACTGTGCAAAAGGCCAAGGGGCCATCATTGGGGTGAGGTATTCTGAAGGCTGTCTAGGAATATTACTGAAACGTTGACATTGGTCACATACCTTAACATATGCTTTAGCATTAGCTTGGACGATTGGCCAATAGTACCCTGCACGGATGACCTTGTGGACAAGTGATCTAGCTCTTGAGTGGTTTCCACATGCTCCTTCATGAACTTCTCTCAGCACGTAATTCACCTCGTTTGGAGCTAAACACCTCAGGTATGGCTGTGAAAAACCTCTTTTGTACAACACTTCATCCATAAGGACGTATCTAGCTGACTTAACTCTAAGCTTCCTGGCTTCATCCTTCCCCTCTGGAAGCCTTCCGTCCCTCAGGTATGATATTATTGGGGTCATCCAATTCTCCTCGCCTTCTATCTGCAATATCTCTGGGAGGTCTATGCTTGGCATGTATTGTATTTCATCAAACTTCATTGCTTCATTAGAGGAGGCTTCCTTCGCTAGAGTATCTGCTTCTATGTTCTCTTCCCTCGAGATTTGAACAAAATTAACTTTTTTGAATTTCTTCGCAAGGTGTACCACTTTCTTCAAATATTTCTTCATTCTGTCTTCCTTGGCTTCACACATCCCATTTACTTGGCCTATGACCAACTGAGAATCTCCCAAGACGAGTATCGAGTCTGCCTCCACAGATTTAGCTAACTCCAACCCTTTAAGAAGGGCTTCATACTCTGCTTCATTGTTAGTTGTTTGATACTGCAAGCGAACCTTGTGATTCAATTTATCTCCTTCTGGTGATTGCAAAACCACTCCTATACCTCCTGCATACAGTGTAGATGATCCATCTACATGGACGACCCATTTTTTATTGTCTTCTTTGTCATCCAAGTCCTCATAACTTGGAGTGAACTCTGCAATGAAATCTGCCAGGGCTTGAGCTTTTATTGCATTCCTCGGTTGGTACCGAATATCAAACTCACCGAGCTCAACTGCCCATTGAATTAGTCGTCCTGCAGCTTCAAGTTTATTCATTGCCTTCTTGAGTGGATGATCCGTCATGACATTGATGACATGACCTTGGAAGTAGTGTCTTAACTTCCTAGAAGCTGTTATTAACGCGAAGGCTAACTTCTCTATCAATGGGTACCTTCCTTCTGCTCCTCTCAGTGCCTGGCTAGTATAATACACAGGCTTTTGCACCTTTTCTTCCTCCCTGATCAACGCTGAACTTACGACATGTGGGGACACTGCTAAGTATAGATATACTTCTTCTCCTAGCACGGACGGACTTAGCAATGGGGCCGTGGTAAGATAGTGCTTTAGGTCCTGGAAGGCCCTTTGACACTCGTCTGTCCATTCAAATGCCTTCTTGAGAATTTTGAAAAAGGGTAAACACTTGTCAGTGGCTTTTGAGACAAATCTGTTCAGAACTGCAACTCGTCCAGTTAGGGATTGGACTTCCTTGATATTCTTCAGTGGTTTCATGTTCAATATGGCTTGGATCTTGTCTGGATTTTCCTCAATTCCTCTCTCTGAAACCATGAATCCTAGAAACTTTCCTGACGATACTCCAAATGCACATTTACTTAGGTTCAGCTTCATCTTGTATCGCCTAAGTGTTTCAAAGGTTTCCTGAAGATCGTCCAAGTGGCTTCCCTCGTCTAAGCTCTTCACAAGCATGTCGTCCACGTACACCTCCACATTCTGTCCTATCTGTGGATGAAACATGTGATTCACCAACCTTTGATAAGTTGCCCCTGCGTTTTTTAGACCGAAGGGCATCACCTTGTAACAAAACAAACCTTGACTGGTAATAAAAGATGTCTTTTCCTGGTCTGCCTCGTCCATCTTTATCTGATTATATCCTGAGAAGGCGTCCATGAAGCTCAACATTTGATGGCCAGCTGTAGAATCAACTAGTTGATCAATGCGGGGCAAAGGATAACTATCCTTAGGGCAAGCCTTGTTCAAGTCAGTGAAGTCAACGCACATCCTCCACTTGCCATTTGCTTTCTTCACCATCACTACATTTGCCAACCAATCCGGGTAATAGACTTCCCGGATGAATTGTGCTGTGGTTAATTTTTGAACCTCTTCCTTGATAGCCTTCTCTCGTTCAGGGGCGAACACCCTCTTCTTTTGACGAATAGGCTTAGAAGAGGGGGACACGTTCAGTCGATGAGTGATTACACTTGGATCAATGCCAGGCATGTCGTCATGACTCCATGCAAAAACATCGGCATTCTTCTTTAGAAACTGGACGAGGTCCTCTTTCGCCTTCTCCTTCATACTTGTTCCAATTCTGGTGAATTTCTCAGGATCATTTTCTTGTAATAAAACATCTTCCAATACTTCAGTCGGTTCTGCAACAATTTTTCTTTCTTCTATACTCATAGTCTGCATCTGCTCGTCCATAGCCAACATGGCTAGATAACACTCTCTGGCTGCCAACTGATCTCCTTGTGCTTGTCCAATTCCGCACTCCGTAGGGAATTTGACTGATAGATGGTAGGTAGATGTTACCGCCTTCCAACTGTTCAAGGTTGGTCTTCCAATGATGGCATTGTATGAGGATGAACAATCCACCACAAGGAAATTTACTTCCTTAGTTATCTGCTGCGGGTATGACCCTACTACTACAAGTAAGGTAATGGTACCTACGGGCTGCACTTTCATTCCTCCAAATCCTATCAGTGGTGGGCATGCTGGACGAAGCTGATCTCGTCCAAGCTTCATCTGCTGGAAGGCAGGATAATACAATATATCCGCTGAACTTCCATTATCCACCAACACCCTCCTAGTTCTGTAATCTGCTATGAGTAGGGTAATGACAATTGCATCGTCATGTGGATGATGAATTCTTTCAGCTTCTTCATCTGTGAAAGAAATGGTTGGCTCGTCCGTCCCCCTCGTCCTTGGTGATCGTCCAGAGAGTTGGACATTTTGCACCACTTTAAGATACGTCTTCTTTGATCTAGAGGATTGTCCTTCAAAAGTCCCTCCAATGATAACCCTTATTTCTCCGAGTGGGGCCGTGATGACTCTTCCATTTTTGCTTTCAATTTTTCATCTTTATGATCCCTTCCAACGAAATGCCTCAACTTTCCTTGTCTAATGAGATTCTCAATCTGTTGCTTCAAGTCATAACACTCGTCCGTGTCATGCCCATGATCCCTATGGAAGTGACAATATTTATTCTTATTGCGCTTGTTAGGATCTCCCTTCATCTTCTCTGGCCACTTCAAGGAAGGATCATCCTTGATTTGCATGAGCACTTGATCGAGTGGGGCATTCAAGGGTGTGTAATTTTGATTCCTTGCTGATGGGCCTGCCTTCCTGTTATCCCTGTCTCGATCCTTCTTATCTTCCGTTCGTCCCTTCTTTGGACGAGGCCCTTGATCAAAGTGACGCGGGGGGTTGACTTTCATTCTCTCAACTCTCTTCCTCTTCTTAGCTATGATGGCGTCTTCTGCATTCATAAAGTTTTGGGCTGAATGGACGAGTTCAGCCATGGATTGGGGCTCTTTTTCATACAACTTGTGAATGAATAAGTCTGAGTTAACCCCATTGTGGAAGGCTGCCAATAGTAGCTTGTCGTCCACCTCATCTACTGTCAGGGCTTCCCTGTTGAAGCGCGTGATGAAGGAACGCAGGCTTTCATTCTCTCCTTGCTCTATGGTCAGCAAACTGGACGAGGAACGTTTGTGTCTCTGTCCCCCAATGAAATTATTGACAAATAATTTGCTTAACTCCTCGAAAGAACTTACAGAATTCGGGGGTATTTTGCTGAACCATACTCGCGCTGGTCCCTTAAGGGTGGTAGGGAAGACTCTGCACATAATCTCGTCTGGAACCCCTTGGAGATGCATTGTGGTCTTGAAAGTAGCAATATGATCAAAAGGATCACGCGCTCCATCATATGAATCCAGGGAAGGCATTTTGAACTTCGGCGGCAGGGGATGCCCATTGATGGAAGCCGTAAAAGGGGAATCTGTTCGGTGAACCAAAACCTCAACGGGATTTGCCCTTCTCATGTTCTCCTTCATCTCGTCCATAACCTTCCTCATCTGATCCATTTCTTTCTCCAAATGTGGCACCCTTCGCGAAGTAGTGCCTCTTGATTGAGTCTCGGGCTCAACATTTCCCCCTCTGTCTTCTTGACTTTGGGATTGTCTCTCAGCATGTCCTTCACGGCGCTGCCTCTCCATTTCCCTAGTCAACTCTTGATTCTGGTGAGTTAACTCCGCCATAGCGGCTGCCATGGATTGCATGTGTTGGATGGAAGGCGACTGCATGACAAGCGCTGATTGGCGATCGCGATGGGGGTTGCTTGAAGCGTCTCTGCTTCCCTGATGGCCTGGACTTGTAGCCCTCGACCTAGTCCGAACCATTCAACCTTTTTTTCCAGAAAGCCAAATCGTAAAACAATTTACGCTCCCCACAGACAGCGCAAACTGATGATGGAAGAAATCAGTTAGTTGAACACTTCGGCTTCGGTGGACTACGGTGTTAGCAGAGGCCTGTAAAAAGAGAAAACAATCAAAGGGTGACTGGGGTGGACCGGCCAAATACCCTCCGATGGCAAAGTTAGTATCTTCTCTCAAATGGAGTTCCAACCTTTTGGGGGTAAGTCTCAGAGTTTTTTCATACCTTTGCATGGTTCAGACCGGTCCTTATATAGGGTACTTTGGGGCGGTTATTGGCTCAATAACTTCCCCCAGATTTTTGGAATCCGGACATAACTTCCTCAACGGTTATAGAAATCATAACCGCCGCTGGAAGTTACATACTTGGGAGGAATTGGCGGCGATGAACACGGGTCGATTAACCGCTCCAGAATTTGCCAAGTGTTGTGTGGTCGTCCATGTGCAATGCCTATGGACGACTCTTTGCCCAACTTGTGTGATCGTCCATGTGCTTTGCACATGGACGACCCTTCTCATCTGATTCCTTGAAGTCTTATTCAATTGATCAATATTGCAGGACTGGCTGTTTGGCTAACAGTTGATCATGGACGACATATTTGGACGAACCTTAGATGTGATTTTTGCTATCCCATCAACAGTTTTTTTGCTACAACTCTTACGTGATAGATTGTGATTGGTTACCCATCATTTACATATGGACTCACTTTTTTCTTCACCAATCACATTGCCATATCGCAATTGTGACTAAAAAATTGTGAAATAATTTGTGATCCTAATTTTTTTTTTTCTTCTTCTTCTTTCCTCTCCGTGTGTGTAGGCTACAGTATAGTTTTTATTTTTTTAAACAAAATAAAAATTTTACTCTAACATAATCTAAATGTATATGTGTATGAAATTCTCTCTTAAAGAGTTGAATCATTCATTATCTAGTTTGTTACAGAGTCGGATTAAGTTAACCTATAGCATAGTTCATCTTTTAATTAATTATGTGCATGATGTCAACCCCTCTTTCTCTCTCTCAAAATGTTTGGTCTTCCCTCCCCACACCAAATCGGCTAGCTCAAAAGAGATGGAGGGTGATGAATGACGATGGAAGGGTTGAGAATGGTGCTTGGCAATGGTGGTTCGATCCATTTGAGTTTTGGCTAGGTTTAATTGGTGTATGTTGCATTAGGTTTTTGGTTTTTGGTGAGTGATTGCTGGGTTTTGGGAATTAAGGCGATAGCGGCAGTGTTGTGGTGGTTGAGATGGGTCAATTGCATGACATTTTTGGGTATTTGTGGAAGTGGCTATTGGGTTTTGTTTAGTGGTGGCTGGCTGTGGTGCGACGGTTGCCGAATTCCTCCACCCACTGTCAACCTAGAGTAAGCATGAGGGTTTTTTTTTCCTGTTTTATGAGGAACCAACAAAAACTGAAAAAAATCTTAGTGTTTATTTCTTCTTCTTTTTTCCCTAAGTATTTGTTAAATTTGTAAGTACTGCCATTAAAAGTCAAGAATTATTATAGACAACACTAAAAAATTTGAAAAATAAAAATAAAAATAAAAAGAGGGAGGAGAATGGTAAAGAAGACTCAATGTAACAATCATCCACAAAGAAGACAAGTTCACTTTAGTTTAGAAACACTTTGTATCTGCTCCCTAAGGGTCCGTTTGGTTAGAGGAGTGGAAAAGTAGGAGGATGGAAAATATTTAGTTTTCCCTCTTGTGTGTTTGGTTGGACGGGTGGAAAAGTGGAAGGTTTTTTGTTTGGTTGAAGAGAAAAAAGGGAATGATAGAAAATGTAATTTATATAAATTGACTACTATACCTTTGTTACATAATATGTAAGAAATAGATTTATTTGTATTCATTAAATAATATAAAATTTACCACATCATATATATAAATTTTTATTATTATAATGTAAAAATTACAATAGTGTACATATAAATTTAATTGGGCAAAGGATTTTGTAACCAGCAACTTAATCAGGTCACATTGAAAAAAAAAAAAAAAAACAGAGAGAAGAGAACCTGGACCGCTGGACGTTGGTGAAGGTAAGATGAGAAGAGGCAAAAAAGTGATAAGAATGATTTGTGGTCAAAAGTCATCAGGTGGGGTAGGTGAGAGGGTCATCAGGTCATGAATGAGGGTAGGTGGGAGAGGGTATTTGTATAATAGTGCTGTGAAAGCACTTTTCCTCTCAGATTTTCCTCCCGATTTGGGAGGATAAAAAATGTGGGCCCGGGAGAGAAAACTTTCTCCCGGGTTTTCTCTCCTCTCAATTTTCCTTCCCCAACCAAACAGTGGAAAACAATATTTTCCACCCTATATTCCTCTCTCTATTTTCCATCCTCCTTATTTTCATCCCAAACAAACATACCCTAAGACATCACTCAAGTTTACAATACTCGAGTTTTCTTTATTTTCAAGACAAAAAGGCATTTGTCAATCATTTTTCGAAGGCATAGTCACCTATAAAATGGCATGTACAGGGTTCTTTCTATAAAGAAGGTACAATTGACAGGATATTGAGGATATTCCTAGCTTTAGTTCCTACAGATGTAAAAACCATGAAGTGCTTTTTTTCTTTTGGGAGAGGTAAGGAGGCCCTTTGTTGCTTCCTTGCACAATAACATTACAAAGACAGCGACACTCTAATGTCAGGAACTGGACAAGTATAGTTCATGTTGTTTACCAGCTGATATGTCCATCAAAAGTAATCCCGGCTAGCTTTAAAGTAACATATAAAAAAAATTTCAGGTTGGTATAGTTATGGCTGAAATGACTGTTGAACTTGAACCTATCAAAAGAAGAAAATAGCTTCTTATTTGGGAAGACAGAAAGCTAAAAAGGGTCAGGGTGGTCTCATACAGGTAAAAGATAGAAGTTAAAGGATTCTTGGAGAACAACTTGACGTGGTAATTTACCCATAAAATTAAATTACATAATACAAAAAAAATAAAAAAAATAACGGTCTCAAAAGGCTATGTGTTGTTTTATATGAATAAAGATAAATTACTTAATTAAACAAAAATGAAAATAAAAAAATTTTGTAAAAAAAGTTGAAGTTGTTATTTTATTTATTTTTATGTTTTTGTTTTATTTTTAATAACTTTTTTGGAGTATCAGGCTAGCTGTATTTCCAAGGAACAATAACTAGGTATCTAAATTCTGAAAACCCACTTAGATCAAGCTTGGGACGTCCAGGGGCGGAGGCACGTTGTTGGGTGGAGGGGCCATGCCCCCCCCCCCCCCCCCCCCAAAGTTCAAAATATTTCTATAATATAGTCTAAAACATTAGTTAGGGTCTTACAACTTAATAGTTGGCCCCTCCAAAATATATTGGGTCCCCCCTCCCCCCTCCCCCCCCCCAGTATGGACTTTACATTTAAATAGTTTAAATCTCACCTAAATGTCACTTGGGTTTCTTACTTTTTTTACTTTTGTCTAACCTATGCGTGCAAGTGTGAAAACGTGCACTATGCAACACCAAACTTTTTTTTGTTTTTCTTCTTAATAGCCCATGCAGCAACACACTAAAAGTCCACTGAAAACCCATGATCATGAGAGGCAAAGAAAAGAAACTCACTGAAAATGTGTACTGGGCTTTAGTGATTTCTTCTTCTTCTTCTTCTTCTTCTTCTTAATCTTTAAACTTCACCCTTTACTTCTCTTCATCATCATCATCATCATTTTTTTTTTTCAAAATTGATTTGTTTTCTTTTGGGTTGAATTTTGGTGCCAAATAAGTTGTTCCAAATTCCAATAGTGATTTGTTCATAGAAGATGCTTTGGGTTTGTTGCAGAGAGAAGATATATATTTTTCTAAAATTTCCCTTTCACTGTAGAATCTTCTCAAGTTATGTATAATGATTTTAGTAAATACATATGCTATACATAGTATTAAAAATATATATTTTATTTACTTAAATTTTCAATTGTTTGTTATGGTTGATTAAGACTAAAGATATTTTTTTTTATTGTGCTTAAAGGAATAGTTAAATATAGGAAGTGAAAGACATACATTAGAGGGATTATTAATTAACGTAAAATTATATGATTTTTTCTAGATTTATTTTTTAACCATTTTATTAAAGATTAAGGAGATGCATGATAATGGATGATTTTATTCAATGAAAGATCATTTTCAAGCATAACTTTGATAGGAGATGCTAAATTCTTCATTAAAATATTGTGTACATCTTTATAGCAAAATAAATAATTTTTATATATTCATTTGAGGTTAGAAATATTATATTTTTTTTAATTTGATAATTTTATATATATAATATATTTATAAAATAACGGCTAATAAATGAATATATAATCCGGCCCCTCCATGTGAAAATTCCTAGCTACGCCTCTGGGTACGTCTCCCTTTATTTCACAGACTTTTGATGGCAACACTGTCCATCACAATCTACAAATTCCTTCCCACCCAATAAACCAACCCAACCAACAGTCCCTTTAGACTCCTCTTACGCTCCTCCCTCTCTCACAACTTCTCTTTTAAGTTTGGATGCTACCTCATAACTCCTCTTAAATTCTTCAAATTCATTCATACTCCTCTGTTGATCACTACTTCTCTCAAATCCATTTAACACAAAGAACCAGCTTTCTCTCAAACTTTCTCCCAGCATTCTATCAAATCACATAAATCCTTAGATCTATTCTTCCCTTAACCTCGCCTCAGCTGCTCGCCTAACCCTCATTAATCCTTATAATTCCTCAGCCATAGCTTATTATATATGGAACTTTCATATACAAGATATTCTTCAGCTGCAATCATGTTGGACACTATAGTCACTATGAGTTGTTTTTCTCTTCAACTTGTTGATTGAGATTTAACTAGTTTATAATAGTGTTGAGAGAAACAAAGAGAAGAGAATAGAGAAGAAGGAACAAAAGAAAGTCCGTGAAAACTAAAGAGAAATCAATGGTAAGTAGAGAAAGTTTTCTCTCTCTTTAAATAAAATAGTATACTTTGACTGTATAACTCAATGAGTCATCACTTAAAAAAAAACACATATACACAAACCAAACACATATTTCTCATTATAAAAACTTTAAAGTTGTGTTTTTACAATACTTTTTAAACCACAATTTTCATATTATTTTGAATATCGATATTTAAATACCCCTGCCCCAAAAGATCCATGAAGATCTAAAATGCTTCTATGGAAAATTGCATTACCCAGGCCTTGAATAGGAGATGGCCTTAAGGTGATCTTAGCTGTGCACTTTGCGATCACCGCACTTGAGCATCTCTGTAAAGTTGTGATTTACAACTATGTTTTTTATTGGCTTTATTCCATGACAAAATGTGTTGTAATTACTTTATTTCATCTCCTTGTATTTTGTGGGATTTAATTGTATTGGGTTTAGTATCAAGTTGGTGAAGACTCAAGCTTTATTGAAGTTCAGTGGATCTCGCGGGTGTGTCGCTGGAAGCTAAGCCGCGAAAGAGCCATGTGAGAAGCACATGACTGGAAGCTGAAGAGTCATGCCAGGATGTCATTTTCGCGATTGTATCGCGGGTAAGGCCTTCCCGCGAGACAGTCGCGAAACATTCTGCCTGGAGGTTTTTTAAGAGTGACTTTCTTACCCTTCACCCATACTATATATACCCTCATTACCCACAAATGTTAGTGAGGCTATTCAGAGAGAAAAACCCTAGATAGGTT
The DNA here is from genome assembly GCA_019022515.1 of Quercus aquifolioides. NCBI lineage: Eukaryota > Viridiplantae > Streptophyta > Magnoliopsida > Fagales > Fagaceae > Quercus > Quercus aquifolioides. Next base: position 55,042,551 of record CM032330.1, read on the forward strand.
TTCTACAACACACACACCCTCTTTTGAGAGAGAGCTACTCCTCCTTAGTGAGAAATCATTGTAGCCTCTTCTCCATCCCTCTCCCATTATCATACCTTGAGAGGAGATTTGTACCCAAACACAACCCACACCTATTCAGAGTGTAGAGAGTGTTTTGGAGTTGCTGGGAAGCATTGGAAGAAGCCAAGGATGGCAGATGCAACATGGAGCTTGTTGCGGGATCCGGAGAACTAGGACAAGACACGGTTCCGAGAAGCCTTGTTGGAGTAGGAGCTTGGAGGGCTTAGGTACATCGGGTAGATTAGGCTTGGAGGGTCTCTTGCTTACTCATGTATCCCAACTGATTGTCTAGTGGATCGATTTCCGCTTGGAGGGCGGCGGAGAGGTTTTTCGCCGAGTTCTTCGGTTTCCTCTTCGAAAACACGTCTCGGTGTTTTCTGTGTTTGCATCCTTCTTCCCTACTCTTGTTCATTTCATTATTACTGCTGTGTTGCTTTAATTATGGATTAGAGTAGTTGTCTTGCTTATACGCTTGTATTTACACTATTCCGCACTTAGTATTAAGTTAGTATAAAATCAACCAAGCCGTAATTTTAATTGGGGGTCTAAACAGCTCTTGTGTTAATCAACACGTTTTAGAGCTTTCAATCTCATTATTGCATTTCTCATACACTCTCGCCACATGTTATTTCACAGCTTGGCCCATCAACCTTTCAAAGTTAGGATATATGAATACAAATGATATTGTGAAATGCTTGACATATCCATCTAGATCTTTGAAAATACCAGACAAGGAAAGAAAAATTTTCACATTGTTTGCCTCTATTCTTATAGACAATATCTAGAGCGTTCGAAACCAATTTTTTATTTTTTTTCCAAGTACCTCTTCAAACTCTAAACATACATCTTAGGCAATCAATAAATCCTACTACGAACACCTCGCAGCCTGGTTTGCAATGAAGTTCACCCTGGCTTCCTCTTGGCTGGATGAAGATTAACTTTGATATCGCTATTAGACTTGGTTTCTCCATAGCTGCCGCAGTCTTCGCTTAATCATCCTTGTTGCCTCCCTCTGATTCCTAGATTGGTGAAGTTCATGCAGCACTTTTGGCTCTCAAGTTAGCAGTTCATCATCAATTGTCTTTTTGTATTATTTGAAGGTGATTCTAAACTTGTAATTGAGGCTCTCCAACAACCCTCACCTCCAAATTTTCTTATTCCTTTCAAGCCTACTGTTTGGGCTTCCATTAGTTCCCAATCCTGTTGGGATTTTTGTTATTGTATCCAAACATATTAATTATTTGGCCCACAATATTACCAGTTGAGCTACTCACTATAAATGGGATGGGCCCATAAACATCTCTTCTCTTCCTGATTAGGTCTCTTTCTCGAGTTCTAAAAATAGAGCTAAATATATCTTTTATATATAATAATATTTTTTTTTTTAAATTTAATATTCTAGCATTGTGTCATTGAATAGTTTTTTATCCTTTTAAAATTTAGGGCAATTCTTACATGGTTCCAGAGCACTGCTCCAAAACTACATAAGTTTTTTCTTAAAATTTGTGTGATGATTGCTCTATTCAATATCGAAACATTTATCTTTGTAATTCATGTATTTTTTAGGTCAAATTTCTAGGAACCACGGGTGAAGGTGTGGGTAGGAGGTGCCATTGGGTAGAAAGGCAATTGGCTGCTCTTTGTAATGCCTATTTTCCTCAATTTCCCTCTAACCAGTTCTGTGTCACGTAAAAGGACATGCTAGTTTGCCACTGGAGGATAAAAATAAGAAAATTTATCCAGCAAAAGAAACAAGTGCAATTGTCAAAATAGTGAAGAAGAGATAGGAAATACAAAGCCGAAGGATAAACAGTGAAGCAACACCAGAGAGAGAAGGACAAGGCAGTTCAGATTTGAAAAGGAGAGAGCTTCTATAAAGCTGTGTGGGAGCCTGGGAGGTATAAGGTTCCATAGAAGAAACGCAGAAAAATGATGCTTCATGCTTTTGATGTTAACAATGATTTCCTAGTTACAATATTCTCTTCCTTATATTTCCAGCTGAAAATACCAGCTACTCCTTGCGCATGGACTTGAGAGTTGAGACATGGTAGACCAAGCCCTTTTATTTAGATCCTTCTTCTCCTAAGCATTCATTAAGGGCCATTTCATTAAAAAAAAAAAAAAAATTCTTGGAAACAAAGGGGAAAACAAAGAGACAAGAATACTTAAACTGAGTTAATTCTATAACCAGGAAAGCTAAAGCTAAAATCTTGATTTAGACTGAAGCACCTGAAAAACAAGAGCCTGGGATTAGGTTGTCTAAATTCTCAGCTTTGATGCATAAAAAGTAAAACGCGTGGCTGAATGTGACAGCGCCTAAAAGTAATAGTGATGCGAGAAGGTGCTCCCACATCGATAGCGGAGAGAAGAGCGCGAGGCCTACTTGACTACAAAAGGAGAGGGAGGCGGAGGGGTATTCTCATCTTTGCGCTTGGGGCAATGACGCAGCTAGTGAGGTTCTAACCGAGGCGCGTCTATTGCTGGTTGAAAACTATTTCCAAACCCCCTCTTAGGCCTAGGTTCAGCCTAGGCCTTCGAGAATTTCTGGAAGGGCTCCCTTTGGGGTAAAGCCCTACAATTCTAGTTCAACATTTTTACTGTTTTATTTGGATTTTCATGTATATAATGAAATTGTTTAAACACTACTATTTCTGTAAATGCGCTAAACTTGCCTATTGGATCTTCAGGTGGGAAAATAAGAATGTAATATTTTGTGAAAGTAACTAAAACGTAAAAATGGAAAATTAAAATTTTTCAATATAGGAAAGAATTTTGTTTAGATTCACTCTATGAGTAGATAGTGACAACAAAAATCGTTATTTTCTCCATCGATATAAAATTCATCTTGCCATTTCTTCTTTTTGGTCTTTATTGATTTTATATACTCATCATCATCCCACCGGTCCTACCAAGGCTTGCTTACTTAAACCTCCACAAGCAAAACCGGTGTACATCGGATACATTCATAATTCTACATACATATTGTTACAGGATTTGTACACCATAAAGAATAACACATACATAAAATTATTATTCCAACAAAGGGAGAATAATTTATAACAAAAACCGATTCTTAAATAAAGCCTTTTATAGTTTTATATTACAAATTGCCTAGTCAAACTCATGTGCCTAAAGTGAACCCCCAACCAAAACTACACCCCAAAACCAAATCAAGGCTCATTGCCCAAATCAAACTCATGCCTAGTCAAGAATGACTCCAAACCCTTAAAATCATATACAATGACCAAAACCAACCAATTTTGTTTACTTTTGTCGAGTGCACTAAATGAGACAAGCGTTCAAAATTGATCATTTGTTTCTATTATATCGGATTCAATGCATTGAAATACTAGACTCAAGCTAAATTCTCTAAATAAACCCAAACTATAGCACCTTTACTCACTTCACTTTTGCCAATCACATTGAAACCCTCAACCATCAATTAAGAAACCACATGTTAAAAAAAAAAAAAAATCAATTAAGAAATCACACCCAATCAACTTACGATGCCACCCCATCACTAAATCAAGATCACATTCAAGTTGATCTTGCTACTACCTTTCAAATCTCAAGTTGCCACCATTGGCCAAGCATCATGCCATTAACGCACCTGAATTAAGCTCGACCTTCTTCTACAAAGTGGAAGTTCCGCTTGCAGTGGAAGAAAAGAAATATATATATATTTTTAAGGAGGTTTGGGTGGGTGGGTAGAAAGACAGAAAAAAAAAAGGGGTTATCACTATTCAAAAAGTTTGCAACTGTGAAAACACAAAATAGAAAATACCCTTAAATCATTTTGGTGTTTTCTAAAAACTGTTATACACAAATATTTTTGAGTACTGGTTTTTAAAATTTTAAAACAAAAAAAAAGTATAATTTGAGTTCTGATTAGCTTGTTTCTTTTTGCATTTTAACTTAGTTACTTATTTTCTATATTGATTTTTAAAGCCTCACTATTTTTAGGTACAATTGTATTTTTGTCAACTTTTAATTAGTAAATTTTAGCAAAAAATAATCCAAACTTACATTCAAACGCTTTAAACAAACTTATTTATTTATTTATTTTCAGTTTTAAAAATAGAAAATAGTTCTTCAAAGACTTGAAGGGCAAAGAAACTCAACTAAGATGCCAACGTTAGTGTTAGATGTAATCCCATTAGCTAGAACTTTGATACAAGTAAAGCTAAGAAGCATTTAAGCCTTTACTTATCCTCTAACTACCTTGAAAAGTTAATCTAATTTTTCCCGATTTGAAAAAAAAAAGTATGGTTAATTTAATTCAAATAATGATCAAGGTGTCTCTACTAGAGAAAGAAATGCCAAAAAAACTCTATAAAAATTATAATTAGTTCTATACCCAATACAGTTTATGTGGGGTTCATCCTTCCAATTACATAGGTATGGTAATAAATCGGAGTTTAGTGGGTTTTTCGAATCAATCCAAGCCTAAGTTAGGGTTTGAGATTTTTTTTTTCTTTTTTGGGTTTTTTTTTAAAACCCATTAAGGGTGGGTAAAGGTTGGATTTCATACTTTAGGTATCTAAATTTTACATTTAAAATAATAAAAGAGACATATTATTAATTTATTTACACAAAACTAGATTATCAATAACAAAGTAAGGGGTATTTTGGTTTTTAATAATTTTTTGAATAGTTACAACTTATGTGATGTAAATCAATTTATAATGTTATATTTTCAGTATTTTTAGTGATTGCAACCATATGAATTATCATGACAATTGGATAGTTATAATGTTTGATTATGTTTCAATTATATATTATTAGTACTTAGATTTAATTCAATACTTATTTTAAATATTCAATTTTAGCTCAACTTTCTTTTTCTTTTCTTTTTTTTTTCTTTTTTTTTTTTTTTTTTGAGAAAGAATTTTAGCTCAACTTGATCTCCCCCTATTTTCCCAAAAAAAAATAAATAAATAACTTGACCCAATTTTATTTATTTTTAGGCATATGAAAACAGGAAATGCTTATTCCGACCCTTTGAATTGTTGTTGACTTCTTGTTTTAAAAGCTCGACTAGAAAGAAAGAAAAGCGTTTCAACTTGTTTTTGATTGATGATAAATCCTGAGCCTAAGGTTACCAAATCCCCAAATATTACACTATAAAAGTAGTTTCCGAAACTGTAAAATACTCCATTCTCTTCCTCACTCACACAATTGTATTCTTCACATTCTCACTCAGGTACATCTCTCTCTCTCTCTCTCTTGGGATTGCAAAAAGATTAGGGCTTTGTCTTGTTAATTACCAAACTCATAAATTCCCACAATTTCTGAGTAATTTAGCTTCTGTTTGGTTCATGTGACATCGAGGGGAAATAAACTTAAAGGTTAGATTAGGGGTGTGCAAAAAATCGACGAACCAAAAAAACCGGCCGAAACCAACCGAATTGTTGCCAAATTTTCAGTTCGGTTCGGGTTCGGTTTTGAATTTTAAAAACCAAAAATATTCAGTTCGGTTTTCAGTTGCAGGTTTGAATGCACCGAACCGACCAAAACCGAACCGAATTATATTATATTATAATTTATAATATATTTTATATTATATATATATATATATATAAGGTAAAAGACGTATCTGGCCTTCAATGCTAACATTGGGCCTTTTTTTTTTTTTTTCATAAACATTGGGCCTTAGGCTATTTAAAACCCATTAACCCATTAGATTAACTAACTAGCTGCGTTAGATCTTTCTTTACATATCCTTTGTATGGTTCCATAGAAATGAAAATTTAACTCAATTTGACGTTTTCCACTATTGATCGACTAAAGTGGAGCCATTTTTAACATAAAGACTTCAACTTTATTTTCCCTTTCTTTTCTCGGTAACCAAACAGGTACCTACGGTTTCAAATTTCAATTCATTATCTTAAAAATTTTATTTAGTTTTAGGTGTTTCATCGATTGGATTGATGATCTAGGGTTAAGTTTCCATAAATTTGATAAATTCTGATTGAAAAATCGAACTTGTTAGTAGATTGTGTTTTAGATGGATTGGCAAGGGCAAAAGCTAGCGGAGCAGCTGATGCAAATTTTGCTATTGGCATTCGCTGCTGTTTCTTTCGGGACTGGCTATGTATTGGGATCTTTCCAGATGATGATGCTAATATACGCTGGCGGTGTGGTTCTCACCACATTGGTGACAGTCCCCAATTGGCCTTTCTTCAATCGCCACCCGCTCAAGTGGTTGGACCCCAGCGAGGCCGAGAAGCATCCCAAGCCGCAACAGCAGCAGGCCGTGAGTTCGAAGAAGAAACCCGCTAAGAAGTAGGTCAGTTCGACTGATCTATCTTAGTATAAGCAAATTTGCTAGGGGTTGAAAATCGATGTTTTTGTGACGTTTATTTTTCCTTCCTTATGTGGATAATACAGTGTACTTGATTGCCCTGAATTTTGGACCTTGAGACAATGGGTAGAAAGAATTTTCTTTTCTTGGTTTTGATCAGCTTCGCTAGTCTTTTATGTTTACTGATTTACTACTATTTCTCTTTTTATTTTGCCTTCCTCTTAGTCAAATTTCTGAGAAAATTTTAAATTTGCTCAAGTGATGATATATCTATGTGAACAGCGATGCGAATGATTGAGTTTCCATTGAAGATTTGATCACCATTGTAGTTGAAATATGATGACGGATGGATGGTATTATTGAATTAATTTGTGTTGGATTTATGTTATAAGATTTTATATCTCTCTACTCAGTTCAAAGTTTAGACTTTGGATGTTGGGGTTAGTTATCAATAATACATGTGGTTGACCCTAACTAATCTACAGAGGCTAGGTAAATTATTGATAGGGAGTCTTAACTTGCCAGTGAGCTCTAATGCAATTGGCCAAATATAGTGAAGGGTTAGATTAGGGTTTAGGACCCACCAAATGCATGTCTAATATAGGGCGTCTAACTCTCCAAAAGGAAATGCCCCCCTTTGAGCTTTGCTTGCAATGATGTTGAGTCATTTAGAAAGAAGATGGTATCCGTATCATGAGTCATCTACTAGGAGGATGTGGTATGTGCCTTTTGGTACTTAGAAAAGTAGTGAAGCCTAAGTAAACAATGATGACCCAAGGATGCTTGGTGGCTGTGTAACCTGTGTTTACTCATTCCTCATTGCCTTATATACTTGGCCAAGATTGGATGATTTGAACATATCAAATTGACAAGTATGGTAAATGATGGATTCTTGCTTTTCAAAGGTGCAATATATTCTTAAATTTTTTTGTGCTAGGTATTCCCCCCATGGGCTGTCTAATGTTGCCAGAGATAGTTGTGCTCCTAGAGACAACTCCTATCGGTTTTGGGTGTTTTTATTGTAAGTTTAAGTCTAGCTAATTTTTTGGATGAAACCTTGAAGTGCATTCATTTTATGAAACACCACGAATTGGATTATTGCTGTGGTTTGTTCTCTTGTCTAGTGGTTAGGTTTTTGCTATCTTAACATGCGTATAACTGCAGATGTTTAATTGTGTCACAAGTTTGTATGTTGAGAACCATCTGATGGCTATTGAGCTTCTAAATCTGGATGCCATGCCCATGTGGCTAGTTCTTGCCCTTTGTGCTGTAGAAGAATGATAGATAGTCTGTAGATTAATGACACTGGTAGTAGCCATGCGAACACCTAGCTTTGGAGAAATTTTGCTGTGTGCTTGTTGGTGGGTTTGTCATAAACTCCTCTGGGTTGACAATGTCATTTTTCTTGTCATACTTCTCTCTGCTTGGCATGTAACGGGCATGGAACATGTTTTTCGTGCTGACAATTAAGACGGATCATTCTGTCTCTAGCCAATCAACAGTTATAAAAATGGAAATGATTGGACCTTCTGTTCCAGGAGTAATAGCCTTCGTCTAATATGTGCTATCATATTAATACTGTTTACTCATTTTATGAAAACATTTTTCTTTCCCTTCCTTCCCCTCTGGGGGTTGGTTCTCAGGGCATGGAGGAAGCCAAGGGGAAAAAATAGTGTCAAAACAGTTGCATTTGATTCTAGTGCAAGGTCATTAGGTCAAGGGAATTACAAATATACACATCTACTTTATTATTTAAGTTAATTTGCTTTTCTTTTTAAAATCTGAATGGAGGAAGCCAAGGGGGAAAACAGTGTCAAAACAGTTGCATTCCATTCAGTGTAAGGTGATTATGTCAAGGGAATTACAAAATATACACATCTACTTGTTTTCTAAAGTTAATTTGCTCTTCTTTTCTAAATCTGAATGGAGGAAACCAAGGGGGAAAACAGTGTCAAAACAGTTGCATTTGATTCTAAAGTAAGGGGCCTAAGGGCATTAGGTCCAAGGGAATTACAAAATACATACACATCTAGTTGTTTGCTAAAGTTAATTTGCTCTTCTTTTCTAAATCTAAGCTTGTTGGTTCATCACTTTTTTGCTTACCTTGCTAAGGAATGGCTCTGGTATAATGAAACCGAGTGTATTGTCAATTGTGTTTCAAACTGTTTGTATATGCAATTGAGGTGTTACATAACTTGCATTTTCAAGAGTTTTGTTACAATCAGTTGGTTGGGAGTTAGTTACTAGTTACGGTTAGAAGTTGTTACATTCAAATTAGTTTCACCAACTTCTAGACCACCTTGTATAAACACTGGGCATAGGTGATGAATATCAATAAGAAAACCAGTCATAAGCCTTGGATAACAGTTTTTGATTTCCAGCCATGAACCGGACAGTCTTTGAGATTTTATTGGCCAAGCTTAAGCAATTTGAGGACTTAACGCATCCTGAGGTCCTATATGCACAGCAAATTGGCTTCACGAATGTTGCTTAACATCCCTGAAAACCAACTTTCACAACGCAAACAGAATATATATACTTTCACAATGCAAACACAAGGGAGTATGTTATACTAGTGTTTAGTACTCCGCACGCAGATGATAGAGTGTTCTCTTTTATTCCGGCGACTCCTGTGAAAAAACTGTGTGCAGGAATGAAATTCATAGACCCATACTAAAGTCCTTGTTCGCATCCAAGGCAAGTATGTCCAAAAATCTTGATATAACTGTACATTGCCTTCAACTGAGGCGTTACATGCAAAATTCCCATGCTTGGTAATCCACACTTGTGGGGGTATACTTTCGTGTAAGATTGATATTAAATGCAATGGTTACGCAAAATAAGATATGGCAAAATACAAAATCACCCTCTAGGATTTCAATTCTTCCTTATAACTTCCCGTAAGATTTTCATATCTGCCAAATTGACATAGACTAACTTTTGTTCTCTTAGGGGACAGAAAATTCACATGACCATTACATTACCACATTAAGAAGATTCACCAACTGTTACATTACCACATTAAGAAGATTCACCAACTGATTTGTGTCAGTTTGCCGGATGTGTAAACTTTAGAGAGTTCTAAGAAAGAATTGAAACCCGAGAGGTGTTTTTGCAATTGACCCAAACCCATGTAGTGTTTTTGTATTTTGAGCCAATAATAAATCTCCCAATCACCCAACCCAGAAAAAAGAAAAAAAAAACGGAGGGTGGCAAGTTAAATAATTGCATGTGACATTAAAAAGTGGCATTTGCCCGTGCCAACCCCCAAATGTTATAGCAATTGTTATCCCCAAAAGACAAAAGGTTAAACATCCATCGAGGCATGGACCCCATAACATTGAACTCCTGAAATTTTGCAAACAAGACTTGTTCAAGAATGGTTCATCAAAATATAGAAGGCTTTAAAGATGCATATACAACGAACTGGACAGATGCAAGATCTGCATTAAAGATCAAGCATGAAAAGGTGAACATTGCATTAGTTGATTAGCTTTACATGTCAAATCTGATTAGCTGCCATCAAAAAAAGATTTTGCCTCCAGCTAATCAGAAAGTGAAATCTAATTAGTCTCTCACTAGCCTGTACTGGTAAATTCAGTTTAACCACCAAGAAAAAAAGGGCTAAGAAATTTATTATTTACAGTATAAGATGAGCGGCAGTTAACTTCCTACTGATTTTCCTTCATTGCCCTCAGAATCGGATCATTTTCCATATCTAAGTTGTCGTCATCATCAAGCTCATCCAACCCATCTAGTATTGACTGGTTGATGCTCTTACGAGATTTTCGCCTATGCTTCTTAGGCTCCAAACGTGGTTCCGCTTGCTTAACACCCATTTCTCCTACCTTAAACCTGCAAACAAGATGACTCATTTGGAATAACTAACGAAACTAGTAAAATTTGTGAAAAGTATGAACATACTGGTAACAACCAAGCAGAAATACAAGTACAAGACGAATTAACACCATAGCAAGAGAGAACTAAAGAAATAATAGAAAATCCATTAGCGTTTTATTTATCTATTTTTGTAGTAGTAAGTTATACACACACCCGAATCCCAATGCTTCTTGAACCAACAATCTCACCCTCCATCCCATTATTATGGGAGAAGGAAGTTCCAGTTGTGCCATAGCTCATAGGCAGAAATTCCATTATAGATAATTCACATTAATTCAATAAATTTTTCACACTTTTTAGGACTAACAAAAACTTTGATCATTATCAGGTTGCTCCTGCACCTTTCTTAACAAAACTGATTAGAGAATAAACTCAGAAGGCTTAATTACCCAGAAATTTTTCCAGGGTTGAGTTTTTCACACCAGATAGATATTCTATGTACTTATCAAAAAAAGATAGATATTCTATGTACATTAAACTAATAAAAAGTCAACCTATCAAAAAATACTAACCAAAAGGCTACATGAAGACCCATACAATACAACTGTTTGACAAAAAAAAAAGTGATGAACAAACTAATGGTCAAATAAAATGCCAATGATCATAATGGTGGAGCCTCTGGCCAGTATTTTTCAGTCACAATGATCGTTACAAAATGCTCTAGAGGAGGTTTTTACACAATAGAATCAAACTTAATAGTTGAGCAGGTACCAATATGACAAATGCTCGTTAAACTCACTCCATGTACAATTTGAACATACCTTACATCACCCTCTCTTTTGGTTCCAAATGTCCTCAACTGGAATTCCTCCCTGATTCTGATCTCATCAAGAAGTTGGAAATAGTATGGGTATCTTTCCCATTCCCCTTTCACAACACACCCTGGTTCACCGAGATGCAAGCAATTATTGAATGAACATTTTGTGGGCTCATTGTCAATGAGCATCTTCCGGATCTGAAGCGAGTAGTTAAGAGAAGCCATTAGTTGAAACATACATGTCAGATCAGGTTCAGCATTTGATTCGAAAGAGAAGAAGAAAACTAATCTAAACGAATCAAATGAGGTACATAGTGTCTCACAAACAGCACAGACCTCAGGGAAAGCTTGGGCAAGGGATTGTTTTGTTACTTTCATCAAACTAGGCTGGTTAAATCCAGGAGTATCAGCAAGATAACCCCCTCCTGATAATGGAAGCAAAGAAACATGGCGAGTAGTATGCTTCCCTCTGCCGCTTCGAGTTGAAACTTCCCCAATACGCTGTTCCTCAAACCACTTGCTGCCCAGAATCTGAAAGAAGTACATTAACAAAAGGTGGAAAACATACCAAGATCACAAGCAAGCACAAAAAGAAGGTATTAAGAAAATGAAGATATGAAGCAGAAAGATATCAAACCTACAGGATCAAACCAATTATCCCCTTCTTCTGCATCAGAAGCATGGTGGCTGCTTCTCAGAGTATTAATCAGACTAGACTTCCCAACTCCACTTGGACCAACAATTACAGTTGTCTGATCTTTCAAAATAAATGCAAGAGCATCAAGCCCAGATTTGGAGTCAACACTGCAAAACACTGGTTCATAGCCCCAACTCTGTAGCCTAGTCTTCCATCCAACTAGTGTCTGCACACACCATCAAAGGCTAATAAAATTCAGACAAATAGCTGGAAAAGAAAAGAGAATGATGAACAATTTTTAGTAACAGGAGAGCAAAATATGTAGCCCGCTGAGAATGTTTTCACATTCAGAACAAGTTCTAGAGATAGTAGTGGCTTCATAAAAGAACTTTTAGAAACTATATATTGAGAAGTCATTAACCAAAGCAACAGATTAGGGATTGCAAAAATTCCCCATCCTATTAGCCCTGCACTGCCCCATCCCACCTCACTCAGGTTTTCCCCCGTCCCAAAGAGATGATGGGGCGGGGACAGATTTTGCTCGGGCCGCCCTGTCTTGCCCCATTCCACCCCGAATTTGCATATATTGTACATATTCTAATCCCATCATCTCCAAAACACTTGTAGTCTCCCACTTTTGGCACTCTCACGACTACCCATCCCCTTTCCCTCTGTCAAAATAACTTCAACCCGCCCTACTCCCTCCCGGAGAGGAGAAGGGAAGGGAATGGGGCACCCCTGATTCAACACCACCCCACCCCGCTGCCATCATACAACCAAGGTTTCACAGGTTTTCAACTGAAGAACTATATTTAGCACTTTTGCCAAACTACTTGCATTTAAAAATATATATATTAAAATTAAAACCTCCAAGAACAAATATAAGCCTAAACTCAGTGAAGCATCAAGGACAGCATTACTTATAAAATTTTCTCTTCTAAATCGCGATTCAAAGCTAAAACCTAAACTAAAATGCAATGCAACTGTTATATTTTTCACACCTGAAATGAACAAAGTTACAAAAACCAACTAAGACTAAGCTAATTAAAAACCTAACCTCTTCATCCACAAGCTCCGACTTGTTCAATGCAAGCGTGAGCGGAATTCCAGTGGACTCAGCCTCAACAAGAAACCTAGTGAGCGCAAAAGGCTCGAGCCGCGGCTGCTCCAACGAGAACAGCACCAAGAAATGGTCCACATTTGCCATCGGAGGGTCCAAAATCTCCGAACTCCTCTGAAACACATTCTCAATCATGCCCCTCCGGTCCACCCAATCAATGGACCCAACCAGCACCTTGTCCCCAACCAACACTCTCCTCTTTATCTTCTTCAGCACCGCCCTCACCACGCACAGCAACTCCACTCCGATTCCAAAACCTTCCGGCGGAGCCACGTCGGCGGTTCTAGAAGGTCCGGATTGGACGATGACGCGCATGAAGTTGGCCTGGGCGGCGGCGACGGTGCCGATGGCTTGGGATTGGGAGAGGGGAGGGGCCTGTTCGGGAGAGAGGATTGGGGCCAAGGAGGAGTAGTCTTTGAAGGTGTGTTTGGCTCTAAGGAGATTCTTGTTCGGCGGCGGCTTCTTCGAGACGTTGTTAGGTTTTTGCTTTTGTTGTTGTTGTTTGGCTGAGATTGTGAAGCATCGGAGAGTCGAGAACCGGTAGAGGAGGTTGTTGTGGTTGGAGGTGAAGAGAGAAGTGGTGGTCGGTGAAATGGCGCGGTGGCGGATGAGTGAAATGGAAGCGATCGGCATATGGTGTTGTTTGGTTGCAGAATTTGGATGGAAAGTCTTTGTTTTCGGAGTGTGATTCTGTTCTATTCGGGGGATTTTGGAATTTGGATAGGAGAGAGAGAGAGAGAGAGAGAGAGAGAAAAGAGCAATGAGTAGTGTCAGTGAGAGAGAGTCATGAATTGGGTATTTTGTCCATTTCTGTTAGAGCAGTAGTAGAACTTTAGAAGGCGTGGAGGAAGTGAAATAGATTTTATATTATAAATGGAAATGGAAAATTAATTGATGAGGATGCCACGGCAGCAATTGGAAAGAAAAAAAAGTTTACCTTTTGGAGGGAAAGTTTACCGCTCACCGGCAGTGTCTTGAGACTGAGAGACTCTAGAACTTGTTTGGAAAAGGCCCAATGATTTTAAAAGACCGACCAGTTTATCTCAACCAAAAAAACAAAAACAAAAAATGCCTAGGCCCAATCAACTACAAAGGATAAATTGCGGAAGGAAATGAAGCTATTTAAGAACAAGGCCCAAGCGGTTAAGGTGAGCTTCATTACGGACTGCACAATGCTAGAAATAGAATAGTGCAAATTTTACTAGGGGAAAAGTTAGGAAGAAGTTTAGCAAATATTAAATATAAATTTTTTATGGGTAAAGAAAAAATAATTAACTTTTTTGACATCTTTTTATATTTCTTAAGAAAGTATTATCAAAACTTTCTTAAAATGGTATATTACCAAATACCCTAAGAATACTCGTTAACATTACATTTTTACTAATTACTATTTATAAATTAATGTGTTATCAATCATGTGGAGGACCAAATTTGCTACACTTGCTTTGGACAGATACCACAACTAATTTGTATGTGAAAGTAGGGGAATAGCTTACAATGAGAGATCCCAAAAGGGAAAGAGCTAGAGGATCAATGGTGGAGCTGGTTTATAACCTATAAAGACACATTTTTCAGGCTACTCAACGTGGTCTTTGGTTGCTAGAAGTGCATGCAATGACTGAATGAGATTTTGTGTTTCCCTAATTCCCCAAAACTCCCTTTCTCTCCTGTTTTCCCTCCCCAAAAATGTCCAACCCCTGATTTCTCCAATCTTGCCCCCTTTATACTCTTGAGTGAGTGGATTAGTAATGATGAGAATCCTCCACCTTTGCATGGTTCCCACTACCTCTTAGAATCGTAATAGGAATTTAAGTCTAGTTCACTATTTCGACATATCAAATATATAATCAGGAGATAGGGCCTTCCTAACACTGTCAGTCTGTCACTATGGCAATTTCTTTGTAACTTGTGTCATGCATTGAGGCCTGTGCCCCGATGGTGAACTTCCCCAAGACATTATATCTCTTTGGTTGAGTTCCACCAACCAGATCTCCATGGGAGGGATAGTATGGGTGGTTAGATGCTCCTTAACATGATTATTCATGTTGTGGACCTATTTCGACCTCTTCTACACCATCCATTGGGCCCTAAGCCTCTAGACATCGGCCCAATCTTAGTCTAGGCCGACTAACGCCCATGCACAATATTAATGACCGCCTACAAATCACAAAAAGGTAACTCTAACGTTTATTTATTTTTATATGTTTCAAATGCACATATCATATTCATTCTCACGTCAAATTGATGTTAAGGCTTCTAGAAAGGCACTTGCTGAAATGATTATAATTGATAAGTTGCCTTTTAAGTGCGTTAAGGGGTATGGGTTCAAAAAATATGTAATTACCTTACAACCTGAGCTCTGTCTAAAGGATATTCCATCTTGTCAAACTGTGGCTAGAGATGTGATTGACATATATAATAGTGAGAGAGAGAAACTAAGGAAATACTTTAAGGGTTGTAGGGCGTGTCTTACTACGGACACATGGAATTCTATTCAAAATTTGAATTATATGTGTCTCACATATCACTTTATTGACGATGCTTGGAAGTTGCATAAGAAAATTTTAAATTTTTGTCAAGTTTAAGACCACAAGGGGGAGACTATAGGTGGAAAGATTGAGATGTCTTTGCATAAGTGGGGTATTAATGGCATATTCACTTTGACAGTGGATAATGCCAGCTCAAATTTAACCACAATTAAATTTTTGCAAAGAGTACAAAAGATTAGAATGGAACAGTTATAGAAAATGAGTTCTTGCATATGAGGTGTTGTGCCCATATCCTTAATCTCATTGTGGGGGAGGGTTTGAAAGAAATTAATGCATCTATTGCTAAGGTGCATGAAGCTGTGAGGTACGTGAAGTCCTCACCCAATAGAAATCAAACTTTTAGGAGTTTTATGGAGAGGTTAGGTATGGAGTCCAAGAGTCTTCTTTGTCTAGATGTACCTACTGGGTGGAACTTGACCTACCTCATGTTAGAAACTGTTGAAAATTTTGAGAAAGTGTTCCTTAGAATGGACTTTGAAGATGATGGTTATTCGTCGTACTTCAAGACCAAGGAAAATAGTGGTGGTTTGGGATCTCCCTATATGAGTGATTTCCAAAATTGTAGGGCATTTGTGACTTTATTGAGGCTTTTTTACAATGCAACAAAGAAGTTCTCCGGTTCTTTGTATGTTAATTCAAATGCTTTCTTTGATGAGGTCTTTGTTATTTAGGAGAGTATTTCTCATTTAGTTAAATCCCAAAACACCCTCTTGAAAAACAATGCCACAAACATGCAAATTAAATTTGAGAAGTAATGGGAGGAAGGTGATAAACTTAATCATCTTTTGTATGTGGCTGTGGTTCTTGATCCACGATAAAATTGAGGTTTTTGAAGTTTTCTTTTTATGAAATTTATGGGAATGCAATGGGGAAAGTGATGGTTGATAAGGTGAAAAATATTTTGATTAAGTTGTATAATTTTTACTCTTCTATTCATTCACCAAATGTGCAAGAACCAAGTAGGAGTGAGAGGACACAAATGGAAGGCGATGCTAATGATCCATATGTGATTGTTCACTCTCGATGTGAGCGTTTCTTGGAAGCTGAGCAATTTGTAGGTTGTAGTAATGAGGTTGAAAAGTATCTAGCTGAAAATTGTGATGGTAGAAAGCATGTGAATTTTGAGGTATTGGGGTGATGGAAGGACAATTCTAGTAGATACCAAGTGTTGTCCAAAGTGGCTAAGGATGTGCTAGTTGTACCAGTTTCTACTATTGCATTTGAGTCAGCATTTAGCACTGGAGGCTGCATTATTGATCCATTTCGAAGTTCTCTCTCTCCTCTCAAAACCTTGTATGTGCACAAAATTAGCTTCAAGCCACAATTCCAATTTCTCATCACTAATCAAGGGATGAGGTAGAGACGTTGGAGGAGGAATTTCATGATTTAGGTAATATGTTTAAATTCTGAAATTTATTGTCTATTAATTCTTATTGAATGTCTCATGTATTCAAACTAAATTTAATCTATTATATTTATTTATTTTTATTTTCTAGTTTTAAATCAACAATCAACATCAAGTACATCAGCAAGTACTAGCTCAAGTAAGGGTTCTAACTCAGGCAAACGACCCTTAATTAGTATTAATGATTGGTAATTTGACTTAGTATGTTACTGCATTTAGCCCCTTACTGTTATAAACTTGTTATCCTTTCTAGTTGGTATTGTATTTGGTACTAATGTATTATTTGTTAAATATTTTTGTCTATTGTAGGAGGAATCATTTATTTTGTAAAGGAGGCAGCCTTTTAGGAACATTTTGGAAGCTCTTTTGGATATTACTTTTCTAACAATACTCAACTCTTAATGCTTATATAAAAGAAATTTTAGTCCATAGGTTTTCTTTTCTATAAGTTATAGACTTATTAACTATAAAGTATTTGTCATTCAATACTTTGGAAAAGCTATTTTTTGGAAATAGCTGTGATATTTCATAATAATAACTAATTATATTGCTGGGAACATTGTATAGCTAGCAAGCTTATTGTCTTTTATGGTTTACTGCCTTAAAAACTTGCAGTAGTCTAATTGCCTTCTCTGCCTCTATGGCTTACTAAGTATATATTCATTTATATATATAGATGGACATATTGCAATATACTCTTATCTGTTGCTTGTGCTTGCTGTGGTTGACTTATTTGCTACTGAAAATATTACTTGTTGTGTAGTTGGCAGGTTTAACATAAGTGTTAAGATTGACTATTATGCCTCTCGGTTTTCTTGAATATATATGACTTGTTGAATTGAGCTACTAGTTTACTGCCCAAGTGCTTGTATTGTGTGGATGTTTAACAGATTACAAGTGGTAAAAATATGCATGCTTGTGTGTTGTTGTGTTTTGCTATTTTGTCCAGGTTATACATTCTATTTTGTTGTGTTTATTTTTTGGTAGTCAATGTGTGGCTGTTTAAAAGGTCACACTTCACAGGTGGTGAAAATTGGATTTTGTGTGTGTTGTTAGTTGTGATGTGCTATTTTGTCCAAATTTTACAATCTATTTTGTTGTGTTTATTTTTTGTAGTCAATGTATGAATGCTTAATATATCACATGTGGTAAAAATAGGCTTATTTTGTGTGTTGTGTTGTGTTATTTTGTCCAGGATGTTTATGTCCTGGAGGCCCAATGGATTTATTAGTAGTGTAGTTGCTTAATATAAGTTTAGCTTAAAGGCCCATTAAAAAAAAAAAAAAAAGTAAAAGGGAGGCCCAATTTGTTTTTGTAGGGCCAGAAAGAGTCAGGCAACCCCGGGCCACTTCGAACCAGGCCCAAAGGCCCACGCCGAGGATGCGTCCAAGGTCTGAGGATGAAAGTGTAGAGCCCAGTTGCCCAAGAAGCATTGCCGAGGATGATTACATCCTCGGACGCCCGAGATCAGAAAGTGAGCAAGCAGCACACTCTCAAGGGGAATCCCCCTGAGCATCCAAGGAGCAAATAGCAAGTACCAAGCACCGGACATGGAAGCATGGTGGAGGAGCAAGTCCCAGATGAACTGTCACCTCCACATTAAATGCCCTCAACTAACACCCTGGCCGCATTAATGAGGATAGGACCCTTGAACAGTGTCGTCTTGGGCGCTGCAACCCACAGAAGGGATGGGAATGCGGCTGATGGGACAGGCTCTCGAGTGGTGGTCTGGCTGATCAACAAATGTAGGGCTAGGATCAACTGAGAGAGAAGTATATAATGTAAGAAGCCCCTCTTGAGGGAGGGGGGACGGAAAAACCAGAGAAAGAAAGTACTGTAGCCACTTGTGTTCTCTGAAACCTTGTAACCTTTCTTCAAAGAAATAATAAGAACTTCAAGCTCTGTAAGACCCGTCCGAGGAGCCTTATTGTGCATCCCAACCCACGTTTAAGTTATCACCATTCACGTATAACCATGCATGGTCGTTGCATTCCTCACTAGGGCCTAGCTCTTGAACCCATACTCTATAAATTCATTGCGGGGTTAGCTGGGCTTGGGTCCACTCTTTCAATCCGTAGAGAGCGCTCGAAACCGGTCCCTACAATTGGCGCCGTCTGTGGGGAGAACTTGTGCGTTAGTAAGGACAACAGTCAAGCATGGTAGGATCAGGCCCTCACCAAAGAACTCCCAATCGACCTGAACCGGTGAAGTCGCGGCATCAGGGTAACTATGGCGACCCCGGGGGCGGTCAGAACGACAACGGACGATTTCGAGAAGGAAGCGTGTATACTTCAACAGCGAGCGAAAGCCAAGCCCGCCGGGACGGGCACGTTCCCCAGAAGCGCGACGATGGCCAGGCCACGCGATCGGAAGAGGCCCATAGCCACGCTTCCCAGAGAAAGGATGATAAGGTGGCCATGCAGCGTGAGATAGATGATCTGAAGAGGAAGCTGTGCCGTGCGCAGCGAAGACGGTCCCAACCCAGCCCTGACCTGCCCTCTGACGACGAGGGCGATGATGAATACAGGCAAAGGTCAAGAACGCCCCCCAGCGAGACTTTCTCCCACAAGGAGGAGCGCTACCAGAGGCGTAGGAGTGCCAACCCAACTCCCAGGGGCTTAGGAGGTGACGCCATGAGCAAGGCGCTGGATCAGCTCTCCAGGTCGCCCTTCACGCGTCGTATAGAGGAGGCAGAGCTTCCTCGGCGGTTCCAGCAGCCAACCTTCATTGCTTACAACGGCAAAACGGATCCCGTGGAGCATGTGAGCCAGTTCAACCAGAGGATGGCTGTCCACTCCAAGAACGAGGCGCTGATGTGCAAAGTCTTCCCATCCAGCTTGGGACCTGTGGCGATGAGGTGGTTCAACGGTCTAAGGACGAATTCCATAGACTCGTACAGACAGCTGACCCAGGCTTTTGGTTCCCGCTTTGTCACGAACAGCAGGCCTCCTCGGCCCATGAGCGCATTGCTGTCCCTATCCATGTGTGACGGGGAGACCCTCAAGGCTTATTCAGACAAGTACTGGGAGATTTACAACGAGCTAGACGGCAAGTATGACGCCGTCGCCATCAGTACATTCCATAATGGGCTACCAATGGGGCACGGCCTGAGGAAGTCCTTGACCGGTAAGCCCACCACCAGCATGCGGCAACTGATGGATCGGATCGACAAGTACAAGCGGGTGGAGGAAGATATGCTATAGGGCAAAAGAAAGGAGAAGGTTATCCCTCAGGAGAGGAGGGATTTCAGGTCGGACCGGTACAGCAACGCCCGCCCGAGGAGGGATTTCGGTGGGCAATCCGGGGTGACCAATGCCCAGACTGTCGGCGCAGTATTCTGAGAACCCGTACACAAGGTCCTGGAAAGGATAAAGAACGAGCCATACTTCAGGTGGCTGACAAAGATGATTGGAGAGCCTGATAGGCGCAACCAGAACCGTTACTGCCAGTACCACCAGGACCACGGACATGCCACGGAGGATTGCAGGAACCTCTGGAACCACCTGGACCAGCTAGTTTGGGATGGAAGGCTGAAGCACCTTCTGCACCATTCCAGCGGCCAGCAAGGCCAGACCTACCAAGAGCCTTGGAGGGACGTCGCCATGGGGTAGCCCGCTGGGATGATCAACATAATCTTGGCCGCGCTAGGAAGAACAGGCACACCCCCTTTGCGAGTGTTGTCCGTAGCCCAACTGCCCGCCGAGGACCTTCGGACGGGGCCGAAGAGGTCCAGGAGGAATCTTCCCCCAGCATTGAGTTTCTCGGAGGAGGACAAGATTGGGACCACCCAACCACACGAGGACGCCCTAATCGTCACCCTCAGAATCGGGGGCTATGACGTGAAAAGGGTGATGGTGGATGGAGGCAGCGCAGCCGAGGTCATGTGCCCAGACCTCTACAAGGGGCTGGGGCTAAAATCGGAGGACCTCACACCTTATAGCTCCCCACTAATGAGCTTCGACGGAAAGCTCGTTATCCCAAAGGGCATGATCAGGCTGCCCATACTGACAGGCCCAGTGGTGGTGAAGGTGAACTTTGTAGTGGTGGACACATACTCCCCCTACACGGCCATCGTAGGAAGGCCCTGGCTACACGCCTTGGGGGGCATAGCCTCCACCTTGCACCAGAAGGTGAAGTTCCCATCAGGGGACCAGGTTCCGGAGATCCGAGGTTGCCAGCCCACAGCGAGGCAGTGCACGGTGGCTGCCATATCTTATCGGCTTGATGCACAGCCCTCGGCCCCCACCGAGGAAGATTCATAGCAATCAAAGACCCAGGTGGCGCCTCCTGATGCACCTGCCGAGGATGCTAAATGTGAGAACCTGGAGAAGGTGGTAATTGGCGATGATCCGGAGAAGTTCTTCCAGGTCGGAACCCAGCTGCCTCCACAGGAGAAGGAGGAGTTACTTGAGTTCCTCAAAAGGAACCTTGACGTGTTCGCGTGGGACCCCTGCGATGCCCTTGGGATTGATCCATCCTTTATCTGTCACCACCTTAACGTCAACCCATCTGTGATCCCCAAGCAGCAGCCACCCCGACGCCCGTCGAAAGAGCATGCTGATGCGATCAAGGAAGAGGTCAATAAGCTTAAGCGCGCGGGGGCTATCAAAGAGGTCTTTTACCCCAAATGGTTGGCCAACACTGTGGTGGTCAAGAAGAAAAGTGGGAAGTGGAGGGTTTGTGTAGACTTCACAGACCTGAACAAAGCATGCCCAAAGGACCCCTTCCCAATGCCACAAATAGACCAGCTAGTAGATGCGACGGCAGGCCATCCTCGGATGAGCTTCCTAGATGCCTTTCAGGGCTATCACCAAATCCCACTAGCCTTGGAGGACCAAGAGAAGACAGCCTTTGTGACGCCCATTGGGAACTACCACTACAAGGTTATGCCGTTTGGCCTGAAAAACGCCGGATCCACCTACCAGAGGATGATGACGAGAATGTTTGAGACGATGTTGGGCAAGAGCATCAAGGTTTATGTTGATGATATGGTGGTGAAGAGCAAACTGGTGTCCGAGCACTTGGAGGACCTCGGCCGCACTTTTGACGTCCTGAGAGAGCACAAGCTCCGCCTTAATGCCTCAAAATGCTCGTTTGGCGTAGGCTCTGGCAAGTTCTTGGGGTACATGATCACCCACCGTGGGATCGAAGTCGACCCTGACCAAATCAAGGCCATTCACAATTTGAAGCCTCCGCAGAACTCCAAGGAGATCCAAAGACTCACTGGGATGATCGCAGCGCTGAATCGATTCATTTCCAGGTCGGCTGACAGATGCAGGCCCTTCTACCTCCAGATCAACAAGTGGAAAGGATTTGAGTGGTCCGAGGATTGTGCTGTAGCTTTCCAGCAACTCAAGGAGTACCTATCCCGGCCGCCTATTATGTCCAATCCTGAGGCCGACGAGGTCCTATATGCATACCTTGCAGTGGCGCCCCACGCAGTGAGCTTAGTGCTGGTACGGGAGGACAATGGCATTCAAAAGCCAGTTTACTACGTCAGCAAGTCGCTGCATGAAGCAGAGGTCAGATACCTACCCCTGGAGAAAGCCATACTGGCGGTGGTCCACGCCACGAGAAAGCTCCCCCATTACTTCCAAGCTCACACGGTGGTTGTCCTAACCCAATTGCCCTTGAAGTCTGTACTCCGGACCGCTGACTACACGGGAAGAATCGCGAAGTGGAACACAATTCTGGGGGCTTTCGACGTCAAGTACATGCCCCGGACCTCCATAAAAGGCCAGGTTCTAGCAGATTTGACGGCCGAGTTCGCTGAACCAGTCGTAGAAGTGACAGCCGAGGAGAAGAGCTGTGATGGGAAATCAATTGGCGCAATCTCCATCCCGGAGTCACCATGTTGGAAAGTATATGTTGATGGCGAGGCAAACCAAAGGGGGTCCGGAGTGGGGCTGGTCCTAGTATCCCCTGAAGATCATGTCATTGAGAAGTCCCTGAGGCTCGGATTCACGGCCACAAACAACGAGGCCGAGTATGAGGCATTACTGCAGGGGATGATCATGGTGCAAAAGATGGGAGGAAAGTCGATAGAGATGTTCTCAGACTCAAGATTGGTGGTAGGACAGGTAAAGGGGGAGATGGAGGCCAGAGATTCGAGAATGCAAGAATACCTGAGCCAAGTCAAGCGCTTGCAGTTGGACTTTGGCCTCTTCAGCTTGTCTCATATTCCTAGGAGTGGGAACAGTCATGCCGATTCACTAGCCACACTCGCAACCTTCTCGGCAGAGGCTCTGTCTCGGATCATACTTGTGGAGCACCTAGAAAGGGCGAGTGAAGTGCCAAAGGGAGTGATCCCCGTCCATCAAGTTGTGATGGGTCCCAGCTGGATGGACCCCATAGTGAGATTCCTCAAAGATGATGTCCTACTTGAGGAGAGGTCGGAGGCAGAAAAGATACGAAGGAAAGCTCCTCGGTTCTGGTTGTCCGAGGATCACAAGCTGTACAGGCGGTCCTACTCTGGGCCATACCTTCTATGTGTCCACCCCGAAGCGGCAGCGTTCTTGCTTGAAGAGCTGCACGAAGGAATCTGTGGGAGCCACACAGGGGGGAGATCCCTGGCTCACCGAGCCGACACACAAGGATACTGGTGGCCGGGAATGCATCAGGAGGCCCAGGGATATGTCAAGAAGTGTGACCAACGCCAAAGGTTCGCCCCAAACATCCATCAGCCAGGAGGGGTCCTCAACCCTTTGTCCAGTCCATGGTCGTTCGCCCAATAGGGCTTAGACATCGTGGGACCTTTCCCCAAAGCACCAGGGAATAAGAAGTATCTGTTGGTGGCCACGGACTACTTCACCAAGTGGGTCGAGGCCGAGCCACTAGCCAACATCAGGGACGTAGACGTGAAGAAATTCCTTTGGAAGAACATAGTTACACGGTTCGGGGTCCCTCATACCCTCATCTCGGATAATGGGCTCCAGTTCGATAGCAAGGCCTTCAGGAGGTACTGTTGTGAACTTGGGATCACAAACAGATTCTCAACGCCAGCCTACCCCCAGGGAAACGGACAGGCCGAGGCGGTCAACAAGGTCATCGTCAACGGGCTTAAGAAGAGACTGGATGATGCCAAAGGGAGATGGGTAGAAGAGCTGCCCCACGTCCTCTGGACGTACCGGACTACGCCCCGGCGCTCAACGGGGGAAACACCTTTTGCCATGACTTATGGTGCGGAGGCAGTGATCCCCCTGGAAACCAACTTCCCGATGCTAAGGACGAGCTCCTTCACCCCAGGCAGCAATGATGAATTGCTGGGGCGGAGCCTGGACATGGTAGACGAACGAAGAGAGCGAGCAATGATCCAGCTGGCCTACTACCAGCAAAAGCTCAAGCAAGGATATGATGCCAACGTAAAGCTCAGACCACTAGCATCGGGAGACCTGGTGCTGAGAAAAGTCATAGGAGCTGCCAAGAACCCTTCTTGAGGAAAGCTGTGACCCAACTGGGAAGGGCCCTACCGAATTACCTCAGTGGCAGGGATAGGAGCATACTATTTAGAAGACTTAGATGACAAACATGTACCTCGTCCCTGGAATGTAAATAACCTGAAAAGGTATTACTATTAATGAAGAAGTCTCTTTTGATTCAGATGTTCTGCCTATCATAATCACACGTCTCGCGTCCCAACGGCACATATATCTGGGTACTAGACAGAACCTAGGTCTTGCATGGTCCAAGGACTCAAACCTATGGGGAAACTAGTTACTTACAGCCAAATTGAAGCGTTAGCATGAACCTAGGTCTTGCATGGTCCTCGGACTCAAACCTATGGGGAGCTAACCACTCATATCTGGGTACTAGACAGAACCTAGGTCTTGCATGGTCCACGGACTCAAACCTATGGGGAAACTAGTTACTTACAGCCAAATTGAAGCATTAGCATGAACCTAGGTCTTGCATGGTCCACAGACTCAAACCTATGGGGAGCTAACCACTTATATCTGGGTACTAGACAGAACCTAGGTCTTGCAAGGTCCACGGACTCAAACCTATGGGGAAACTAGTTACTTACAGCCAAATTGAAGCGTTAGCATGAACCTAGGTCTTGCATGGTCCACGGACTCAAACCTATGGGGAGCTAACCACTTATATCTGGGTACTAGACAGAACCTAGGTCTTGCATGGTCCACGGACTCAAACCTATGGGGAAACTAGTTACTTACAGCCAAATTGAAGTGTTAGCATGAACCTAGGTCTTGCATGGTCCTTGAACTCAAACCTATGGGGAGCTAACCACTTATATCTGGGTACTAGACAGAACCTAGGTCTTGCATGGTCCACGGACTCAAACCTATGGGGAAACTAGTTACTTACAGCCAAATTGAAGCGTTAGCATGAACCTAGGTCTTGCATGGTCCTCGGACTCAAACCTATGGGGAGCTAACCACTTATATCTGGGTACTAGACAGAACCTAGGTCTTGCATGGTCCAAGGACTCAAACCTATGGGGAAACTAGTTACTTACAGCCAAACTGAAGCGTTAGACTGAACCTAGGTCTTGCATGGTCCTCGGACTCAAACCTATGGGGAGCTAACCACTCATATCTGGGTACTAGACAGAACCTAGGTCTTGCATGGTCCAAGGACTCAAGCCTATGGGGAAACTAGTTACTTACAGCCAAACTCAAGTGTTAGACAGAACCAAGGCACTGCATGGTCCTCGGACTCAGGCCTATGGGAAAACTAACTACTTCAGAAGACTAAGTGTTAGGCAGGACCAAGGCTCTGCATGGTCCTCGGACTCAGGCCTATGGGGAAGCTAACTACATCGAAGAGATCCTAAGTGTCTACTCGAAGAAATTCTACCTGGTCCTCAAGAAACGAAAGGTCCACCCGAGCATACATGCCCTCGTTATAATAATTGATGCCGTGATAATTAGCCGAGCTCAAAAAAAAGGAAAGGAAGGCAGAAAAAACTAAAGCAAGAAAAAACACAAGTGTTAAGGGTCTTACCATCCCCAGATATCGCTTGAGGCAGAGGAAGACCTCCCTACTCCTCATAGTCCCCAGCTGCTCCATGTCCGCAGGAAGGAGCAGGCATCTCTCCACCGCGTCGGCCACATACGCGCCTTCGCCATCCCTAAAGTCCCTGAGGGAGGAGTCATCCCTCAAGGGTGCCCCACGGAGCATTGGGGCGGGGAGCCAGGCCTGAACCTCGGGCGGGGTAGCAACTTGTTTGTCCTAGGTTGTGGAGCCAATCCTCAGCTGCTTCGAAGGCCGCCGAGTGTCATCCCCTTCCCGCGTGGGCCCAGATTTGTCCTCGAGGATCTTCTTGCCCTTATCCTTCTTCGGCTTAGGATCAGCAGGCTCGTGCCTGGACGGCGAGTTTGTCTGAGGCGGAGGAGGAGGAAGCCTAGATTGGGTTGAGGCCGACCTGGTCTGAGCAGGACGAGTCTTTGGAGGAGGTGGAGGAAGCCTCGGCTTGGACTTCCCCGGCTGCCCTTCGATCAGGTCGAGTAGACTGGGTTGGGCCTTTTTCTTGTAGCCCATCTCAAGCCGGGAAGATGTCTCTGACGCTAAGAGGTCTGCTTCGGTTAGATGAGGATCACCCAAGTCTCCAGAAGGGTCCTCGGACTGATGGACTTGCTCAAAAACGTCAAAATCGTCCTCGGCAGGACTAAAATCTGCAGCTTCCCCTTCCCTCTCCAAGTTCTCTTCCGCGGCCTCTGAGAATGTGTGGGAGGAAGAGGGGACTGCTACTGTGACGCCTTCTGAAGTGGAGGGATCCTCGGGAAACTCAAACCCGTCCTCGGTCACAGCTATTCTCTGCAGCCGAGGATCCTTTGCTTTGATCACGTGCTTTGGGGCCTCGAACGACTTTTGGAGCGGAGTGTACCCCAAGATCTTGTGAGCGGCTCTAACTTGGTGGTCTGCCTCGTTTTCAAAAGCCGCCGACCTGAGCACCTTCTGCAAGTCTTCCCTGTTGATCAGGTTGAAGTGGCGCGTGAAGGAGTGCGGATCTGCAGAAAGAAAGCACATTCATGTTAGTAGCCAAACAGTACAAAAAGAAATGACGCATAACATAACTTAGAATCTTTGAACCCCTTCCTACTCCCACTGCCCCACCTGGAGTCCCCTCCGTCGTCGGGCAGTGAAGGCCGTCGTGCCACGCTCCAGACATGATGAGAAAATCCTCGTTCATCCCTTTGTTGGACTCAGGGAGACACTGGATGAGCCGGACCCTGTCGTCCCTCGTCCTCATGTAGTACGACTTGTGCTTCAGGTGCTGAAGGTTGTAGCAGTAGTTCACGTCATGATAGGTCAACCTTAGCCCCATATTCTCGTTCAGAGCATCCACACTGCCCAGAATTCTGAACATGTTGAAGGCGCACTGGGTGGGGGTTAACCGGAAATATGTGAGGTAACCCCTCTTCACCGGCCCCATGGGGATCCTCATCCCCCCTTCAAGGAAGGCGATGATGGGAATCACCACCTCACCCTCCTGCCTCCGGAGGTGCCACTCCCCCTCCTCACAATACCTCAAGCCCATGTTGGCTGGTATCTTATAATCGGCGATAAATTTCTCCATCGCCTCCTCAGAGAAGACGTACTTCTTAAGTCTACCCATCCCAAATGACGCCTAAGAGAGCTGAAGGAAGAGCAAATAAAAGAGAAGGAAGAGTAGAGAGGAAGAAAGCTTAAAAAGGGATAGAGTGACTTACAGAAATGAGGAGGAGCTCCTCGGATAGGCTTTTTATGCTGGAGATGTAGGTGAAAATTTGGCTGGACTCTGAATGGAGGCACAAGAGCTCTTGATTGTGAATGAAAAAGGAGAAAGCGGTTCGAATGGGTATTTATACCCTAGATGGAAGAGCCGCGCGAGTTTTCCCGCCCATAAATGCTAGGCGCATCCCCACCGTTAGATTGTCATCTGCCCGTTGAACGTGGGGAGTACAAAGCCGCCCGAATTTAATGCAGGACACGTTACGCTCACCGAAGCGCCAGTAACGCACCTTGGGCAGATGAAAAGGCCCCGGCGCTGACGAGGGACAAGACTTGATTGGACACGGTGCAGGTCCGAGGATGTCAAAATCCTCATTTCCGCCCGAGGATGCGGACAGCAAGATTTTGAGGGGCTATTGTGGGGCCAAAAAGAGTCAGGCAACCCCGGCCCACTTCGAACCAGGCCCAAAGGCCCACGCCGAGGACGCGTCCAAGGTCCGAGGACGAAGTGTAGAGCCCAGTTGCCCAAGAAGCATCACTGAGGATGATTACTTCCTCGGACACCCGAGATCAGAAAGTGAGCAAGCAGCATATCTTCAAGGGGAATCTCCCCGAGCACCCAAGGAGCAAATAGCAAGTACCAAGCACCGGACATGGAAGCATGGTGGAGGAGCAAGTCCCAGATGAACTGTCACCTCCACATTAAATGCCCTCAACTAACGCCCTGGCCGCATTAATGAGGATAGGACCCCTGAACAGTGCCGTCTTGGGCACTGCAACCCACAGAAGGGATGAGAATGCGGCTGATGGGACGGGCTCTCAAGTGGTGGCCTGGCTGATCAACAAATGTAGGGCTAGGATCAACTAAGAGAGAAGTATATAATGTAAGAAGTCCCTCTTGAGAGGGAGACGGACGGAAAAACCAGAGAAAGAAAGTATTGTAGCCACTTGTGTTCTCTGAAACCTTGTAACCTTTCTTCAAAGGAATAATAATAGCTCCAAGCTTTGTAAGACCTGTCCGAGGAGCCTTATTGCGTATCCTAACCCACGTTTAAGTTATCAGCATTCACGTACAACCATGCATGGCCGTTGCATTCCTCACTAAGGCCTAGCTCTTGAACCCATACTCTATAAATTCATTGCGGGGTTAGCTGGGCTTGGGTCCACTCTCTCAATCTGCGGAGAGCGCTCGAAACCGGTCCCTACAGTTTTATATGAAAAATTCAAAATATATGACATCCAAGTAATTTATTAAACTGCTAAACTCCTTAATTTGGGCTAAAAAGGCCAAAAAAATTAAACTAAAACAAATTTCAATGAAGTTTAGAAAATTGGCCCATTATGTGGCCCAAACCCACCTAACCAACAACTTCAACTTGTCCAACCAATGACCCGAAACATCGAGTCTGACCCGACTATTTGGTCAAATACGGGTCCAAGATTCAACCACCCGACCCAATCGGGTCAAGTTCAGTTCAGGCCCAAACCCGAATCGGCCCAACTAGTGGACATGCCTAGTTATACGTAACCACTTGTAATCAACTATCAGGTGGGTAGTAGGGTATTAATCAAATTTCTTTTTTTAAGGAATCTCTCTCTCTCTCTCTCTCTCTCTCTCTCTCTCTCTCTCTCTCTCTCTCTCATTTTCAATCATTTTCTCACAAGCCATACAAATTAAGGAAAATAATTTACTATAAAATAAGGGGAATATGAACTCATTTTACAGGGGAAATTTGCCATTTAACATAATTTTAACAACTATTTCATTAGTTGGCAGGTTTTTGAAACATTTTAGCAAACTAGCATCTCGAGCCTTAGAGGCTCTAGTTCAGTGAAGAAACTCGAGTCTCAAAGACTCGAGTTCTAAGTTGACGTGGAAGAAAAATCTACGTGGAACTCAAGTTCCTCACACGAGCAAAACCAAACCCAACAAATTTTCCACCTCTATGAACCTCTCACCCAACCCTGCCTTCGTTCTTCTCAGAAACCTAGGAATGGCAACGGGTCGGGTTCGGGCCGGGTATTTTTATACCCGAACCCGACCCGCGGGGCAAGGCCCGTAACCCGAACCCGGCCCGTTTAGGGTACCGGGTTTTTTTCCGGGCCCCGGACCCGCCCCAGCCGGGCTCCACGGGCTCCGCGGGCCCCGTTTAAGATTGGGCCCAATCCGTGGCCCAACCTCAAAAAAAAAAAAAAAAAGTTTAAGCCCAGATTTTTTTTGCCTAAACTAAGCCTGCAGTCAGTCCAATTCATTAAGCCCCCGCGGGCCCCATTTAAGATTGGGCCCAATCCGTGGCCCAACCTCAAAAAAAAAAAAAAAAAAAATTAAGCCCAGATTTTTTTTTGCCTAAACTAAGCCTGCATTCAGTCCAATTCATTAAGCCTTTAATTTATTAGCCGAATCCTGAAATCAGTCCAAATTTATTTTTGCCTGC
Source organism: Quercus aquifolioides (assembly GCA_019022515.1). Classification (NCBI taxonomy): domain Eukaryota; kingdom Viridiplantae; phylum Streptophyta; class Magnoliopsida; order Fagales; family Fagaceae; genus Quercus; species Quercus aquifolioides. Next base: position 55,072,392 of record CM032330.1, read on the forward strand.
ATATTACCTGAATGGCCCAATTGCCAAATCAGTCCAAATCAATCATAAACTACTAATCATAAATCAATAAATCACTTGTTAATTACAAATCTATAAATCAATAAATCATAACTAATATTATAATCATAATTCAATAAATTATAACTAAGATTTTAAATCAATAAATTACCAAGCTAAGATAACCATTTAATCATTAATCAACAAAATCATAACTAAAATCACTGTCTAAACATAAAAATAAAATAAATCCTACAAATCCAAGAAATAAGTATCAAAAGTCCAACGAGTCCAAGAAATTAAAAAGCTACAAAATATATCCCACAAGTTTAGAATAATTACAAACCAACAAATTAATCCAACAAGTCTAAGAAATTAAAAAAACTACTAAATTATTACAAAATGTTTAATCTTCATCATTTGTGATACAACTCCCATCAATTGTGGCACAACTCCCATCATCTTTATTTGGCTCCCCATCATCAAGAATTGATTGAAATGTAATATCTCTGGATATAGTTGAAGAACCTACAACAACAATGAATTAAAAAATGGAATAAACTTCATCAAATTGTAACTAGCAAATATAAAAACACACTTTGATTTTATAAACAGAAATTAGACCCAATTACTCAATGAAAATCACAAAATTAAACCAACCCCAGAAGGAAATCAGCAAACCAAAAGGCCCTAATGAAGAAATTCAAGCACAAACTACAAATTACACTAAGATTAAACGTTACCAGAAGCTAAATCACAGAATCTAAACTCTAAGCATAAACCCAACATTAAAATATGATTAGTAAACAAACCCAGTTATTAATTACAAGCAGAACAATGAAAATGAGCTAAAAAATTAGGCCTTTAAACCAAAAAGCAAAACGCTTTTTAAAACAAACAAACACAAACTAATAATTACAATGTAAAAGTAAATTAAACAAACCCTAAAATTAAGTCACGCATTAAATTGAAAAGAGAGAGAGAGAGAGAGAGAGACCCTAAGTTCCACAGCTTCTGTGAACTTCGTTTTGTCAATAAAAGCAGCTTATATTGGTAAGTCTTAAACCCATTTATATATCTAGTTGAAATGCAATTTCATACTCAAATAAAGCAGCCCAACTGACATGGAAAACAAATTTGGACCCTTTTGGAAGATTCACCCACAATTTTTTTTTAAAGCTTTTGAAAATTCAAGAAACATGTAAATATTAATACTGTCATTATACTTATTTTCATAAACCAAACTGGAAATTCAGACAACATGTTCCAAAGCTCAAGTTAACTTGAAAGTTTAGTTTAAAGCAATTCCAACAAGTTCATGCAGCTAACTGAAACTTCTCAATAAGCTCAAATTCTTTATTGGGTACATGTAAATGAGTGTGTGTATGTGAGATAGAGAGAGTTAGAGAAAGGGAACTCACAGTGATCGGAAATAGGGATGGGACTGAGCGTCGGATCGGAGTGAGGGAGTGAGGTGAGGGACGGACTGAGCTGGACTGAGCTGAAATGAGGCGTGACTGAGCTGAGGCGAGGGAGGGAGGCGAGGGACGGACTGAGCTGAGGCGAGGGAGGCTGAAATCAAATGAGGGAGGGAGGCGAGGGAGGCAGGAGGCTGAAGAAAAGAAATGAGGGAGAGGGATAACCTGATTAGGGATTAGGGTTAGAATAGGTTTATATATATATATATATATATATATATAAAGGGTATTTTCGTAATTTAATGTTCCGGGTTTTTAACGGGTCGGGTTTCGGGTCGGGTCTCGGGTTTTATTTATAAAACCCGGACCCGACCCGGACCCGGTTCGGGTTTTTTTTTTTAAACCCATACCCGACCCTATTTCTAATCGGACCGGGTAAAATCCGGCCCATTAGGGTCGGGCCGGACCGGGTATCCGCGGGTCGGGCAAAAATTGCCATCCCTACAAAAACCCCAAGAACCATTGCCTTCGTTCTTCACCCTAGCTGCTGTCATTTCGCCTTCGTTCTTCACCCCACCCACTGCCTTTGTTCTTCTTAAAAACCCTAAGAACCGATGCCTTCAATCTTCTCTGAAACCCCAGCCTTCGATCTTCTCAGCCTTCGATCTTCTGGGCGTAGGTGTTGATGGTTGCTTGAGAAGAACAAAGCAGAAGAAAGAAGAACAAAAGAGAAGAATGAAACAAAAGTATGGCAGCACCTTTTCAGAACTTGAGCCTCTAAGGCTCGAGTTCCATGTGGATTACAATTCCACATTAGTGTTGCCAGCACATAAAACTCACGTCTTTAAGACTCGAGCTTGTCACAAAACTCGAGCCTCTAAGACTTGAGATGCTAGTTTCCTAAATAATTTTAAAAACATGCTTACTAACAAAATATTATCTAAAATTATGCTAAATGCAAAAAAAAAAAAAAAAAAAAAATCCATTTTTCCACCATCTTCTTACCAACCACACAACAATTTAACCACAATAAAAAAAATGGCAAATTACAACTTACCCTCCTGTGGTTTGGCTTAAATTTAAATTGTCTACTTGTGGTTTGAAATTTGATATTTTACCTGCATGAGGTTAGCATAGTTAGAGTTTCATAACATACCTCTGTTAAAAACATGAGTAAATATATAATTTTTCTCTACTTATATGTCTCCTCCAAAAACACAATATATAAAAATACAATATAAAAATAGATCAAAATGGATCTAGCGGAACACTTTTATCATGAGATTTCAAATTACAGGTAGGAAATTTAAATTTCGGTTAAATTTCAGGTGAGTTAAGTGTCAAATTTCAAATTATAGGTAGGAAACTTAAATTTCGGTCAAACCGCATGTGGGAAAATTATAATTTTCCCTACAAATAAATGGAGAATTTGATATTTTAAGAATATTAGTGAAGGGTGTTGTAGGGGACGTTTGCGGTCAAGTGGCACACGGTGGCTTAGAAATGAAGTTGGGCCTTTAAACACCTGGGTTTATTGATGGGAGAATTGGCCCATAATTCCACAGCGGTTGGAGAACAAAGAACCCCGCAAGTTAACCTAGGTCAAAATCATATCAAATTAGGTCATCACGGGCAAATTTGTCATTTTCCAGATGAAACATGAAAATTTTTATCAAGACATATAAAAATATTGATTTTCATTAATTGAGAAATGGTCTTTAAAATGGACATGAGCTGGAATCAAAGTTGGTTGCTTTGGATTGGTCAAAATGGTCCTTTAATTTGTATTGGTCTGATAGAGAATGGGGAGTGTTAGACACTTAGACACGTATGCATATGCTAAACCGAATAAGATAATTAGGAATCTTTAATTATTAATATTTTTTTTAGAAGGAATTTGTAATTATTTAAAGTTTTAAAATAAATGTTTGGTTTTATAAAATAAATAATTAACGTGATAATCAAAGAGCCTAATCTCTTCTATGGTCATCCGAATCAGATGAGAAGCCAATGCTAAAAAACAGATGGGGAAAAAAAATGCAATTCTCCCTTAAAAGTGTCCAAAAAAATCATAATAAAATTAGACAAGTTGAAAAAAAAAATAATAAAGATCGAGAAACTAGAGTAAAAGTCACGATCAACACTTTATCCAATTCCTATTGTACCAATTTGGCTACCTAGTATGCCAATCGGCCATGAAATTCCTTAGCCAAAACTCCAATTTTCAACCAACAAAACATAATTTTCATTCAAAATCACAATGATACCTTCTTTTTTGAGAATTGTCCTTAAAGTCATTTATTGATTTCAAGTAGAAGACGGGAAAATCGCTGGAGTTCTAGTTTGTTGCAGAGGTTTTCATGGAAATTCACTGCCAAGCTTCCTGAACGAATTATTTTGGCCAAAAAAAAAAAATACTAAACGTGGACATTAATTGTGGCCATGCACATACATTGTATGTGCGGCAGCCAATGCCCAACTCAGCCAATTACATCCCAAAAATCGAAACAAATACTCCGAAAAGAGAGCATTGCAATACCTTTTAAATGTAAATAAGTTCAAATAAAACTACAAATAGAAGTTTTTTTTTTTTTTTTTTGGGGGTTTAAGTGAAACATATATATATATATATATATATATAGGCAAAACTCAGATAAAGTTTAATTAGAATTTGAGATTAGAATCTAATTTTGTGTCATGTGTTTAAATTTATGTGAGAACTACACCATAATTATCCACTTAAGTTTTTTAATCTTTGTGCCTGATGAGTGCAAGATACTAAGAATCTAATATTAATGAATTATTAAAAAAAAAAAAAAACCAATCACATATATATACTCAATCAATAAAAATCACCACACATTCTATCTTATTAAAAATTAGAAGAAAAAAATGATCATAAATAGTATTAAATTTAATATGTAACTAATTATATTTACTTTAAAAAAATTGACTAATTATTTATATTTTTATGATAAAAATTATATTTAATTTTAAATGTATCCATACGTATGCATATATTACATGCTTTTTTTAAAAAAAATAATTTGACTAATTATTTATATTTTTATAGTAAAAAAATTTTAATATTAAATAAATACATGCGTTTGCATGGGTTACATACTAGTTTAAATAAAGACAAAAACAAACCAAATTCTAAGACTACGTAATAAATCACAACTCTTATCACAACTATCTATGTGACAATCTGCGAGCGATAGATTTATTATGTAGATTGAAAGTAATATGCAGCTAGTTATCACAGATTTATCATGTAGAATAATTTTAGTAAAAGTTCTGACTTTTTATATGATATTATAGAATTACTCAAAAACAAAGCTTTTCTATTGTGCCAGCAGCACAGTTGTGGCTTCATATATTCTTTTCACAAGGTTCCCCTTCTTCGTTTAGGCTAGCTGAAAGTTGTTTTGTGAAATCCCCACCCATAGTTTTGCATCCTAATCCCATATAGATGCACATTTTGACCAACTCTTGTAGACTAGTCCTGCGTGAGGTCCCTCTCATTTAAGGCTCGAGCATAATTTTTATATTCTCTCTATCATGACGCCTAGATCAGAATTTTTGGGTCCTTGAACTAGTTTTCAACGCTAAATCTATAGACTTGTAGCTGATAGGCTGATAGTAGTAGTTAGCATTAGCATAATACGTGTAAAGTCTTAAAAAAAAAAAAAAATTGCTCATTTTATATATTTTGAGCAAAAAAACACTAGTATTAATAAGTGTAAAATTATTCATTTATTCACAATTAGTAATGCATGGTCTTGTAACTCTTTTATTTATTATTTTATATTTTTATCTCTCTCCTCTCCCTTGCCATGTCAGACTCTCTCTCACCCACTCTTCAATGCCAAGAAGAAGAAAGAAGAAAGAAGCCGACCATCACAACTAACCAACCACCGCCACCACAATCACCACAACCAATCCATTATCACATCAATTTAATCCATACACAATCAACCCAAAATTAATGAAAATTATCACAAACCCAACTTAAAATCAACTCAAAATAAAACACAATAGAAAACCCATTTGACAAAATACAAATCAACCCAAAACCCAAGCTTGCCGCCGCCATGAGAGAAAGAGTGTGAGTGTATTGAGCCATAGAAGCTTGGTAGAGAGTTTTTTTTTTTTCAGATTTGAAGAGAGCACTGATTTGATAGAGAAAGAGAGGGGGATAAAGAGAAAGAATTTTTTAAAAAATGAAAAAGAAGAAGAAGAAGAAGAATAAAGAAAGAAGATGCTGAAGAAGAAAGAAGGAGAAAAAGAAAGAGAGAGAGTGTTTCAGAGAAGTAAAGGTGAGTTGGTGGGGCCGTGTATGGGTAAGAGAAATAATAAAAAAAATGTAAAAAAGTATTATTTTAATAAAAGATGGTGTATTATAAATAATTTAGTGCGAGTATTTTTACAAATTGATGTATAAAAAAAAAAATAAAAGAAATTTTTATTATAAAATAGAATGAAATTTTTGCACATATTGATGCTAACGCTTTACTGTCCCAGTAGACTCTACTCTTCGAACATGGTTTCAGTATAAGTATTTGAACGAGGATTAATTTAAACAGTTCCTAATAACTAAGTTAAATATTCGCCTGGTAGGCGATTTCCAAGCAAAATACAAATACTTCAGCATTATCTTCTGGAAAAACGACGTGAAGAAAGTGAAAGCAATTCATTGTTTTTTTTTTTTTTAATTTACTTACTTATTATTTATCTTTTCATAAATACGTATATATGACAATATATGCAGGGGCGGAGCCACATAGTGGCTTGGGGGGGGGGTGCTGTGGCCCCTGCAAAAAAAAAAATTTCTCATTAGCCTATGAAGAAAAAATAAATTGGCCCTCCCAACGTTAGATAGCCGGCCCTCCCTATCCATTTCTCCCAGCCCAGGAACACCCTCAATCAAAAATTAGGAGAAAAAAAATTTATCTGTTCTACTTTCAAGCAAAAAAAAAAAAAAAAAAAAAAAAAAATTTGAACTAAAATCTGAAAAAAAAAAAAAAATGTAACAGAGGGAAGCCCACGGCAAGCCAAGCCCACGGCGAGCCCATTACAGAGGTAGCTCGCTCACGGCAAGCCCACGGATTCTCAACCAAAAAAAAAAAAAAAAAACCACCGATACAGAAAATCAGAAATCAAACCCATCAGTCAGGCCATCACGTCGCTGGCAGAGAAATCCAATCCCCAATACAGCAATATATAGAGCAAAACCAAAACAAAATCCAGCAAACAAAGACAGAGGTGTTTATCAAACAAAAAAAAAAAACCCAGAGCAAACCAAAACCGCCCCTGCCAGCAAACCAAACCCACGGACCACGGTCACGTCGCTGCAGCAGCTTGCTCGTCGTCGTCGCCCCTCATCGTAGATCGGAGATCGTAGATCCGATATTGGAGATCGCAGATCGGAGCTCTGCCTCTGCTTTGGTGCTCGATGCTCGGTGCTCTGCTCCCTCCGGCCCTCCCTCAAGGTAATTTCTCTCTTTTTCTCTCTAACTCTCTCTCAGTCTCTCTCTCTTTATCTCGCTTTCACTGAAATAATATTTTCGCAGATCGCCATCTGATCTACTCGCTCCGGTGCTCCCTCCGGTCCGGCCCTCCCTCAAGGTTTTTTTTCTCTCTAACTCTCTCTCAGTCTCTCTCTCTTTATCTTACTCTCAAATGAAAAATGAGATGAAATAGATTGACGGCTCTCTAACTCTCTCTATTTATCTCACTACAAATTAAGTCAGCCAGCCAATCAGAGATGAGAGACCCACAGTGGGTCTCTCATCTCTGATTGGCTGGCTCTTTTTTTTTTTATCTTTTTGAATTTGGCTTTATGCCTTTATCTTATCCGTTTGGGTTGGTCAGTGTGTTGGTGTTGGTGGGAATGGGATATTGATTGTCATTTAGTGTAATATGTGTTGTGATTTGTGATTGGCATTGTGAAATTTTCTGATTGCAGCTGGCTATTGTGATTGGGGCACATGTTGTGCTTGTCTGTTGTCTGTTGAGTGGGGACCGTGGGGTGGGGAGAGAGTAGATGGGCTCATGGGCTTATGGGGCCGAGTAAACAATAATTAAAGCAATGTAATGTGCAGCACATTACGCTGCTTTAATTATTTTGCTGCACATAGAATGTATAATGTTTGGCTCTTTTAGTGTAATATGTACAAGGGGCTAAACAATATAACAAATTAAAGCAGTATAATTAATGACAAATAAATTAAAGCAATATAGTTTATTGTTACGCTAAACAACAATAATTAAAGCTATATAATTAAATTAACCAATACATTATAAAAGACAAATTAATTAAATTATTTTTGTTTTCATTTGAGGGGTTATTATTAATTAAAGTTGTATTAAAAATGGGTTGACTGTTTAAATTATAGTGGAATTTTTTTTTTCTTGAGTATGAATAACATTCATATAACTAAGTAAAAATTTATAATTAAAATTTTATTTTTTAAAAATTCTTTTCAGGTTAATTTTTGAGTCATATTCTTAAAGCTAAAAGAATTATGAGCAAACGAAAAACAATTGATGCATTCTCTAAGAAAAAAGATGTTAGCAATTCAGAAATTAGGACACCTGTGGCTGTAGAAACAAATGTTAATACTTCAATGCCTGATGAACACCCCTCCAAATGTCCAAAACTTCAATTTGAAGAGATAGATCATGATCCAGGATCACGTAAACAAATATGTGAATTTCCTATCAATAAACAAGATGAAATCCGACGAGCTTATCTCAAAGAAAGTCCATATCAACCTGAAAATATAGACTATCCATACAATGATGATACTCAATCCATACAATGATGATACACATAAAAAAATTTTGGCCCATTTTGTAGCTCATTGTGAATCCTGTGCGCGGGATATAAAAGCCTTTTTTTTGTGATTAGGGTTTTGTCTTGTTGTTGTTTTTGAGAAAGAAAAACACTGTAGCCGCACATTGTAATTTTCTTTGATAATAGTGAAATCCCTACAACTCCGTGGGCGTAGGCAAATTGCTAAACCACGTAAATACTGTCTTGTGCGTGTGATTGTTTTTTTTTTTGGCGTTTCTTTTGGCGTTTTTTATAATAGTATATTTATGTTACAACCCCCCCCCCCCCATGTATTTATTCCTGGCTACGCCCCTGAATATATGATACGGGGCTCCAAGCCTCTTATCTATGAATCTTATCGAATGGGCTGTACGGATTTCCGTATCCTTTTGAAGCAAACAGATGCATGGTCACGAAATTATAATTGTTTGTAATAGTGCAATGTTTGGAATAATTCAAAGTTTCAAACTGATGATGCTGAAAAAATCACCGGTGAGCTACATAGTTCTCGCACGCTCGTAACGACTCCTACGCAAGAATAAGGAAAGACCTTAACAAAGAGCACTGGTGTGGTGCCAGCCAAGTATCCTCCGAAGGTCAAGTTAAAATCTTTTTCGCAACCCTAGAGTGTCAGAGTTGAGGTTAATTATGTGTACATTGATTTGTGAGGGTCTATGGGTTTTTATAGTAGTGTAGAACCGAACTCTCCTACTTGCATAACAAGTCTTTTCCTTATAGGGAAGATCTTCATTGATGCATGTATTCCAGAATCCCCCTAATGTTGGGATTCTATTCGGCTTTGTCCATCCTGATCTGGTTGTAGCCTGAAAAATCGTCCATGAAACTCAGCAACTGATGCTGTGCTGTAGAGTCAACTAGGATATCAACCCGCGAGAGTGGGTAACTATCTTTTGGGCATGCCTTGTTTAGGTCCGTGAAATCAACACATATTCTCCACTTCCCGCTGGCTTTCTTGACCATTACCACATTTGCCAGCCAGTCGGGGTAGTAGACTTCCCTAATGAAGGTGGGCGATCTGTTCAGGGGCGAATACCCTTTTCTTCCGACGGATGGGTGTGAAGGTGGGCGATATGTTCAGTCTATGCACCATTATGGCGGGATCTATCCCCGGCATGTCTTAATGACTCCAAGGAAATACGTCTCGGTTGTCCCTGAGAAAGGCTGTCAGTGCTTAGCGAATTGTCAGGCTGGCGAGGGTACCAATCCTCGTTGTTCGATCATTTCTAGAGTCGTCGAGGGGTATCTCTTCGAGCTCTTCCACGGGCTCTGTGGTTGTTCGATGTTCTTCAATGTTGGTGATCTGGAGGTGGTCATCCATTTCCATCATTGCTATGTAGCATTCGTGCGCAGCCACCTAATTTCCGCGCAGTTCTCATACCCCGTAATCTGTGGGGAATTTGATCATCAAGTGGTAAGTTGAGGTCACAGCCTTCCATGAGTTGAGGGTGGGCCTCCCTATGATGGCATTGTACGCGGATGAGCAGTCGACCACAAGGAAGGTTACGTCCTTGGTGATCTGTTGAGGGTAGTCGCCTACCGTCACGGATAATGTGACTGCACCAAGTGGGAAGACCCGTGTTCCTCCAAATCCAATTAGTGGAGCGTTTGTTGGAATCAGTCATTCTCTATCAATCCTCATCTGTTGGAATGTCGGGTAGTAAAGGATGTCAGCCGAACTGCCATTGTCGACCATAATTTGGTGCATATTGTAATCTCCTACTCGTACGCTGACTACAAGTGCATCGTCATGTGGGTGGTGAAGACGCTGGGCATCTTCCTCTGAGAACCCAATGATGGGATTGTCCATCCGTGGCATTTTTGGTACGGATCCTGTTAATTGAACATTTTAGACCATCCGTAAGTAAGTTTTCCTAGCCTTTTTGGATGACTCAGTGGCCGTCATGCCCCCTACTATCATTCTTATGTCCCATATGGGCGGCCTAGGACGCTCATTCTCCCGTCTAGGGGCCTACTCTTACGGCTGGTCCGTCCTCTCTTTGCTGACAAATCTCAACAACTTTCCTTGTCATATAAAGGCTTCAATTTGTTGCTTCAAGTCGTAGCAGTCAGACGTATCATGGCCGTGATCGCGGTGGAACCTGCAATACTTATTCCTAGGCCTCTTATTAGGATCTCCCTTCAGTTTACCAAGAAAGGTCAGTGCTTCTTCGTCCTTGATCTGCATTAAGACCTGATCGATCGGACTATTCAATGGGGTGAAACTTGTGAATTTCCCCGTGGGGGGTTTTAAGCACCTATCCTCCCATTGTTCTTTGGTCTTTACCCTTTTTGGTCCTCTATCTTGCCGTGTGTCTTCCTGTCTTTCTCTCTTCTTGGGCCTCTCTTCTCTTGCCAGCAACGTGTCTTCTGCGTTCATGTACTTGGTTGCCCTGTATAGCACATCTGACATAGTTTTGGGGTCGTTCTTGTATAAGGAAAACAGGAACTTACCCTTTCGCAGTCCGTTTGTGAAGGCAGCCACGAGTATCTTATCGTCCGCTTCGTCAATTGAAAGAGCCTCCTTGTTAAAGCGGGTTATGTAAGACCTCAATGCCTCATCCTTTCGCTGCCTAATACTCATCAAGCATGCAATAGACTTCTTATACCTATGCCCCCAATAAAGTGCGAGGTGAACTGGGCGCTTAACTCCTTGAAAGTACTGATGGAGTTAGGTGCGAGTAAGCTGAACCAAATTCTCGCTGGACCCTTAAGCGTTGTAGGGAAGGCCCTTCACATAATCTCGTCTGCTACCCTTTAAAGGTGCATCAAGGTTTTGAAAGTCTCTCGGTGATCAAGGGGGTCCTTAGATTCGTCATAGCTTTCTATCTGCAGCATGCGAAACTTCTGTGGTAGAGGGGAGGAATTGATGGACGTGGTGAAGGGCGAATCAGTTCGGTGGACCAGATCATCGAGGTAGCTGGACACCCATCCTTTGAAGGCGTTCATCATAAGGTCCATCCATTCCCTCATCATCTGCATCTCTACGACTATATGAGGGGGAGTTGTATTTAAGTCGAAAGGTCGGCTGGTTTCCTATTGCTCTTGTCTGCTAGGGGCGTTGCTTCCTTCCGGCCCCTTTAGGTTCCTTTTTTCAGCGCTGGTTCCCTCTTGATCTTCTTTTTGGGTGTTCAATGCTGCGTACTTCTGTCGCAATTGTTCTTCTAGGTCGTGGTTTTGTTTGGTGAGGTGCTCTACAGCAGCGGCGAGAGTTTGAACCTGTCTCTCGAGGGCAGTCGTGGGTGGTTTATCTCCTTGAACGTCGTTAATGGTAGCCATTGAGCGAGTGATCACCATGCAACCTTTTGTCCGGGAGGCGATGTTATGGCTTACAAATCACGTTTCCCACAGACGGCACCAACTGATGATGCCGAGAAAATCACTAGTGAGCTACACAGTCCCCGCACGCTCGTAACGATTCCTGCACAAGAACAATGAAAGACCTTAACAAAGAGCACCGGTGTGGTGTCGGCCAAGTACCCTCCGAAGGTCAAGTTAGAATCTTTCCGCAACCCTAGAGTGCCAGAGTTGGAGTGAATTATGCGTACCTTGGTTTGTGAGGGTCTATGAGTTTTTATAGTAGTGTAGAATCGAACTCTCCTACTTGCATAACAAGTCTTTTCCTTATAGGGAAGATCTCCATTGATGCGTATATTCCAGAATCCCCCTAATGTTAGGATTCTGTTCGTGTTGGGACTCTGTAGAATGGGGTTTATTGTGCGAGGCAAGTAAGTTCTATTTAGGATTTCTTGGAGACCATTTAATGAGCAGCTAAGTGCCACATGGTTCTTTGCTCCGTCCACCCTAGTCCGTTCACACAGATCCGTCCAATACGAGCCAATTCGTCTAGCACCTTCAAGCCCCTCCAAACGGATCCGTCACCTCTAATTTTCATCCTCTTCACAAACCCTCTTTGACAATAGGAACATTTTTGAATTACTTTAGGTGGGGGATGATCACTCTTTGTAGCATGGTATTTTCAATCTCTCTCCTTGAATGAAATTAATGGATAATCTTCAACTTTCTCTCAGTTTTATTTGGTTTTTTTTCTTTTTTTAGCGAATAACAGATTCGTTTTGTCGTTTTTCTAGGATTCTCTTATGGTAAGCTGGATTTTACTCCAAACCAAAGAAATAATTCGCAGGTACATAGAACCCAATGCATTAAAAAAAAGCTGGTATATGAGTACATCACAAATGAAGTGAGACTTTCATACAAATTGAAGGAAAGAGCTTTAGTCCTTGTTGAAAGCAAAATTAGACCAAAAAGGAAAAGGGAAAAAAAAAAAACTTCATCGCATTTTTATACCCAACATTATATTGAAAAACCAGCACAATTTTTATGGTCATTGTGAGTAGAATATTTGGCACTTGTTAGAGAAAAAAAACAAGGGTGAAATTTGACGAAATAGTTCTTAGGGAAAACCGGAAAAGGAGGATAAAGTGCTTAAGCATTGACAAAGTAAGCTGGATGTTCAACCATATAGATCTCAATTATTCATTTGTCCACTTATTGGGTAGGAGCAAGTGCAATGGATATAGATTTAGACATCAGAATCAGACTTTCGAACCGAGTAAAAGAAAAGGGAAAAAATATATATATATATGGAGAAGTACTTTTGTCAATGCTCAATACACTACGGCAAGTTGACAACACAAAGTTCATATAAAAACTAAAAATGGTGGTAGATGATCCCAACGCACAAGGCAAAAATCAATGGCATCTAAGTTGTTACTTAGAGCATCCACAGCCAGTTTCCATATCTCATCTTATTTTACCATCCCAAAAAGCAACTTTATCAATTATCTCATACCATTTTACAATACACTCAACATCCCAAAACTCTATTTTCCTGTTCTACTCATTAAAATAATATATCTACCTAATAAAATATATTTTTTCTTTTTTAGTTTTTTCTCAATTTTCTCCCCTACACGCGTGCCTTCCAGGATCCTCCTTTACTTTACTTTTCACCTTCTAAAAAAACCATCCTAGTTCTTCATTGAAAGCAAGATAAAACGACCCATTTTGCGTCGAAGTCGAAGCATCGTTCAACGATTTATTGCTGGTATGCAACGAAGTTTCATGGTTTTTGGAGCCCATAACGTTTTGTGAGTATTTCATCTGCAATCCATTTACCAAACAATGGCTGACCCTCCCTCCGATCTCCGCCACCCACCGATCCACCACCACAACGCAGCAACCCATAATCAACCGTCAACACTAGGAAAAAAAAAAAAAAAAAATCCCAGGCAACAACTAAACAAACAATCACCACCACACCACCACTACCCTCAGCCCAACAAAATCCCACCGGAACCAAAAACCCAAAATAAAAAAAACAAAATAAAACCCACCAAACCCAGAAACCGGCCACCATATAATCCACCAAACCCAGCAAACCAATCAACCAAATGCCGGCCACCAAACCCATAAACCGGCCACCATGTCAACACCACCAAACCCACCAAACACCGGTCTCCATGCCGATCTCCACATCGGTCTCCACGCCAATCTTGACTGCGCTGACCTCCAACCACCACGCCCATCTTAGCCGTGCCACCTGCCTCGCCACCACACCGATTCGGCGTGAGCTCTGATCTGGCAGACTCAACTGAGAGAAGCGAGAGAGAGGGGATGAGAAAGAGAGAAGGAGGAGAGAGAAAAGATACAGGAAAAATGAGAGAGGAGAGAGAAATAACAATATAAAACGTGTTCTGGGCATTAAAATTTTTTTTTTTTTATAACATTCAGCTACAGTACCATCTTACATTTGAGATGGTACTGTAGCTAAATCTCAAAAAAAATTTGGCTTTTCACATATAGCCTTCCAGTTGTACATCAATTTTTGGGCATGTATGCCAAATGTACTTAACATTTGGCATATAACAGGCCCATTGTGGATGCTCTTACTCATTTGTAGATATGCATCAGAGTTGTTAATGAGTAGATGATACGTGTCGCCAGTGTTTGGCAAGATAAGTTTAACTTCTCTAATAAATAGATTGAACACTTATTGGTATTTCGTGTATTTTCAACTTTGAACTTTCAAGGTATTCGAATTTAAAAAAAAAAGACTTTCGATTAAATAAAGTGGTTCGGTTGTTGATATTCTTGATTATTAACGACTAATTAATTACTCAAGGTAAGAGCATCTCCAGCAATACATGTATAACTAAAATATTAGCTGTGCGCACCAAAAACTGAAACCCGTTGGGCTGGGCCTCACTCGGACTCACAACTTATTTGTATAGTGGGCTTGGATTTCCCACAATGGGTCGTTCCAAACACCAAGGCTCAACTGAAACGCTTTCCTCTTCTCGGGGACCTGACCTAATTCCTTACTATGCTCTCTCCGTTTACACTCTTCCTTCCCCCAATTCTCCAACCCCTGTCTTCCCAGAACTTCTTGTATTTATAGCTCATAGTTTAGTGGAGAACCATAATTACTTGCCAGGAGGTGCGACCGGCGGTCCAGTATTATCGATTGTAAGTGGGTGGTTAGGTGGGAGTGGGAAGCGGTGACGGTGGCGTTGGAACTTGGTTCCCACTTTCCACGATGGTTCTCGGCAGAGGTGCCTCCCCGAGGCACGACCAGGTAGGTACAGGGCGGGATTTACCGCGAGTATATCATCAATCAATGCTCGGTAAGGTATCGCCGCTAAATGACGAGGATGCCAGGCTTGGGCCAGCAACACGCATGGCCCGGGGGTGGGCCGCGAGGCAGAGGGAGGCTGGCCTTATGGGCCCTATGCCCCGGCCAGGGTCCAAGGCCCAATATAGGACGCGATGCGGGGACCGTACAATAGCCCCCCCTTGATTCACTCCTCATTCCCGGGGATGAATCAAGGATCATCAGGGGAAAACACCCGTTGGGGAAGTCGAAAAGCCAGCGCCCGGCCATTGATTGTCTCATTAATGCGCGTCTCAAAAGACGCGTCTGGAACGGACTGATGACCTACCCGTCATCATTGCCTGACGGTTCGTGAACCGAGGCGTTACGCGTGTGGCAGTTGGAGCGACGGTTCGCGTGGTCTCCTGCCAGTGGGTCATTAAATGCTTCCCACTTCATCCCCCACGTCTATAAATAGTCCCTCCAGTCGCTGATCCTCACTTTTGCATTCCTCCTCTTACAAAATTTTACTCTGCCGAGCATCCCCTCCTCGTGGTTCACTCTCTGGCCCAGAACACACTTCCTCCCTAGAGCCCACAGTAAGTTCCTTTCCTTCTTCTTGCTTTCTCAGTTCAGCCATTTTAGTTTATTTTTCGATACTAGCAGCACTTCTTTTCCCTTTTGTTAAGAAACCGTTTTGAAAAAAGAAAACATGAGTTACTCTCACCTCCTTACCACCGAGCATGCTTTGGCTAGATTTAGGGAGGCATATAAGGTCCCGAGTGACGTAGATATTGCCTATTGCAATATGGGCGATATCGACATCCAGAGGCGCCGAGGGGAGAACACGGTGTTCTTTCCCTTGATGGCCATTTTAGAGGGCGGGCTTAGGTTCCCGGTTGACCCTTTAATTCTCAGCACCCTTAGATATTATGGCCTTTGTCCCGACCAACTTCCCCCCAATTTTTACCGGGTAGTGAGTTGTGTGAGTACACTGAACCGGTTGTACGGGTTGGAACTTAACCACCACGACATCAACCAGATGTACAGTTTGTGCGGCAAGATCGAGTCCGACTATTACCTTAAGACTAGGGACGCGAGGGTACGGCTTATCTCATGCCTGCCGGACTCGAACCGTAACTCGGCCAAAGATTTCGTTCGGGTGAGCGGCAAATGGTTTGCCGAGGGGTTCCCCTGTGCGTTTTCGCCGCGCGACGTTGGTCGGTGACTAGCCCCCATTTACTTTGATGCATTTTTATTTCGGTCCGGTTATGTAATCCCTAACCATTATTTCCTTTGTGCAGAGAGCAAAAGATTCAAGCCCGACGTCAGAGTGGTACACGTTCGGGACTTGAACTTCGTACTCCGGTCGGAAATCTTCGTGCATACGGACGGACAACTCCGAGCGACCCACCTCATCCTCGGCGTCACTCCCGTCTACTCAACTTGGCAGTCGTTCGGCCAAGCTTTGCTAGTCGACAGTCCTCTCATCTCGTACATTGACGTCCGGCACGCAAACTTCCTCCCCCCGAGGCTAACAGTAGGCGAGGCACGTGAGCACGGTCCCCGGTACATTTGTTCAGACGAGCGACCGCCCGTCCGTGACGAATCAGCCGAGCGCGTATCCGCCGAGCGTAGGAGACGAGCTCACGAGCAAATCCAGCAAGCTCCTGCTCAGCCCAAGAGAACAGTAGAGCTCGGGGCAACTGTTCGGGAAGGGGAAGGTGTAGCCGCAGAACCGACAGACTCTTCGGAAACAGGATCCGATCAGGGTGACGCAATGGTGGCCAGGAGGAAGATGACGATTGACCGCTTCGTCCCGAGTGCCCGGCCAACCGGGCAACAACAACAACCACCCGCCCGAGATGATTCCCCTCCCGCTGCCCCGCTGACCCGAGTTCGAGAGAGGCCGCGCACCACCGATCATACTCAAACGGGCTCGGGCAATGTGCCCACCCGACCCTCGGCCGGTATCGTCATCCGGGAACCGGTAGCGCAAACCGGGGTAGACCTGGCGTCTACTTCCCGGGCACCGGCAGCATGGCGACCCTCCTTCCATATTGGCGGTGAGCCTCTCCCGTCGACGGCCAGTGCCCGAGTGTGGGACAAAGGGCATGGCGGCTGCGTGGCGCAGAGTCTGGCGCGGGGCATCCTCTTGCCCGAGGACTTGCACGCCTTCACGGAATCGACAGATGATTCCTTGGGGAGACGTTTGCAGTGGCACACCATAGCGGTAACTATTTCACTTTTCTCTATGATTCTCGGTTTCCCTTTTGCTTGTGTATGTGCTCTTTCCATTTTACCTTACAAAGCGGATATTGTGTGATCAGGCTGCGCAAATGTCGTACGTGGTGGACGGGAGGATGAAGGAGCTGGCCGAGGACGTTGAGCGGGAAAAGGCCCTGAAGGAAGTCGCCGAGGCCACGGTGCGGGAGCGGTTGAAAGTTGCCGAGGAGGCAAAGGATAAGATTGCTACGGCCGTGAAGGCCCAGGCGCTCGCCGAAACGAAGCGCGAGGAGCTGGAACTCCAGTTGGGGGGCACCGAGATTAAGTTGGCCGAGGCTCAGAGCTTGAATACCATGCTGGAGGGGCAGTTGACCGACTCCAAGGCGGCGCTGGAGGCTTGCGAAACCAAATGGTACAACGAGGGGTTCGCGGATGCCGAGAATTCGGCGGAACCGATCATTCGCCAGGCCCATAAGCTCGGATATGAGGAGGGTTGGTTCGCCGCTCTCCAAGCCCTGGGGGTCCCCGAGGATTCCCCGTTGAGGGATCGCAACAGGATTCCTTTCCCGACCATCCCCAACACCGAGAATCCTGGGCCACTTGTCATCGACGAGGAAGAGACCTCCAGCATGAGGGAGTTGGTGAATGAAATCGACTCTCATGCAGTGCCGACTGACATGGAGGGGACCAGCCATCCCCATGCCGGGGACCGAGCCGGGGAGGACATCCAGCCGCCAACTCCTCACGCCGACCAACACTCTCAAGAGGACGCATCCTCGGCCCATGCGGCGGACATCTGAAGCCGACAGCCGGTCCTTGTTCACCTTTCCCTAGCTCGAGAATTTTGAATAAACGGAGTTGCCTATGTCACCGGGATGTGGTGACGGGATAATTTGTTTATGTTGTCTTTTCTTTGTTTTGAGTTGCCGGGTTTTGGCAACAAAACGCTAATTTCAGTTTCACATTTTAATATGAATGCTTTACTGTGTTGCTTGTACGTATTTACCGAGTAATGAACTCTTCTTGTCTGCCTTTTTATTGTGATGTGCCCGGCCATGGTAAGGCCTCCAAACGTTAATTTAAGTTTCACGTGCTTGGTGATAGGATCGAACCGAGGGTCGCGCTCCCGTCTTTAAGAGTTAATCGTCAGGTTTCCGCCTGCTCGGTGATTAGGGTCTAGCCGAGAGTCAGGTTTCTGTCCTTATAGTGGGTCGTTCAGGTTTCCACCTGCTCGGCGATTAGGGTCTAGCCGAGAGTCAGGTTTCTGTCCTGGAGACGAGAGGGCTAAGGTTTCCACCTGCTCGGTGATAAGGATCGAACCGAGGGTCAGGTTTCTGTCCTTATAGTTAGTCGTTCAGGTTTCCACCTGCTCGGTGATAGGGATCGAACCGAGAGTCAGGTTTCTGTCCTTAGAACGTGCAGACAAGGCTTCTGCGTGCTCGGCGATAATTCGAACCGAGGGTCAGGCTTCTGTTTGTAGAACGCATCGGCTAAGAATGAACATTGCTCGGTGAATGGGATCGAACCGAGAATTTTGGTTAGAACTGTGCGATTCTGTATAAAAGACATCATTAGTACAACTAGCAAAACATGTGCAAGATTACTAACAAAGCATATACAACACGTTGCGGCTAACTCTACGCTCGGAGAACCGCCCATTAATGATAGTACTTCTTCAGGTTATGGACGTTCCATGGTCGGGGAAGTTGTCTCTCGTCCAGGTCTTCCAAGAAATAAGCCCCGGTACCGGCAACCGCCGTGACCCTATAAGGTCCCTCCCATGTCTGTGCCAATTTCCCGGCACCAGTGTCTCGCATGTTGCCCACGGCTCTTCTGAGAACCAGATCCCCGGAGACAAACTCCCTCGTTCTCACACCTCGGTTGTATCTCCGGGCGAGCTTCTGCTGATACTCCGCGAGTCGTATTGTCACCAATTCGCGGTACTCTTCCACCTTGTCCAAATATCCTACCATCATTGCGTCGTTCTGGGCCTGATTGAAACCCGCTACTCTTGCACTGCACAGATTCACCTCGGTGGGGATCACGGCCTCCGCTCCGTACGTGAGAGAGAATGGGGTCTCCCCGGTGGACCGTCTAGGAGTGGTGCGGTATGCCCACAAGACTTTGGGAAGCTCCTCGGCCCAGTTTCCCTTTGCTCCCTCCAGCCTTTTCTTCAGCCCACTCACAATCACCTTATTCACGGCCTCGGCCTGGCCGTTGCCCTGTGGGTAAGCAGGAGTTGAGTACCTGTTCTTGATGCCGAGGCCATTGCAAAATTCTCGGAAGGCCCGGCTGTCAAACTGTAGCCCGTTGTCAGATATGATAGTGTTCGGCACCCCGAACCTGGTGATGACGTTTTTCCATATGAACTTCTTCACTTCCACATCCCGTATGTTGGCCAACGCTTCCGCCTCCGCCCACTTGGTAAAATAGTCGACGGCCACCAAAACAAACTTTCGGCCGCCAGTCGCCTTCGGGAACGGGCCGATGATGTCCAGCCCCCACTGCGCAAAAGGCCAAGGACTGCTGATCGGGTTCAGGTGGCCCGCGGGCTGATGGATCAGGGGGGCGTGCTTTTGACACTGCTCGCACTTAAGCACATACTCGGCGGCATCCTTCTGCATCTGAGGCCACCAGAACCCCTGAGTCATGGCTCGGTGCGCCAATGAGCGTCCCCCGACATGGCCGCCGCACACCCCAGAGTGGAGCTCCGCCAAGAGCTCGCCCACCTTCTCCGGGCGTAAGCACAAGAGGTACGGCCCTCCGAAAGACCTTCGATACAAAGTCCGGTCTTCTGATAACCAATACCGAGGAGCCATCCTACGGATCCTGATGCCCTCCTTCTCGTCACTCGGCAGTCGGTCGTCGGCCAGAAAGTCGACGATGGGGTCGATCCAGCAAGTGGCAGGGGCTGCGATCGCCGTGACGTTGATCCCTGTAGTTCCCGAGTTTCTCTTTACACTGATGCTCGGCTCGGAAATAAGCTCGACTTTGATCTGCCGTGGTATATCCTCGGCCACTGAGGACGCCAGCGTGGCTAGGGAGTCAGCGTGTCTGTTCTGGGTTCGGGCTACGTGGACAACTTTCACCGTGTTGAAGCTGGTCATAACTTGCCTTGCCTGTTCTAGGTATGCTTTCATTCGGGGATCTCGGGCCTCAAAACTGCCCTGCACCTGATTAACCACCAGACGCGAATCCGAGTATAGCTCAATATCCCGAGCCCCCAGATTCGAAGCTACCCTCAGTCCGGCCAAGAAAGCCTCGTATTCCGCCTCGTTGTTGGATGCCCTGAAACTCAATCTAAACGAGTGTTCCAGCCGAATTCCTTCGGGGGTAATCATGACTACTCCTGAACCGGCCCCCGTGGAGCTCGAAGCGCCGTCCACAAATATCTTCCACGGTCGAACCTCCAATCGGCAAACCATCTCTCCCTTCTCTCTGGGCGAAAATTCAGCGATGAAGTCCGCAAGGACCTGGCCTTTCACCGAGCTCCGAGGTCTGTACCGTATGTCGAAGGAACCGAGTCGAGTCCCCCATTTGGCTATGCGGTCCGTGAAATCAGACCTCTTCAATAACGACTGTAGTGGATACTCGGTCAAGACGTGTACGGTGTGAGCTTGGAAATAGTGCGGCAACTTCCTCGTGGCGTGTATCAGGGCCAGTACGAGCTTCTCCAAGGGCAAGTACCTTGTCTCGGCGTCGACGAGAGTTTTGCTGATGTAGTATACGGGTTGCTGGATCCCTTTGTCCCTTAGCAGCACGGCGCTCACGGCGTGCTCGGATACCGCCAGGTACATGAATAAGTCCTCACCTGCCTCCGGTGCCGCGAGCATGGGCGCTCGCGCCAAATAAATCTTCAGATCCACAAAGGCCTGTTCGCACTCCTCGGTCCACCGAAATCCCGTCCATTTCTTCAGCAGTTGGTAGAATGGTCGGCATCGGTCTGCGAATTTTGAGATGAACCGGTTAAGGGCGGCCAGCATCCCGGTTAGTATTTGCACTTCCTTCGGATTGCTCGGTGGCTTCAGTCTTCTCACAGCCTCTATCTGGTCCGGGTTGACTTCAATCCCCCGTGTACTGATCAGGTACCCCAGAAACTTCCCGGCCCCTACGCCAAACGCGCACTTCTCCGCATTAAGGCGCAACTTGTGCTGTCGGAGAACCTCGAAAACCTCCAGGAGGTCCCCCATATGCAAGGCTTCCTGTTTGCTTTTAACCACCATGTCGTCGATGTATACCTCGACCGTGCGCCCTATCTTGTCTCGGAACATTCTTGTCATCATTCGTTGGTAAGTGGCCCCGGCGTTCTTCAGTCCGAACGGCATCCTTGTGTAGTGGTAATTCGCCTCCGGGGAAATGAATGCCGTTTTCTCTTGATCCTCGGGCGCTAGGGCGATCTGGTGATACCCTTGGAAAGCGTCCAGAAAGCTCATCCTCGGGTGCCCACACGTGGCGTCTACCAACTGATCAATCTTCGGCACGGGAAAGGGGTCTTTCGGGCAGGCTCTGTTCAGGTCGGTGAAATCGACGCAGACCCGCCACTTGCCGTTCTTCTTCTTCACTACCACGGTGTTCGCCAACCAATCCGGGAAGATGATCTCCCGAATCACCCCCGCCTCCTTCAATCTCTGAACTTCCACTTTTACTGCCTCAGAGTGCTCCCAGGCTGATCTTCTCGGCCTCTGCTTTTTAGGGGTGAATGAGGGGTCAACTCCAAGTCTATGCATGATGAATTCGGGGTCCACCCCGGGCACCTCGTACGGACTCCAAGCGAATACGTCCACATTCTGTATTAGGAGCAGCAACATCTCTACTTTTTCCCGGTCCCTCATGCTCTCCCCTATTTGGAAGTACTTGTCCGTGTCCGGCAACACCTTCACCCTCAGCATATTCTCGGTACGGGCGACCTCCTTCTCTGGCGGGCCCTGTAACTGCTATAAAGGCGTCCCTGATGACGGACACTTGGGATCGGCCTGACCCTCCCGGTCGGTTTGCTCCTTCTTCCAATCGACCATGGCGATCAAACATTGCCTGGCCGCCTGCTGACTCCCTTGTATCACCGTGACACCATAATCAGTATGAAACTTGACCCTCATGTGCAGAGTGGACGGGACAGCCCCCATTGCATGTATCCATGGCCTTCCTAGAATCGCCGTGTAGGGGGAGTATGATGTAACTGCGAAGAAACTTACCATCACTTCCTTGCCCCCCATGTTCACGGGCAGAGAGATTTGCCCCTCGGGCGCCACCATCTTCCCATCGAACCCAACTAGGGGAGTGTTGTTCTTCGACAGGTCCACATCCCTCAACCCGAGCCCCCTGAACAGGTCCGGGTACATAACATCCGCTCCGCTTCCCTGGTCTATCATTATCCTCTTCACAACGAAGCCGCCAACCCTTGCCGTTACTATCAATGCGTCGTCGTGCGGCTGAATGGTTCCTTCTAGATCACTGTCGTCGAAAGAGATCGGCTCCCGGGTAGGCCTGATCCTCTTCGCGGCAGGCGGCACGCCCGTACTCCCCTCTACCGATATCATCGTCAACACCTCCTTCCCCTTTGCCGTTGAAATGCCCCTCGGGGCGACGTGGATGACATCAATTATCCCAAGAGGGGGCGGAAGGGGATTCCCTCTGTGTGGGGCGCCATGCCCCGTCCCTCTATCCCCGGCATCCGTCACAAAATCCTTGAGGTGTCCTGCTTTTGCCAACTGCCCGAGATGGTCCTTTAGCACTCGGCACTGCTCGGTAGTATGCCCCCGGTCTTTGTGGTAGGTGCAGTACAGGTTCTGATTTCTCCTAGAGGGGTCGCCAGCCATCCGGTTCGGCCACCTGAAGTACGGCTCGTGCTTGATCTTATCCACGATTTTATGCACGGGCTCCTTGAACGTCACGTTCACCTCCCCTGCTGGTGCTGCCGGCTCTTGAATCCTCAAATTTCCCCGTGCCCTCTGTTGAAAATTGTTCAGTCGAGGACGATCAGCTACCTGTGCTTTGCCTTTGCTCTGTATCTTATCGTCTTCCAACCGCTTGTACTCCTCGATGCGCCTCATCAGCTGCCTCATGTCCTCGGGAGGCTTCTTAGTTAACGACTCCCTCAACCCCGAGTCGTCAGGCAATCCCAATCTGAAGGTGCTCGCCGCAATCTTCTCGTTCCCTCCGCCAATCTCGTTGTAGAGCTCCCAGTATCGGTTAGCGTAATCCCGGAGGGTTTCCCCTGCCCTCATCTTCATAGACAACAGCGCGTCCACCGGTTGTTGCTCCCGGCTGCACGTCACGAAACGGGAACCGAACTCCTGTATTAGCTCGGCGAAACTGTGAATGGAGCCCTTGCGCAACCCGTTGAACCACCTTAAGGCCGTGGGACCAAGGCTGGAGGGAAAAACCTTGCACATCAGAGCGTCATTGCGGGTATGCAAAGACATCATCTGGATATAATGGCTGACATGCTCTACGGGATCTGTTTTCCCACCATACGAATTGAACGGCGGGCGCGTAAACCTGTCCGGCATCGGTGCACGCTCGATATCTGCTGAGAATGGTGACCGAGCAGCCCTGCGCAATGCGCGGCTCATAGCATCCATGGCCGCATTCTCCGGCCGTCCCTCTGGAGACTCCGAGCCCCGATTCCCATATTCCCTCGACCGAGAGCGATTTCGCCGCCGATGAGACTCCGCTGAATGGGAACGGTCTCGGCGGCGACGGGACTCCCTCGAGTGCGAGCGCTCCCTGTGGTGGCGGGATCCTGATTGATTCGATCCCACCCCGCGTCTCTCTCCCTCGGCACCTGCCCCTCTCCCTCGGTCGTCTTGACCTGCTCGGTGGCGCTCGTTTCGGGCTTCCAACTCCAGGTCCTGTACTTGCCTCCGCAGCCGCTCAAGCTCTTCATCCCTGGCGTCGTGCTGCCTATGCCGGGAGGCATGGGATGCCGTTCTCCCGGTTTGATACGACCCTTCCCCAAGGCCGGACCGCTCTTCCAGTTGCTCGTGGAACGGATCCTCGCGTCTTTTCTGCCTCTGTTCCCGCCAGGTGGAGCCCCTGGAAGACCCTGCCGAGCCACTCTCGGCGTTACCTCCAGACATCTTTCCTGTATACGAGCCTTGGCAGAACCACTGCTTAGTAGGATTTCCCACAGACGGCGCCAATTGTGCGCACCAAAAACTGAAACCCGTTAGGCTGGGCCTCACTCGGACTCACAACTTATTTGTATAGTGGGCTTGGATTTCCCACAATGGGTCGTTCCAAACACCAAGGCTCAACTGAAACGCTTTCCTCTTCTCGGGGACCTGACCTGATTCCTTACTATGCTCTCTCCGTTTACACTCTTCCTTCCCCCAATTCTCCAACCCCTGTCTTCCCAGAACTTCTTGTATTTATAGCTCATAGTTTAGTGGAGAACCATAATTACTTGCCAGGAGGTGCGACCGGCGGTCCAGTATTATCGATTGTAAGTGGGTGGTTAGGTGGGAGTGGGAAGCGGTGACGGTGGCGTTGGAACTTGGTTCCCACTTTCCACGATGGTTCTCGGCAGAGGTGCCTCCCCGAGGCACGGCCAGGTAGGTACAGGGCGGGATTTACCGCGAGTATATCATCAATCAATGCTCGGTAAGGTATCGCCGCTAAATGACGAGGATGCCAGGCTTGGGCCAGCAACACGCATGGCCCGGGGGTGGGCCGCGAGGCAGAGGGAGGCTGGCCTTATGGGCCCTATGCCCCGGCCAGGGTCCAAGGCCCAATATAGGACGCGGTGCGGGGACTGTACATTAGCTATAATAGAGAATAGGACCCAAAAAAACTACTCCAGCAGCTTCTCTATACCCAAAATTTCTTTTGGATTATGAACAGTAGCCTATCAAGTCTGATGGGCTACTGTACATTAGCTATTAAATTTGTTGGATTAAAATATTACCAATAGTTCTATTATATTAATTCTTTCTCTCTCCTCCGGATTTTTTTTTCTCTCCTTCTCTCCATTGCTTCTTCTTCTTCTTTTTTTTCTTTCATTCTCTCATTCTCTCCGTTGCCGTTGCTTCTTTTTTTCTCACAAACCAAATGAAATCAGAAAAATAAAAGAAAAAAGAGAGAGACCTGTTCATAAGCAAAATAATTAATCCAAACACAAAACACAAAACAAAAAACAAAATCCAATTCTTAAAATAAAGTTGAATCAGAACAAGCCGATTTGACCCAAGCCGATCGGTGGGGAGGACGATGAGCAGCGGTGGAGATGCTGGAGCGGCGGCTAGAGTGGCGCTGGAGGCCCAAGCCGATCTCTCTCTCTCTCTCTCTCTCTCTCTCTCTCTCTCTCTCTCTCTCTCTCTCTCTCTCTCTCTCTCTCTCTCTCTCTGATGTGAAGAAATGATGTTGCTGGAAGGTTCTTGAGGAGAAAAAGAAATAAAAGAAGGGGGATAGAGGACACATGTGTGGAGGAGAATGAAATGAAAGAATAAAAAATAATATAAAGAATAAAAAATCCTAATTGAGAAATTCTACTAAAATATTTTCACAATATTTCACAATAAATTTTAAATAACAGATTGTTATTAGTTAATATTGGCGAGAAAAAAAAAATTTCAATGGTAAGTTCAAATTAGAACTAGTAACAACTTTTCACATAAATTTTGTTGTGAAAGTATTGCATAAAATGTTGTGGATGTAACACTTTTCATTTAAAAATATAGTTGTTAAAAAAAAATAAATGATGATAAAAAAATAATAAAGAATGAATGAAGAAATAATATTTAAATGAGATAAAGAATGAGATAGAGAATCTGTTGAAAATGTATTTAAAAAAGTGGGTAGGTAAAAGTTAAATTTCACTATTCATTCTCAAAACAATAAAAAATTTGCTAAAACTGCTGAAAATGCTCTAACCCTCTAATTAGAATTTGAAAGATATTGGTAGCCACTAGAAAATGATTGAACTATTTTTTTTTTAGTAAACAAAAAATGAATTGGGGGCGACCCGCGTGGCTACACTGTCTAGGTGTTACCATAACAACAGCCAACTCGTCCTAGGACATAAATGAATAAAACACCCACAAGGTGTTAATGGGTGTGTTTGAACCCGTGTAATGTACATAAAAGCTCGAATCGTTTTCTATTAGGCCACCAATCATGTGGGTTAATTATAGAATTATTTGTTCAGAAACAACCCAAGTGTGAATATGGTTTCGATTTTACCTCAAAGATTTCCAATGTCTAATGGACAATTATTTGTTTATAAATAAATAAATATAAACGACAATTATATATCAGCCGGTGAGACTAAGACTTTGAAAGACACGTACCTATATGAGGGCGTATGTTGCACTGTGTAAAAGATATGTGATGTGTTGCATAAGTAATGCCAGTTGGTGAGAAATTATTGTCTACCACTTCGCGTGCAACTGCTTTGGCAGGAATTTATTTTTTATTTTTTAATTTTTTATAGGTTCACCACACCGACCAGTATTTAAATAGTTTTTCTTCTTTCTTTTTAATAAAAATATACACAATTTGTAAACATACAAATCCACCTCGATGAGATTGAACTGCAAAAACCTCCCCTTAAGAAATAAAAAAGAAATATCATATTATTAAATAGGTTTTATATTTGATTTATATATAACTCAGCTATTTAGTATTCTCAAAAAAAAAAAAAAAAAAAAAAACTCATCTATTTAAATTTATCTATAAAAAAACAGATATTAAAATTGTCATTGTTGAAAGCTTATCAAATCTGGCTATATCTTTCACCTTTGACTATGTGGCTTATAAGAAACAAAGAAATGATATTTTTAAGGAATAATTTAACTACGTATAAAAGTCCAGAGTTCACACCACATTTGACATTTCTAATTATTTTACAAATTTATAATTTTGTCATGAAAATCATAAAGTTATAAAACTGTTTCAATTTGACTGCTTGAGATATATGTTTATCTTCACCATTCATTTCTATCATTCTAGATGGTAAAGAAAATAATAAATTAATAAAATTTTATGTTTCACTCAGCTAAGTTAGATTTTTGGGAAATTATTTTTTCATTTTATATGAAGTTTTTTTCTCTCTCTAAATAGTCTTCCCTCTCTACCCTTTCTATTCAATGGTTGCCAAATTGATTATGAACAAGTTCTAGGTAAAACACATGGTTTAATTAATGATTTTTTTTTTGGTCTTTTTTTACTCTATTACTATTTAGAATAACGAAAGTAAATAATTGAGATGGACTTCGATTTCAAATTAAAATGATTTCATAAATTTAGGATTTTAATTGATAAAAAAAGTTAGAACATAATCTCAAATTTAGATTTTTTTAATATCATTTTCCATTTTTTAATATTGTAGTTTTTTTTGGGGAAATAAATAATGTTGCAGTCCAAAAACAAAGTAAAACTATCAAAAAAAAGGTGAAGGAAATAGGGGTTTTTATTTATTTTTATCTTCTTCTTTCTTAGTGACTTGAGCCTATCTTAATGATCATTTAATTGTCTTGGGTCCAGTACTTTAGCATACTAGATTCATCAAAATGATGACACTTTTTTTTTTAATAAAAAAATGATGACACTTGGTTAAAGGTGAACTCATAACATTGTCTTGGGTCTAAAAGCTTAGAGTATTCTCTTCAAAAAAAAAAAAAAAGCTTAGAGTATTGATTCCAAACTTTGCCCTTCGTTGTCAAGGGAACCGTGGACGAAAACCTTTTGTCCGAGTAAAATAGACACTAGAATAACTAGACCATGAACCTTATCACAAATTTTTTTTTTTTTTTTGCAAGTGAACCTTATCACAAATTGCTCGATGTCAAAGGGAATTGTGGACGAAAACCCTTTTGTCCGAGTAGATAGACACTAGAACTAGTCTACTAGACAGTCTAGACCCATCAACCATATCACATTCACATAGATTTAGAATTGCTAATTGAATCGATTTTATAGGATTGAGTGCAATTAATTCTTCTACACTCTTCCCAAGCAAGAACAGGTCTCTTTCCACGAAATGGGAATTAAATATCCAAAAGCGGCTCAGCCATACCCTCTCAATAACGGCTAGTCAAAACAATCGGACCGTCCATTCACCCGTGGTGGGCCCCACCCAATCCAGTGGGCTCATCCGCTGTCAACTTCGACCCGACTCCACCATGCAATTGACCCAAGCCAGTCTAGTTGTCAACCACCCTCCCCACCAACGATCATCATCCAACAAATTGCCCCAAGTCTATGCCGAAATTACGTCTCTGCCATCACCATGCCATGTCACATGCTACAAGTGTAACACCAGTTGGAACTTGGAACCATGTTTTGAGGTCATGTTCCACTTCCACAGCTCCGCTTACCCAAGAAGAAAATAATAATAGTAATACTCTAGAGTATTATTGTTAGGATCCCGTTTTAGCAAAATTTTTTGTTTATATTAATTTATTTTTTTGTATTTTATATATTCACTTTTTAAAATACCTCACATCAAATTATTTATTTTACATCATATTTTATTAAAATATCAAATTTTCTTGATTTTTTTAAATTGTTTCTATTTCTTCACACCCAACAACTATCATTTACTCTCTTCTTTCATTCTCGAGATATGTAAAAAAGAATAAACAACTAAATACTAAATGAATAATATTGATGTAAATTTACATAATTATTGTTGCAAACTTGTAAATTTACACAATTATACACAAATTAATGTAGGTACTTCTCAAAAAAAAATTGATGTAGGTCATTTTTAGACAAAATTGTGTAAATTTTACACATTTTTTACTTCTATTATACATGGATTGATGTGAATACTCTTAGGACATTTGTTAATGAACAATTTTATGAAATTTTTGATACTTTTTTTTTTATTATAAATATAAAAAGCTGTAAAAAAAATCTTTTACTTTTTTATTTTTTCATAAAAAGTTTCTAAAAATATTTTCTATACAAATAATCTCAAAGAATCTGTTAACTTTCTCATTATTATTATGGGTCCTATTAATGAATGCTATTAGAGCAATTGTTGATAAACATTTTATAAAAATTTTGACACATCTTTTATGAAAAATATAAAAAATTATCAAAATAATCAATCACTTTTTTTTTCTATAAAATATTTCTTAAACCAATAAATATGGTTAACTTTTCCTGGTTATTATTTTTAGTAATTGATGATGCTAAGATCGTCAGTAGAGATGTTCGTCCAGAGTGATATCGTCAGTCTGCGGTATATCTAAACACAAATGTATGTGGTCACCGGTGTGGCGCCAGCCACAAAACCTCCGATGCCAAAGTTAGGAAAGGAAACTCCTTTTAGAAAGAATCAAGTACTTCTTTGATAGTGAAATTTCTAGTAAGTATTCTCGTACCTCCTCCGGATCCCGTTTGGGGATATATATATAGGTTGTTTTCAGTACCCTTCTAGCCGTTGGTTCTGCCATAATGAGGCTGTAATTCCTCGACTTTGTAACGTCCGTGCCAGGTAGTAAGTTTGACAGATACTTCAACGGTACCAGTATTTATTGTTCATTTTGTAACGGATGGTCGTGACAGATGTATGGACGACTTACTTGTAGATTCGGGCAATCAATCTCGTCTTTATTAATCGTCCACATACAAGGTATGGACGGGCGTATTTCTTGGACCTATCAGCTGCCCCCTTATTCCAGGATCGTCCAAAGGTCGGACGATCTTAGGAATACGAAAGGGTTTTATATATTATTATTTTTTTTTTGTTTTGGGAAGTGCCCTCCGCATTGATTGCCTTCTGGCGGCGTGGCGTGCGTCGTGGCCACGTGTCTAGTTCTGACTGGTGGGTAGGCATCGTTTCCGGTGAATGTCTTTTCGGTTTCCCGCGGTTTTCCAAAGCATGCCTTTTAGCTTGACCTTTCTCTTTCCTTTCATTTCCTGCGTTTCATATTTCTTTGGTTTTTCTGGGGTTTTCCTCTTTTTGTCTTCTTTGTGTTCGATTCTGAACCTTGCTGCCGTGGCTGCTTTACTTTTTCGACCTCCGATTCTGTTTCCTTCTCTTCAGGTGCGTATCCCTTCTTTTCTGCTCTTTTTCCTTTTTTTCTTGCTTTGTTTTTGCTTAGTTTCCTTTTTCGTTGTGTGTGTGTCCCTCCTTTAATGGTGGACTACACATCATTTCAGCAAATCTGTCCTTCTGTTGCTTTTCTTTTTGCGCGTCTGGTTCTCTAGAGTTTTCCGGCGAACGGTGTCTATACCTTGGCGATTTTGTGGTTGAGGGGAGTGGTCTAGGCTTAGCGCTGAGTGAACTGCACCCATTGTTGCAGCAGTCCTTTTCTTGGTTTAAATCTGTTCGCGGGGTCCTTGAGAGGGAAAAAATGGGTTCCGCGGTGAGGTCGAGTGATCCTGAAGGAGGTTCTTCTTCTGGCGCGGCCGTGGACGGGGCTGTGCTGGACACGGCTACCTCTGTGCTTCCTTCGTCCAATCTTCCTTCGTCTTCTACTGTTGTCCCTCGTCCCTTCCATGCTCTTAGGGAAAAGTGTAATTTGAAGGTCGATGTTTTCAGTAGGTTTAGGGATAGGTTTCAATTTCCGGCGGAAACTAGGGTTCGTCTCCCCAGGAAGGGTGAAAAAGCTTGTGCTTTTGCCCATGGAGAAGTTTGCTTTTATGAGGCAGCCTTCCTGGGTGGTCTAAGGTTCCCCGTTCATCCATTTATCATGGAGCTTCTAGATCATCTGCGGATTGCTCCTGGGCAACTTATGCCCAATTCTTGGAGAATTGTTATAAGCTGTATGGTCATCTGGACGATCATAGCAGATGGAGAGATGATCACGGTGAACGAGCTTACTAGTCTCTATCGTCTAAAAGAGTCTAGGGAATTCGGGTACTATGAGCTCGTCCCCTGGGAGAGGAGGTCGCGTTTGGTAGGCGATCTCCCTTCGTCCTTCCGTTACTGGAAGTCAAGATATTTTTTTGTGTCCGGAGATGGTTGGGAGACCTTGTCAGATGACGTTTGGGGAAATGTCCCCAGGCTGCTGCGTCGGTGGGAGATCCCTGGCCTTGGTGCGTTTGTCTTTTTATGCTCCCTTTCTTATCTTCGTTGCTTCCTTTTTGATCGTTAGTGTAATCTTGAATGACCCCTTTTTTTTTTTTTTTTTTTTTTCTTTTTTTTTTTTTTTCAGTGAAAGAGCGTCCTGGTCTTGACAGCCGATTCGAAGCGAGAGTTCAGGAGGCGATTAGATATTCAAGGACGATCGAAGATTTCAACGAGCTTATCGATCCGCGTACTCTGGCTCGTCACTGTTTGGGACCTGAACCTTCACTCTACGTCCTTCAAGTTCTTGATCGGGAGCAGAAAAAACGTGAGTAGACTTTGTATGGTACGCGTGTATATGTATATACGTTTTTAACTTTCTTCAACTTTCTTCTCCAGAAATGACGAGCAAATTCAACAAAGATCTGTATGCGAAAATCAGGGGGAAAAAGAATGAACCCCTTTCCAGCATTGGTCAGAGAACTTTGAAGTTTACTGACAGAGAGAAAGAAAAGGAGAAAGAGAAGGAGACGGTGGAGAGAGGGTCGTCTACCCCTGCTCAGGACGAGGCAAGGACAGCTTCTCCTGCAGTTTCAATCGAAGAGGTCCCTGGACCAAAAAGGCGAAAGACATCGCACAAAGGTAAAGAGAAGATGGGTTCCAGTATTTGGGACGATGCGGAAGCTGCCGTAGCCCGGGCCAACGACTTTTTAACTCCTGAAGAGAGGAATGAGATTTCTCTCGTTCCTTCTCATGAAATGGTGAACCAGCACGTTCATAAACTCGTGCAGGTATGTTCTTTTTACTTTTAGCATCATATTATCGTCATTCTATAGTTTTCTCGAAAAGAAACTCATAAGCTAAAATTCTTTAGGTGTTGGGGGAAACGATGCATCTTACTTCCCAATTCTTGGCGAGTGAGGAGAAGGCTGTTATGGCCACTTCGAAGGTGGAAGCCTTAGAGGCTGAAGCTTCGGGTTTAAGGAAGGATCTGATTGCAGCGATGGACGCCAATAATACCTCCAAGGAGCAAATTAAAGTCCTGACCGAGCAGCTTGAAGCTGAAAAGGCGAAGGTGAAGCAGAAGGACGATCTGCTTGCATCCGCGGGCCAAAGGATGAAGGCTGCTGTAGCCAAGGCCGTTCTTGCCTTCCAGGCGACGGATGAGTACAACACTGTGCTGTTCCAGTGGTACTTCAAGGGGTTTGAGCTGTTAAGAAGATACATGATCAAACATGGGCAAGGAGTCAACCTGGACGACCTGGACTTTGAAGCAGTGGATAAAGAGATAGAGGCGGACGAGGCTGCTCTGGCGGATCAAGCTCCTCTAGCTTCGGGTGAGGATCCTCCAGCGACTGACGAGGGTGACGGTCAGGCTCCTCCAGCATAAACACTTAGCGCCATTTCTTTTCTTTTTTTGAACAAATACTATTTCGGGTCCCCGTATGTTTTGGGGTATTTGTTTGAACAACTTGCATTTTTTGTGCATATTTATATGAGTTCTGTTCGTTGTTGTTTATCATTCTCATTTTAATCGTTTCTCCCCTTCAGCCTTAAAGGAGTTTGAAATTACTTCTTCGTTTCTTGAAGTATTAATTCCCTTCGTCTGTCTGTAGACTTAGATGATTTTTGTTGGAATGTTTTCGGTTGATTAAAGGATTTCCTCGTCATTTTGATCTGGATAATGAGTATTCCTTGTGGGAATCTCATCATCTTTTCGATCTAGATGATGGCAGCTCCTTCAAGGTTTTGAGGATTTCCTCGTCATTTTGATCTGGATAATGAGCATTCCTTGCAGGAATCTCATCATCTTTTCGATCTAGACGGTGGTAGCTCCTTCAAGGCTTTTTTTTTTTTTTTTTTTTTTTTTACCTGCTAGATTTGGACGATGCTGATCCTTTCGCAGGTTTTTATTGTCTCTTTAGATCAGGAACGGCGTAAACTTTTGTAGTGAGTTTTATGGCCTTTTTGGTCTGGACGATGTACATACTTTCGTAGGATTTAATCGTCTTTTCGACCTGGGCTATCAGCCGTTTTAAACTTTGAGAGGGCCATTTATGACACGGGGAGTGCTGAATAACCACTTATGGAGCCCTGAATGATTACTTATACAATCTTGCATAAATACATAACTTGTGGTAGACAGCATAAAATTAATTTGAATAAAAAGAAAGCATGGGATTTAAATTTTGTTAACTGCTTACAATTAGGCCATGGGTTCTTTCTTGTAATACCTTTTTAGGTGCTCGACATTCCATGGACGAGGTAGCTTGTTTCCTTCTTGGTCTTCTAAGTGGTAGCTTCCTTGTCGTGAACAGTGGACGACTTTGTAAGGTCCTTCCCAGGTTGGGCCTAGTTTGCCTTGTGCAGGGTCTTTTGTCGCAGGAGTTACTTTCCTGAGGACGAGGTCCCCGATGTTGAATCTTTTTAGCTTCACTCTTTGATTGTAGTATCCCGCCATCTTCTGCTGGTATTTGGCCATTCTCTGCGAGGCTTGATCTCTGACTTCGTCCACGCAGTCCAGGTTCAATCTTAGCTGGTCGTTGTTTTCTTCTTCGTCAAAAAAATTTCTCCTGACGCTAGTGAGCCCCACTTCGACGGGAATAACTGCTTCCGTACCATATGTTAGGTTGAAGGGGGTTTCTCCTGTTGGTGTTCTTGCCGTCGTCCTGTAAGCCCACAGAACGCCTGGCAGTTCCTCGGGCCACGCTCCCTTTGCCCCTACTAACCGGGACTTGATTATCTTGAGCAAGGTTCGGTTCGTTACTTCTGTTTGTCCGTTGGCCTGAGGATGTCCTGGTGAAGAGTACTTGTTTCTGATGCCTAAGCCTGAGCAGAATGATCTGAACCCTTGGCAGTCGAACTGACGACCGTTGTCGGATATGATCGTCCGAGGAATCCCGAACCTGCAAACAATATTTTTCCACACAAAATTTTGTACCTTCGCTTCTGTGATTGTCGCAAGTGCCTCTGCTTCGACCCACTTCGTGAAATAATCAATTGCGACGATCAGGAACTTCATTTGTCTTTTTCCTTGTGGCAGGGGACCGACGATATCGATTCCCCATTGTGCGAATGGCCAGGGAGAGGAAATACTCGTCATTATCTCCCCTGGGACTCGTTGAACGTTTCCATATCTTTGACAGCTGTCACACTTCTTTACAAAGTCGGCCGCGTCTTGCTGCATTGTGGGCCAGAAATAACCTGCCTTCATGATCTTTCTGACGAGTGACTTTGACCCCATATGGTCTCCACAGATTCCTCCGTGAACCTCCTCGAGGATATACTTGGCCTCTCCGTCTTCTACACATCTTAAATACGGCTGAGAGAAACCTCTTCTAAAGAGTTGATCGTTCAAGATAGTGAACCGGGCAGATCTTCTTCGGACCTTCCTGGCCTCTTCAGTGTCTGAAGGCAATTGACCGTCTTTAAGAAAAGCAAGGATCGGACTCGTCCACCCCTGGTGTGTATGCACAGAGAAGGCTTGCAACTCCTTAATGCTTGGGAGACTTTGTTCTTCTAGTCTCCAGTCATAATTTTTGTCCTGAAGATCTGCTGATGCGCTGCGGGCTACCTCGTCAGCTTCTGTATTTTGTTCCCGTGGGACCTGTAAGAACTCCACCTGATTGAAATTGCTTACCAGCTGGTTCGTTAACTTTAGATATTTTTGCATCCTCGTCTCTTTTGCTTCGAAATCCCCTCTGACCTGCCCTATGACGAGCTGGGAATCGCTTTTAACCACAATTCTTTCAGCCCCCAATGCCTGAGCTAGTCGGAGACCTGTTAGCAGAGCTTCATATTCTGCCTCGTTATTGGTTATGGGGAACTTCAGCTGGACCCCATATTTGAGGACATCGTCCTGGGGAGAGACAATAACAACGCCTGCTCCTCCTCCTTTCTGTGTAGACGATCCATCTGTGTTGATCGTCCAGATATCTTCCCGTGTTTCTTCATGCCCGTTGGTAGTGAATTCCGCTATAAAATCTGCCAAGGCCTGAGCTTTTATGGCTGTTCTCGACCGGTATTCAATATCGAACTGGCTATGTTCGATCGCCCACTGTACCATTCGTCCAGCTGCCTCGGGTTTGCTCATCGCCTTCTTGATTGGCTGATCCGTCATTACCTTTATCGGGTTAGCCTGGAAGTATGGGCGTAGCTTCCTGGAGGCCATTATTAAGGCGAAAGTAATCTTTTCGATCCGGGGATACCGAGCCTCTGCCCCCTGGAAGGCTTGGCTGACATAATACACGGGGAGTTGTACCTTGTCCTCCTCCCTGATTAGGGCTGCACTTACTGCCGTGACTGACACTGCCAGGTATAAGAAGAGATCTTCTCCTTCCGTGGACGGACTTAGGAGCGGGGGGTTGCTCAAGTACCGTTTCAATTCTTGGAATGCTGTCTCGCACTCCTCAGTCCATGCAAAAACCTTCTTCAGGGTCTTAAAGAATGGAAGACACTTGTCCGTTGCTCTCGAGACGAACCTGTTGAGTGCCGCTACTCTTCCTGTGAGCGATTGTACTTCTTTGGTCGTCCTTGGTGAGGACATTTCCAGGATGGCTTTTACTTTTTCTGGATTTGCTTCAATTCCCCTTCGCGAAACCACAAACCCGAGGAACTTCCCTGAAGAGACCCCGAAAGCACACTTGGAGGGGTTTAGCTTCATGCTGTGCTGCCTGAGTGTATTGAATGTCTCCTTAAGATCGTTCATATGGTCCTCTTCTTCTTTGCTTTTGACGAGCATATCGTCGACGTACACTTCCACATTTCTCCCAATCTGCTTGTTGAACATTTGATTTACCAATCTCTGGTATGTGGCTCCTGCGTTCTTTAGTCCGAAGGGCATGACCCTATAACAATAGAGCCCTTGGCTAGTGATGAATGCAGTTTTTTCTTGATCTTCTTCCGCCATTTGTATCTGGTTATACCCCGAGAATGCGTCCATGAAAGTGAGAAGTTTGTGCCCGGCCGTAGAATCTACTAGTTGGTCGATTCTGGGTAAGGGGAAGCTATCTTTCGGGCAGGCTTGGTTTAGATCTGTGAAGTCAACGCACATCCTCCATTTCCCATTTGTCTTCTTGACCATGACGACATTGGCCAACCACTCCGGGTAATAAACTTCTCGAATAAAGTTTGCATCGAGTAGTTTTCTCACTTCGTCCATGACCGCTTTGTTTCGTTCAGGGGCGAAAACTCTTCTTTTTTGCTGGACGGGCTTCTTTTCCGGATCTACGTTTAGGTGGTGTTGGATGATGCTTGCTGGGATTCCTGGCATATCTTCGTGGCTCCAGGCAAATACATCGAGATTGTTTTTCAGGAAAGTAATGATTTCTGCCCTCGTCCTCGGGTTTAGGTCCGTTCCTATTTGAGTCGTCTTTATCGGATCCCCTTCGACCAGTTCTATCGTTTCTAGCTTCTCCACGATCTCAGGTGTTTTATCCTCGATCACCCACGTATGGTTTTCTTTCGAGGCTAGGACGGCCTGGTAGCACTCTCTTGCCAACACCTGATCTCCCCTTATTTCTCCGACTCCCTGTTCTGTAGGAAACTTTACCTTCAGGCAGTACGTGGATGTGGCAGCTTTCCAACGGTTAAGGGTTGGTCGTCCTATGATAACATTGTAAGACGATGGTGAGTCTACAACCAGAAAATTGTGTTTGTTGGTTACCTGGAGGGGGTATGAACCAGCCGTGACCGTCAACGTCACTATCCCGCGGGGGTACACCTTGTCTCCGCTGAAGCTGACGAGGGGTGACTCAAAGGGACGAAGCCTCTTCGGGTCTACCTTCAGTTGTTGGAAGGCGGACAGATAGATAATATCCGCTGAACTCCCGTTATCTACCAGAACTCTCCTCGTGTTGAACCCCTCAATCATGATCATGATGACGAGCGGGTCGTCATGAGGTTGCCTTATCCCCCTGGCATCTTCCTCTGAAAAATACATGTCCTGGTTCGTTCGTCGTTGCTTTGCTGGAGGTAAGCTATGAACACTGTTTATTTGCCTTTGGTATGACTTTTTGAGGGATTTGAACGAGCCTCCTGTGGACGGTCCTCCCGTGATGGTTTTTATTTCTCCTTTTGCGTTCTACGGACGAGGTGGCTGATCTTCAGTTCTTTGGAAACCTCCCGGCTGATCCCTCCTACCGTATCTGCCTGCTTCCCCTCTTTTCACGTACCTTTGAAGCTTCCCTTTTTGAATAAGTTCTTCTACCTGCTCCTTCAGATCTCTGCAATCCTCCGTGTAGTGTCCGTGGTCCTTGTGAAAACGGCAATATTTCTTTTTGTCACGTACACCGGGTGGTGATTGGAGAGGCCTGGGCCACTTAAGGTTTTGTTCGTCTTTGATCTCCGCCAAAATTTGATCGACGGGCATCACTAATGGCGTGAATTTCGTTTGCCGAGAATTCTTATCGTCCCTTCGTCTATTCCCTTCTTCATTACGTCTGTCAACCCGGTCTCTCTTCTGCCCCCTTCGATCGTCATTCTCATTCCTCTTTTCTTTTGTCTTTTCTGCCCCGTCTATAGCTGCGAGGGCATTTTCAGCGTTCATATACTTCTGCGCTTTCAACAATGCTTCTGCCATCGTCTGGGGAGGATTTTTTGCGACAGAAGCCACAAAGTCCCTGGATTTCAGTCCTGCTTTAAAGGTCGTAAGTTGCACCTTGTCGTCAGACTCGTCTACTTCTAGCATTCCTCGTGTGAAACGTGTCACATAGGACCTCAAGGTCTCTTTCTCTCCTTGTTTGATTGTGAGCAAGTGATCGGCAGTTCTTTTTGGACGCTGTCCACCAACAAAATGACGCACAAACGAACTGCTTAGCTGTTCGAAATTATCTATGGAAGAGGTGGGTAATTTAGTGAACCATTCTCGGGCGGCTCCTTTCAAGGTTGTGGGAAAGGATCGACATAGAATCTCGTCAGGAGGCTGTTGAAGACCCAAAGTCGTCCTGAAAGTATTCAGGTGATCCAACGGATCTTTCAATCCGTCGAAGGGCTCGAGCTGGGGTAAACGGAACTTGGAGGGTACCGGGCACTCCTGGACGGCTGCGGTAAAAGGGGAATCAGTTTTCCTGTCAATTCGGTCCAGCCCTTGTTCCGTCTTTCCTCTAATTGCGCTTCTCAACTCGTCCATTTCTTTCCTCATCTCCTTGAGGAAACTCGAGTTTGGTTCTTCTGGAGTGCCGGTTCGTCTCCCATGACTGTCCCCGTCCTCATTCCCATTGACTTCCGTGTGGTTGTCCCCTTGTTGCAGTCGTTGTTTCATTTCTTGATTTTGCTTGGTGAGCTCTTCCACTGTGGCTGCAAGTGCTTGGATTTGTAGGGACAACGCAGCGGGGTCTGGGATACAGCTGGACTCCATCTCCTTAGAATAGAACAGTACCCTTGAACCGAAGGCTCAAGAATAATACGTGTTCCCACAGACGGCGCCAAACTGATGATGCTAAGATCGTCAGTAGAGATGTTCGTCCAGAGTGATATCGTCAGTCTGCGCTCCTGATCCTGCAAAGAGTATATCTAAACACAAATGTATGTGGTCATCGGTGTGGCGCCAGCCACAAAACCTCCGATGCCAAAGTTAGGAAAGGAAACTCCTTTTAGAAAGAATCAAGTACTTCTTTGATAGTGAAATTTCTAGTAAGTATTCTCGTACCTCCTCCGGATCCCGTTTGGGGATATATATATAGGTTGTTTTCAGTACCCTTCTAGCCGTTGGTTCTGCCATAATGAGGGTGTAATTCCTCGACTTTGTAACGTCCGTGCCAGGTAGTAAGTTTGACAGATACTTCAACGGTACCAGTATTTATTGTTCATTTTGTAACGGATGGTCGTGACAGATGTATGGACGACTTACTTGTAGATTCGGGCAATCAATCTCGTCTTTATTAATCGTCCACATACAAGGTATGGACGGGCGTATTTCTTGGACCTATCAGTAATAATTTAGTAATAATAAAGGGTCATGTTCCACCACCACATCCACATGTAGCTAGGGACGCATCCTGAATCTTGATTGTTGAGGCCAAGTATAAAATCAACGTCCCAGGTTGCGGGAATCATCGGGGTTTTTTTATTATTTTTTTTTATTTATATTTATTTAGGAATCATCGTTAATTCTAGAAGTGAGATATTGTAGTTTAGGACAATTTAGTAAAAGTGTGGCTTCCACTAGCTAAAACAACCGGTGGTTCACATTGAACTTGATTGTTTAATTAATCAAGCCACAAATATTTATTGTGGCGTGTGATGACCATAAAAGTGACACGGAATCACTTGTCAAAATCAAAATCAAAATCAAAGTAAGACGTGAAAGTAAAAAGTATAATTGATATTTCTCTTGTCGATTACCATGAAATGATTAATATGGGTTTCTCTTAGACTTTTGAATTTCTGTGGGCTATTGCTAAAACCAGATTTTATCTTGGACATGACAATTGACAAGCACTATTATTGGTGCCAGGCATTGAGATTCTCAGTTTTTGGTTCAGCAAGTCCCTAGTGTCAGAAAATGCATGGTTCGCTATGAAAATCTGCTTTGGTATGTATTTGACGGTATGGACAATGCGAGTGATGGTTAAGTTGAACGTTGTGTCTTTATCCAAAGAGGAAAGAAACATTTGATGAATCATCCCACTTGATCAAAGCTATATGTTAAAGGCTCTGTTTTAAGGGTTACGGTAAATTTGGCTACCACTCGGATAAATTTTTCATCATTTTAAATTTTGATTATTTTTTAAAAGTTGTAATTAATGAAGCATAAATTGATTCATTGAATAGATGGTTTTTAAAATTTTTTTTTGGTAAATTATATATTTGATTATTATCCTTACACTATATTTCAATTTGATTCCTAACTTTTTAATTCTGTCAATTTGGTCCTCTAACCTTCAGTGTCATGCTAATTTAGTTTCCATCGTTATATATTGAATGAAAATAGCTGACATAATAAATGGTCAAAATAAAATTCTAGTTAATTGTTATATCAATGAAAGTTAATTTTTATTTTGGCTATTAGACATGTTATCAATTTTCATCCAAAAGATAACAGTAGAAACTAAATTGACACTACCAAATTGACATAATTAAAATGTTAGGAATCAAATTAAAATATGATGTATGTGATAGGAACCAAAAACATAGTTTACCTCTTCTTTTTTTAAAAAAAAAAATATTACATGCGATTAAATTACATTGAAGAAATTAAATTCAATAAGAACTAGTATAAAAGTTTTTATTTACATCCTTGTCATGTAAACTTTTCACAAATAGTATATGTAAGGACCAGATTTGGGTTCCTGTCCACTGTGTGGAGGGACTTAGGCCCAAAAAGCCCAAAGTAATGAATTTGTAGATAATGGGTTGAAATATTGAGCCTTAGTGGATCAAACAGACACTATAATGGATCCTCCAAATGTCAAGAGAATGGATAGAAAAATATTTATATTAGAGACAAATTGTCCTCAGCAAGGTCTGAGGTGATCAGTTCTTATATGTTCTTCTCAAAATTCAACTACAAGTTCTGTTCTTAGACATTACAGTATTTTTCTTCCTGAATTTTTCGATTCCCCCTATCTTGTCTCCATCATTTCCTTATATACTCTCCTTCTTCCTCATTTCCACTTGCCACGTGCATCCAAGATGGTTGGTCTTGATACTTGTCCTATCAGTCCCTTTCACCCATCTCCATTTAGTAGCTGTAAGACTGAAATATACTGTTTAGGTATCACCCCCACAATAATGCGGCCGGGGAGTTAGGTGCAATGCATTTAATGCGGAGGTAGCAGTTTTCTCCTTAGATATTTTAGGGTGCTTTCCTATCAGATGTTTTTGCCATACTAACCTGCACCAATAGATCTACCTAGAATATTTCCTTAGCTGGCAAATAACCTTTTCGGACTTCAGCCTTGGTCTGTTGTGGATGTATTTGTCCTTGGATCATCCCACTGAGTCATTGTGGACGAAGATAACTTCTCTACTCACCATCACACTTTCTTTTAACAAAAATTCTTCTTCCTCGGACAAGATTGTGTCCTCGGCTTGGGCCATAGACCCAAAATCCAAATACATAATGAATTTTTAGGCCCAACACCCCCACAATATATAATATGTTAAAGTGAAAATTCAATAAAAAAATTCAAATAGATTCTAACTGGATCTCAATTTTTTATGTTATTGAACTATAATTTGATGTAAATTGTCTTTAAATTTTCAGTACATTCTAATTGGCTGCTATCCCCCCGTGTTTTGCCGCTGGTGTGGGATGAAGCAGGCAGCTAGTTGTATTTTTGGTCCTTCTTTGTTAATAA
Source organism: Quercus aquifolioides (assembly GCA_019022515.1). Classification (NCBI taxonomy): domain Eukaryota; kingdom Viridiplantae; phylum Streptophyta; class Magnoliopsida; order Fagales; family Fagaceae; genus Quercus; species Quercus aquifolioides. The sequence goes on from CM032330.1 coordinate 55,113,763, forward strand.
AGAATTTTCACTCGTCAAACAAAAAAAAAAAAAAAAAAAAATTGTCATACCAAATTTGTGTGTGCATTTATATATCAATTTTCATTGCCACCATTAACATGATCTTTGCCACTAGATCACCATAACGCTGCGATCAACAAGATGACTAACGGGAATGATCCAACTACCAAATCTCCCTTGGTGGATTGGTCGACAACCCACATACCCATAATCGATAGCTAATTATAAAGGCTTTCAAAGCTAATGCGATCAAGTCGGTTGATGGATTAACACCAAACTCGAACCCACTTGACATATGATCACCCCTTATTTCTCCCAAGAGTCCAAACAACCTTGCATAACCTCACCCTCGGGGCACAAATTGTATCACACATTCATGACCGTTGTGCTGTATTCTTGATCCAAAAATATTTGACCATTGTTGCCATCGTGTACTTCCTTCTCGCCACCACCTCGAACGATCAGATGGGTGACCTAGATGCCTTGACTAGGTGATTGGGCACCATGCATGGTGACAATGTTCCCAAGGGATAAAGTGGGTTTGCTTGTATTAAAGCCACAAAAAAGGTGATGGAGCAACACGAGAGAGAGAGAGAGAGAGAGAGAGAGAACAAGACCATATTTAATTTGATAGTTACAATATTGCTTTTTAAAGAATTAACAATTGCGTTTCTAATGTGAGCGGAAGGAAATGTTAATTTGACAATAATTACAAATTAAAAAGTCGTGAATTATAGTCAATTTAATTGGTAAAATCTCTTGTTATCAAATAAGAGATTTGAAGTTTAAACTCTACCTACATCATAAACTAATTGATATCTTGACTTGATAATAAAAAACAATCATAATGAAGTAGACATCATAAATTAAAATTCTATTGTATTTATAAATTAAAAAATAAATAAATGATACAAAATTGACAAAATTAGAGTCCAAGTAACAAATAATCTAAATTTTAAAAAATATAAAATAAAATTTAGCCAAATAAATATTATCATAGATGCGCACGCATGATCATAATAATTGGACAAGCATAAAAGAGATAAATTATCGAAACTAGGGGTGTGCATGGGTCGGGTTGAGGGAATTTTTTGACCCGACCCACCATGGTGGGTCAAAAAAAATTCGACCCAACCCAACCCGTCACATAAATCCAACCCAACCCAACCCAACCCACATAGGTCGGGTTGGGTCGGGTTGAACCCATGAGTTTGAAAATTTATTATTATTATTATTATTAAATTGAGTAGAAAAAAAATATAAATATTAATATATTAAAAAAACCCAAAGATTAGTATCGATGTAATTCCTTAAGGGCAAACAACACCAATAACTAAACAACAATAGTAATTTACTAGAGTTTGTATGAACTAATTGGTTTTTATATAGGATAGGAAGAGCTGGTTATTTTAAAAAATTTATTAATTATATAATACATATTATATATATAATTAGTATTAGTAGGAGGAACTGAGGAAGTACTGCTCTACAACTGGTTTTTTTTAAAAAAAATTATTAAATATAATATATATATATATATTTATATAAATATATATAAGTGCCCTGGTTTTAAAAAAAAATTATTAAATATATAATATATTTTAAATATATATTAAATATGGGTGGGTCGGGTTGGGTTTGACGAGTTTGTAATTTTATGACCCAAACCCAACCCGACCCGCTATAAAAAAAATTTTGTAACCCAACCCAACCCACCAAGGCCTAAAAACCGACCCAACCCGGTGGGTCGGGTTGGGTCGGGTCGGGTTTGGCGGGTCGGTGGGTTTTCTGCACACCCCTAATTGAAACATTGACAGGCATGTATCTCAATAATGTTTGTATTTTATTTTATTCTTTGATGGGAATTAAGATGATATTTTATATAGCTAAATGTTCATATTAACTTTTTTAAAAATTTATACTTGTTTAGATTCCTTTTCTTAGCAGTTGTTACCTTCATATGATTTGAAAGTAATTATTAGAAGTTTTTGGAGCACGATGACATGGTATACTAGTATTTTCTCTTCTTACATTCAAAGTAAATCCACACAAATTAAATTTATAATAAAATCCACGTGACTGTGAGAGGAAGAATGCACCAAATCATAAAATCATAGGACAATATTATTGGGTGACGCAATAATTTCCCTATGATTTGGTGTATTTTCACAATATACCATATATGAAAAAAAAATACTAAAGTCACAAATTACTTTGAAAATTGTTGATATGGTGGATAATTTTTGATAAGTAAAACAATGATATTAATAATAGATCCAGATAAAAACTGGTAAAAATTTACTATATTAATAATTTGTAAAATAATTTATGTATGTAGTATTACTCAAATAAAGTAACGAAAATTTTGGTAAAAATTTATCTTCAAGTCAACGTAACTTTTTTTTTTGCCCTAAATAAAGGAAGAAAATGACTTTGCGGAAGTGATTATCTGATTGATTAGCCACGTCTTGTTTTCTCAATTTGACAACAAGAATTTCATTTTACAGAGCACCTCGTGTCTAAATTTACCACACCCAAAACTTTCAACCCAAAAGTAGAGTAGGGAACTAAGTAAAGTACCCCACATACGCATGTACCAATTCAGCACAACTAGTTTTTTTTTTTTTTTTTTTTAACATCTAAAAAATGATTAACTGTGAATGATGAATAATTACCATATATAAATCTACTATAGTCTGTTATAGTTTTTTTTTTTTTTTGCTAAATAGTCTGTTATAGTTTTAACTTGTCCAATAAATGATTATGAATGGTAGATAATAACTTTACATAATTCTACCATATTTTATCTATAGCTTAAGCTAAATATTGTATTTGTTAATATAGTATTTTTTTTTTAAATTATTACTATTTGTATGAGAAATATAAAAAATTATAATTTTTTTAAAATTTTTTTATAAAAATATTTCTATATCTAGCAGATTGGACACACGGAATCATAATCCCAAAAAGTGATAACGGATTTAGTCATAATCCCAAAAGTAGACCTAAAATCCAGCGGCTCAAAAACGTGTACATGGATAGAGAACACTTCTGTCTGAGTAAGCAATTTTCACCTTATCCCATCAGTCTAACTTTTTACACACACAAAATAATTAGAAAAAAAAAAAAAAAAACAAAACAGAATGTAATATTTATAGATAAATTGTGTAGTAAAAGTATTCCTCTATGTCGGGAATAATACACAAAGATAAAGCTGTGCTGGTCTTTTTCCTTATTACCAGTTGGGCAAATATCTCTCATATATGTATTTCTATTTCTCTGACGTGGTCGGGTTCTGACAGTTTTATCTTTCCCTCTTGTTTTGGCTCTCCTTAATATTCCTATAAAAGCACCCACTTTGCATTCACAATTGCCTCACCTTATATTTCATACACACACATATATTGTTCTTTCTTTTTTCCCAGCTCTGTAACAATCTCTTTGGATTTGGAATTTGATAACATCCTTGTTTTTCAGGTATTACTTTTGTCTCTAATCTTTGTTTCTTTTCATTGTACGAGTTCATGACTTTTGATTTCAGATCCACCGACATTTGCTCCTCTGATTCCTATGCTAGTGCTTACTATGACATTTTTAGAAATCTATAATTTGTTTTGCTTGTTTCTCGCTTATGCCTAGATTTTATTTTTGAGGTTGTGATTTTTTACGTTGTTTTTATTTTTTTGTTCTGCAAAATGGTATTTTGTCAACTGGGGTCTCGGTAAATATAGATTTTTCATCACATTAAATCGAAAATTTGAACTTTTTTTTGGAAAAGATTTTGTGGTTGTGTCTAGCTTTCAATGTCAAATATGGTACAATAGCTCTTTCATTAGTGTTTTAGCTCTTATGAGTATATATATACATGAAGGTTTCTCTATCTTCTGCACTCTCTCTCTCTTTCTTTGTGTTTCAAATATTGAGCTCCTATCACTCGCTTTATTTGTTTCTATTTACTACCTCCACCTTTACTTGATACACTAGACTTGTTCTAATAGCTTTTAGTTCCTAAAGTTTTTACTTTGTCCTTCTTTAAGCAATTGACTTCAGATCTGGTTATTAAATTCTCTCTCTTGTTTGTAAATTTCGAGGTGACGATATTAGATCTGATCTATTCATGATTTTCAATTGGAAAAACAAACATATAGATACGGGGCCAGTTAACGATCTACTTATCCCTATAGGTTGAGTTTTACTTGTTTGTGAATATTTAGTTCTGCATCTTGGTTTTAACATCTATGCTGAATAATGATTTAGAAAAAAAAAAAAATTGTATAAATGTTTGATCTTTATATTTCAAGGCTCTTCTATTGTTATTGTATTGGTAGGTGGGTCGGCGAGTGGCCTTTGAATTTACGCGTTTTGAAGTTTAAAGAGGAATATATAATAAGGCCTTTTTTGGATTGTTTATTGTGTCAATTTCATTGGTCTACCACTTCCAATAAAGTAGTGCCTTTTTTTTTTTTGGTTTGGCGGTGATGAAACGTGATGTATAGATATGAACACAGGAAGTTGGAGAAAATGCTTTTTTTATTTTAATTTTTAATTTCAACCGTTTGTTTGCAATTATGGTGTTTATGACCAGGCTAATAGGCCCTTGTAGGCCCCGTTCTTTGAAAACGATAGTCGTGACTTTTTGAGTTTCATAATTCTCTTAGCTTTTCTGTTTGATTCTTAGTAATTTTTTTAAAGATAACTTTGTGTTCATCATCCTGATAGTGAAAGTAATTCTCTTTTTCCATAAACTTATCAAAGAAGAGAAAAAAGATAGTTATCATGAAAAGTCTATGCATTTGTTGAGTCCATGTTAGAATTTTAGTCATAGGCTTATAGCTGTTAATGTCAATTTTTTCCCTTCGTGGGGTCTTTAACTCAAGTTTTGGTGATACTAATTTGAATTGACTTTTCTTCTTCTTATATGATCAGGTTGTCCTGTACTTCAATCAAATGGAAGTTACAGGGGGTTAAAACTTGCTGATTTTTATGGCCTTGACTGGTATGAGATTCCCATCATGTTTAAGTCAATGATTTTATGGATAAACATCTGTACTTTTGCATTCCTGTTTTGAAAAGTAGGTAGTGATAAATTTGTTGCATGCTATGTAGATATTTGGGCAATGTGCGGAGGAAGAAACAACTTTGGAGGCTTTAATAATTCATTGCATAGAAGAACAAGAAGAAACTACTCTAAGAGCAAAACTTTTGGCATGGCATTTGAATCAGAGTGGACGAAACACAGAAAATCGTCGGCATTTACAGCTCAAGTGATTCGTTCTGCAACATCTTTTATGCCTTGGTCTTGCAGAATTCCTATTGGGGAAGGATACCATGAATTTCTCTAGTTTAAAGTCTGTCATTTAAATATATTGATACATTTTCTGGGTGATATAGTTGATGAGACAAGAATCAGCTATATATTTCAAGATTTATATAACTGCTCAATTCAGCCAATGGTGGGATTTGTGAGTGGAAAGAAGAGAGTGACAAAACCGAATATGTGTTTCACCAATCCAGTCCAGCAAAATATACCCACTTGTGGGAAAAGCAATCCTCGTTTGTGTTCTCAGGGTGTTGATGATCTTGACAGCCCTGTTCTACCTGGGCTGCCTGATGATGTGGCAAAGCATTGCCTTGCACTTGTTCCTCGTTCCAATTTCCCAGCTATGGGTGGTGTGTGCAAAAGGTGGAGGTCATTTATCCAAAGCAAAGAATTCATATCCGTGCGGAAATTAGCTGGGGTGCTTGAGGAATGGCTCTATGTCTTAACTCTCGATGCTGAAGAGAAGGAAAGCCACTGGGAGGTTCTGGATTGTTTGGGCCAGAAACACTGCCTTCTTCCACAGATGCCTGGTCCACTGAAAGCTGGATTTGGGGTGGTGGTTCTTGATGGAAAGCTTCTTGTCATGGCTGGCTATTCTGTAGTTGATGGGACGGGCTCTGCCTCTGCAGATGTTTACCAATATGATTCTTGCCTCAACAGGTTTATTTTCTGTTATAGGTTTTTTAAATGCTTGGAACTATGTTGCTTTATACTTGATTGATATATCTCAACTGGTTATGGCAATAGATTCAGATCAGTTGTCAAATTTAATTGAATTTTTATTAATTTATATTTCACGCTTGTAAATATTTTGCAGCATTTTGCTGGATGGTAATTTTTTTTTTTGTTTTTCTAAATGTTTTTTTATATAACTGGAGTTTTTGAGTTTAAAACAGCCTTAACTTGGTAATTTTGCTCAAAAGAAATAACAGATTTGTACTGTTTGACCAACTTTTTAGTTTCACACTTTCACTGCTTACAATAACGGTAATAATAGGGTATTGTTAATGGTAGGCCTAAGGCCATAGGGTAAGATATACTAAATATTCAATTATGAGATGTAATTCACATGATTAAAAAAAAATAGTAGACAATGATTTATTGGTTGTGTATGCACTATATGAGCACAAATTCAAGGCGGTTGTGTTACTTTTAATAGTTGTATACAATTTGACTTTATTTGTTTCATAAAGGATAAAAAAGAAATCATTAATAGGAATAAATACATTTGAACTTATGCCTATAGGGTAGTTGCTAACAAAATCCTTTATAATATTACTACCTTAAAATATTTAGAACTTCCCTTGAGATTACATGTAGTATTGCAATCAATGGTGTTCTTCAAAATCAGAATTCCATATAGAGATTTGTGCTGTGACCACTAAATCGTTTAATGAGATACATTGTGCACTAGAATATGCAATACTTTTCCTGTTCAAAAATGAATTTATGAATTAGTTCCTATGTTTCTTGCCCCATAGCAGAAAATAAAAATGTCATAAGACTGTTAGCATATAGACATCCTTAGTGCAATATCCTGTTCCAAGAGAAATTTGAGCCTAATTTTTGGGGTATTGACTTCAAGTTCGTTTGGGTTGATGTGCTTCAGTTTCAAAATATTACAGAACTGATCTTTCTTTTTTCTATCATTTCCACCCATACTGAAGTGTTACAGAACCAAATCAAAACCACTTCAGTTGAGGTAGGAATAGTGAGCGAGATTTGGTTTCCACCCTTGTCTGTGCGAATGCCTTGGTTTAGTCAGCATTGTGTTGCAATACCAAGTTGTTGCTTACTTGTGTTTGATTTGGTGGGTTCTCCATTTAGTTTAAGTATTGAATTGGGTTTCTACTCTCCCAACCACAAGATATCAAACACCATAAAAAATTTTGGTTTCAACAAGGGACTTGGTCTAACCTTCAAAAACGAAGCCCCCCTCCCCTCTATTTCCCCTTTTCTTTACTTAAAATTTTAAAATCTCTTTGGCTAGTTTTGTGACATTTTTTTTTGTTACTGCAGCTGGAGTAAATTAGCAAACATGAATGTGGCTCGGTATGACTTTGCTTGTGCAGAGGTTAAAGGTATGATTTATGCAGTTGGAGGTTATGGGATGGATGGCAACAGTCTATCTAGTGTTGAGGTGTACAACCCAGATACTGACAAATGGACCCTGATAGAAAGTCTTCGCCGCCCAAGGTGGGGTTGCTTTGCCTGTGGGCTTGAGGGAAAGCTGTATGTCATGGGCGGAAGATCAAACTTCACAATTGGGAATTCTAAGTTTGTTGACGTGTACAACACTGAGAGGCACACCTGGTGTGAAATGAAGAATGGCTGCGTCATGGTCACGGCTCATGCTGTGCTGGGAAAGAAGCTCTTTTGTATGGAGTGGAAGAACCAGCGGAAACTGGCAATCTTCAACCCAGATGACAATTCATGGAAGATGGTTCCAGTTCCATTGACAGGGAGCTCAAGTATTGGGTTTCGATTTGGAATACTGGATGGAAAATTGTTGTTGTTCTCACTCCAGGAAGAACCTGGTTACAGTACTCTGTTGTATGATCCAAATGCAGCCCCGGGCTCTGAGTGGAAGACTTCTGATATAAAGCCATCAGGTTTTTGCCTATGCAGTGTGACAATCAAGGTGTAAAAGCTGTCTTTGGAAGTTGAGGATCTTCTCAACTGTTATGCATTTCTAAACGTGTTGGTCTTTTGCATTGACTAATTTATGGCACTAGTCATAATTGACCCATTTCTTTTGTTGGGTTGTCAGGTACTATATGACTTGTTGGATCTCAGTTTAATTTTGTTATGTATTCTGGTTCTGGATGCTACTTTTAATTTAGAACATTTCCTATGCCTGATGTTAAATACAAGTGTTATCTGGTTGGAACATTCTTAGTTGCAGCGTGTTTCATGAACAAAATTGATTTACGTATGCAATGGTTATATAGTCAGTGTCCTTCAGTTGAACAGGCAGATTAAAAGAGGGATGTTGTTGAGTAGCAATAATGGCTGCCCACTCTTTAGGATTGTCAATAAAAAGGAAGCGATTAAATGAGTGAGTGAAGTAGAGCACCCTTAATTGAACTCAATCTGTAGCTTCTAGCTGCAGCTCTGTTGCTTTCATGTCAAGAAGTGACCACTACTGCTTGCCCGACTCTGACTTATGCAGCTCTCTGCTGTAGTAGTAGTGATGAAGGTTCACCACACCAAACATCATATCCCCTTGAAGTGGAAAACTCCAATTGCCACAAAAAAGTATAAAGGATGGTTCTCCTCCCTTTTATTTGTGATTGCAATAATTGTGTATCAACATTGGAGCTAAGTTTGCCCCTCTTGTGTAGAAAATTTACTTCAAATCCTGATGAGATCTCGTTCCACATTACCCCAAGTTAAAGAAGCCAGCTGTTCAAGAGACTCTCAATACAGCCAAGTTAACTTTTAAAACAGTATAAAGAAGCCTTGGCCTTCCCAAGTGCTTGTTATTGGTTATTATGGCAATTCTCTGATCCTTCAAATCAATTCTATAAAGTATAAATGAAAAAGAAGATTAATGAGAAGTTCAAGGAAGCTGTTTGCGAGTAGCCATTTGTGTAGTAGCTCTTCTACTGAAATTGCACAAACTGGTTACCAATTTTTTTTGGGAGGGGTGTTATAACTTATAATGTTGTTCGAGACATTGTATGCATAAAATAAAAAGTCTGATTTATTCATTAAAGTGGTTATTATACATAACTAAAGTATAATAGGGCAGCACTGAGGGTGTGCTAATTGCCAGTTTAGATGAACAATTGTGTTTTTTTATTTTTATTTTTTTTAATGGAAGTTAGAGGATTTTGATTTGATTTGTAGTTTTAATTTATTAGAATGTGTAACAGTGTAAGTTATTTTGTATTTTTTATTTTCAAGGTTGTCATATTATAAAAAAAAAACATTTCAAAAAAAAAAAAATCACTAGTTTTGTGAAAGGACTTGGTTTAAGTTTAGTGCACTGGACTGGTCTGATGGTAACATGTATCCAAAAATAGACACATGTCACTATTTTAAAGAATCCATTGTCACTGGACCCTGATCTAAACTTGACCCTTTACTTAAAATTACTAAATAGAAATAATATATACTTAGTTTTATCCAAAAAAAAAAAAAAATTCTAATCAGTGAGCTGTTAATTGTTTTCAAGACCATTTTGGCCCTAATAGGTCATCAAGTACCAGGTTCATTCATACGTATCTTTTGGTAATATGCAAACAACAACCATTATGTCACTTGCTGGTGACCGTATAACCTTTATGAATTTTTTTTTTTTTTTTGGAGAACGAAATATCATTTTTGTGATTGGTCTCTAATCCTTGGTTCACTTTCTTAGAAAGAAAAAACAAAAAATTATACGTGAAAAAAAATTAGCACTATAAACAAATCGACTCTAGATTTTCCATGTTCTAACTTAACTAACTAATCTCTCAAAAAAAAAAAAAAAAAAAAGACTAGTTGAGTTTCAAAAATTCCAAGTTGTTCATTTAGTTTTATTTCAAACAAGAGTCGAGCTTATAATTCATCACTAAATAAAATTACATATTCAAGTTTAATTTTATTTTTGTCAAACAAGGTCAAGATTATTCTCAAACACATTATTATATTTGAGATTGACTTGTTTAATTGTAGAATCTAAACTTAAACTTGACTTATCTGCTAAATAAATAAATATAAAAAAATATTTTTTCCAAGCTAGAAATTAAGCCGTTCATAAACAACTTGATTCGTTGATACACTCGTAGTTTAGATGGTTGTTATTATTATTATTATTATTATATTTTTATTTTCAATAAATGCCCCTCCCCAATATCAGTTAAAAAAAAAAAGTTAAAAACAAATTTAAATTGGCAGCATAAAAGTTACACAGCTTCTGGCGCCCAAACACAAAATTCTCAGATCTCACTATCTCTCAGTCCTTCTCAACTTCAGCCCTCAAGCCGAATAGCCCAAGCACTCAAACACTCAAAAAAGAAAAAAAAAAAGAAAAAAAAAAGAAAAAAAGAATAAAGAAAAGTTGGAGCACCTGAGCTGCAGAACTCAAAATGAGGCTCTGTGTTTAAGCAAAGAAATCCCCACATTTTCCAGTTTCCCTCTTCCCACCACCACAACAACAAGAAGAGCAAAAATGTTCGGCACTCCGTCCTCAACCCCAGCCTTCGGCACTCCATCCTCAACCCCAGCATTCGGCACTCCTTCCTCCACTCCAGCATTCGGCACTCCGTCTTCCACCCCAGCGTTCGGCACTCCAACGACGCCGTCTTTCGCCGGCGGTTACGGCTCTTCTCTCTTCTCCACACCATTCTCTTCTCAACAACAACAGCAACAACAGCAGCAGCAACAGCAACAGACTTCGTTGTTTCAGCAACAGTCGCCATCTACCGGTTTCGGCTTTCAAACGACGCCGTTTTCTACGCCGCAGCCCACTCCTTTCCCCAATGCGCAATTGACTACTCAGATGGCCCCTGTGTCTCCTCTCCCTTTCTCTCTCGCCGATCGCGATATTCAAGTAAAACCCTAACCCTAACCCTAAGCTCTTTTTCTTTTTTGCATTTTGGTTTTGAGTTTTTGATTTTTCTTGTGTGTTATCTGGATTAGGCGATTGTCGATGCTTATAAGGAAGAGCCTGGAAACCCTAAATATGCTTTCAAGGTTCGTTTATACGTTATCTTTTTCGGTTTCTCTCTGCTTAGATTTTCGAATGCATTGGGTTTTAAGCTCATGATGTAACTTAATGGAGTAAATTCAGTTTAGGTTGTGTTTGTGGAGTGAGAATTTATTGTTCTTAAATAACGGAGTAAAATTTTCAGTTTGATTCAATGCCATTTCTGAGCGAAGGAATTGAGAAATTAGGGTTTTGGAGGTTTATGTTATGTGTTTATGATTGTGTTGATTTTGCAGCATTTGTTGTTCAGCGTAACGGATCCGCAGTTCAGGGTGAAGCCTGCTGGTGTATCAGATGTGAGTTTATGTTTGCATTGGTTTTTGTATTGTGAGCTACAAATTTCTTTGTTTGAGTCATTTTTGCTAAGTTTTGAGATAGTTTGCATTCCCAGATTATGTGGGCGGAGGCAATGGGAAAGCTGGAAGGTATGGAAAGTGCTGACAGGGAACGCCTATGGCCTCAGCTTGTTCAGGGTTTTAAGGATCTTTCACAACGTCTCAAGGTAATGTATGTTAATTTGAACCACAAATGGGAGCTTTCACAAGTGATCTTCTTAGAAATTTGCACCAAAAAGATTGTTGTTTTGGATCCAACAAAAATGATATTGTAGATTTGAACAATTTCCATGCAATTTTCTAGTTGGGTTTTTGAGCAAGAATTGATGTTTAGAGGGGATGAATTATGCATTAGTTATGGAAGCTATATTATTGCTATGACTTGATTGAAACTTATGGATGCAGAATGAAAAGTCTTTGTATATTACTAATGGTTTTGTAATGAATGAGCCCCAATGAAATAATTTTGACTGAAGTAAATAGCATAAGTATATGATTCCACATATGTTTTGAGTTAGACAAATGGCGATGATGGAAAGAAAAGGGTTAGAAATGAATTCATTGATTGGAACTTTGTATAGCTAGGTGATGACGCATATTGAGTAAGATGTAATGGTTGTAAACAATCTACAACAATGAATTAGTTAAATGGGGGGGAATATATATATATATTCTGTTGGTAAAGTGAAATATTTATATATTTTTTTGATTAGTAACGTAAGAAATTTTATTTTAAAAAAACCAAGTACACTTGAAGTGTACTACAGTGGCACAAATCAAGAACCCAGATTACAACGATCAATAAGATTTGGGAGAGAAAAGAAGAATAAGAAGGCAAAACTAAACTCCACTCAAGGAGAGTACGGAAAAAGAAAAACTTAATGTCAATAATAGACCGTTCCCAAATGGCTATGATAGAAAGAAAATGGTTAGAAATGAATTCATTGATTAGAACTTTGTATAGCTAGGTGATGACACATATTGAGTAAGATGTTATGGTTATATATATATATATTCTATTGGTAAAGTGAAGTATTTTATATGAATTTAGGAGAAGATTACCTTGTCAAGGCTGCTATAGTTATTTTTCTGTTGTTTCTATTGTTGCACTTCCAAGGAGAAAAAGTGGCAAGGATACTTGGATGTTCTAGGAAACCTTTCCTTATGGATTGTGCTCTCTTCCCTTTTATTTATTATATTTTGGGGCAGGCCAGTATAACATTTTAATACTGGCTTGATGCAGCTCCAAGATGATGTCATTGTTTCAGATGCTGAGAGATTGCGAATCACCCAAAGCAATGTGAAGATGGTACTCTCTCTCTTTCTCTCTCTCTCTCTCTCTCTCTCACACACACACGGATTTAGCATTTACATATCGAATAATCTCTGCAGCTTCAAAGACATTTGCAAGCTGACACTCTTCCGTTGATTGAAAGAATGAGACAGAAAGAGCAAGGTCTTCAAAGGCGACTTTTAAGGGTAGGGGCAATTTCTACTCTGTTTGAGAAACTATGGTAACTTTGTAGAATGATCTAGTCAATTGCATCAGAAAATCAATCTGTCTTGTTTGTTTTCATCAAGATAATGCATAATTGATGGAAAAATTCTGTTCTTCACTCTACTTTTGGTCCCTGAAATTTGAGAGTTTGATTTTGGTCTTTTAAATATCAAAAAGTTTGGATTTGGTCCATGAAACTTCAAAAAATTTAACAATTTTGTCCGTGTCTATGGGGTCGATTCAATTTTGGTCTTTTAAATATGTGGTTAGTTTGATTTGGCCCTCCAAAAATGGGGTTCCTTAGCATCCTGTTAGTCACATAAACAGAAATAAATTGAGGGATGAAACTGTTCCCTTTTTGAATTATGAGGGACCAAATCTAATCCTTATAGATTTAAGGGAACAATATAGACTCCACACCAAATTTTAGGGATTAAAAGTATGATTTAGGTTTGTCAGGGTTTGCTTCTTTTCCTGTTCTCTATTTTTTAGTCAAATCTGCAGTTGGCTCGGAGGCTCAGGATAAAGAATTTCCTTGTAATATCATTGTAATTTCTTTTGACTTCTATCGTTACATGTGATATTCCTAAAGGTAATGAGAATGGTGGAGGCATTGGAGGGTAAGGGTTTCCGATTACCCTTAATGAAAGGGGAAGTTGAATTGGCTGAGAAGTTAGCTGCAATAACTAGACAGGTAGACGTTTCATGCCCTTTGCCCTCACTTTGATGCTTGGTAATTCTCTTGGGCTGTTATCTGGAGATTGTACTGACGAGTACACATTTTCAGCTGAAAGGATCTGGAGCAGAACTTTCTAGAAGAGTACAAAACCTGCTGACTTTGTCCCGTGTTCAAGCAAATGGCATTGGTGCTGGAGGTTCTGTTTATCTTCCAGGATCAACCAAAATACATGAACAGAGTCTTGTTGATATGCAGGAGGTGAGAGCAGACTAAAATTTGAATGCTCATCATTTTTTTTCTTGACGTTTTAATTATTTTGACGAACACATTTTTTATTTTTTGGGGGTTAGAGTGTACTAATATTGCGTAATAATTTATAACTTCTCAGTATGGGGCATTACTACTCTTTTAGTAACATTATTAGAATTCTGAAAATTTATGATGTATGACACCCTGGCTTTATCTTCATTTTTTGTGGCCCAGGTCGTACAACAGCAGACGGAGGCCATTGCTAGGCTTGGCAATGTTTTGAAGAGAGATATCAGGGACATGGAGATCATTATGGCCGAGGACACAGACTTGACAGATTGAGCTAATAAAGCTTAAACGGCAGACACATTTGCATTTATTTCTGATGATATTTTCAATGTGTTAAAAAAGCTTTTGCGTTTGAGGTAACAAAAAAATCACTGGCGGCTGATACAACTCCATCCCAATAGAAAAATTTTAAGTAAAATAGCAGAATTCGTTTTAGCTAACCTTTAGAGCATTAGAAACTCTCATTTACTTATGTCATAATAAAAAATTCTCCCCTCCCACCCTACTTTTAGCGAACAGGTCAGACCTTGAGTAAAAAATGACGAACATATGTTTTTTTTTTTTTAACCCAGTGAGCACTCCATTGCAGTATGATGTAGGCTGACAATTGGGTTCCATAAATATGCGTTCATGATAATGATAGCCAGTGGATGAAATTTGCTGCATTTGTTACTGTTCTCCTGTGAATGTTTTCATAGGTCGAATTTTTTCTTTGAACTTTTATAAAATGGTTTAAATGATCTAATATAGTTATGTTTCATACATCATTCCCGTTTCTATTAGTACTTTTTCTTTAGTTGTCGGTTTTAAAGCACTGCATTCTTTTAAACAGATAATACAATGGTTCATCTAAACAACTGAAACTCAATTGGGTTCCCTGAAATCACGGTCTACAATCACTATCTTCTGACTTCTCTCACTCGGGAAAAAAAAAAAAAAAAAAAAAAAAAACAATCACGTCTCCAAGTTCAGAATCTCTATTAGATAGTCCTAGCTCTTGATCCAGATAAGAAAATGCTTCCAGTTAATTTATATTCGATGTTGATACGTGTTTGCATTGATATCCCCATTTAGAACTTTTCGCGTATTTGTCAACTTTAGAAATCCAGTGCTTGCTTATCATATATGCAAACCTAGTCGAACATTTAGCACAGGTACTTGGTGTGTGGACAGGTTGCTACCCATGGATTGATCAGTATTCTGATTCATTCTAATTGCACACCTCACTGGACTTGCACATCAATAACAATATTTGGGAGATTCCAAAGGGCACGCCTAGTCGTGTTATCATCTTCAACTAACAAAAAGAAAAACTGGAACAAAATGCTTGATACAAGCTCCTGCAACATTGGATCCTCCAAAACATTATGCCACAATGATGCACGCAAAAGGGCAAGTGTGCCAATGTAGATACCAATGATTTTATCAACTTATAATTTCCCTTTAAACTGTCGGAAAAGGTGAAACAAAAAAACAAAATTAGGATGCTCCGACCATTAAACATCTAATATATTATCACGGTACAACTGATTCCAAGTATCCTAACTTTCGCCATAAGCTTCTGCCATCATTAATACCACAAGTGCCGTCCAACCAGTAAATACACGTGCGCCTTTTCCCTTGCCTTTCCTTTGATCATATTGTTCCCACAGAAACCCAGTCTGGTGATAATTGCGTACCACATTTCTGCAGCAAGGTTTGAATAATATTTAAATTAACTAATGAGTTCATGAGAACTTCAGCCATATTCAGGCATCGTGGGCAAAAGAATCTGAAACGGTACCTAATCAAATTGCCTCGCAAGTCATCATAGATGGCTCTGGCTTTGTCTCTATATGGTCCATCCTCTGTTACAATCAACCCAAAAAGATTTGTTGTAAAAGATTTTCTTTGTGGTTCTTTTTGTTTGTATGAGGTGCCGAGTTATACCTTTAGAGTAATGGTGGAGTGCTGAAAGAATCATGTAATTCATGTTCATCCAAATAGGACCTCTCCAATACGGTGGGTCGTGCTCTGTGTTGCGTTTCATGTATAATGAGCTGCAGCATACAAAATGAGACGTGGTGGTCTGATTAGTTCTAGGAAAAACATGATCTCAAGCACATTATGTATCAAAGTACATTAATTAGATAGAATAGATTAACACCTTGTTTTGGAAAGAGAACGGAGTCCATAGTCAGTCCATAGGATGCTCTGGTTTGAAATGAGGTCAAGCTGTTTCTCCAGAATCCATGATTCCTGTGTAAAACAGTCCACATGAGAGATCTACGATAACAAATGGAGACAATCCACCCCCCTCCACGCCCCCAAAACAAAAAAAAGACCCCACACACACTGGGAAAAAAAAGGAGAAACAACTTTATATTACAATGCTACAAATTACAAAAAGCCAAGCACCAGAAAATTGGTCAAACATTGTCATCAAGATTTTGATTTTCTGTAACTTACAGGTGGAATGATCCTCCCCATGAATGGAAAAAGACTAACATAACCAACATGAGGAACCAGTCTCAACTCAGGCCTTTCTAACACTTCACGTACAAGCTCTCGAGTTGCATAATTGTTTCCTACCATATTTTCTTTCCAGTGCAGACGAACCTAGCATGGTTAAACCAACATTCAATACAAGCAGGTGAATCTTGTAAGCAAATTGGTAATATCTAGGCATGTTCACCTAACAATATATGTGATTCAGCAGAGCAAGGGCCTATTCCACAACAGAGTCAATCTATATCTAATGTTTCAATGATGATAGCAAATGCTAGCATGTCAAGCCTGCAGATTCAATGTCTAATGAACTAAGAAGCCTAGAGAAGTCCCTGAATCAATTCTTCTTCACTTACCTGCAGAGTAGATAGATTGATGGTAATTGATGAACCTTTTTAAATTCTTACCAAATGAATAAGATGAAAACATGTTTATGCAAAAGGAGAGAAAGGTATAACAATGAGAAAAGCTATCTAGGAGACTGAGAACTCATATATTACTCAATTGACCTTTAAATGAAACAATGCAGGACAATGGTGAGGTCACGGTTTCAATCCCACTGCATGCATGTGTAACTCACCAGTTTGTGAAAGTGCACCACAAACATCATATCATATTGAGAGAAACAGAAACATGCAAGCAGCATACCTTTTCTGTATGATTTCCAAAATCAAAGTAAGCTCCGTATTTATTATCCAAGTGCATCTGTTTAAACATCAAGCACATATGAGACAAAAATAAATCTTTAATGGCAACCCTACTCTTATATGTACTCACCTAAACATCTAATCAAATACTCAACTACATACTTCTTTCACGGCTTTGAGTTACTTCCTAGAGTTTATATTTTGCGGCTCAAAAATTTATTTGTATTTTTCATTTGGACTTTTTATTCTCTTCCTTTTTCCTTTTCTTAGAAGGGGCTACTCTTGTAGAAACCCTGCGCTCTTGGGTTGAACTTTGCTTTTATGCTTTTTAATAGAGTTTACTCAACCCCTCCCCCTCCAAACTCTTGTAGAAACCCTGCGCTCTTGGGTTGAACTTTGCTTTTATGCTTTTTAATAGAGTTTACTCAACCCCTCCCCCTCCAAACCAAAAAAAGAAAAAAGAAGCAGAAGGACAAAAAGAAAAGTCATCAAAATTTATAACACCTTTTTTTTTTCTCCTCACTTCACTGATAACAGTAAGGGAAGAATTGTTTGTGATCAATATTCCAATAGTACTACCTATTTACACAATAAAATAAAAACGACATATCATAGATTACCTAATGATAAGCACAAAAAGTAGAGGAATTAACACTTTCAGTTTCAGACAGCATGATAATAAAACTAACCTGATTCAGAATTTGAAAATCTGAGAGCAGCTTAGCTGTTGCACCATAATCCTGCATCATTTAATTTCAAAGGTCAATTAAGTAATAGATGAGTTCTACTTCTTTTTTGATAATTCAAGAGTTACAATGGGGGAGGGAGGGATTTGAACCCTAGATGAGACCTCTAATAGTTTTCAAGATATCTTTTCTCATTACCTTTCCAGGTTTAGTATCCTTGTCAAGAAGCTCTGCAATGGAATGCATGCAATCTGAAGCAAGATACATCCAGCATCTAAGATCCAAGTGACGTTCATCTTCACTTGGGTGTGAAGCACGTGGATAATCATCCAAACCAGAGCTCAGTGTCTGGAAATGCCAGAAACAATGTAAGTTTACCACTAGTTTTCAATTAGGGAAACGTTTCCAAGGAATCCAACATTTCATTGATAAAGGGGTCAATAAATAATGCACAAAATGAAGTCCAATTTCTAGATCTACACATGACATCATATTACTCCTAAGAACGCCTAAATCAATAGAGTCAAGTTTGCCAGAATTATTTTTGAGAAGATTACGGTGACAAGTAATAAGGTTTGGTAAATTTACAAATATATGCAGATGTGTTTTTGTTACCAAAAACACTACTGAATCCCTAGGGGCAAACATAGTTAGAACTAGGGATAAAGCACAATAGTTACATTAGGTCTCAGTAATTCATTGTACCAAAATGCTTTAAAAAAAGAACAAAATATATAAAAGGAAAAAAGTGGATACAGCATGATGTGAAGACGCTCACTTAACAAACTCATAAGATAATATTTGTCATTTATTGAAACTTCAAAAGCATTTAATTTGGACATGTCCGATAAATTAAAAAATAAAAATAAATATAAAAGATTCAATCTATGTTATAAAAAACCTACCTGATAATGAAAACATATGAACAACATAATTAAAAGCTAACCTTAATAGATTTTTTCTCAAAATTTGGACCTTTTATATTGTAAAATTGATGCTATTTCTATACTTACACACCAAAAGAAAGTCATTTTCCTTGTTTCTAATTATGAAATGCTGAAACGTAGAACCTTTGGATTTAATTCACGAGTTGTTGTAACGTCTCTCCCATGCCAATAATAGCTGCTCATCTCCTTCCCTGTGCAAAGACAATAGTCCAGATTTATCAGAAATTTGAAAAATAAAAATCCAGCATTGTGAAAGAATAGACACACATCTATTTATCCACAAAAGAAGAAGAAGAAGAGAGCATAGATGCACATAAATGTGAGAGTGCGCAATTGTGCATTGTTGCACTCGAGAATGTGTCTCTTGGTATAATACTTGTGGCAAAAAAGCACATATAAACTAAGATATTTCAACAAATAAAATTGAAACTGAACAATAAAAATGAAAGATAAAAAATTATTTTAAGTTACGTGGTGAAAACACATCGTGTAAGACCAGGTAAATTATTAAAACAATTTAAAATACATAATGAAACTTCTCTTTTTACATTTCTTGAAACATTTGGTAATTGAGTTTTAAAATTTAATTGGAGTAAGATTTTAAAGGCCAAAATAAAATTACACCCTTTAAACTTGGTGAATTGTCTTTTTGTTGTCAGCAATAGTCCTTCCATCCATAAACTCCATTAACTACTAAAGAAATATTTTTTTAATGACAATTTATCAAACCTATGGGGTGTACATTGTATTTTTGTTATAAATAGAATGAAATTTTATTATCTTTTAGAATCAAAAAATATTTTTTAGTAGTTAATAGAGATTGACAGAAGGGCCAACATTGACAACAAACACAAACATTCCGGACTAAAATGACCCAAAAAAAAATAAAAAAATTTAAGGGACCAAAATGACAAATCACCAAGATTTCGCTTATTTTAAATATACCAAACCCATGGGTAATAGAGTTTCCTATAGAGAAAACTATGTTATACGTTTAAAATAAAAGGGGAAAAAGAACTGTTCATGTGGCATAAGGAGAAAAAAAACACACATACAAAAAAAAAAAAATAATAAAAAGGACATCCAGTCGACACAACCACAATTTGTAGGAAACTTTTATTAAGTATATGATATGATATACAAATACAAGCATATACATTTACATACACCATGCCAGCAACGGCTATATATAGTCTATATCCTTGAGTAATATTAAACGCAATCATATACTATTTTAGATGACATCAAGCTCAGAGAATGGAGCTTCACATAGGTTGATGTAATTTTTTTTTTGATAAGTAACAATCAATGTAAACATTATAAACAAAAACATACATTGATGTCAGATGTGCTTTTTATAGTCTACAGCTTTGCAAAATTACAGCCCCAACCACCACAGGAAATAAAAAAAAAAAAAAAAAAAAAAAACAGGAAAAGAAAGATAAACCTTATATACCTGACTGCGTAGTGTTGAAATATTGGAACCATGCTTCAAGGCGAACATAAGCCCGCTCTAGGAATGAAGAGATATCCTTGCTTTCCGTGGAAGTAAACTTGTTTCTCTTTAAGCTATGAACAATGTCTAGAAGAAGCAAAGTTTCGCACCACATGGAAAATTAGGTTTATAGAAAGATGGTAAACTATTATTGGATTTTTTTTGGATAGGTGTATGTTTTTTGATAAGTAAATGATATTATTGAGTTCCTACTGGGAGTCGAACCCAGGTCGCTGGATTCAAAGTCCAGAGTGCTAAATTATTATTTAGATAACAAATGTATACAAGGAATAGGGAAAGAAACAGAGTAGCAAATTCTTTAATCTCCCATCATCAACCTTTTTAAATTTTCTTAGATCTTTTGAATCCCAATTTGTAATTTTTAGGAGTGGTTTTCGAACTAGCTCTTCTTTCGAATAACATTATTTTGCTTATAAAAAATATGGAGACGGAAAGAAATAGAGTAGCAAGTTCTTTAATCTCCTGTTATCATGCATAACTGAATGACAAAAACAAGAGACATGCACAATTCTAGAAGAAAAGAAAGAAAAAAGAAAGAAAAGAAGAAACTGACTTGTTTTAAACAATGTGCCACAGATACAGAAAACAGGGCATGGGCAATAACTTCAATTCTTCTACATATAAAGTGAAGGGATGTTCAATCACTGTATGAACATAAGTTCTCTCCTTCTACTTGTTTGAAATGGCATCTTCATGACCAAATTAACAAATAACCGATGTCCCAAGCAAGTTAATTTAAAATCCAATTTGAGTCATTGATTCCTAAATTTCTCAACTAACTTTGAATCCAAATCCCAGTCAGAACTCCCAAGTCAGTATGGTCCAATTTTATTTCATTTAAGTTAGTGGAATTTTGCAGTTGTGCTCAATATTGCTGAATGAGCCATGAGTGCTACCCTATAAGAAAAATATGAGCTATGGTTGTTGATTCTCAAATCTTTTTTTCTTTTTAATTGGTAAGTTATATATGCACCTAGTGGGTTTTGAACCCATGACCTCCCCTTCCAACTTGCTCTTACAAGGGAAGGAGATGCCGTTTGAGCTAGATCTCCTTGGCAGTTGTAGATTTTCAAATCAAGATGACTTTTCATTCACTTAACCAGAAAAAAGAAATTAATTTATCTTAACCTCTGTTGATAAATTATTAATCATTAATAGAAAGGGCATCAGATAAAACTCAGCCACTACTTCAATATGAAATCACAATCTTGAGAATCTAAGGACCAAATTTAGCTTTGTTTTTTGATTGGTAATTGGTAAGTTACACATGCACCTAGTGGGTCTTGAACCCATGACATAACCCTCCATCCCAATATTATGAAGGAAGTGCCAATTAAACTATAGCTCGTTGACAAATTATAGCTTTGTTATTTGTATAACTGGCACTTTAAAGCTTGCAATGGTTCCACATTTCTTACTATAGTTCACTATTCATCTTTTTTTTTAATAAGTACCATAGCTCACTATTTATCATTAAAGATATAAAAGTTTAATAAAGTATCATCTCATTGTTGTTTTGACATCCATATCAGCCCCAATATTGTGGCATGAAACAGCACTATGGCAGATTCAGTTTCAGAGATATTCTTCCGATAGTGACTTTCTCCATATTTATTCCATATAAATGCTCTTAATTCTGATCACCCACATCTAGGAAGTGGTAAATCATAAACTGATGCATCATGTACAAATGTAATCTTGAAGGGATCCATTCCCTAATTATTAATTGTCCCTTGCTTGAAAGCTATGTACTAATTGCCCCACTACAAAGTAAGCACATTTGAAGGGAGAGAGGCACATTATCAAAGAGAGAATCTAGTCTACAAAAGCTTGATTTTTTGCTAAGCAATAAGTAACCACAACTACAGTACTCAGTATCAAACTACTTTCTACATAATGATTCGATTCAGAGAATCAAGGCCCTATGTGATCTTGCACTAGGCCATAACTTGTATCAACTTAAGCATCACCATCAACTCATTGACATTATAGTTCACTTAGCATATAAGAAGCCTCGTAAAATGATAAATTAAAATGATCAGAAATTGATTCTCCTGTAACATATTTATGTAAAGTTATTGAGAGAGAACTTTACCACGCAAGGCTAAAATAAGAGTTGGTGGATTTCCATTAGTGGGATGCTGGGGAATGAATTCCTCTGGGACCTTACTGCAAGTGCACAAGAAAAGACTTTGCATTACTGCACCGGGAAAATCTAAAACTCTTAACTTTAATGTGCATAATTGAAAAAGATTCTCTACACAACAAAATTAAAAAAAAAAAAAGAAAAAAAAAGGGAAGAGGAAGAAGAAAAGAAAAGAGAATGAAGATTCAATATTACCTTCGGGCTTCGGCACCCAAAATTTGCTCACGTGGAATCCATCCATCAATATTCATTAGATCTAACCAGTGTCCAATTATATCCAAGCTAATGTGAACATCCCAACGCCTGCTCAAAGTTAAATAGTATATATATGGTGTTAATAATAAGTATTAGTATTTAAAAAAGCAATTAACTTCATACTGTCAGAGAAATTGCATATTTCCTTAAACATACTGGTAACAGAAAATCTGCACTTGTGACAATGGAAAAACAAAATGCAGATTGAACAATAAAAGAGACAACTAACCAGATCAGCAGCTGATGAAAACCTTCATCCCATAAAAATCCCCTTGGGAAGAAGGGTCGACTTGGAACAGCTGTGTAAAGCTCAGCTGGCCAATACGAAATAAAATTATTGAGACCCCCAAGCTGTAGAGAAAAATGGCCCACTATAGGACTTTGTCAGATGTCCAAATTGATGACAGCTGATGACATATATGAATAATAGCAGTTTCACAGATTGTAAAACAAAGGGGAATAGATGAAAACTATATAAAACGATGAAACATTGTTAATAATTATTATTATTATTTTTTATATTTCAATTGTTACAAGTGTGGGGATGGGGGATTCAAATCCTTGGTTCTCCACATAAAGGGGACTAGGCATTGCCACTGAGCTACAAGGCTTGATAATGTCCCATTGTTAAAAAATGTTAGAATGTAATTACTAACGTGAACAACAGAAGTTAATGCAAAAAACCTAACACATAATACTTGAGGGTTTCTTTTCCCCCTGATGTATACTACTACTCTCAATGTCAAAGGTTTCAGAAGTGAACCAAATCAAGTGATATTTTGTTATTTAGCGAGACTCTCTAATTATGTTATTGGAAAGCCCCAAGAAAGACAGGAAACCACTGAAATCTTTAGTTACTTTTTCCTCTTACTGTCCACTAATCACGGAAAACTTTATTTTCGTTATTTTGCCAGAGTCTCTAATTATGTCCATTAATCATTCTTTTAACACTCACTTGTCTAAAATACTTAACAAGATCTAAAATTCCATCTTAATCACTAGAAGCACTCTAACTAACTAGAAATCAGGCTTGATAATGGTGCAGCTTGAGACATGGAATAATACCTCAAATCATGTAGAACAAGAACTTCATCATATGGCTGATGTTATCATTTATGTTTGGAATAATCAATGTTTATTTAAATACTTTGATGCTGCTGAAAGAGAACTTACTTCACATAAAGAAAATCAAACAAATTCATATTACTCACATTAGGGTTTCCTGGGAGTGAAATTTTTGACTGGCCATAGAAATAGCCTATGCCACCCAACATGTTTCCAATAGCAGCTTTACCAGCAATCATGGATTCAGAATCGAGCTGAAAATATAACCCCACAAATTCAGAATTCTTCAAGTTTAGGAAGAATGAGTAGGCGAATAAAACAAAACTTAAGGGAAAAAGACTTTTAATGAGTTTTGACTCTTCCTTCCATTAATTTCCATTTGTAATTTTAACTTTCTTAAAATTAAATCATATATGTAAGTTCAAGTAGTCACAAATGTACAACTTATGCATTGTCAGTTGCACTGTTTTTAATGAAATGTATTTAACCAATCTCAATAATTGTTCGGTTTTAGTGTTTGATATTTCAGAGATGGCTAGGTCAAAACTAAATATCACATCAGAAAGCATAAATAGCACCCTAAAAGTTAAAGGCAGGGTGAGGGAAGGCGTGAATACAAGGGAATTAAGGACTTAGGTAGGCTGCAAACATCACATCTCATACTTCAACAAAGTACTCAAGATGGCGGGCAGGGGCATTTAGTTATCAAGCTTTAGTCAGCTTATCCAGCATAGTCTCCACCATATTACTGTGGATCAAATTGATATCATAAACAAAATGATATCATTGAAGGGAACTCTAAATTCTTCTTCTTTATATATATATATATATATTTTTTTATTTAAATTAAAAGGGAATTCTATCTGTTACCTCACTTCATCTAATGCAACTATAAAAACAAGAGACATCACTGGTGTCATGACAATAAAAAATCAGGTATGATAAAGTAGATGGAAAAAGCTTCCAAAGATTTAAAAATTGATACCTTGTCAGCCAGATTAAAGCTCTTCTCAAATTTAGTGTCAAATTCTCTTTGCTTCTCTTTCAATTGACTAGTCAGTGAGGTACCTAAAATTTAACAGTAAAACAAACAGAGTGAAAGGAGAAACAACTTCTTTTAATTTAGAAGCTAATGTAGAAAACTTCCCCTGGATTCAGGAAAGACCTGCCCCTGGGTCTTGGCTCAAGCCTAAAAGGGAGGGGAAAAGGACTACAAAACTATATATAGAGAAATACATCCTAGATAATTAGCAGAGAAACTGAAACACATTCTAGATAATTAGCAGGAAGGAGAACTATGATTTATGGATTGACAAAAACCACAATAGAAAGCAACACTAGCAGTAAGATTGAAGGCAGAGTGAAATTGGTTTGATAATTTATAATGGCTAGCGACAATACTTTTCAAAGACTAAACCCACAGATAACCCTATCTAGAACTTCAATTTTATGTAGCTCAAATTTCAAGTGCCGGCTTTCTATTATCTTGTACATTTCTGATTTTTCTCATATATACTTTGTTGCCAGCAGACATTGGAAAACTCAATGAACAGATAAATAAAACATTTGCAAATGCATATCATAGACATATTGAATGCATGTGGAAGGCACCTGTAAGGCTGTTGACACGTTCTTCAACTCCTGAGCTTTGCAATCCAGTTCTAGAGACAAACACAATATCTGTTTTGAAAGGAATCCTAGCAGAAACC
This sequence comes from Quercus aquifolioides, assembly GCA_019022515.1. Lineage (NCBI taxonomy): Eukaryota > Viridiplantae > Streptophyta > Magnoliopsida > Fagales > Fagaceae > Quercus > Quercus aquifolioides. Next base: position 55,139,066 of record CM032330.1, read on the forward strand.
TGCATAGAATTGCAAAACTTCAAAAGAAGGTAGATGATAATGAAGACTTCAAGGATGGAAGGTGTCAGTTAGTGTATTTATTAAAGTCTTGGTTTCATATCAGAGACTATGAATTGAAACACACTTTCACTGGGGACACCCTTATTTAAATATTTATTTTATTGGGAGAAGGGGGGTGGGGGGTGGTTTGGTAGCTGCTTGCCTTCTGTAGTAGCCCATAAGCTCAAGAGGCCTCCAAAGGATTGGTGAAAAAAAAATCTTGAGCAGTTAACAGATAATTCACAGCTTTAAGATCCTAAATTAGTTAAATAGTTGAATATAATTCAAAGAATACGTGGTACCCAATCACTCTATATCCACCTACCTGAAAAACTAGAATATTTGGAGAGCCATCAGATGTGTCAGACAGCTGCAGCCGACCATACTTTCTTGCCTGGTGGCATTATGAAGCAAAGAAATTAATAACCACGTTAATAATTTGAAGCTGCAAAGTTTTTCTAATGATACCAAAAAAATAAAATAAAAAAGGAAATGGAAATTGGGATGCAAATATAAATATGACATACTTGAGCTCCAAGGTTTTCCTGGACAAGTTCAGATAAATTGTGAATGTGATTAGTCTTAAAACCAGAATAATGGACTTCCAAATCATCCTGCAAAAGCACAAACACAAAGTAGGCTACAGGTAAGTATCCAAACTAGGAAAAAGATTAAATTAATAGTGCTACTCCATGGAAAACTTCCTTGATAATATCTACAAATATAACACCAGAAAAGCTAGGTGGCTCATGTACATGCGATTCCTCAAAGGAAATACTTCTATCATTCACAAAGAAGCAAAATTTTGGCTACTTTATCATTTCATTCCATTGCTAACATTACCATTGATTTTAAATGTAGCTGCCAACCTCCAACATCCATTCGTGAACCCGATGCAAGGAGAGAACCTTCATGAACATCCAAGTTATCTCTACTCAAACTTAGAGCGTGGCCATCTTCATCAGCCATATAGAAAAATATATGTGCAGTTCTCAACATATCCTCACTCCTTTCAGATCTGTTGATGAATTACAACAACTATTAATGTTGCAAAGTGTATATGAATGGCTAATCAAGAAATCCCGAGTCTGCCAAAAACCATGTGCATAGCAAGTGTATAAAGTATGCAGGCAATCTTTTAACTGTAGACATTATGTTGAAAATATAACACTCATTCCCTCAGGCAATCTTCTACTAATAAATGAATGATGCACACAACTTCTGGAGTGTGGCTTGTCTTATGCCTACTAATATACCTCATTTCGTACAAAATTTGTATTGGAATTTTTAATATTAAAAGATAAAAATTTGTGTTGCAAAATGAGATCGGCAAAGCTTCCACCCCCCACCCCCCCCCTCTTTTTCTGTAAGATTAACAGATCATCATTTTCCAACAAAAAAGATTAACCTAACACTAATGTGGTTCACATTTTTGCGCTAGCATCAAAGTAGGGATATGCATGTGTAACTAGCAACAAGAAACAGGAGGAAAAAAAAAAAAAAAAAAACCCTGATGGCTAACCCATGTCATTCAGTCACTTCTCTCCAAGAGATTAACCTAAAATACGTGATTTACAAAGTGCTTAAGAGCTATATATTAGTAATAAAAAGCATTAGAAACTTCATAAATTTCTTTAAACAACTTAAAATAATCAACTATGGTCTTTATGAATCAGAGCCAGAAAAGAATGCCAGAGAGATTACTTGATGCAGTCCTAACAGGTCCATCATTTTTTAACTCAATTTGAGATGCTACTGTTTCTTTCTTTCTTTGAAGATGATTTTTTCCTTATATTTATTATTAATTTTTATTAAAGCTTAACATAGTATATGCATTTGATAAAGCAAAGATCATAACTAGCAGGTCAGGTCATTTACTGCTTGCTTTGAACATCAATCCGAACAGCCCAATCTCCTCCATAGCCACTGCCATCAACCTTGGATTTCAAGAAACTTGTTGCCAAAGTCATGTCCTGGTCAACCAGAATTTGGTGCCCAAAGTCACGTCCATTATGATGCGTCCAACCATATGTGCTTAGCTCATCTGAATCTTGGCAGACATGTCTCATGGCATATCTTCCATCCTTTACACCAATCCACATCAAGCCAGCAAGCAAAGACCGTGGAGTCCTGCCAGTTACAGCAGCTTATTACCACATCTTTTGTAATTCATAAAGTTGGATGAAAGTGAATAATAAAACAAACATAAAAACAATCAGATGCTGACAAAAATGTTTTCTTTTTCCTCTTCTTTCTAAAATATAACAGCCATGTGATCTTCCCAACTATATCATTTTGCCGGGAACTGGCTTTCTGATTGTAGCAATACAAAGTTACTTGCTTTAGTGTTTAAAGTAACTTTAGTCATGTCCAAACATGAACTCCAAGTACACAACACGCACAATTGCAGATCTGGGATCATGAAATTCCTCAATTTTGATTTCAAACTAAAGTCTATTTATCTACTGTTGCAAACCAAAAACGAAACCACAGTGTAAAGGTGTTTTTTTTGGATAAGTACTGTGTAAAAGGTGTTTGATACTTTGAAGTTTAAATCTGGATCTTTATTTACATACTTTAGCGCAGAATATGAACAGCCATAATCAACCACCCACTTTTTTACATTTAAACCCCAACTCCTATAAAATGTATATATTAAGAAGGTAGATTACTTCATGTGTATGATGATGAACACAAAGTAACTTAATAAATTACAAAGAATTATACACAAAATCTAAGTGAATCTCGGCACTCAAAAATGGAATTCCCATGTGTAGAACACCGCATTTGAGACTAATCAAACAAAGTTCAAATCAACAAGGATTCCAACTGATCCATTGGTCTCTCTGTATCTTCCAAAGTGCGGCTTATTATGTTCCCTCCACAATGTCCACATCAAAAACAGCAAAATAAGATTCCGAACATCCCAAGAGTATTACCCAAACCAAATCCTCTACCTAAGACAATAGTTCTGGTATCATCTTTGACAACTTTCAATGAAAATTCCAAATGCTCTAAAAACTACACTCCAAAGAAATTCCTATAATATTTACACTGAAACTGGTTTAAACATAAACACTACTACAAAAACAAATAAATCAATTACTAGAAACATTTGGTCTCTTTTTTTTTGAGTTTTCAGGATTATCATCATGACCTGGATAATAATCTATATGACTATTCCTTCATTCCCATACATAGTTCATTTCACAAAGAACATGTTGTAATTAAAAAAAAAAAATCCTCAAACAAATAAGAATATTCACTATACCTGGCACGAATTCCGAGATAAACATGAGGGCGATAGGTTCCCCAATACAAACTCTCTCTGTGCTCTCCTTGAAACTGCCATAACCAATTCAATTCACTCCATAGACATATAGTAATACCAATAAAACTAACACTGAATGACTAATCAACCAGAATTCAAAAAAAAAAAAAAAAAAAAAAATTCACATTTCACCTGAGGAAGGTCCATGATTTTTGGCGCCGGAAATGGCGTTACAACCCTCGGTCTCCGAACTTCTTCAGCAGGATTTACGAGGCGGCGAATTAAGAAGAAGATCACAAAGAACGCAAAAACGCTGACTCCTAGCATGACTTTGAGATTGACGTCGAAGATCCGAATGGAGTTGTGAGCTCTATTTCTATCTTTACGTAGTTTCGGGTTAGGTTTTGTGTTACGGAGAGGATCGTCGCCGTCGGTGGCGGATTTGGTTCTGCTCCGAGTAGTTCTCCGGCCATTTCCACTCATTTTCAGATTAGGGTTTATCTGTGCTCAAATGCACAGCATGTCGATTTTTGTGGATATATTCAGTGATCGGTATAAGGATGAAATTGAGAGTGTTAGATCAAACGCAGACAGAGTCTATAAAACTGGAACTGGAAGTCACGACGGAGAGAGTGTCATTATGAGTTCACGATGGAAGTAAAATTAAAGTTAGGCCTAAGATGGGCTTGTATTTGGGCCTGGCAGTGTGTGTTGTTCTCAAAAAGCATAGCCCATGAAATAATTAGAATGTTAGAATACTGGGCCGAAAGACTGGTTAAGGTGTGGTTTGGATAGCTGAAAAGCAGCGTGTCTTGCGTCTGTACTTTTTTGAGTCGGGATTTTTGACTTTTCTGTCAGTGTAGTGTTCACTCAGCAAAATTAGTCGCTAACCCGTGCTATACACAGAAAAACTACTTAAAGAGATTTTTTTAAAAATTAAACTAATATTTTTCAATGAATTTTTTCTCTCAATTTCTCACTTTAGTAATAATCTTACCCCTTAATGTTTGAATGTTATCAAGTTTATAATTTTCTCCAATATTTTATTTGTCCTTGCAAATGTATATTAATACAAAAAACATAATTCATAAAAAATTTCATTGTAAGAAGACTACTATTATAATGTTGCATTTTTGGCTTTTATGATTAAAGTTCTAATGTACTAAAAATACAAATTATGTTGATGGCCTAGTATGCCTAAATGCACATGAAAAGGAAAAAAAAAATACCAATGGAAACTAAACCAAGAGGTACAAACCATGAAGTTGACTTAAACTAATGCATAAGTGAGACATGTTGTCAAACACAAGGTGTACATCGCAAGAGTCAATTTCGTATTAGAGATGATTTCGGTTTACCTAAGGGAATGATATATATCATAATTATCACTATATATATATATATATATATATATAACACACACTAAACTAATTATTTTACAAAATGCTAAAGATACAACAAATTAATAACAAAATTCATAATAAATAATAAACAAATATCAATTTTTTTTTTAATAACTAGTGACATTAGTTTCTAGAGGTTAAGTGATGAAATTTGTTATATCTTTAGCATCATTTATATTTTTTTTACCCTAACTATTCTACTAACATTTTTTTAACCTTTCTTTTATTCCCATCCACTTATTCTCTCAACCTTTTAACGTTTTTTTCTTTTTCTTTTTTTCCTTTCTTTTAAACTCCTCCATATGCTATGGTTTTTAGTCAAAATTTTTTTTTAAAAAAAAAAATCCTCCACATGTTCCCACTGGGGCTATTCCAGCTTGAAAGGCCATAGTTGTAATAAAAGATGCCAACACCATCAATGCATGTTGATGCTTAATTATTGGCCTCTCTGAACTCTCTTTCATGTTAGTGTTGGGGTTAGAGATTTAGTTATCCAAGGAACTTTTGTTGGAGCCCATTAATTCATGTACAGTTGGATGTACAATATATCTTTTACACTTAAAGCCCCAACACCTTGAAGAATTTCCCCAATCTCCATATCCCTCAAATCTCTGGGTCTCTGTATCAAAAAGTCTAAAGTTGTAGGGCAAGTGCAACCAAATTTGAAAAAGAAAAAGAAAAAGAAATAGAGAGAAGCGGTCACAGAGAGAAACATATCTGAGGTAGAGAAGAAATGAAGAAATAGAAGATGGAGTAACACATATAGTGAAAGTTCAAAATGGGTATACAACACCCTTGAATGTTTAGACCCCAAATACAAAATTACCAATTCAAGCTTTATATCAAACAGTTAATGTGCAGAATATGATAAAAGCTTATAACAGAATTGATAACAATCTAAGCCAAATATAAACACATCCACAACAGTAAATATAAGGCAAAGATAAAGGAAGGAAGATGCAAATACTCGGATAACACACGATGTGTTATCGAAGAGGAAACCGAAGCCCTCAGCGTAAAACCTCTCCGCCGCCCTCCAAGCGGTCAATAATCCACTAAAAAATGTAGTTGGGATACATGAACAGCAATAGACCTTCCAAGCCTAATCTACCCAGGTACTTAAGCTCTCCAAGCTTCTTACTCCAACAAGGTTGCGCCGAACCTTTTTCTTTTCTAGCTTACCGGATTCCGCTACTAGACCATAGCATCAACTAATGTAGATTGGTTCCTTTCTAATTGCTTCCCAACAGTACCAAATAAGTCTTCTCACAGACGTGGTTGTGGTGAGATAAGGATTTGGCTAAAGGCCTCTCAAGGGTATGACAATGGGGAGGAAGAGAGTTGAGGAATTTGTAGAGTCTCTAAGGTAAAGATTGTGGATGAATCAATCTTGTATTTCTCTAGGGTTTCTCTCACACAATTCTCTTTGGAAGCTCTCTCAATATGGTGGCGACTTGGGAATGCAAAACGTCAGTTTTTGCCAAACAGGGTGTTTTGGCGACTTGGCCTCGCGACTGGGTTAAGTCGCGAGTTCAAGCCGCGAGCTAACGGCCTGGCCAGCCTGGGACTTTTTGTCCTGTAGTGCGACAGCTGGCGTGACCCTTCAGTTTCCCTGCGTGCTTCTCACGTGCCAGCATTTGGCGGCTTGCAGTCGCGAGTCACCCGCGAGTCCTTAGCCGCGAAACTCTGCTTCTTTGCACATAATTGAGCTTTTCTTCACATTTTCTCACACACTACCCTTACAAATAATCCCACCTAAATACAGGGTTACTAAGTGCTTAAATTACAAGCAAATTGGCACGGAATAAAGTCAACAAAATGATTGATAAAATTCAACCTTACAATCTCTCCCTTTGGCTATTCCGTGACAAAACCCCACAACAGACTTTAGACTTAAAGTGTGATTTGGAATATATGAGCACAGATGTCAATTGGGGCACCAGTAATAAGATCACACAGAAATTGAGCCCTTCCAAGATTGATGAAGGTAGTATTTGACAGAGGGTAGAGATTGAAGAACATGATCAGCTTTAAAGTTGTCAGTTCGGGCGAAAATAATGCAGTGCTTATTGATGACCCTGTGCTTCCCATTTCATGTTCATTCCCAAGAACTTGGAGGATGTCTTGTGCCTGAAGCACTCTGTCATCGTATGGAGTTTGATCCACATTTTTTGGTCTGGAGATGCTAAGTACCTTAGCAATGTAGTCTGCATTTAGGGAAAATTTTGTTCCTCGTACCCAGCATTTCAACTCTACACCTGTGAATCTGGCATTGGAGTAGAATTCCTTAACCAGTTCTTCACTTGGATCCTCAAAGTTTCCAAAAAGGTCAGCCCAATCTCTGTCTTTAAAAATGTTAGGGATAAAAGTTTCCCCTAGGGTATCAAACTTGACGACTCGTTCCACAATGGGAGAGGACTCTTTGAAGATGTCTGTGTAGGTCTTTAAGTCAGTAAGAGTCCTGAATCTCTCAATGGTTGAGTCCCTGGATGACTTAGACGACAATCGTGTCCGTTTAGCAACTGGGGTTGACGAATCATCAGACACAATGCCTTTACCTCTGGATGAACAACGAGTTAACTGCAACAAAACAGACACAGAAACAAACCAAATACAATACCACCAGAAGCAAACATCAGATTGGTTAGTTTCAGTAAAAAGTCAGTTAAAGGGAAATGTACCCAAAAATGACCAAGAGGCAATGAAACAGGATATGAAGAATATGAAGTGAGCATGAACACCCCAATGCAGTAGCACACCTAAGATATGGAGGGTAAAGAAATACCACAAGGTTAACCACACAACACTCATGTAAACTGAACAACCTAAAAACCACATTCAGAGAGACCCATAGAAAACCTCCAAACCCATATGTCCAATGAGAAATGATGCTATCAAAGACCATGCTCAAAACAAAAACAAGCAATAATATGCATTAACAAGATACTTAGTTAACACATCAACAAGAGAAAAACACTCTACAAACAAACAAACTCAACATTTTGGGCAAACCCATGTCAGAACACAATATAACGAAATACACAAATGCAACTAACAAAAACAAGAAACTGAACATCAGAACATAAAGAATAAAGTAAAGGAAGGAAAACCATACCTTTTTCTTGGTGTTTGATGAAGACATGATGAAAAAAATGAATCTTTTTCAGTGAGAAACGGAGTGTTTGAGTGAGAGAGTGAAGAAGACAATGAACAGTCACAGACATTCGAGGGAAAAACTGTCTTTAAAACGCAAAACATGCATTTTTCGCGACTGGAACAAGTCGCCAGTTAGTCACCAGGTTAAGCCGCGAGACACTATGAAGGTAAGAAATTTGAAGATTTCACTAAGTGTTTTTCGCGACTGGAAGGTCTACTCGCGAAGAAGTCGCGAGCTGAGCCGCGAAAATCTCTGAGTAACCCTCGCGATTGGACCTTCCACCCGCGAACAAGTCGCCAAACTGAGCCGCGAAAAATGCAAAACTCAAATTTTGAAAAAATTTTCTAAGTCTTTTTCGTGACTTGGGTACTGACTCGCCAGTAAGCCGCGAAAAATCTCTGAGTGGGCTCGCGACTAGGGCTTGCGACTAGGCTCACCCGCGACTTAGTCGCCAAAACAAGGGAAACAGTTTTTGAAATTTTTGATATTTTTGTAAAAACAAAATGCTTTCCAAAAACAACTAAAAACACTCAAAAATCTTTTTGTGTTTGATCAAACAAAGATTGAGCATGTGAAAACACATTTAATCAAGTACAATCACACAAATGAATATGGCATTCATTGAACATAGACTTGTGTGTTGTGTGTGGATATCAAAAATAAGATAGTCCTTAGTCCAATGTGAAGCTTCAATGATCAATTCAATCAAGGCATACACAACTAGCACTAGATCATGTGACCAATCTCAATTATAGAAACATGCATATATGACCTCCCACAAAAACTTGATTACATTCTTTGAAGCTTTTCATTTGGCTCCATATTCAACATATCATTTGCACTTTTTGAGCAAAGAAAATCTCATTGTGAGATAGATGCCTGAAATTTTTGATATTTCAATTTATGAGTTAGCCTTTGGCTTTTTGGGCATCAAACATTTTATTTTGGTCGCTTTCCCTTTTTCCTAGTCAAATACTAGTATGTGCGACAGGCTTTTGCAGCTCTATATCTCTTTTCATTTGGAGATTTACATTTAGAGAGCTCTTTTAAGCAAAAATAAAAATAAAGAGTGGGAAGATATATAGGCATGAGTCTATGCATGTCTCAAGATCAACAAAACCATTCACTAATCATTCATGACAAGGTTGAAGATCTATTTACAACAGTCACATAGATTTCAGAATTTCTCCCATAATGATACGAGTGCATAGAAGACAAGCTAAGCTCGTAGATGCACAAAGCCATTAGTACAAAGGTACAGGGCAAAATATGATTTGAGACAAAAGCTCAACAAAGTTGATCAAACTTTTTGGATTTTCTACTTTTTATGTGTTTTTGAATTTTTGACACAACAGAAAAAATTGATCAAAAACAAAATCAGCAACGTGAAAAACAATTTAACCAAAAACTCATAAACAACAAAAAAAAATTTTCAGCACAAACTTGCAAGAAGCAAAACAACCAAGCATATACACAAAATATGGGAAGTATTAATGCATGGACATGTTGCAATGCTTATGCATGAGTACCATTCGTCACCCACACGTCACGTGCGTTTGGGGTGATATCCTTGACGGATTGGGTACGAGAATTAGGGCTATCAAACCTTCGTGTGAAGCTTTCAAGACAGTTGGTGAAGGCACCGATCATCTTCATCACGTCCGTCATTCCTGGATCATGGTTTTGACTTCTTGGTTGCTCACCACCCCAAGACCTCTTGTCATTTCTTCTTCCTCGTGACCGAGGTGCACTTGCATTGTTGTCTGCTCTCAGCTTTTGACAGTTGGGTCTAGTATGTCCTCGCAATCCGCAATAGTGACACACATAATCCGTCTTAGGACCCCGTTGTGGTCTTGAGAGAGATCTTGCTCTACCTTCAAATCTGGCTTCTGATTGATTTCGGGACTTATTACCCACTTGTTGCTCAGCCAGCTTCTTCTTCTTCTCAACCTTAACATTCTTAGGGATGGACTCTTCCACAATCGGCTATATGGCCTTTACAAACTTTACTTCTTTGGTAGCTTGGCCGATGAGCTACTTCCTTCAGTATAACCCAATCCAGATTTGTTAGAGAAATGTTTTTGGGATGAGATAACATCATCCAGCTTTCTGGAGGAGACCCTTTCTATCTTGGCTTGTGCTTGCACCACCTCTTGCTCAAAAAATCTCACTTTAGTGTAAGCTTCTGATAACTTGACATTTAGTGTCTCAATCTCACACTTAGCCTCTTTATATCTGGCCAGTAGACTTTTGTAGTCCTCTTCAGCCCTTTTCATCTTCTTCACCGCCGCCTTTGCAACCCTTGCATACTCACCCGATTTCTCAAGGAGTATGGCGTAATTCTCTTGAAGATCCGATGTACCTTTATCCTCTTCAGCCTCCGATTCTTCCTCAATCTCAATAGACTCTGAATCAGAATGTTCACCAAGCTCCTTCACAAGTGTGTCTAAATCGTCTGAAGATTCCACATGAGCAATGGTCATGAATGCAGAAAAAGTTCCTTCTTCATCACAGCTCTCTTCAGAGTCAGAATTTGATGAGTCCGAATCACTTAAAGTAGTAGCGTAGGCTTTTCCCTTCGACTTCAAATAATTGGGACATTCCTTTTTAAAATGCCCATGTCCATTACACTCGAAGCATGTGATTCCTTGTGAGGATTGGGAATCTTTACCCTCTTTTCTTCTGAAATCGTTCTACTCTTTTCCGGTGCTTTGAAATTTTCCTTTGTCACCAAATTTCCCACTATTCTTGAGCTTTAGGAATTTCCGGAAGTTCTTTACAAGGTATGCCACATCTTTATCTACTGCATCCTCTTCCGAAGACTCAAGAGACACCATTCTCTCATCAATTGTCTTAAGAGCAAGGGATTTGCTCTTCTTCGCTGAAGGAAGGGACAACTCATACGTCTGCAAAGAACCAACCAGCTCTCGAACCTTGATGTCATCAAGATCTTTGCTCTCTTCAATGACTGTAACTTTAGCACAGAAACTCTCTGGTAGTGATCGAAGGATCTTCCTTACAATCTTCGAGTCCTCCGTCTTTTCTCCCAAGTTAAATTTACCAACAACCACTTCGTTCAATTTGCTGTAAAACGAATCAAAAGACTCATCCTCACTCATCTTTAACTCCTCAAAGCGAGTGGTCAACATTTGAAGTTTGATGTCCTTCACTTTCTTAGTTCCTTCATAGGTTGTCTCCAGAATTTCCCATGCTTCCTTAGCAATGGTGATATGTGAAATCCAGTGAAATTCTTCTGGAGAGACACCGCAGAAAATAGCATTCAATGCCTTGCTATTTGCATTGGCCGTTGCAAGAGCAGCCTTATCCCAAGTAGACGTGGCAGCCTCTGGCCTTGTCCATCCTACCTTAACTGCATCCCACACAGCATCATCAATAGAACACAAAAACGCCCTCATACGGACTTTCCAAAATGCATAATTATTACCGTCAAAGAACGGTGGTACATTAAGAGATTGAGACCTATCCATCTCAAAGGGGTCAAGGATCATACTTAGGTAATTTAAACCACAACAAGTGTACCCGCTCTGATACTAATTGAAAGTTTAAAAAGGGTATACAACACCCTTGAACGTTTTAGACCTCAAATATAAAATTACCAATTCAAGCTTTATATCAAACAGTTAATGTGCGAAAAATGATTACAAGCTTATAACAGAATTGATAACGATCTAAGCCAAATATAAACACATCCACAGCAGTAAATATAAGGCAAAGATAAAGGAAGGAAGATGCAAACACTCGAACAACACACGATGTGTTATCGAAGAGGAAACCGAAGCCCTCGGCGTAAAACCTCTCCGCCGCCCTCCAAGCGGTCAAATAATCCACTAGAAAATGTAGTTGGGATACATGAACAGCAATAGACCCTCCAAGCCTAATCTACCCAGGTACCTAAGCCCTCCAAGCTTCTTGCTCCAACAAGGTTACGTTGAACCTTTTTCTTTTCTAGCTTACCGGATTCCGCTACTAGACCATAGCATCAACCAATGTAGATTGGTTCCTTCTTAACTGCTTCCCAACAGTACCAAATAGACCTTCTCACAGACGTGGGTGTGGTGAGATAAGGATTTGGCTAAAGGCCTCTCAAGGGTATAACAATGGAGAGGAAGAGAGTAGAGGAATTTGTAGAGTCTCTAAGGTAAAGATTGTGGATGAATCAATCTTGTATTTCTTTAGGGTTTCTCTCACAAAATTCTCTCTGGAAGCTCTCTCAATATGGTGGCGACTTGGGAATGCAAAACGTCAGTTTTTGCCAAACAGGGCATTTTGGCGACTTGACCTCGCGACTGGGTCAAGTCGCAAGTTCAAGCCGCGAGCTAACGGCCTGGCCAGCCTGGGACTTTTGTCCTGTAGTGCGACAGCTGGCGCGACTCTTCAGTTTCCCTGCGTGCTTCTCACGTGCCAGCATTTGGCGGCTTGCAGCCGCGAGTCACTTGCAAGTCCTTAGCCGCGAACCTCTTCTTCTTTGCACATAATTGAGCTTTTCTTTACATCTTCTCACACACTATCCTTACAAATAATCCCACCTAAATACAGGGTTACTAAGTGCTTAAATTACAAGCAAATTGGCACGGAATAAAGCCAACAAAATGGTTGATAAAATTCAACCTTATATATAGTAAATGAAGAAAAAGAAACTAACAGCAGTAGAGAAAACACAGAATAAAAAGAGAAGAGGCTGCGATAGGAGAGATAGCCCATACTTCTTCCAATAGATCAGGTTTGAGATAAATAGAAGAAATTGTATTTGCACCCAGGAGAAGTTGGGACAGAAAGTGACAGAGCGGGAGGGCTTCCGGCTATGAACAAAGACACAGATTTGAGAGTCTAAAGAGGAGAGGAAGAGAGGAAGAAAAAGTATCAGGATTTAGAAAACTGCAATTACGTTTTTTGTTTGTTTGTTTGTTTGTTTTTTTTTTTTTAATATTGTGCTGACGTGGAAAATTGTGGGAGCTTCAAAAGCTTCGGTTATATATATATATATATATATAGATAAGCGGTGGACAGTGCACACTAGTGGGTCTCATGTACTGTTTACGGGACCCATAAACTTCACTTTTCAGCAACTTTTTCATTAAAAATGGGTCCCATAGAACTATTCACACATTTAAAAATTATTTTACTACAGTGTTTTCAGTTTTTAGCAAAATAAGCTGTATCCAAATAAACCCTAAGTCTATTATCACCGAAGGCCCAGGCGCCAAGCCATTCTTAGAAGTAGAGCTCAATCGGGTGGCAATTCAATGGACATGGACCACGGGCAAGAAACATGTTAGCTCTTCTAATTTTTGGGGTAAAAAATGTTACTTCATTTGTTCTAAATTGTTTGATCTGTATTTCATTTTGAGATGTCTCGAAATTAAGTCCTCTTTGAAGAATCAAACCCATTATTTTATTAACATTCCCATTATGCCCTTGTAGAATTTATCAATACTTGTATTAAAATTTAAATTGAAGACTAAGATTGTATTTAAATGAGACTTGATTGCTATAGAATTTAAATTTGAAGATAAGTTTGTAATTTAAAGCAAATAGAATTGTAGAAATAGTACACCAATAGATTTTGTATTCTACAATAATTTTGAAAAATTGAACATTGTAAAACTTTTTATTTTTTATATCTATAGCTGTTTAAATTTTTGATAAATTTGTTTAAGGGTAATTTAGGAAGCTTTTAACTTTTTAAAAAAGGATAAGGCATTTAATGATGTTCCCATAAATAGTTGGGTTTTTTAAGTAAGCCACACAATTCGGGATGGAAGGAGTAATACATTAGAGTCGAGCATTGTCAAAATCTAAATTGAATCTAAATAGCTTCTAATTGTAGTATGATTTTATGGCAAGTGTCTATTTTAATTTTTTTAAAGTGATCCATTCATAATATTGAAAATCAATATAACTACTTTACTTACTTAGATAAGACTACTTCATTGTTACTCTATTGAATGTTTTCATGTAAATACTTAAGCATGAGTTATATAACCTAGTACTATTCATATGTTCTTACAACTAAATTAATTAAATTTTTCTATAGAAAAATAAATTAATTAAAAAAATGAAACAAAAATGGCAAACGGAAATCCAACTTGTAATAGGATTTATTGGCCTATTTAAAGGTTCTTTATGGCAAAATTCAAGGGCTAGGTGCCTTACATTATTTGGTGTAATGGCTTGCTAAAAGTCTTGTTAAGGCAAGGGATGAAACCTAACTATTTATTGGTATGTTCTTAACAATAATTTTATGGTTTTAATGCTTATATTTGTTGAGGGTCATTTCTTGAAATAGGCAGAACGCAGAAGGCAGCCCAACCCACAAAAATGGGCAGCGGACGAGCAGCAAGCTAAGAGAAAAAACCATTAAGCTCAAGCAACAGGAATAATGGATCACAGGCCCGTAATATAAATAAACGGGTCTTGAAGGAGTAAGCGGGCCTAAAAGGCCCGGAAAGAGAGAAAACACCACCCATGGGCAGTATGTGGTATGGAAAAGTGAGGATGGGCCGCGGTAGGCCCAAATTAATGAAAACAAAGAAAGTAGGGGATAATGGCAAGCCCATGAACCCCAAAGATGAGAATGAGGAAATTGGGCCGAGGAAGCCCAATTGAGTTAGTAAATGCCCATGGGATACAAAGTTAGTAAATGGGCCAAGGAAGTCCAAAGGAAGTAAATGGGCCGAATAAGCCCAAGTGAAAAGAGAGGGACATTGGAGCCCACGAGTAAGAACACCAGTGGCCATATTAAGCCACTAGGGGAAAGCAAGGAACGGCAGGCCTGAAAAGAGGCCTAGCAGGAACAAATCGCCACGGCAGGAAAGGCCAAATAACACGATGGGAAAAGAATTGGGTTGAAAAGAACACAAGGCCCAGTACTCAGTAAAGCCCAGGCCCTATGGGGACAGGAAATCAAAGCAGCAGCTCGCGGGAAGCTAGAAACGGACGGCAGGCAATGCAAGCAACGTCCCCAGCCCACGGCAGATACATGAACAGCAGGCAAACTTCAGACATAAACCACGCGCAAGGCTCAGGCACCACCAACCTGTACCCAGCCAATACAGGACATGGTGGGGTCATGGGTCAGAGGTAAGAGGGCATGGTTTGGAGGTGGGGAGAAGGGGGGGACCTGTTTTGAGATTCCTGCTCAAGCTCTTTTGGGGGATACGTCCTGCTGGGATGGCATATCACCCAAAAGAGGCAAGGCTGAGTGGGAACCAATAGGTGCATGCCATGAGGGATAGAGAGAGAAAAAACATCACCGCGGCAGGACAAGGTGCCGCGGCGGAATAACAGACAAAACGTTGTCTGTGTCTGTGACAGAGGGACTCGCAGACAGAGCAGTAAGGGTCTGCGAGTGCGCCCAGATCAGACGAAAACGGTTAGAGGGCAGAATAGTAAAATCGGTCACGGCAGGCACTATAAAAGGACGCCTCTGCCGTGTGCAAAAAACAACAAGCACAAGAGCAATACAACGCAACTCAAAAGAAAATACTCTGTAACTAACTTAGAAGAACAGAGGAGCAAAAACACTAAAAAATAATCATTGTGGAAATCACTAAGAAAAAAGACTAAGAAAAAAAAGAGAAAAAAAGGAAAGCAAGTGATAGTGGCATGCACCGATAGGCCCCTTCCCTTCTCTCCCTCTCGAATCCCTGCTCTCTTTTATAATCATTTGGAGTATTGTCCATTTGGGTCTGCCTCCCTCAAACCCATTAACTTCCGCGGCAAGAACCTCGTTTTTTGTCCTCGGAGGTTAATCGCGTTGAGAAGTGGTGTTCTTCCTCTTTGGCCTTACTCCTGCGAACCAAACTGAATTTATTTACATAAGCTGTCGATTAAATCTTTATTGCCATTTTATCCTTACCATTTATTTGTAAAAGATTGTTGATGTTATTATAGTTCGGTCATTGCTTATTAAAAAAAAAAACTATCTGGTCATTCCAGAATATGTGATTTTGTTTTATCAATTATATCTGCCTGCCGCAAGCTTTTTTTCTCTAAAACAGCTCTGCCTGCCGTAAACTTTACTCTGAAACGGCTCAGTCTGCGGTAGGCACTCTCCTGGCAGACGAGACATAAGTTCGCGCACAAACCGGTCAAGTTGAGTTCCAGTTGGCCCGGTCTCAACTCCTGCAACCCAGAACACTTGGGCCTACATTCACAAAGAGGCAGCCCAGCCCAACATAGCAAAAAGGCCCCCACAATGTTATTGTGTTTTTAATTGATTTTACTTATCTAGAAAAAGTGTTTAGTTCTGTATAATTATTTGATTTAGCGTAGATTTTGGATATGTTAATTGCTTAAAATTCTCTATGAGTTAATTCATCGATTTGTCTTGCCTAAAATTAATCAATTTTATTGATGCCTCGCGGCCTTCGACCACTCCGGAGAGCAATGTGTGCTTCCCACACGTGTGGATAAGGCTTGGAGAAATGGGAAATAGGGCACTTGCGGTCCCTTCTTCCCCTATTTTTCCTCTTTTTGAGAATGAAGCATGCTTTGGGGTGTGAACTATGACTAATGAGTCATTTTTAATTAAGGTTCAAGAGTTACCACTAATCATTGAGTTTTTCTAAGGTGTGAACTGGTCACCTAACTCTATGTTGATTTTATTACCAATCCTAGGTTAAGAAAAAATCAATTTTTTTTCCAAATCTTAATGGATGATAAAAATCTTGATTCTTGGATTCGGAAGTTAGGTTACATGTGGGGAAGGTGTTAAGCACCCCACAATGCCTATCGTAAGACAGTCCTTTGTTTTGGTAAACTCTTAGGTTTTGGTCATTAGTAGATAAAAACAAGCTATTGGCAGTAGCTTTCAGGGCTTTATAGAAATTGGTCTTTGAGATTTCACTTGGGAAGGGCATGTGGCCTTCATCAATGCTTTGCTAGCACATAGAATTGTTACCAAATTTCTACAACGAAAATCCGGCAGCATTTCGCCTTATTTTGGTAGCGGGAATTCAGTAGCATTTTGGGTTAGGTGCATCATGTCATGCATAACGTTATTTTCACCAAGCTTCGCATTGAGAATATAGCAAGAAGATGCTATATTTTCACGAGGAAAATTCAGTAGAGTTTCGCGTTAGGTGCGCCATGCACACCAATAGGGTTTCATGCCTATGTATACATCATGCATCAATATGCTTGGATTAAGGCATGCTGAGGCTCACCAAATTACTAAACATGTGATGTGTGTCGTATAAATGGGTAAACCGATGTTACTAGCTAACATGTATAGGGGTAATCACATACGTAGTAAATCATGAACCCAATGAAGCATGGATATACATCTACAACACAAGCCTTGAACACATACCTATACTCCAAGGTCAAGAGCATCGATGATTAGGGAGGGGTTGCCTTCCTAATCATGAACGCCCATCATCCGAAGTGCATGACTACCTTCGCAACATATAGAATGTACTATATATCAACACATAGAGCGGAAATGTAGACATATACACACCCAGAGGGTGTGGCTCAAGCAAGGCACAAGAAATGAACCTTAATCTATAAAAGTGACTAGACATGGTTCTAATGGAAAAGGCTAGGAAAGTGTGGACCTCACGGAGGGGCTAAGCTCCCAATCTATCAATCAATGCCCTTTTTGCTTGCATCTTGGAAGTTGTGAGCATGCTCCATCCATCACATGCAACAAGCAAACAAGAACACAAAGTAGACAAGCAAACACATTGCAAACAAGTAAAGAAAGGAAAGCATGCAAGCAGACAAACAAACAAAAAGAAAGTGTGTTCGCAAGGAACGAATGTAGGTTTGGATTTGATGTCTGTAAATCCATTGAATTGAACTACGGATGACGCACGTGCCAACAAACAAAGCTCCTAAAAGCAAATCTAAGGATTTCGTGTATAGAGACAGGTGTTCTTATGACCCAAACATGTACTTTAGATTTTAGAGCATAACTGGCATGTTAATGTCAAGTTAAACTCAATACTAACTCGAACCAACTAAAGTTGAAGGTGATTATCAAAATTTCATTTCTTGTCTTTCCTTTTTATTTCCTTGTATAAAAGCCATAATATACAAAATTTCATAAAACTTAAAACTTCATTACTTTCAAACTTGCAAGTTTAACAGCTTGATTGAAACTTAAGGTTTTCATAGAAATATTACATAACTAAACATTTAGCAAAAACCCTTATTTACAAACTTAACCCCAAAGACATACAACTAGGGTTTTAAAACAAGCTTAACAAACTAAGGTTCCAAAATATATCTATGCTCAAAAGGATCAAGTACATCTTGATTCATCTAATACAACAAAAGAGCTACATCTTCTATACAAAAAAAGAACTATACATTCTAACAAATGTGAACCATGGATCCCTTGTCACCTTTAATACTCTCGTTGCTTTCAAGAAAGAATTTGTGCAATCAAAAATAATAGGGTGAATTGCAAAGGCCAGTAAGGTTTAAGTTCCACGAGCATTTAATAAGAATACATGTAAATCAAATATCTTATGAATACGCTAACTTTGATAAATAGTCTTCATACTATTCTTAAAATAACTTATTAACTTTCATACGAAAATACAATATTTTCCCTTTCATGTAATGATAAAAGGACCGAATGAGGAACTTACATTAAATAACTTTTGTCACTTTAACATAATTTAGTAACCTTATCGTTAAATAAATGATAAAAGATTTTATCATAAACTTTCTATCAGACTTATAATACATTCATGATTCAACATACTTTTCTTATAATCATACCTTTTTTTTTATTATATATTTTTATATATTTTTTATTTTTTTATATATAATTCTAAATAGCTTAATAGCTCCCAAATAATATATTAGTGAGTCCAATTGTAAGTCTATCACAACTTTTGGAAGGCTTCCAGCACATTATGCTGGCATCTAGCATCCCACATAATGCTAAAAAATCCTAGGATCATATCAGAAAATATCATACCCCTTTCGGTGTGATCAAATAATCAACCATGGGGATGGTTGGCATCCTCCACAAGTTGGTATTTTCTTAGTATTTTCCAAGAATGTTGGGTAGAGCAGAGTCCTCACCACTTTTAATGGCCAATCAATCAATATTTCCATGAAAATGCCAGTAATTTAATTCCTACTAGTTGAGTTCAAATCATTGTTCATAACAATAACATAACCCTAAAACTAACTCTTTCTAAAAATTATGCTTTTACATAAATATATCATAATAGTAGCATATGAAATCATAATAATAGCATATCCACTTCATTCTTAAATATTATGTCCATGGTATGAGTAATAGAAAAAAAAATATTTATTATTACATATAGGATTCAAAAATTCACAAACATATATCTTTACTTAAATCAGGATTATATGCAACATCTCTAATTAAAATTTTTTAATGCATAATAATTTTTCTAAACAAACCTCATGTTTGTCAAACACTCATATCACATATCCTTTACCTGAAAGTAGAAAATGCGAGAGATATTAATAAGAGGAGCTCAAGTGTCCAGATTCTCGTCACCTCAACGAAGGACCAAAACTTATTGCTGACAATTCTTTCTAAGTGTATAAAGTTGCACATGAATCACAACCTAATTCTCAAACTAAAGAAAATTTTAATTCCATCTCAAAGAGGTTCTCCACAACAATACAAATACATACATATATATAAAAATATATGATTCACATAATCAAAAGAATCCACTATTCATATCAAACAATACTGTATCAAAAGACAAGTCCCAAAGGTGAGTTCCTTCTATGACTCACTTAGCTAACTCCTTAACAAATAACATTTGCCCTTTGTAAAATTGCAACTAATCATTATTTTGTTGAAATAGTAAAACCCATAGACTAAGTTTTGAATTTATGAAGCTTCTGCCTTGCCAAGTAATCATAATAGAAAATTCCTTCAGCAACTTGTTATTCAGATTATACTGATTGTTGATACTATATTTTGTCTGGCTCTAATTAACACGTCAAAATAATGATAAAAATTCAAGAAAGGGTGAAAATTGTGATTTTAAAAGCTAAAAAGGGGTAATAAATAAATGCAGCATGATCGGACGGTGAATCAAAAAGTTGCGACAATTTAATCCTTTTTGATAAGAATTAAGACCAAATCCCTAATTGGGGTTGGTCAAAAAGTTGACTTTTTTATCTGGCTGTTCGATTGGACTAAATTTTGGACCATCTTGTAGGTCATATTTTTCTCTTTGAAACAACGGTTCATGGGCCAAAATCGAAATTAAAACAAATGATATATCAATAAAATTCTGAAACCCTAATTAAATGTTTCACTTTTTTTTTTCCCAAGTCAAAAGGGTTGTTTTTTGGCCGTTTTTGTGCAAAAAATTGTACCAACTGAATAGTAATGGGGACAATCTGTCTAAACAGGATTGAAGTATGATGTCTCGAATACCTCCCATAAAAAGGGCTCAACGATAACTACCATAGATTGAGAGAAATGAATTTTTCAAGAAAAACGTTGCAGAATTTCCTACACTGCGTCACCTCTCTTCTTGACACGATATCTTGACGTTCGTAACTCCAAATCGAACAAGGCCAAAGTCTATGGAAACTAGACATCTAGAGATTTCCAAGGATATCAAGTTTGAAGAAATTGAAATTTGGAAAGACCTCCAAATAGTAGCATGAAAATTGGAGTAGAAATAGGGAAAAAGACAAAATAGGAAGACTTGAGAGACAAGTAGGGGACATTTTTTTTTTGAGAGAGTTTTAACCTATGGCGTCTGCTTCTAATGATAGCTCTTTATCGTCAGACCAAGATACCAATCAGTTTTTGGTGTAGGCGGGGATGAAACCCCAGATTTCTTATACAACTATCAGAGACTTTATCAGTTGAGCTAACTGGAGCTCACTAGTAGGGAACATTTCGAAATGCTGCTAGAACACCTCTAGATGGCTGCATGGTGCCATGCGGCTATGTGGAGATTAGGGATGGAGCCAGGACTTGGAGTTAGGGGGGGCAGTTTTATTGTTAGTTATATGCAGTGGCTTCGACTTTCAGCTCTATTACTTAGCCGGCAAATGTTTTCTTTTATTATTATTATTTTTATGTGTGTGTAGAGTGTGTCTTTTGTTGGTAAGGACCAAATTATTTTGTTTAAATTTTTTTAAAGGGCTAAGTTGTTTGTTTTTGGTAAAATTAGTTGATTAGTCTCAATTTTTTTTTTTTAGCTTTGCTATTGCCTATTGGTAATTTTTGTTGTTGGGATAATATTTTGGGCTTGTATATTGTTTTTTTAGATTTTAGATCTATAAATTTTTTTTATGGACTTTACAAAAGGAGGAAAATAGTAGATCTACAAATTTTTGTTGTGATTAGTGGTTATTAGTAAGTAAAAAAGTAGTGTAAATGGTGGACCCAGATGCAAACCAGTAAGAATTTGCTACTCTCAATAGTCTGTAAAAATGTTGTAAAAAAATTTGTAGCTGTAGCATTTCTCTTATAATGATCAATAAGGGAGACAAAATATAATTTTATTAAACGAAATTGCTTAAATTAGTACCTAAATATATAGTTATATAATTATATTATTTAAAAAAAAAAAAATAGTGGGGGGGGGCATTGCCCCCCCTAGTCCATGAATGGCTCCGTCCATGGTGGAGATGTTTAAATCATGGGATTTTTATATCTAAACATTTTTTTTAAAAGAAAAACCCATGAAACGTTTTTGCCTTTTCCCAACACTTTTTTGGAATTATTGTTCTTTTTAGAAAAAAAAAAGTTCTTTTTCCTTGAAACAAATGCCCTTTCTGCAATTTTCATCATTAAAATAAAAATCATGGGATTTTTAAAATCCAAATCCTTTTTCTTTAAAATAAAAACCCATTAAACAATTTTTTTTTTTAAAAAAATCAACATTTCCCCCCAGATTCTCTTTCTTTCAAAATTGGTATTTTTGCAAAATGGTTTTCAATTTTTTTTATTATTATATAAAAATCATGAATTTCCTGGTTTCCCTTTTTTTTTTAAAAAAAAACATAGACTTTCCTCTTTTCTAAGTCAATTCTTTTCCAAAATCCTTTTCAAAAAATATTGTCTTCATAAAGAGATTCCAAATTCCAAACTTTGCTTATTCAAAAGAAAGTTTTTATCGTCTTTTACAAAAATTTTAAATCAAGACATCTTTTTTCTAAATTTGAATTCCAATTGAACCATGGAAACCCTTTCTCAAAAATAATATATTATTTTAAACTTTTGCTCTTTCATCTAAAAATAATAATAATGAAACTTTTATCACCAAAAAAAAAAAAAAAAAGTTTTTCCAACCTTTTTTCTTTGTGAGTCCGAATTTGGTAAAGATGGAGTGTAAAATCCATACTTTACACCATCCCCATCCAATAAGAGATTGTCACATTAGCATTTTACTTAAAATTCAATACATCCTGCCACACCAAATAACATCTCAATAAACTCTCAATTTGGTTGGATTTATATATGATTATTAGAATTGATCAGGTGTGGTTGTGCTTATTCTTAATATATGATAAGAAGATGTGGCATGTTGGGATTGGAGAGGTAAAACATAGGTCTTACATCACATATTTACTGAATTTAATCTCTTTCTTTAAAGCCAACGTTATTTTTCTATAAAAAAAAAAAAAAAATCATTTTTTGTGAAAAAAAAAAAATCTTTTCAGTCTTTTACAAAGAAAATGGGCAAAACTTGTTTTTTTTTTTTTTCTTCAAAAAACCTTTTTCATAGGAAAAAAAAAAAAAATAACTTTGTCAAATAGTTTGTGCATTTCTTTTTAGATAAACTTTTAAACTTCTCATCTTTACGCATCCAAGCATTGTTGTTTTAAAGTTTTTATTTATTATTTATTATTATTATTTTAGAATTGCATCTTTTAGAGATTTGTGCTTATAACAATTTCATTGAACCAATAGGCACCAATCAAGCTTACATGATTCCTTCCTTTTTGGCACTAATGTTCTTCCTTTGTGTTTTTTGCATGATAAATGAGAAAAATATAGTGGATGATAACAGGTGCTATTCTTCCTACCCCCTCTCTTTTATCTTTTTGTTGTAAATATTCATGCTAAATATGTAGTATATAAATATTCACTTGTTAAATATATAGTAAATAAATATTCACATGCTACGTTATAAATAAATAAATACTCACATGTACATGTACATATACATACATACATATATATATATATATATATATTGTTTGCATAAAACTTTTTCAAAAACAAAATGACAAGTATTTAATTTCTTCACTAAAAAGATAACATTAGAATTAAATTAAAATGGAGTACTATCCTTTGGATAGGCCCTGTGAGGTGCCTAACATCTTTCCCACACATAACCGAACTTCTAAGTCCAAGATCTTTGGTTTGAGACTTTTGGGGAGAAAATGGGAAAATGTCTTTTTCAAAAAAAAAAAATCCAGCATTTTGCCTTCTTTCTCAAATTAATTAGGGTAATGCCCCTCTTTTGAAAATCGATTTTCTCAAAATCGATTTAGGCCCTATAGCGGCGTTTTTAAAGAGCTTATAGTGACGTTTTAAGGACTTATAGTGACGTTTTGTAACTCGATATACATGAAATCGAGTTATAGGTAAAAAAAAAGAAAAAAAATTGCATGTAACTCGACTTCATGGAAATTGAGTTACAAAACGTTATTGTAGGTTCTTAAAACGTCATTATAGGCTCCTTAAAAACGCTGCTATAGGGCCTAAATCGATTTTGAGAAAATCGATTTTCAAAAGAGGAGCATTTCCCTAATTAGTTTGAGAAAAAGGACAAAATGCTGGATTTTTTTTTTGAAAGGGGCATTTGCCCATTTTCTCCAGACTTTTACTTTATCTTAATTAATAAACCCTTAAAATGATTAGTTAATTAGGTAACTTAAAAAGAATTAGACAAATATGTAACCAATCACACCTAATGCAAAACCAATTGTTGATGACGACTCTTAAAATAAAAATAAGAAAAAGGGACTCACACACACCTCACCCTAGAAATATATACACATAAAGAGTCATATTGCTAAGAATCCAATGTGCAATAAACCAAAAGAAATAAGAAAAAAAGCCTTAACAAGAGCTTTTTCAATTTTTCTTTTTGGGGCGTCCACACTTATAAGCCAACAAGAAAACATATTCAATTAATAAATAAATTTCATAATGAAACAGCACCTTTACATAGTAAACTCACATACAGAATAACCTTTGCAAATTCCTAATCAATTATCTCAACGCACAAGTTTCCAATGTCATCATAATTAACCATAATATCTTTAATCTTTTTCAAATTGCTAACGTAATACAACAAGTTCCAACTTCTATGATCAAACTAGAGAATATAGAGGGGAAAATAAAGCAAACGGTTATACCATTAAAATACCCATGACAAAGATATAGTTTTATTTACTTAACCACAAACTTTGAAGCTGAAGCTTAATGTCAAGTGTTTGATTTGTTCTTTTGAGAGAGAGATGTATATATACAAAAACAAAGAAAGAGGAACAAAGGAAAGAGAACAAAGAATTATCATTTAGTGCAACAAAGAAAAGATAAGGGAGAGGGTTGGGGTACGTGTCTTACTAAAAGGAAAAGAACTGATGACTCACCCCTAAGAATTTTCAGAATTTATACTTACCAGTTACCACCTCCATTAGTTCTATTTTCTAAAAAGGCCCAACTAATGAAATAAATCTGCACATATACCCTTAAATATGTAAATGTTAGAATAGTGGAAATCTCTTAACTGACTTTCAATTAGCCTCAAATTAGACCAACTTTATTAAAATATATCTTCACTGCTACCTTTATAATCTTCCTTCTAATAAATCAAAATATTAAAGTTTTATGTACCTAAAATAATTAAAAGAATGATAACTATGTACAAATAATCATGCAAATTGGCTGGGATATTACAGGTATGAACCTGCATGAAATCAAAATTTGGAGCAAGGCTTGGTGACACGAACAAACAAGCTAGAAAACATGCATGAACAAGATAAACAAGTATGCAAAGGTGCAACCAACACGTTAAGATCACACAAGATGGCATAAAGCAAGCTAGGCAATAGGCACAAAGGAGTTAAAGCATGTTATCACACTCAAGGATAGAAGCTAATCATGTCATAATGCACACTCAAGGGTAACATGAGAAACCCTAATATGCAAATCTAAGCAAGAGAGAGGAGGCAAGGTATAAGCATGCCAACATCATCAAGATATGATCTCACACAAGTGGTTGCACCCTCACAAATAATAAAGGGAAAAGATGCAACCAAACATAGGCAAGAAAAAGCACAAAAGGTGCAAACAAACACATACTAAAAGGGAGAAGAAAGCATGTGAAGCATGTTAAGATGCAAGGATGGATCTAAAGATGAACATGGATCTAAGCATGGAGAATCCAAGCATGGCATCACAATATAAAGGATCTAGGAAATAGACACATAAAAACATGAAAATAGCCAAACAAGCATGAACATACAAATGAGACTCTAATCCAAACCCTTTATGCAAATAAGACTCTTACCCATGACACAAGACACAAAAACAAGGCATATGCAAATTAATTAAAGTTATAGGCACTCAAGCATGGCATCCAAATATGCAAATATGGCACAAGAAAGCTAGGCCAACATCATCAAAGTAATAAAAACATGCTAGAGAGAATAATAAAGCAATAGACGTGCTAGGAAATTGTAATAAAATAATAAAGGTGCTAGAAATTAAATGGGCGTAAATTGTAGCTAAAAAGCTACATCTACACCACCAAAACCTCAAAACCTCAAAACTAAGGAAGATGGAACAAGGTGGAGGATATGGAAGCAAGAACACTACCTCTTCATGTATGAAGGATGAGAGAATCAAGGATTTGTGTGTGTGTTTGGGAGAGAATTTAGGTGAGAAAAGAGAGAGTGGGTTGCTCTAGAAAATTGCTCTAGGACCCAAAAATTCCTTTTTTTGCAATATGGGAGTGAAGGTTTATATATATATATATATATATATATATATATATTTTCATGATGTTTTAGCTTCCGGCATGCATTAAGTGTGTGTTGGGTCATTCCAGTGTGCACTATGTGTGCGCCAGGTTCTGTGTTGATGTCAGCAATTTTGTCATTTTCTAGCTATTTTTTTTTGTTCTAACTTCGTATGCCTGTTTGAAGGCCTCCCCGAACTCCAGTTAGAATGATTCTATTGGCATTGTAAAGCTACAGCTTTCTAGTTTCTAGATCATTTGACTTGTTGAAAATTAGTCAGTCGGATAAAAATAAAAAGTTATGCCCTCGGGAAGTGAGTTAATTCGCCGACATGGTTTTCAAGATATCTCAACTGTCTGGACTCCAATTTTGACCCATGAGCATTTGTTTTAAAAGGAATTCAATATTCTTTGCAATGACGTTGGTTTTATCTTGATTGGACAGTTGGACTAAAAGTTGACTCTCGGTTGTCACAAAAAGTCAACCTTAGGTCAAAGTTGATGAAAAGCTCTGATAACCTTGGGTTTGATATAAAAACATGGGAACTGCTATTTTGGTGAAGTTTTGACCAATTTTGACCTTCGGTCAACTCTCGGTTGACCAGGGGCATTTTGGTCATTTTGACTTGAAATGACACTTTGAGTGCTTCGATGCCTGAATGGGTTAAACCACCATGATCCAGATGTTCTCACGGTCCCTTGGTGAGAAAATAATTTTTTTTGAAGTTTCCAGGGTTTGGCACGCAAATCAAGGGTGGCCAAAATAAGGTATCAACATATTTCATAAAACTACCTCAAAAAATAAATTCTTGAGTTCTTATTACTAAATCATTTGACTAAGATCATCCTTTGCATGGATTTTAGTTGAGTTTATAAAATAAATGTTGTTAAGAATACCAATAGATGTGTTGTGTGTAGATCCATAAACCTTAGCACTTTAAAATATTGTTGTTTTCTCTCAATCCAATTTTTTTTTACTAGACCCTCAAAGTTTCACCTCAATTAAATTTTATTTCATCTTGTGGGTTGCTAATCAATTCCCTTTCCATGTGGATTCGACCTTGGATTTATCAAGTTATTACTTTGCAACAATCTTGCACTTGGGAGCATTATTTAAGTCACAACAATCACACTTCGTATAAACTTGGAACCTAGCGGCAAACACTAAAGATGAGTGATGCACAAGTAAATTGTCACTCATTATTGGTAATTAGTGAACGGTAGGATCAAGATTCAAACTCATTGAGCATGTTTGATATTAGTGATTTTGGAAATGATGAAAAAGATAGGAGAGAAAAATGGAGAGAGAAAAAATTTCTCTTGTTTGGTAGGTGAGCAAATAGAGAGGATGAAAAATGGGTTGGGTGGTTTTTTTTCCCATGGTCCACAAATTTTAATACCTCAAAAATTGAGGAAAATATGAGGGAGAAAAATAAAATCACTATGCTATCCCTCATTTGAAAATTAATCTTAAAAATTACTCATTATATATTAAAGATATAACATTACATTGCTACAAATATCTATTAGTTTAGAACCGTTGCATATGCAATGGTACAATTTAAAACACACACACACCATTTATATAAGTTTCTACCTAATAAATAATGGCTGTTCATAGTATGAAACAAATGATAAATTTGAATTATTTTTAGCTAGACAAACAAATAGCATTGGGAACTCTCTTCTTCTAATTTTAGATATATAATTAGATATATGATTGGATTTCTTATGGTTCATTTATATTGGACTCCTCGTATTTGCACTAAATTAACTCAATTGACAAAAAAATTAAAATGTTTAGATGAGACATATGGCACAAAATTAGACTTCTATAGAAATTCAATTTAAATTTAAATTGGGTTTTCTTTCAACTTTGATTATATATACTAGCTTGTAACCCCATACATATGCATTGCTATACATAAAAGATATACAATCAGATGCATAATATAATTTCCATATATATAATTTAAATACTATTGATATATAGTCATTCTTATAAAATCAAGTAAGAATATAATTAGGTAGAAAATGTAAATTGTCCATATTAAATTTTTTTTTTTAATTTTTTTTATGAATTCTTAATTTTTGATATTGTGAAGCACTTTTTTTCTTTTCCTCTTTTTTTTTTTTAATTTTTTTTTTACAGTTCATTAAATTTAAACTCTTTGATTTTTGTACTCAATAACTTACTTGGATAAATATTTATGATGTGGTCTCATATTTGGCTCAAAAATTAAGAAATAAAACTCTCTAAAAATAGATAATTTATGACACATGACGCAAAATTAGACTTCAATTATAGAATCTAATTAAATTTTCTCTAAGCTTTACCTATTAATATATATATATATATATATATATATGATTTCTTATCAAATAAAGGAAATATACACTAACTTTCCATCATCTTACTGCTCTATTATTCCTATCAAACACATTAAGATAGAAAGTTAGTATTTTTCTTCTCTTATTCTTTCATTCTGTTTTTTTTTTTCCTTGGAATTCTTTCAGTTTCATCCACTGGTTGATGCTTAGGTCCTGCTCAAATTTTCTACAGTGACTCCTATTTTTCACAATGACTTGAATTGACTAAGTCTTCAAAGAAGGCTTGACTAAGTCTCCCCTACTGTGGACTCAAAAAAAAAAAAAAAAAATGTAACAGTTGTGATTTTTTTTTATCAAGAGTTTTGGTATGTGATTCCAAACAACAGTTTTCAGTGTTTAAACACTGAAAACTGTAGTTAAAAAAAAAAAACGCATTTAGTAAGGGTGTTTTATAGGAGTGTTTGAGTTACGTTTCTCATTTTAAGATGTTTTTAAACACTGAATTTAGAAAACTCCTCTTATTAGTTTTCAATTTTCAAACAACGTTCCCATATTAACTTAAAATTTATTTTTTAAGGTATAAAAATTATTTTTTTCCAAGTTCAGGGTGGTCCTGTGACCACCTTGAATTATACATTGCACCACCCTAACGTGAGTAGTGTTGGAAATATTTAAGTGAATAAACAAGTTTTGATACAAAAAATAATATCCCTAATAATTAGCAGGGATATAAAATAAAATTAAGTTTAGAACAATCTCACAATGCTATAGAATCACGCTGCGAAAGCTTTGTCCTTAAAGGTTGATTTGTGCTACCCGGAATAAAACTCGGTGTGACTGGTTCTCTTGGCCAAACAATCCCTCATGATTAGACTATAGCGTCAACCTTCATGATGGACGCACTTTCACTCACAAAGGTTCAAGAGCAACCCTCTATTTACCTTTCATTAAAACAAATATATATTGTAGAAAAATATGTGGGAGAGAAATAGAATAGAAATGTGTATATCGAAAATATAGAGTAATAGAAAAAACTTATAGGGAAGGGTGTGATGATGGGTATTATATAGGCTATTCATGACAATAATAACCTATAGTTATTAGTAACTAATAACCCATAAAAACCCAACGACTATATTATCCATTATTGCTTAACGACTATTTTTCTCATAATTTCCAACAGTTATTTTACTCATAAATTCTCAACGGCTAGAAAATAAATAATAATAATAAAAGTGTTTGGAACACACACCCACACCAACAATCCCCCACATGTTACAAACACAAAATAAGAAAGGCAAGCAACTTAAGAAAGCATGCATCAATATGGTGCCAAAAGGTTTTAACCATACTTAAGATAAATAAGTAGGAACTAAAAAGACAATGGTAGAGTTAAAACTATTTTAATAAACCTATTAGTAAACCAAACAACCACCCACATAACTTTCTTTACCAAGGTTGTTCTTGAGTGAGTTGGTGCCACTGGGTTTCATGAGAGCTTTAGAGGCCTACCCAAAAAGTCTCAAAGGAAGCGGCACAACTTTCACTCACACATAGGTGGCATCCATCAAGAGTGCGTGCAGGACACCCCATCCCAACAGGTAGGGAGTATGGATCCATTAAGAGCCTAAAGCTCAACCTTTAACAATCTGCAACTTAGTCAATGGCATCCATCAGGAGTGCATGCAAATACACCCCATCCCAACAAGTAGGGATATGGATCCATTAAGAGCCTAAAGCTCAACCTCACCAAATTCTTCAACTTAGCACTATCTCACACCATAGGGATGGACTCATCATTAATCTCTTTACCGAGATAGCGGAAAACACATAACAAATAACAGTGCCCACATGGACCACTAATGACCTCTACCCATTTAACCTCTTGCGTGGAATCACCCATCATAAAGGTTGGGCATTAGCCACAGTGTCACAACTTGGGTATCAGTCCAATCCCCCTAGATGTCTCATTCACCAATCTTTTTGCTAATGGTTTGGTCAAAGGATCGACCAAGTTCCTTTCAAACCTCACAAAGTCCAATGACATAACATCATTATCAATAATGAATGCTCAAATTTGTGTTAAAAAACACAAGAGCTGTTTAGACCCCCAATTAAAATTAATTACGGCTAGATTGCTTTTACTCTAACTTATCTAAGTGCGGAAACAAGAGTAAATGAAGCGCAATCAACCAATACTACTCTAGTGCATAAATATGAACAATAAACAATAAAAGTAAAGCATAAGAGTAAGGGAAGAGAGATGCAAACACAAGATAACACAACGATGTGTTATCGAAGAGGAAACCAAAGAACTTGGCGAAAAACCTCTCCACCGTCCTCTAAGCGGTAAATCGATCCACTAGACAATAAGTTTGGATACACGAATAACAAGAGATCCTCTAAGCCTAATCTACTCAATGTACCTAAGCCCTCCAAGCTCCTACTCCAACAAGGCTTCTCGGAACCATGTCTTGTCTAGCTCTCCGGATCTCGCAATTCGCCCGATTGCATCCGCCAAAGCCTGGCTTCTTCCAATGCTTCCCAACAGCACCAAAATCTCACTTGACACTCTGAAATGGTGTGGTAAGTGTTTGGGCTATCAAACTCTCAATGGTATAGAAATGGAGAGGTAGGAGTTGAGGAAAATCCACAAGCAAATGTGTGGAGAAATGTGGGTATAACAATCTCTAACTCTCAAGGTTTGTGACTAGGGTTTTCTCTCAGAAGCACTCCTCAACATCTGTGGGTAATGTGGGTATATATAGTGTAGGTATAGAAAGTGTATATCAGAAATGACAATCTGGCAAAACAGAATGTTTCGCGGGTGTTTTGTGGGAAGACCTTACTCATAAGATACTCGCGAAAACTAGTTGTCTCCATCCTATCCTGACTCTTCGCATTCCAGTCATGTGCAGGACACATGCATCACTTCGCGGGATGCTTAGTCGTGAGCTACCCGCGAAAACAGCTTTAGTCTTCATGCCTTGAGTCTTCACACTCTCTCTCACACACACAACCCTTACAACGAAATCCCACAAATAATACAGGGTATAAATGATTGAACATAATTACAATCCAAATTGGCACGGAATAAAAGCCAACACAACACATAGTTGTAAATTACAACTTTACAATCTCCCCCTTTGGCTATTCCATGACAAAACCCTTAAAACAGACTTTAGACTTAAATGTGAGTTTGGGAACAATGACAAAACTCACTCACATCTAATCTAGAACCTGTGAAGCACTTGCATGTATATACCTGTAACCTGAAACACTTGCATACAAACAAAACTTTCATTAAACTTAAAACAAGTTGAATACATGGTACGTACATGGGCAAGTAAAATGCGATCAAGTTTGTAAATACTATAAAACATATAAGCATATCTTGATCAAACAAGGTCAGTCACAAAAGAATGACTACAATGAACATTTATCTAGTAAATGCTCATCTGGACACGCAATGCAATTAAGATCAATCACTAGAATCAATTGCAAGTATTTTTAGAATATTTTTCTATCAGATAATTATTGTTTTAAAGACTTGATTATAAAAAAAAAAGGATTTATTTTAGAATACGAGTTAAAAATATGTCCAGGTGCAATTCCTGACTCAGAAAATCCCTAAAAAAGAGTCTAAATTGAACCAAAGCTTGGAATTGGGCTTGGCACTTAAGAGGGCCAATCGGCACTCTTGGAGGGCTGGCTCGGAAACATTCTAATTAAGATAAAATGCATCCATTTCGAATTTTTAGGGATAAGGATGCAATCCAATTTGTATCTGATCCAATTTAGCTTATTTTTCAAGCATCCAACCTCTATAAATAGGGAAAAAACATCAGAAATTGGGGCCCTTGTTTTTCTGACTTCTTTGCTTCCCTTACGTTAAAGACGTATTGGAAGCCTTGGCTTTAAGAATTTCTTTTCCGTAAGTGAACATATTTTAGATCTTGTGAAATGTACTCCCCCCTAGATCGAGGGTTTTACATGGAGTCGCCACTTATTTAATTTAAAAGAGAAAATAAGAAAACCTTCAATAAAAAAATAATTCTTTTGTATTAATGTATATTGCAATTTACATCAAATTTTGTAACAAAGATTTACAATGCTTTTTGTCCAAGATACAATCTAAGAAAAGTAAATTACATTGCTTTAGTTCCTAGTTACATTCTAAAAAATGTAAAATTACATGTGCAAAAGCATAGTCTAGAACCCTTGATCTTGGTTCGGAGGCTAATTTACGAGATGGGAAGGGATTAAGCACCCATCTCGCCCGGTAAAACCGGTCTCCTAGGTTAAGGTGACCAATGTTATGTCATGTCAAACAAATACAAACAATATGTCATACAATCACGTTAATTTGTAGAAATTGTAAACAAATATGTGTTAGGGGAATTAGACATAAAAATGAAACAAAAAAAATGAAACTTGTTAGATAACAGTTTTAATATAAAGAAAGCATTAAGGTAATGGCATGTTCATCCAAGAAATCAATGTAAACAAAGAATTCTTAACGTAGACATGTTCATCTAAGCATGTGGAGAAAAAAAAAGTTGTCATGTTATTTGTCATCAACATAATTGCAAAGAGAAACAAATAAAAAATAAAACATTTGAGCATATTTGATCATCCAAGCAATTATGAAAAGATGTAAAGGAAAATCCCTAGACATGTTTATCTAAAGAAAATCAAAATACTTAGACATGTTCGTTCAAGCATTTTTTTTAAAAATAAAAAATAAAACAATTACCTAGACATGTTCATCTAAGTATTGAAGAGAAAATTGTGTTTTAGCCTAGAAGTGCTCATCTAAGCATTCAAGAGAAAATTGTGTTTTAGCCTAGAAGTGTTCATCTAAGCATGTAAAATGAATATCATTGGGACATATAGGCATGTTCATCCAAGCATATCATAAAAGAAACAAATAATGACTTGTTAAACATTTATTTAAGCATGTGTAGAAAGTTAATGTAAGGTTGAATTTAATCAACCATCTTGTTGGCTTTATTCCGTGCAAAATTTGCTTGTATTTTAGCAATTAGTAACCCTATATTTAGGTGGGATTCATGTAAGGGTACTATGTGAGAGAGTGTGAAGAAATGCTCAAGTTTGTGCAAGGATGCAGAGACTCGCAGCTGACTCACGACTGGCATAGCCGCGACTATCAAGCTGCCAAATATAGCACACGCGAGAAGCATGCAAGGGAGCTAAAGGGTCACGCCAGCTGTCGCACTACAGGACAAAAGTCCCAGGCTAGCTAGGCCGTTAACTCGCAGCTGGAACTTGCGACTCAAACCAGTCGCGAGGCCAAGCCGCCAGACCACCTTGTTTGGGAAAAAGTGACTCTTAGCATTCCAAACACACACCACTATATATAGACCCTTACATTCACAAAATGTAGAGAGCTTCCAGAGAGAATTTTGAGAGAGAAACCCTAGAGAAAAATAAGATTGATTCATCTACAATCTTCACCTAAGAGACTTTTCAAATTCCTCTACTCTCACCCTCTTCATTGA
The DNA here is from genome assembly GCA_019022515.1 of Quercus aquifolioides. NCBI lineage: Eukaryota > Viridiplantae > Streptophyta > Magnoliopsida > Fagales > Fagaceae > Quercus > Quercus aquifolioides. The sequence continues at coordinate 55,172,764 of CM032330.1, forward strand.
TACATCCTTAAGAGGTTCTTGACCAAATCCTTTTCTCACCATACCCATATCAGTGAGAAGGTTTATTTGGTGCTTTGGGAAGCAGTTATGAAGGAACCAATCTATATTGGTTGATGCTATGAGTTATAGCGGAATCCGGTAAGCTAGAAAAGAAAAAGGTTCGGCGCAACCTCATTGGAGCAAGAAGCTTGGAAGGCTTAGGTACATCGGGTAGATTAGGCTTGGAGGGTCTATTGTTGTTCATGTATCCCAACTATATTTTCTAGTGGATTATTGACCGCTTGGAGGACGGTGGAGAGGTTTTACGCTGAGGGCTTCGATTTCCTCTTCAATAACACATCGAGTGTTGTCCTTGTGTTTGCATATCTCTTTCCTTTATCTTTACCATTTAATTACTGCTGTGATTGTGATTATTTATGGTTTAGATTGTTTATCAATTCTGTCATTAGCTTATGTTTATGTTCCACACATTTACTGTTTGATAATAAGCTTGAATTGATATTTTTGTATTTGGGGTCTAAACGTTCAAGGGTGTTTTATACACATTTTGAACATTCAGTTAAGAACATAATTAGGAGTTGTGGAGGAAAAAAACTGGCAAAAACTGCTCCATGAACTGATCAGTCGAGAATAAATCAATCAAGTGCTCTTGTGTTTCATGCACGTAGTGGCAGTTTGAGTCTTGCAGTCCTTGCAAGAGTTACAGTGGCCTTCCGTTGGTAAGGTCGAGTGTGTGTGGTTTGTTTTTAGACTTTAGCATCGTTGTGGGGCGGACAGGAGAACAGTAGACAAATGGCAGAGGAACTGGAAGTGCTATGGAGGAAGCTGTCATTCACGGAGGAGGAGGGTGAAGGTGTGGAACTGGGGAGTAACAGTACAAAAGCTGCAAAAGAGGTCGGGAAAAACTGTGCTATTATGAAGATCATGACCCCTAGAAGCATTAGCTTAGATACATTGAGGAAAAATTTGCGGATGCTGTGGAAAACAAACAAGTGGGTAAACTTCTTTGAGTTAGAAGCAGACTTGTTTTTGGTGGAGTTTGGAGATGAGAAAGACAAGAAGAAAATTCTTGACATGTGCCCGTGGAGTTTTGAGAAACAGTTGGTGCTTTTACAAGAGGTTGAAGGTGAGTTAACCCCAAAGGAGATGGAGATAAAATGGGCACCCTTTTGGATTCAGATCTTCAATCTACCTCTGAAGAGCAGAACAAAGGAAACCGGTTGGGCGATTGGGTCCTCCTTAGGGACAGTCATGGAAGTTGATGTCTTTAAGTCCGGAGTGAATTGGGGAAAATGCCTTAGGGTAAGAGTTCGGATCGACGCTACAAAAAGACTAATCCAAGGTAAACGTATCACCATTGAAGGAGGTGAGTTAAGGTGGGTTCAACTCAAGTTTGAAAGACTCCCAAATTTCTGTTACCGGTGCGGTTTGCTCAGCCACGCCATTAGAGACTGCCCTTTACCTCCTGTTATTGACCAACTGGGTGAGGAGTGCCTTCAGTATGGAGCTTGGATGAGAGGCGAGCCAGTTAGGAGGTACCCAAAAGACCATGTTAATCACGGTGGGGGAGTTAATCAGGTATACAGAGGTGGGGAGGCCGGAGTTTGGCCGGAAAAACCTCCTGATCCGTTCGAGTTGTCTGGGACAAAGGCAGGGGAGGGTACGGACCACAGGTCTCAACGGTCTTCTCAAGGTGGCAGTGTTTCGGCAGGGGCAGAAACGCTTTTGACAGCGCCAGGAAAACTGCCAGGGACGTTACATGATTTGGGTAAGGTTAAGGGGTCTAAGGAAATTGTGGGAAAAGAGAGTTCCTATTTGGGTGAAAGTCTACCAGACCCAGTTGGCACTCGGATCGAGCTAGCTGACGTGATGCAGTGGGAAAAGGAACAAAAGCAGTTTGAGTTGGCACATCCCAAGGTAACCCCCTTCCATACGTCTCCTTGTACCAAGTCCCATGATGTGTCTGAACTTTTGGAGCATGAGGATGAGATCCCGCCAGGTTTTGAGGGACAACACAGGAGAAGTGAACATGTGGCTAAGGAATCAAATACTTCTGAGGGGCATTTGGGGAATCATGAAATCTTGGAGCATTGTGTTTCCCAACCAGCTCCTTTGGATGCTTTTAAGACACCCAATGGGCCCTATCTTGAGGAATTTCGGGCAAACAACTCAGCTAACTTTCCTATGTCCTTCTCACAGCATGAGCAACCCATAAAATCCAAAAATCACGTGACCCATGGTCCCATGTTGGCTGACATCTCCAATCATCCAACAACTAGGCAAGGCTTCCTTGCTTCAGGACCTAAGTGGTCACGTATATTGCGCTCCTCTCCAGGCAATAAGGAAGCTCTACATGTTCATGTAGGACAAAAAAGAACTCTTGTGGTGGACTCTGATCAGGCAGAAGCACCAAATAAGAAATACATAGTTTCTCAAGATGATAAGGAAAATTCGGAAATGTTGGCGGCGGCTGGTTCCCAGCCCTGCCAAGGGCTATGAGTATTCTATGTTGGAACTGTCGCGGGCTTGGGAACCGGCAGACAGTTCAAGAGCTCGGGGATATTATCCGGGCACAAGATCCTACAGTTGTGGTCTTAACCGAAACATGGCTGGTTGAAGATAGGCTTGCAAGCATACACGATTCTTTACAATTCGGTCACTACCATGGTGTTTCAAAAGTGAATCATGGTGGTGGCTTAGCTCTTTTTTGGAAAAAAGATTTTGATTTACGGATTGTCTCCTCCTCCCTAAATTACATAGATGCAGTGATTTTTGGAGGAACGGAAAAAGCTTGGAGATTTACGGGTTTTTATGGAGCTCCTGAGACTCATCGCCGCCCTGATTCTTGGAATTTGTTGAGAAACCTTCATAATCAGTTTTCCTTACCGTGGTTGTGTGGGGGAGATTTTAATGAACTCGTGAAGTCACATGAGAAGAGGGGTGGGCGTCCTCGTCCTTATGGTCAGATGCAAAAGTTTAGAGAAGTGTTAGATGAATGCGGTTTGTTGGATTTGGGCTTCTGTGGAAAAAAGTTTACATGGTTCAAGAATTACCCCTCAGGTGGCATTTGGGAACGTCTTGATCGAGCAGTGAGTACGGCTGAGTGGTTAGAGCGTTTTCCTGCAACAAAGGTCCAATCCTTGGTTTGTGGGCAATCCGATCACAGTCCTATTGTAATCCTACCAGAGGGCATTATAGTGAAACCTCAGCGGCCGTGGCGCTTTGAACAATTTTGGCTTGAAAAGGAAGGGTGTCACGATACAGTGGCTCGATCTTGGGCTACATTTCAATCGGGTTCTCCTATGGCAGCAGTTATGGGGAAAATAGATCGATGCCAAGTAAAACTTAAGAAATGGAGCAAGGACTCAGTGTGCAATATTTCACGGACCTTAGTGGATAAGAAGAAGAAGCTGAGTAAAGCAGAGGTTACGGCATCTCAGGGGGGCAATGTGGATGTTTTTCTGCAATTGAAATTCGAAGTCAACGAGCTCGTTTGCATGGAAGAGCAAATGTGGCAACAGAGAAGCCGCACCCTTTGGTTGGTCTCGGGTGATAGTAACACGAAGTACTTCCATAATAGGGCATCCCAACGCTTCCGCCAAAACTCTATATCTGAGCTCCGGGATCCAAATGGGGTTTTGGCTTCAGGAGAGGAAAATGTTTCAGCCATGATTGTTGATTTTTATAGTAAGCTCTTCACCTCCTCAATCCCGAGTGACATGGAGATGGTTGTCCAGCATACTAAAATGGTGGTGAGTTCAGACATGAATGATGGTTTGGTTGCAGTTTTCACTAAAGAAGAGGTCGAAACAGCCCTCAAACAGATGGCTCCTTTAAAAGCCCCCGGCCCCAATGGTATGCCTCCAATCTTTTTCCAACATTATTGGGATAGTATTGGTGATGATATTGTTAAGGTTGTTTTATTCTGTTTAAATTCCAAAGTAGTATCGCCTTGCCTAAACCATACTTATATTACACTCATTCCCAAAGTCAAAAGCCCAGAATTTATTTCTGAATTTTGCCCTATTGCGCTTTGTAATGTCTTATATAAACTTGTCTCCAAAGTGTTGGCCAACAGATTAAAAAGAGTGCTGTCGCAGATTATTTCCGAATCTCAAAGCACTTTCCAAACGGACAAAGCCATCTCGGATAATATTTTGGTGGCTTTTGAGACTCTTCACCACATGAAGATGAAGAAGGTGGGTAGGGTGGGACATGTGGCCTTAAAATTAGATATGAGCAAGGCTTATGATAGGTTGGAGTGGGGTTTTCTGAAGAAGATCATGGAAAAAATAGGTTTCCATCCTACTTGGATAGGGTGGATAATAGAGTGCATAAAATCTTTTACTTACTCCATTTTGGTAAACGGTGAACCCAAAGGCCACATCACCCCATCTAGAGGTATTCGACAAGGAGACCCCTTGTCTCCATATCTCTTTTTATTGTGCTCGGAGGGCTTGAATGGGCTTATCCAACATGCGGTTGATGGTGGTCAGATTGAGGGTTTTTCTCTTTGCCGCTCCGGTCCGAAGATTTCTCACTTATTTTTTGCAGATGATAGCCTCCTTTTTTGCCGGGCTTGGGTTGAGGATGTGGGTGCCATCCAAGCCCTCTTGAATCTTTATGAGAAGGCTTCGGGTCAAAAGATCAACTCTGCAAAAACCACCCTATTCTTTAGCAAAAATGTCTTGGATCCCACTAAAGAGACTATCAAAAACCTGTTAGGTGTTGCCGAGATCAAAGAGTATGAGAAGTATCTGGGATTACCAGCAGTGGTGGGAAGAAATAAGAAAGCTAGCTTGAATTACATCAAAGATAGGGTGTGGGGAAAACTTCAAGGGTGGAAGGAGAAGCTACTCTCCCAAGCGGGCAAAGAAGTGTTGCTGAAAGCAGTGATTCAAGCCATCCCCACCTTCGCTATGAGTTGTTTTCGTCTTCCGGTGGGTCTATGCCAAGACATTGAAATGCTTATCCGGAAATTTTGGTGGGGTCAAAGGGGTGATAGGAGAAAAATTCACTGGAAGAAGTGGGAGACCTTGTGTAAGCCAAAACTAGAGGGAGGTTTGGGTTTTAAAGACCTTTGCAAGTTTAATGAGGCAATGCTAGCGAAGCATGTTTGGAGACTGACACATGATACGGATTCCCTTTTCTACAAAGTATTTAAGGCCAAGTATTTTCCAAATGGCAGTGTTTTTGAAGCAAAGTCAGCCACGGGTTCATTTGCATGGAAAAGTATTCTTCGCTCAAAAAATTTAATTGAAAGAAATGGCCGCTGGAGAGTGGGAGATGGTAAAAGTATTCGGATCTTCCATGATGCTTGGGTACCAAATTCTAATGCAGGCAGAATCCTATTCCATAACAATGTACTTGCTCCGTCTGCTACAGCCGATGGGCTCATCGATCCCAACTCGGGGTGGTGGAATCTTGGCTTGATTGACCAGTGTTTTTACCCCCCTGATGCCCAGAAAATAATTTCCTTGCCCCTGTGCACCACTCCCCAGGCCGATTCATTTGTTTGGCCTACTGAAAAAAATGGCTCTTATTCAGTGAAGTCGGGATACAAAATTCTCTGCGAGGACCAACAGTCAGATGGGTTCAAACCTGACGTGGTTGAGGCTCAGAGGAATTTGTGGAAGGGTGTTTGGAAGCTCAAAGTACCGGGAAAGATAAAACATTTCCTATGGAAGTCCTGTACAAACTCTTTGCCCACAAAGGAAAACCTGATGAAAAGAACCATTATTCAAGAGAACGTGTGTCACCTCTGCTCCGACCACCCTGAAGATGTCAAACATGCTCTGTGGGGTTGCTCTAAGGTTCGTCAGGTGTGGCAAAGGAGGTTTGGATGGATGATAAATACTCAGGGGACGGAAGACTCTTTTTCGGACCTGGTTCACTCAGTGCAGAAAAATCCCAAGCTATTCCCACTGTTTGCAGTCACGGCTTGGACAGTTTGGCATCACCGAAACAAGTCTCGACTCCAAGCAGCCACGGTTCCTTTGGACAGACTGGCTGACTTTGCAGAAAACTTTCTGCAAAATTATGCAGACAGGTTCGGTCAGCAGGTCTCTCCCGTGCGAAGAGCAGTAACAGCTGTACGTTGGAGTCCACCGAGTGAAAATATGGTGAAAATCAACTTTGACGGAGCTCTGTTTGGTGAGTCGGATAGCGCAGGGATTGGTGTGGTGATTCGGAATTCAGGTGGAGAGGTTATGGCTTCCCTTTCTGAAAAAATAGTGAAACCACAAGCAGCGAAAATAGTGGAAATACTTGCTGCCCGACGTGCTGTGCTATTCTCCAGTGAAACGGGTTTCTTAAACTCTGTTTTTGAAGGAGACTCTTCTACTGTAATCAAGCTTCTACAGGATAGGAACGTGTCTCACTCCCAGGGTGGGCATATTTTAAAAGACATTTTGTCTCATTTAAACTCTTTTCAGAGTTGTTCTTTCTCTCATATAGGTAGGCAAGGAAATGCAGTTGCGCATGTCTTAGCCCAGAGAGCCAGAGTTTCTTGCCCTTTAGAGGTCTGGATGGAGTCTGTTCCTCCAGACATCTCTTCTTTTGTACGGTCCGACCTTCGGGTTTAGTTTTCTAATGATAAATTATCTTTCTTCTCAAAAAAGAAGAAGTTAAGAACATGATTAATTACTTACCAGCATAGAACATAAATTAAAAAAAAAGGGAAGTGATCACTTAAAGGGCTAGGGAGAAAGCAAGGAAGTACTAAACTACAACCAAAGTAGGAACAATGGTTGCACAACAGCGTTTCTTTTCTGCTTTCTCACTAGCTCTCTAGAGGGAATTCCGGGTCCAGAAAATGGAAGAGGTCTTCTCTATTTATAGGAGGAGGGATGGCTTAGCTTTAAAGCTAAGTTGTTAGCTTTCTTCTGAAGCTAAGGGGAGAAATGAGCTGAAACGGATTTGGTTTTGGATCTCCATTTGAATTTTGAAATGATGCTGCACCTGCTTCGTATTTTGGCTCTAACTTTCATCTCAAAATTTCAATTGATTCAATATGGGTGTTTTTTGAAAGGAAATTCAATTATCTACAACTTTGTCAGAAATAGAGAAAGACAAATTCCAACGTTATCTAGGCCAAAAATGTGTTTCAAATTGCTTCTGAAACTAGTAACGTTTTTTGAGCATTTTTTGAAAATTTTCCCAGGATGTATCTGTTTCTTATCCTATTTATTTTTCAAAAAAAAAAAGCCTTTCTTCTGAAGCTAAAGGAAGGGATCAGTCTATTAGACAAGCTTGAACAAATTTGAGTTTGATCCCCATTTGAAAATTTGAAAGATGAGTGAAGATAATGCTGAATTTGTGTTATCTTCTGCACCCGTTTCGTATTTTGGCCATAAATTTCCGTTCAAAATTTCAATTGATTCGGGGTTGATGTTTTCTGAAAGGACATTTAATTATCTACAACTTTTATAGAAATAAAGAAAACCAAATTTCGATGTTTTCCAGGACAAAAATGCGATTCAATTTGCTGCTGAAGATAAAGACGTTTTTTGAGCAGTTTTCTTTTTTCTTTTTTCCTTTTTTTTTTTTTTTTTGAATTTTTCATGGATCATATCTCTAATTTTTTTTTTATTTTAAAAGAGCAGATAAGATGCCGTAAAAAAACATTTTTTATTATTTCTTTAAAAAAAATGAAATAAAATGAAATCCAATAAAAAATTACACTTAATGAATTTTAAATTAATCATTGTGAGAACCAATCAAAATTAAGTGTTTAAAATAGGACGTGATTGGGCCCATTGTGTAAGTGAGCCATGATCATTGAAAATTGTTTGTATGCTAACTTTTGATCAGGTGGTCTGATCAAAACCCATGACATACCATTATGATCGTTAGAGCATCAAGATTTGTTTTGTATCACAAATTTGAAGATCTACCGGTTGGTTAAATGCAAGTTGTAAAATGGGGTGTCTACAGATCTCAAAGAGGTTGGACTTCTTTGATTTCTAAAATATTCCTTCATTGAAGGGTACATTCATGCAAGTATGTCTTTAATCTCACCCTTTTGTTTATTCTTTTCTTTCCTATTTGATATACATGTTCTGTTCATTGTATATTTTCATGGATGTATATTTGATTTTATTCATTGTCCATACAATCTTGTTCATATTTTTCTGCCATGTTCACATGTTTAATTTGTTTGTTTGTTTGTTTGTTTTTTTTTTTAAGTTGATTAACATGTCTAAGTTTAAGATTTCATTCTTCTTTAAATTTCAAGATTTGCAATAAAATACTAAAAACATTTTTAAAAAAGAAATAAAAAACAACAACAAAAAAAATCAGATCTATATTTTCATTTGAAATTTTTCTGCATTAAAAAACAGACCTGTATTTTCGTTGAATACAAATCTGAAATTTTTCTGCATACAAAATAGATCTGTATTTTCATTAAATATAGATTTGGAAAGTTTTTTCATAAAAAATTGGTCTGTATTTTCATTAAATACAAATATGAAATTTTTCTGCATAAAAAATAGATCTATATTTTCATTAAATATAGATCTGGAATTTTTCTGTATATAAAAACTGTGGGTACCTAGGCATGCATGCAATGTCCTAGGCATGCATGGCAACATCCTAGGCCGTCCTCGGCATGTTTTGCAACGTCCTAGGCATGCTTGACAACGTCCTTCGACGGTGTCCTAGGAGTCCCACATCGAAGGAAAACCCCCCCACTTGCTGCCTTATAAGCTGTGAAACGAAGAAAGTAGTGTACCATTAGTTTAGTTATTCGAATAACTATAAACTGATGGTACACTACTCTCTTCGCTTCACAGCTTATAAGGCAGCAAGTGGGGGGGGGGGGGGGGACGTTGTCAAGCATGCCTAGGACGTTGCCATGCATGCCTAGGACGTTGCAAAACATGCCGAGGACGGCCTAGGACGTTGCATGCATGCCTAGGTACCCACAAAAACTAATCGGTATTTTTCACTAAATACAAATCTGAACCTTTTTTATAATTAAAAAAAAAGTTTTCTCAATATCAAAATCACCAATTTTTGTGTTTCTTTTTAAATAAAAATTGCAGATTTTGAATTCTTAAAGAATGAATTAATCTTAAATTTAAGAATTTCAATATGTCATTGTAATGCATCATTCAAATGGGTATATAAATGGTCATCTTGAGTCTAGAAGACCAGACTCCGTCTGGGTAAAATGAGTGCCTAACACCTTCCCATTCTGTAACCTAGCCTCCGAATCTAGATTTTGGTTCGTAGGATAGTGCGTTATCTTTTCATTTTTAAGATTGTAATCTAGGAAATAAAGTCTTGTAATTTTCAATTTTTAGATTGTAATCTAGGAAGCAAAGCTTTGTAATTTTTTTACTAGATTGTAATCTAGGAAACAAAGCCATGTATATTTCATTTTATCAAATTGTAATTCATTCAAATTAATGAGAGGTTGTATTATTCAAGTATGTTCCTTGTGCATTTTTTTCTTATTTTTTTGTAACAAAAAAAAAATTAGTGGCGACTCCACACATAATTTTGAAAAGGGAAGGTGCTGATGCCTCACCCCTTTTCTGAGAGCACCCTTAGGAGTTTTTTTCCCGGTCTCTCACAATATGCATTTATCCTCATGACCATAAATCACAAATCCATGTGTAAGCATCATATATCAAAATTTTCATGTCATTTTATAGGTGCTTGTTTTAATCCATACAAGGATTTAACCAATTTACAAACTTTAAGTTATTGTCCATGGACAACACAACCCTCGGGTTGCTCCATATTATAATTTTTTTTCCTAATTCACCTATTAGAAAAACAGCTTTAACATCCATATGATGTATAATAGGTTTGTAAGTAGATACAATGACAAACAACATTCTTATAGATGCAATTCTAATAACCAAAGAATAAGTATCAAATAATCAACATGATAATTTTGCTTATAGCTCTTTGCTACCGAGCATGCCTTATACTTGTCTATGATCTCATTCGGTTATAATTTTCTTTTAAACACCCATTTGCAACTTATAGGCTTAACTTTAGATGGAAGCTCAACCCATTCCAAGTATGATTAAACATAATCTAATAGTTTGTTAAAAGATTCCAACCATAATGGTGCATCAATAAATTTAATTGCATCGTAATAACTTACATGTTCATCTTCAACAATATAGGTAAGAAAATTGTTACCGTAACTCTTTTTCTCCCTAGTTTGCTTACTTCTTCTCAATTCTTGCACATCACAATAAAATCATTAGAAGTATCAATAGGTTCATGAAACATATTTTCCTTATTTTTCAAAGGAAACTCATACTTAAAGAAAACATTTTTAAGATTCAACAATAGTATTAAATTCTAAATACATCACTATTGATGAAAATAATTTTATATCATGAACTATAGCAAACATAACCAATAAACACACAATCACATATTTAAGAATCAAGTTTCCTCCTTTTAGGCTCATGTAGCATGACCTTAGGCAAGTACCCCCACACTTTGAGGTATTCTCATTTTAGATTTGGGTAACACCTTAGCCAACCATCCACACAATTTGAGGTATACCAAGTTAGGCTTACGCCATTCTCAACTTCATTTTTAATATTTTATAAAAATTTCCAAAACCTCATCTTTGGCTCTTAATAAACAAAGCTAAGTAAATATGTAATGGTCATCAACAAAGATTACAAAAAATCTCTTACCACATCTAGTCATTGGGTATTTTAAATCATCCAAATTACTATGTACCAAACTAAGGAGTTTGGTTCCTCTTGTTATGGATTTGCAAGGTCTTTTTATTTCAAATTCACAAAAACCTATCCACCATCTCAAAACAACAAATATAGTGAATAAAAATATGTATATATATTTCTTCAATATCACTCTTGCATTTGGTGGAAAAAAGGAATATATATTCCCACTAAATCTTATACACTAGCCCAAAATACTAGTTGGATCATTTAAAAAAAAAAAATTTATTAAAGAAATCATTAATTATTTTCCATAATTTCTCATTTCATATATATATGTATGTGTGTGTGTCAAGAGATGTAAAAAAATAGCATTTGTACATAGAGCCAATAGCCTCTAGCTACTAGAAACCACTCTTAGGAACATCCCTAAATACACAAGAATAAGACACTCAATATTTTTATAAAATTTGATATCATTATACCACAATTGTATAATACAAATGTTTTGGGATACATGAATAACAGAAGACCCTCTAAGCCTAATCTACCAGTGTACCTAAGCCCTCCAAGCTTCTTGCTCCAACGAGGTTATGCCGAACATTTGTCTTCTCTAGCTTACCGGATTCCACTATAGCCCATAGCATCAACCAATATCAATTGGTCCCTTCCTAACTGCTTCCCAAGCACCAAATAACCTTTTCACAGATATGGGTATGGTGAGAAACGGATTTGGCTAATGTACCTCTCAAGGATATAACAATGGAGAGGATGAGAGTAGAGGAATTTGAAGAATCAAAGAATGAAGATTGTGGATGAGTCAATCTTGTTTTTCTCTAGGGTTTCTCTCTCAAAATTCTCTCTGGAAGCTCTTTACATTTCGTGGGAATAAGGGGTATTTATACTGGTGTATGTTTGGAATGCGAAAGGTTAGTTTTTCTCAAACAAAGTGGACTAGCGACTTGACCTCGCGACTTGACTGAGTTGCGAGTTAACGGCCTGGTCAAATTAGAAGTTTTGTCTTGTAGTGCTCCAGCTGGCGTGACTCTTTAGCTCCTTTGCATGCTTCACACCTGTGCCTCCTTTGGCAACTTGCCAGCCGTGAGCCAGTCGCGAGATCCAGTCACGAGGCCCTGCTTGAGTGCACACTCTTGAGCTTTTCTTTACACTCTCTCACACACTACCCTTACATGATTCCCACCTAAATACAGGGTTTTTAAATGTTGAATTACAAGCAAATTAGCACGCAATAAAGCCAACAAAATGGTTGATTAAATTCAACTTTACATGTTTAATCATACATAATTTCTTTTTCACATGACCATAAATGTCAACTTGAATACTTTGGCACAAAAGATAATATCTAACTACATTATGGTATCATTGTATCTTCATCATACAATGGAAATACTAAGTTGGTGTTGCACCATTGTTCCCACTTAACAATTGGAGTGCACTTACCATAATTCTACACATTATTTTCCATGTTTGCATCAAAATAAATTTTTATCTCATTTCATTTACAGAAAGTAGATTAAGATCTATCTTCTCAAAAAAAAAAAAAAAAAAAAAAAAAAAATCAAATCTTAATAAACATTATCTCAAAAGTTTCTTGTATATACTGCCAGACTTCATTGAACACGCAACTTCTATTGCATGATAAAAATAAACACATCCTTTTTATTAAGATGTAGATTGTAGATCATAAAAATTCAATTTCTAATAACCAAACCAATGGGCATAGATCGATGTAAAAATCAATCTAATTAACCAAAATTAACATATATGAATAAAATCAAAACCCACGTGTTACTTTTATTTTGAAACAAGACCGTATATATAATTAAAGCTAACGAACCAAAACCACCTTTGAATCATTACAAATCAAATAGTATCATACAATACACATGCTTAATATTACAAGGCAAACGTTGAAACGGTACGACAGGTCAATCTTTAAAATTATATATTTTCATCAAAAGATTCGAACTTTGTAATTTCTAAAATAATCTTAAGAGAATCAACAACTTGTTTATCTATTTTGAAACACGAGACTCAACCTTTAAGATTGTTAAAAATATTTTAGTGAATAAATAAGTTTCGATACATAAATAATATCCCAAATAATTAGCAAAGACATAAAATAAAAAGAAGTTTAGAACAATCTCACAATGCTATAGAATTACGTTGTAAAAGTATTGTCCTTAAAGGTTGATTTGTGCTACCTGAAATAAAACTCGGTGTGACTGGTTCTCTTGGCCAAACAACCCCCCATGATTAGACTATAGTGTCAACCTTCATGATGGACGCACTTCCACTCATTAAGGTTCAAGGACAACCCTCTATTGCCTTTCATTAGAACAAATATATATATTGTAAAAAAATATGTGGGAGAAAAATAGGATAGAAATGTGTATATCGAAAATATAGAGTAATAGAAAAAACTTATAGGGAAGGGTGTGATAATGGTATTATATAGGCTATTCATGATAATAATAACCTATAGTTATTAGTAACTAATAACCCATAAAAGTCCAATGGCTATATTATCTATTATTACCCAATGACTATTTTTCTCATAATTATCAACCGCTACTTTACTCATAAATTCCCAATGGCTAGAAAATAAATAATAATAAAAGTGTTTGAAACACATACTCACATCAACAAGTAGTGGTCTAGAGGTAAAGTGTCACTCATTGGTAATTAGTGAGTGGTTGTACCCAGATTCTACTCATTGACTATTTTTTTATTTCAATGATTTTGGGAGGGATGGAAAAGATAGGAGAGAAAAATGAGACAAAAAAGTATTTTTTCTTGTTTGGTAGGTGAGAAAATAGAGAGGATAGAAAATGGGATGGGCCACAAAATTTAATACCTCCAAAATGGAGAGAAAAGATAAGAAAATATGAAAGACAAAGAAAATCACTATTTTATCCATTTTTTAAATTTAAAAGTAATGTTAAAATTTGCTCATTATATATAATAAAAATGGGTGAACTTAGCTTCGTTTAGTTAGAATAATATGTAAAGTTGTGATTTTCAACTATATTGTGTTGGCTTTAATTCCGTGCCAAATTTGATTGTAATTTCTTCAATCATTTTCTCTGTGTGTATGTGGGTTTATCTGTAAGGGATGAGTGTGAGAGATTGGTGAAGAATCAAGCTTCAAAGGTTGAATCAGTGGATTTGTCGATTGGCTCGCGAGTAGCTAGCAAGAAGCAACCTGTGAAAAAGTGACATGTGGAGCACATGACTGGAAGATGAAGAATCATGCTAGGCTGTCAATTTTACAACTGTCTCGCGAGAAGGGCCAACCTGCGAAGGACCTGTGAAAGTTTTTGTTTTGCAAAAAGTTGTGTTTTGCTTTACCATGTCTTTACCCACACTAAAGGAGTGCTTTTCAGAGAGAAAACCCTAGAAAATACACTTGAGAGTTAGAGATTATTATACCCACAATTATCTACACATTTCCTTGTGATTTTCCTAAACTCCTACCTCTCCATTTCTAGATCCTTGAGAGGTTGCTAGCCCAAACACTTACCACACCCATTTTGAGTGTAAAGTGAGATTTTGGTACTGCTGGGAAGCATTGGAAGGAGCCATTCATTGGCGGATGCAATCAGGCTAAATTGCGGGATCCGGAAAGTTAGAGAAGACAAGACTCCAAGAAGTTCGTTGTAGCAAGAGCTTGGAGGGCTGACGTACATGGGGTAGACTAGGCTTAGAGGGTTTTTTGTTATTCGTGTACTCCAACTTTATTCTCTAGCAGATTGATTTCGACTTGGAGGGTCGCAGAGAGGTTTTTCGTTGAGTTCTTCAGTTTCCTCTTCTATAACATGTCTTGGTATTATCTTGTGTTTGCATCTCTCTTCCCTACCATTTAATCTTTCATTTTATTGTTGATGATGGATGAATATGGCTTAGGGTATTAATTATCGGTTCATTGCACTTATTTACTCTTGTTCCGCACTTAGTCTAACTTAGAGTAAAAACAATCTAGCCGTAATTTTTTTTTGGGTCTGAATAAGCTTTTATGTTTTAGCACAAACCCGAGCTATCATAATAGAACATGTTGGGAGGTTAGAAAAGTAAGAGGATACAAAATGTTTTAGTTTTCCATTATGTATGTTTGGTAAAGATGATGAAAAAGTGTGAAGGAAAATATAAATTACTATTATGCCCTTATTGGAATTTTAAACAATGAGATAGCAAGGTAATTTTAAAATTTCATGTTCATGGCCATTTTCTCACTTATTTTCTTGCCTATTTGGAGAAAAAGAATGATAGGTCCAGGTGGAAAATCCCCCACCTCACCATTTTCCTTCTTTTCTTTTCAGCCAAACAGGAGAAAATCTCCTTTTCTTCTTCATTTTTGTCCTTCCTTTCTCCATGCTTCCCCTTTTCACCCTTGCACAATATCCTTTTTAATTTTATTTTATAATTCAATAGTTGGTGGCGGAAGAATTTGAACTTTGATGTTTCCTTCTCATTCCTTAATCATTCATTCCAAACACGTGAGATAGAAAATTTGTCCATTGATTGATAAAGTATCTTCTCCAAGCATTTATTTTCCATGGTTCCATTTTTCCATTCTCCCTAAGAATAAAGCCTAGGGACGACCAATTTAGTTTTTCTTAGACTTATTGCCGTCCACTGATTGATGCTTTTACTAAGGTCCAACTCCATTTTTCTAGGGTGACTCCTATTTTCCACAAAAGCAACTTGACCAAGACTTTCAGCAATCAGCATAATGTAGAAGTTGTGATTTTTTTTAATCATATATTATATGAGTTTTTCAATATGACTCGTCTCTTAATTGCTAGTAGATTAATAAAGGTTCTTTCTTAATATTGACTTACTAATCCCTACCTAGAATTCATTAACTTTAATTATTAAAAAAATATAATCTTGTTCAGAGTGTCACATTGTTATGTATATACACTTTGAATAGGATTCCTAAGATCCACTTTTCATTTTATTTTATTTTTAAATATCCATATTGTTGAGTTCAAATTAATTTTCTTAAAAACACATATAAAAGACAAAAAAAAGTATTTTAAAGAATACCTAAAAGATAACCTCTAGAGAAACAAAATCCAAGTTCACACAACTTCACTACTCTCGGAGGTTTTAATTGGGTCAACTCATAATTTTTTTTTAATAAAAATCTTTGAATAAAGGACCTAGATTCGAATCCCGTCTACACTAAAAATCAATTGATATCTTATTCAAATGGTAGAAAGTAATCATTATAGAGAGTATGTCATAAGTTCAAATGAAAAACTTCTCTTCGTTTGTGTAGTTAAAATGACAACCACCAAATTATTAATCTATTCAATTTTCCTTTTCTCTTTTTCTTTCAAGAGCAACTCAATCACTGAAACTAACCCGTAAAGTAATATGAAATAATATAAAAAAGTTTGGAGAGAAACCCTTTAAAATTCTCATATATATTTTTTATTCGATGTGAATTTTGAAAATCTAACTGTTGGATTGCATGTTCTTATGTTCTTGATAAACATGTTAAATTTTGTTCAAATAAAATTTTATTTACTATTCGATTAATAAACTTATTTTTAATTCATAATTTTAGATCACAAAAACTTAAAATTTAAACATCTCATTGATGATATAGCTATTGATCTTTGATCTTCTTTAAAATTTGGGAGCATGAAGGATATAATAATAACATGTAATCCAACGGTTAGAATTTCAAAATTCACATCCAATAAAAAGATATATGAAAAGTTTGAAAGGTCTTTCAAACTAGTTTGGAGAGAAACCTTTTCCAAATAATATTGAATTCCTTGAATTTGTCATGGAACTAGTTTACTGGAAAGATACCAAAGAATACTGCAGTTTTGCGCCAATTAGAAACTCTTGACCTCTCAAGCAATCAACTTTCAAGTCACATTCGAATGCTTAATACTTTAGGAATGGACATGGTGACATAATTGAATTATTTTTGGAGTTTATCTCTCTGTGCACTTTGTTGATATTATTAGTATTGTAGGCTATATGAGACCCATCAATTGAATTTTCTTTGCATATAGTTTGTAAAGGCTTTTGATGAATTCCCATTGGTGACATAATCTGAGGGCTTTTTTTTTTTAGTATTGGTGACAAATTTTTTGGTTGAATGTGATGACAAGGTTAGTGATTGTTTGGGTTGCTGTGGGGGAATAGAAAGAGGCTTACATCTGTGAAAGTCAAAGACCAAAGCTTAGCCAACAAATCAGACTTGTACGCTTAGCTTGAACATAGTAAGTAAACTCTGTTTAAATACCTATAAAACTCTATACTTGTAATGTTTGTGATTGGTTTTGTGGTGGGTTGTTGTGTTGGAGCAAGCGGGGCTTGCATGGTGTTATAAGGTGGTTTAAATTCATATTAGGAGTGTTTTTAATTTCTTGCAAATGTGAATGGATCTTGTTGATTAGATGTGATGAATAGTACTTTAATTGATTTCAATACTTGTAAACACTCTATACTTGTGATGTTTGTGATTTGTTTTGTGGTGAGTTGTTGTGTTGGAGCAAGCGGGTGGCTTACATGGTGTTATAAGGTGGTTTAAATTCATATTGGGAGTGTTTTTAGTTTCATTCACATTTCTTGCAAATGTGAATGAAACTTTGTTAATTAGATGTGATGAATATTACTTTAATAGAATTCAATACTTGTAAACACTCTATACTTGTGATGTTTGTGATTGGTTTTGTGATGAGTTGTTGTGTTGGAGTAAGTGGGTGGCTTGCATGGTGTTATAAGGTGGTTTAAATTCATATTGGGAGCGTTTTAGTTTCTTGCAAATGTGAATCGAACTTGTTAATTAGATGTGATGAATATTACTTTAATAAAATTCAATACTTGTAAACACTTTATACTTATGATGTTTGTGATTAGTTTTGTGATGTGTTGTTGTGTTGGAGCAAGCGGGTGGCTTACATGGTGTTATAAGGTGGTTTAAATTCATATTGGGAGTGTTTTTAGTTTCTTGCAAATGTGAATGAAACTTGTTAATTAGATGTGATGAATATTACTTTAATAGAATTCAATACTTGTAAACACTCTACACTTGTGATGTTTGTGATTGATTTTGTTATGAGTTGTTGTGTTGGAGCAAGTGGGTGGCTTGCATGGTGTTATAAGGTGGTTTAAATTCATATTGGGAACGTTTTAGTTTCCTGCAAATGTGCATGGAACTTGTTAATTAGATGTGATGAATATTACTTTAATAGAATTCAATACTTGTAAACACTTTATACTTATGATGTTTGTGATTAGTTTTGTGATGTGTTGTTGTGTTGGAGCAAGCGGGTGCCTTGCATGGTGTTATAAGGTGATTTAAATTCATATTGGGAGTGTTCTTAATTTCTTGCAAATGTGAATGGAACTTGTTAATTAGATGTGATGAATATTACTTTAATTGATTTCAATACTTGTAAACACTCTATACTTGTGATGTTTGTGATTGGTTTTGTGACGGGTTGTTGTATTGGAGCAAGCGGGTGGCTTGCATGGTGTTATTAGGTGGTTTAAATTTATTTTGGGAGTGTCTTTAGTTTCTTGCAAATGTGAATAGACTTTGTTGATTAGATGTGATGAATAGTACTTTAATTGATTTCAATACTTGTAAACATTCTATACTTGTGATGTTTGTGATTGGTTTTATGATGAGTTGTTGTGTTGGAGTAAGCGGATGGCTTGCATAGTGTTATAAGGTGGTTTAAATTCATTTTGGGAGTGTCTTTAGTTTCTTGCAAATGTGAATAGACCTTGTTAATTAGATGTGATGAATAGTACTTTAATTAATTTCAATACTTGTAAACATTCTATACTTGTGATGTTTGTGATTGGTTTTATGATGGGTTGTTGTGTTGGAGCAAGCGGGTGGCTTGCATAGTGTTATAAGGTGGTTTAAATTCATTTTAGGAGTGTCTTTAGTTTCTTGCAAATGTGAATAGACCTTGTTGATTAGATGTGATGAAATGTTTCTTATAACATAGTTAATGTTTTTACTTTACGATTTTAATGTAGTATTGTTTTTATATTTGTGCAGATTTCTTATTGGTGGCTTTTAGGGGATTTATTTTTGGCATTATTTGAAGACATATGAGGACATCATCCATTAGTTCTAATTATATTATGCTACACTTTTTGTATTGTTATAAAACATCTTGAGTTATTGTATGTGTTGTAAACAATTATTATATCAATTATTGTATGGAAGGAATTTGCATTGGATACTTGTTTTATTTTTTACTTGTGGAATGTATGGATCTTTTTTTATAAATGTGTTGTTGAAATAAATGTGTTATTCAAATGTGAGGTTTTAATAATGTAATGACAGGTTACAGGTTAATATCAAAGCCATAAAAAAATAAGTTTTAGTGACGAATTTTTTCGTCACAAATATAGCAACAAAAAATTGTTTTAGTGACGAAATATTTCGTCGCTAAATGTAGCAAAATTTTGTAAGAAATGGTTTTAGCGACGAAAATTTTCGTCGCTATATGTGTCTGGATTTTCTTAAAAATATTTTTAGTGACGAACTTTTTCATCACTATATGTACCTGAAAATAGTTTTAGTGACGAAATTATTCATCACTAAATATGATTTAATAAACTAAAGTGTTTTTAGTGACGAAATATTTTCGTCACTGAATAGTGTTTTTAGTGAGGAAAACATTTAGCGACGAAACGTGTTCGTAGCTAAAATTTTTTTTTTATAAAACAAATCGAATTTTTAGTGACAAAATTTTTCGTCGCTAGGACTTTTAGTGACGGGGTTTCAGCGATGAAATGAGTTTCGTTGCTAATTAGTAGATTTCGTCACTAAAGGTCCTTAGTGACGAAAAGCTGAACTTTTAGTGACGAATTTTTTCATTACTGAAAATACATTTTGTTGTAGTGTTCCTCCAAGCATGTCTTCTATGACCTTTTTGAGCCATTTGAACTTGTCAAAGTGACAAGAATGCAGGGCCGGCTCAATGGTATAAGCCATTGATGCAGCCGCCTAAGGCCCCAAGTGAAAAAATAGGCCTCTAAATTTTAACCAATATTATTAATTAAGCCAAAATATTAACCAATAAATAAAATAATGTTTTCTTATCAAATGAAAAACAAATAAAAAAGAAAAAAAAAATGTTATGTCCACAACATTTTTCACAACTTTTTTACAAAAAATCTTAATAGCAGATTGTTAAAAGTTGTTATTGATAGCAAAAAAATAATTTTAGTGGTAGGTTCAACTAGAAAACAAGAAGCAACTTAACACCTAATATTTGTCATGAAAAATATTCTGAATGTAGCACTTCTAGAAGAAAAAAGAAAAGAAAAAAAGCAATTCACAAAAAAATTCACAACATTTTTCACAATAGTCAAGTTAGCAAATTTTTATTAGTTTTCAATTAGATTCACCACTGACGTCACTCTTTTACTCACTACTATCAATCTGCCACACCAACAAATGTAAAAAGTTTTGTCAAATTTTTTTGTGTTTATAAACTTTAAAAAAAAAAAAAAAATTCTACGTGGTTCATGTTGACTAATAGTAATTTTATATATGAAACAAGATAACCAATTTTCGCTTTAGGCCCCCAAATGCATCAAGCCGCCCCTGCAAGAATGCATAGCATAAAGATCAAGATGTAAATTTACATAATGATGGTGAAGATCAATTTGAAAAGTTATGGTTTTACTTAAATATTGCATTGGGTTTTATTGTGGGATTTTGAGCAGTTTGTGGAATTTTGGTGATAAAGAAATCCTAGAGACAACCTAAAAGGGAAGGATAGGTTTTTAGTGGTCATTGCTGTGAATATGGCTCATCCGCAAAGGAAAATTCAAGCAAAAAGACACTGTGATTGATCTTTAATGGAACAAGTAACTTGTTTCCTAAACCACATTTCAGTTGGAAAGAACTAAACACACACGCAAAAGACAAAGAGTTTGAGACATTGAAGTACCTTTTATGTCCTCATCCTGACAAAGCATTGTGACAAATGTCGTCTTCTCGCATCCGCCAGGAGCACTGAGTAAAAGTAGCGACTCTTCCTTTAACATCATTGACTTCAACTCCTCCAAAGGCACTTTCAACCCAACAATGAATTCCAGAGGTTTAGGAACCAAACACGACATAACAGGCGACTTCTTATCCTTCAGAATGGACAACCTCTTCACTAACTGCAACATATCCCTTCTTATGTGTACTTGCATATTGACCTGAATGAACCTCACAATTGCTGTCCGACTCAGTAAGTTCATCCAAGTACTTGGTGTTGAAAAGGTGCTTCCACCTTTCGATTTTCTAGCATTTGAGAATGTGTTCCACGGCCTTGTTCATTTGATCGATCAAACTCTCTAAGTCTTCTCGGAGATCAAGTTCTTCACTTAGTTCTCTTATTTTTTCCACCTCTGGAGCTAAACAAAAACTGCACAGAATAGAGCAAACCAATTATTGATAAAGAGAAATAAACACTTCTTATCTACCGAGAAAAAAGTGACTCTAATTTTCTCTGCAATTGCACAGGTAATTTCATGCAACGAACTTGGAAGTTTCCTAGTTTGAATAAGCGCATTGACTTCGATCTTTTGAGTATTGACTTGAAAGCAAAGGAATAAGGGATGTTGGATCGTTATAGCATTCGATCGCAGACCAAGCCCATTGGTATTGGAGCGAATTGTGAAATCCCTCACAATCCCTCCCTTACAATGCGGTTCCAACGACTCGAACCTATGACCTTGGCTCTGATACCACTTGTCGGACCGTGTGCCTTACCAATCCATCCAACGACCAATTGGTGAAGGATGAAGGGGTACAAATCTTTTATAGCATTCGATCATAGACCAAGCCCATTGGTATTAGAGCGAATTGTGAAATCCCTCACAAGGGAGATACCCAAAGAGTCCCTTTTTTTTTTTCATTTGTGTTAGCACTCTTTTTTGGAAAGTAGTTTTCAAGAATCAAGATGTCCCGAATTTGGATGTATACATCTATCCACTGAGAATTACATTCTAATATACCCGTAAATAAAAAAACTAAACCTTCAAAATGTCGCCATATGTATATTAAATCTTGTTGATGTTTTAGAAGTTTATAAAATAGCTACTTTTTAACCATAATAATAATAATAATATTTTGATGTCAATAATTATTAATAATAGTATAATAATCTATAAACAACATCTTTATTCTTTTATTTTGTTCATTCTTCCCCCCCCCCCCCCCCCCCCCCCCCCCCCCCCCCCCTTCCCTTCAATGATTTGTAGAAGAAACGTTTCTTGTGTCCTCACCATTAGAAGTCGATAAGCACTCTTAACCTAGCCCATCTAGTCTGTCGAAACCATCCAATCCAAACATACTAAAGTGGGATACTTTTTATACAATCTGCATTCTGTCCATAAGTAGGCAGACGATGGGCCTAGACCTGATAATCCAAAATGACAAAATCAAATAATTCCACCATAATAAGTCTTTTTGTTTTTTTCAATAAATTGGAAAATATTATAGAAGAGACTAAAGAGTTATGGCACTGCTACTGTAGCACCTACGTAAACAGCACCCAAGGTATAAATCCTAATTTGATCCAAAATACAAGAAGGGGGAATGACAAAAGAAAACAAAATCAGTAAGAATCCTAGCTCCCATTCTAGCCAAAGTGTCAGCACACCTATTAGCCTCCTGAATGCAGTGCTGAATCTTGTGATATAGAATCCTGATGACAAGGACCCTACAATCATCAATTAGAGGAGATAAGGTAATATGTTATTATTGCAAAGCAAATTAATAATCATAGAGGCATCCAATTCAATATTAAGAGACTTAATATGGAACTGGTTGAAGAGACTGAGTCCCATCTCTAAGAGCCCAAAGCTCCGCAATAACGCTAGATGTTGACCCAATAGCACACGCTAAACCTCCCCTAGCCTTGCCAGGATTACCTAAGAAGGAGCCGTTAGTATTAAGTTTATACCAGTTGACCGTAGGCAGGGATGGAGCCATGTTGGACTAGGGCCCTATTTTTTTATTTTTATTTTATTTTTATTTTTTATTATATATACTAGTCGCAAATTCGCGGGTTGAGCGTGATAATTTTTTTAGATAAAATACTATTTTAGTTCCTAAACTTTATAAAGAGTTTTTTAAAAAAAAAAAAAAAGTTTTATCATATTTTTCATAATCTTGCCTATAACATTTTTTACCATTATCATATATTTATTGGTTGATAATTTGCACAACATAGACATTAAATAAGAGGTAAAACTATTCATTAAATTTTTTTAAGTCATTGTATATGAAGATTATGATTATATATATATATATATATAAAATTTCCCTAGTTAGAATTTGATTAGTTTTAAGTTTAAATTTTGTATTATTATATTTAATTGTTGATTATTGATTTAATTAAGTGAATGTTTTGGTTGATTTTATTGTACTATAAATTTTTCAATGTCCTCTGTATAGTCATTTCTATTTTATTTCTTACTCCTCTTGACCACCTTTTTATTTTCGAAATAACGGTTATTAATTGACGTTTGATTTCATTTCTTTTTTTCTTCCTTCATTTATTCTTTATTACTTTGTATGTTCCTGGCTAGTTGTAAATTTTATGGTTATCAATAAGAAATAGATATCATAGATGGCTTAAATAGTTATAGATGTAGTTACGTTAGTGGTATGTCAAAAGTTAGTGTTTTGTTTTGTTTTGTTTTTGTTTTTTTTTTCAAGGAAATATGAAAGGCATTTCTCTAGTTTGGTCTCAATCAATTAAGAATCCATAATATATTAATGGAAATAATAATGAGCCTTAAAATTTTTTTAATGTATGAAGTGGTTAGGTTAGTGGTATGTCAAAGGTTTTATTAAAAAAAAAAAAAAAAATTCCAAGGAAATGTAAAAGGCCTTTTTTTGAAAAAAGAAATTGTGACTTTTTGAATTGTAGAAATATGATTGTTTTAATTACCTTGTTTATAGATTTCATTATTAAGTTATAAACATCTAAATTAAAGAAGATGAATGTATAAATGCAAAATTATATGTAAAGTTACAACCGCACAAGATAAATATGTATAGATAAATTTTTTTTTTGATTATTCATGAATCATTATTTCATTTTTTTACTTATAAATATCTAAATTAAAGTTTTTTTTTTTTTGAAAAAAAGAATCTAAATTAAAATAGATGAATATGTAAAGGTAAAATTATATAAAAAGTTAAAACTATCCAAGATGAACGTTTAACCACTGGTAGATGTGTGTTTTTTGAAGACTAAAAGTATATACAATTGCTTTAGCTGGAACTATATAATTATGCAAATATTGTTGCGAGTGGTTCCATCATTTGCAAATTATCAAGTTTGGTGGCCTTACAAAACAAATATTTCATTTTGCAAAAAACTTTACATAAACTCCTCTTTTGTGACAACCTTTTTTTTTTTTTTTTTGCCGAAACAACTTAAGAATATTAAGACTTAAGTTAACACATGTGGTAGTTGTAAAACACGTCAGTGATATGAAAAATAGAAAGGTTTAAATATTTAAAAAAAAACATTTTTAGTAGATTGTAATATAAAACAATTTTTTCTCAATATTTTATGTAACTTTTCCCATAAGATCAATATTTGAATATATAGTAGTATTATTAAATGATATATAGTAGTTCATATTTTTTTAGACTTGATTCAAAAAGTTCATTCTCAATAACTTTTTAAGTTTACAAATTGCTCAATCTACGGAGCTAGACACATTCAAAGGGTACTATCTAAATTATAAATTATATGACCCTTTATCACACAAATATTTTTATTCCCCTAATGTATGGTAAAGGAAGGCAGGTTTGTGTCTAGCCACTTTCTTGATTTGTGCTACATAATTTAATAGTATGGAGGATGTGACTGGATTTAAATGATGAATAAAATAAGATGAGAGGAAAAAAGAGTAAAAATAAAATATATAGCAATAAACATCAAATTATCCAAGTCCATTCGATGTAATATAATAACATTATATTATTATATACTATATGTATAATGTAGTAGGATAATAATTAATCAAAGAGAATATAAAAGATAACAACTTAAAACACAAAACTAAATTGCATCAACCCAAAGTAGAATTCTAATTAACACAAAAATTAATCAACCTAAAGAATTGATGCAATAAAAAAAAAAATCAAACAAAAAATGAAAAACAAATTGAGAGAGAGAGAGAGAGAGAGAGAGAGAGAGAGAGAGAGAGAGAAGTAACCTGTTTTGTGTGAGAAAACTATGCATAGAATGAAAAAGAAAATGTCAAATTTATAGTAAGATGTTGAGAATAAGAAGAGTCAAAATAAAGGAAGATAAAAAGGTAGAGAAAGAATGATATTAAGGTAGAAAGTAGTGGGGAGATGAAGAGGTAAAAGGGAGGGAGAGTTTTGGAAAATTAATAATAAAAATAATGGTTAAAAGATATTTTAATTTTTAAATAATGGAGTTTTTAAGTCACCTTAAATGAGAAAATGTTTAAAAAAATATATAAGAAAAATTGGAAACAAAAAATGATGACGTGGCTGCTGATGTGGCTTAACGTGAGCGTAGCAACATTAAATGTTACACTTCAGCTTTTAGTAATACAAGCTGCAAACCCGCACGTTGCACGTTATAATAATTTTTATGGTAGTTTTATTAATTTTTCTTATTATAATTTAAACTAATTTAATAAAGAATAATGTATTTCATAATCATATTTTTATCTATTATAGGAACAATCATAAAAGTAATATAAGAACTGTAGGGCCTCGCTTGGAAGCCCAGACCCAAAAACGAAGTGGGTGCGAACCCACGTGTTGCGCGTGATAATCATTTTTATGGTAGTTTTATTAATTTTTTTATTATAATTTAAACTAATTTAATAAAGAATAATGTATTTCATAATCATATTTTTATCTATTATAGGAACAATCATAAATGTAATATAAGAACTGTAGGGTCTCGGTTTGAAGCCCTTACCCAAAAACGAATTGGGTGATGGCCCAATGAGCCCAATACAATAAATTTATAGAGAATGAGTTGGAGAGCTAGGTTCAAACAAGGTTGCTAACGGCTAATATGGCTTTAATAAACGATCACGTAAGAGCTATACATGCAAGACTGGATAAAGGTTTGGTCTAAAGAGGACATTTTTTGTATAAAACAATATCAATGCTTACAAGTACAACTTTTGTTACAATTTTGATTGTTCTTGTCTTTTTCTCCCCTCCACTTTCGATCCCCCTCTCATGGGAGGTCTTTTTCATTATATAGTTCCTTACAAGCCATCTTGATCATACACTTGTCCACTATCCAAGCCTCCACTTGAGTATGCGTCCCATCAAACACCTTCTCTAGCTTTCTATAAGTTACAGTGGTTAGGTTATCATTGTTCAGGGGTCTTCTTCACATAAATGCGGCTAGAAAAGTAGCTGCAGTGCATTTAATATGGTGATAGCAGCCTTTCTCTTAGATATTTCTGGGTTCTTATCACCCTCGCACGCACCAAAGGCTCGTCCTTATCGTTGGAACTTCCTGGGAGGTCACCTACATTGCCTAAGTACGGCTTTGGCCAGTACGTATCATATCCGAGGATGAGAAACTCCTCGGACTACATTCTTCCCTTCTTCCCTTACATAACTTTCAACTCGGGCCTTTCCCAATCAGTTACTCCTCCTCGGACATATCGCGTCCTCGGATAAGGCCCAAGGCCCAGTACACGAATTTGGGCCTTTACCCCCACAAGAACAATCATAAATCATAAATATAAATTTTGTTGTACAAAAAAAAAAAACAATACAATTTTTCTCAGAAGTTCAAAAGTCAAGTTAACAAAAACATTCATTTTTTAATAAAATTTATTTATAACATTTGTGAATCATTAAAAAGAATATAAAATTTGTAAATTATTCTTTCATTTTTAAACAAACTTTCTCAAATCTTATTTTTTCTGCCTACAATCCAAAACATCGAAAAACGTAACTAAGAAAATTAATAAACTTAACAGTGATTAATTGGACCAATTAGGAAAAACAATTTGTTGTTGATAATCTATTAAAGTTATTTTCTTTGTAGAAATTGTAATTTCACCCACCCAAAACATATTATCAAATAACCAATTATTAGCAAAATCTAAGAATCAAATTTCTATATACGCATTGTTATAAAATAATAATAACTGTGGGAGGAACGAATCTACCCCAAGAAGGAATTGTCCGCTTTGGGTTTAGGTGTAACCCTCATGGATTTGCTTAATCTCACATCGGGGAGAGACGTTTCCCACCCCTGCCTCTTAAAATGATGATATATATATATATATATATATTATAAACAATTTTATGCATTAGAATTCACAAATAATGAAAAATTATGGACAAAAAATAGGACTTCACCATGATGAGTGTGATTTGCAGTTCATAAATAAAATTAGAAAAAGGGGTTTATGAGGAAACACTTTATCTAGGCTTGCTTCTCGATCAAGTGTTTCCTTATAATCCAAAGTAAATTAATTTTTTTTTAATTTACTTTGGATTCGAACTAAGTAGCAAGTAGTTAAGCCTAGCTCTTTTATATAAATTATATATTTGTACTGAGATGAATTAATTCAATTGATTCTCTATTTTTTTTAATCTAAATGTCTCTTGCTTCTTAGTTTCCTTTTCTCTTCGCTTCCCAAACTCTCTTATTTCTCTTTTCAATTTCTTGTTCGTTGCTTTCGACTCAGTCAGTCATCAACCTTGAAACCGCACACTGGTTAATAGACAAGACTATAACTTCCCAAGTCTTGTGGAAGTTCCGAGCAAAGACCAAAAGACTTGGTGAAACACACGGCGGTTGAATGTAAGATATCTGCCATCAATTTGTATGAGAGAAAACAAAATACGACTATTCTTACTAAAAGATTCAACGAACCTTGAAAATGTGTGGTTTAGATTAGTAGACTTACTGTGAACGTTTCACAAGTCTTTGTTCATTGTTTGGAACTCCCAAAGACTTTGGAAAGCTGAAGTCTTGGAAGTTTGGACTGTATAATAATTGCTTGATGCTAGTAAATTTTTCTCTGCCATCACCTCCTTTTCATAATGAATTGGCCATTTTTTCCTCTCGTGTACTGTACCAGTCATTTCTAGTCACTACTGTTGCTATTGCTAGCTCTTTATTTTGGCATTTACTCCTAGTCATGTTGTTGTTGCGTGGAAGTATCCCATTTAAAAAACATTTGTGTAAATAAATTTGTGTATATATATATATATATATATTATCATTGTTTAATGTGACTATAGTCAAGCATCTGAAGTGGTTTTTTTTTTAATTATTTATTTAAAGATGAAAACAATTACTTAGCCATTTATTCCTTATCGTTTATGGTACAAGTATTTTGTTTAAACGGAATTGGTTTTTTTTAGGAAATGCTTTAAAAATCTTTTTATTAAGAAAAAAACAAAAGCAGTAGTATGAAATTTTTTTAAAATAATTAATTAATAAATACCCTTTTTTTAAGAAATGCTTTTAAAAACTTTTTATTAAAAAAAAAAAGCACAATAGTAGTAAGAAAATTTTCTAAAATAATTAATTAATAAATAGACCGTTATTTGAGAATTTTGTTTCAAAAAATTCTTGGCCCCCCAAAAATTAAACATCAGCCCCGAAAATTGAAATTTTTACTTAAAAACTCAAACATTGAAGTGGCCACTTAAATTATATTTGGTTATACACTATAACTATGTATTTGGTTTGAGAAATTGGCTTGCTGCTTATTTAGACAACAAAATTAAATTTTGGGATTTCAATATTTGGGTATGTGTTGTCTAACTCCATCTAAAAGATTGTTTAGTTGTTTTCTTTTATTTTTAAATTTGGTCCTCAACAAGATGACTTTGCAATTGAACATCATTATCAACTATTAATTTTCTATGTTACAATAAATTCTTTGGTAAAAAATAAATTAAATATCAATTGAGTGAACATTAAATAAATTCTCGATCCTCATGATCTACATGACTGTATTTTTTTTTTCTTTTTTTTTCCTTTTAAAATGATGATATATATTTTTTAATAAACAATTTTACGCGTTAGAATTCACAAATAATGAAAAATTATGGACGAAAAATAGAACTTCACCATGATGAGTGTGATGTGCAGTTCATATATAAAACCAGAAAAAGTGGTTTGTGAGGAAACACTTGATCTAGGCTTGCTTCTCGATCAAGTGTTTCCTCATAATCCAAAGTAAATTAAATTTTTTTAATTTACTTTGGATTCAAACTAAGAAGCAAGTAGTTAAGCCAAGCTCTTATATGTAAATAATATATTTGTACTGAGACGAATTAATTCAACTGATTCTCTATTTTTTTTAAAATCTAAATGTCTCTTGCTTCTTAGTTTCCTTTTCTCTTTGCTTCCCAAACTCTCTTATTTCTCTTTTCAGTTTCTTGTTTGTTACTTTCGACTCAATCATTCATCATCCTTGAAAACGCACACTGGTTAAGGACAAAGACTATAGCTTCCCAAGTCTTGTGGAAGTTCTGAGCAAAGACCAAAAGACTTAATGAAATACACAATGGTTGAAAGAAAGATATATGCCATCAATTTGTATGAGAGAAAACAAAAAACGACTATTCTTACTAAAAGATTCAATGAACCTTGAAAATGTGTGGTTTAGATTAGTAGACTTACTTTTAACATTTCACAAGTCTTTGGTCATTGTTTGGAACTCCCAAAGACTTTGAAAAGCTGAAGTCTTGGAAGTTTGGACTGTATAATAATTGCTTGATGCCAGTAAATTTTTCTTTGCCATCACCTCACCTGCACAATGAATTGGCAATTTTTTCCTCTCAAGTACTGTACAAGTCATTTCTAGTCACTACTGTTGCTATTGCTAGCTCTCTGTTTTGGCATTTACTCCTAGTCATGTTGTTGTTGTGTGGAAGTATCCCATTTAAAAAACAATTGTGTAAATAAATTTGTGTATATATATATATATTATCATTATTTAATGTGACTATAGTCAAGCATCTGAAGTGGTTTTTTTTTTAATTATTTATTTAAAGATGAAAACAATTACTTAGCCATTTATTCCTTATCGTTTATGGTACAAGTATTTTGTTTAAATGGAATTGGTTTTTTTTAGGAAATGCTTTAAAAATATTTTTATTAAGAAAAAAACAAAAACAGTAGTATGAAATTTTTTTAAAATAATTAATTAATAAATACCCTTTTTTTAGGAAATGCTTTTAAAAACTTTTTATTAAAAAAAAAAAGCACAATAGTAGTAAGAAAATTTTCTAAAATAATTAATTAATAAATAGACCGTTCTTTGAGAATTTTGTTTCAAAAAATTCTTGGCCCCCCAAAAATTGAACATCAACCCCGAAAATTGAAATTTTTCCTTAAAAACTCAAACATTGAAGTGGCCACTTAAATTATATTTGGTTATACACTATAACTATGTATTTGGTTTGAGAAATTGGCATGCTGCTTATTTCGACAACAAAATTAAATTTTGGGATTTCAATATTTGGGTATGTGTTGTCTAACTCCATCTAAAAGATTGTTTAGTTGTTTTTTTTTATTTTTAAATTTGGACCTCAACAAGATGACTTTGCAATTGAGCATCATTATTGATAAGGAATAAAAATAGCAGCATGGTAGTCTTAGTCCGTCAGCGTGTACTGAGGCTGACGGTTCGACATCGCCTTAAGCTTAACCCGTCAGCTTACGTCAGGCAGACGGTTGAACATCCCCACATGCTTAACCCGTCAGCATACACTTATGATGACGGGCCATGTGGGGAAGGTTAAACTCTAGAAGCTGACGGGAATGACATCCGTGGTCAGGCCGACGGATAATGAGGCCGACGGTTCAAGAGAATCCTTTACTTGGACATCACACCCAATGATAGAGTCCTATAAGGAAAGGGTTCCGTAATCTACGCTCACATAAATTCCTATATGGAAAAGACTTCTACTCCAAGGAAGAGAGGTCAACCCTTTACTACTATAAAAGCCCCAATACCCTCACAAATCGAGGTACGCACAATTAACCCCTCTCTAGCACTCTAGAGTTGAAACAAGTCCTAACTTGACCTTCGGAGGGTATTTGGCCGGCACCACACCGGTGCTCTCTGTTAGGTCTTCTCCTTTTTATTGTGCAGGTGTAGTTCCGAGCGTACAAGCATTGTGCAACTCACTGGTGAGATTTTCGGCATCATCAGTTGGCGCCGTCTGTGGGAAGCTTGACGCTGTAAGCCATATTACCGTTTCCCGGACTAAAGAGTTGCATGGTACTCACTCGCTCAATGGCAACGACTAACGACGTTCAAGAAGAGGAGCAACCCACGACTGCCCTCGAGAGACAAGTACGGACTCTTGGTGCCGCCGTGGAGCGCCTCACCAAACAAAACCACGACTTGGAGGAGCAGCTGCGCCAGAAGAATGCAGCACAGAACGACCAACCAGGGGATCAAGAGGGGAACAGCACTCCCAAGAAAAATCAGGAGAAACCGGAAGGCAGCCACGCCCCAAGCAGACCAGAGAGGTAGAACTTAAGCATGCCATCCCTCACGGATGCAACTCCACCGCATGTTGTCGCGGAGATGCAGGCAATGAGGGAACAGATGGAAGTTATGATGAACGCACTTAAAGGACGGGTGTCCAGCGATCTTGACGACCTAGTCAACCGCACTGACTCGCCCTTCACTGTGGCTGTGAACTCTTTCCCCTTACCCCACAAATTTCGCATGCCGCATATCGACAGCTATGATGGAGCAAAGGATCCTCTAGACCATCTAGAAACCTTCAAAACCCTAATGCATCTTCAGGGTGTAGCAGACGAGATCATGTGCAGGGCCTTTCCTACAACACTCAAAGGCTCCGCGAGGGTATGGTTCAGCCGACTAACCCCCAACTCCATCAACACCTTCAAGGAACTAAGCGCTCAGTTCACCACACACTTCATTGGAGGCCACAGGTATAAGAAGTCCACGGCATGCCTAATGAGTATCAAGCAGCGAGAGGACGAGACACTGAGATCCTACATCACACGCTTCAACAAGGAAGCGCTATCAATTGACGAAGCCGACGACAAAATACTTGTAGCAGCCTTCACAAATGGGTTGCGAAAGGGCAAGTTTTTGTTCTCATTATACAAAAACGACCCAAAGACCATGTCGGAAGTACTCTACAGGGCCACTAAGTATATGAACGCTGAGGACGCGCTGCAGGCTCGAGAAGAAAAACCAAGAAAAAGGGAAAGACAGGAAGATGCCCGACAAGATCAAGGGCGGAAGAGGCCGAGAACAGGAGAGCGAAGGGACGAGAGACGTTCTAAACCTCCGGGAGGAAGGTTTACAAGCTTCACCCCGCTGACCACCCCGATAGATCAAGTCCTAATGCAGATCAAGGACGAAGGGACTCTGGCCTTCCCTGGAAAGCTGAAGGGGGACCCTAGTAGGCGTTCTAGAGACAAATACTGCCGCTTCCACCGAGATCACGGCCATGACACGGCCGACTGTTACGACCTGAAGCAGCAAATCGAGGCCCTTATAAGACAAGGGAAATTACAGAAGTTTGTAAGCAAAGAAAGAACGGATCCACAACCTCAGGAACAGCCCCCAAGACGGGACAATGACCGCCCTAGACCGCCCATTGGCGACATCAGGATGATTGTAGGAGGGACGCCTGCCGGGTCATCCAAAAAGGCTCGGAAGACGTACCTCAGGATGGTTCAAAATGTGCAGCTAACGGGCTCAGTACCAAAAGTAGCACGAAGAGAAAGCCCCGTCATTGGGTTCTCCGAAGAAGATGCACGACGTCTTCACCACCCGCACGACGACGCGCTCGTTATCAGTTTGCAAGTGGGGGACTACAACTTGCACCGAGTGTTGGTTGACAATGGGAGCTCAGCAGACATCCTATATTACCCCGCATTCCAGCAGATGGGAATCGGCAGAGAACAATTGATCCCGACGAATGCCCCCCTCGTCGGTTTCGGAGGAACGAGGGTGTTTCCCTTGGGTGCAGTCACACTGTCTGTAACGGCAGGCAACTATCCACAGCAGATCACGAAGGACATAACATTCCTTGTAGTCGACTGTTCGTCGGCCTACAATGCCATCTTGGGGCGACCCACCCTCAATTCATGGAAAGCGGCAACCTCAACTTATCACTTAATGATCAAGTTCCCCACCGAATACGGAACAGGTGAACTTCGTGGAAATCAGGTGGCCGCGCGCGAATGCTACGTGGCTATGATGGAAATGGATGATCAACTCCAAGCCATGAGCATAGAAGAGCATCGAAATACGACGGAACCCGTCGAAAAGCTTGAAGAAATATCCCTTGACGACTCCAGACCTGACCGAACAACAAGGGTTGGCACCCTTGCAAGTCCCATGATCCGACAGACACTTGCAGCCTTTCTCAGAGAGAATCGGGACGTGTTCGCTTGGAGTCACGAGGACATGCCAGGAATAGACCCTTCAGTCATGGTGCACAAGCTGAATATATCACCATCCTTTCCACCCGTTCGACAAAAGAAGCGGGTGTTTGCCCCCGAACGGGATCGAGCCATAGCTGAAGAAATTTGCAAGTTACAGGAAGCGAACTTTATCAGAGAAGTTTACTACCCCGACTGGCTGGCCAACGTAGTGATGGTCAAGAAAGCTAGCGGGAAGTGGAGGATGTGCGTAGACTTCACCGATCTCAACAAAGCATGTCCCAAGGACAGCTACCCCCTCCCGAGGATCGACACTCTAGTAGACTCTACAGCTCAGCACCAGCTTTTAAGCTTCATGGACGCTTTCTCCGGTTACAACCAAATCAAGATGCACGAAGCCGATCAAGAGAAAACTTCGTTCGTGACCAGCCAAGGCCTCTTCTGCTACAAGGTGATGCCGTTTGGTCTAAAGAATGCGGGCGCGACATACCAGAGGCTTATGAACAAAATGTTCGCACCGCAAATCGGGAGAAATGTCCAAGTCTACGTAGATGATATGCTGGTGAAAAGCCGAAGGGAGGAAGATCACTTGGAAGACCTTAGGGAAACATTCGGCACCCTTCGCTCTTACAACATGAAGCTGAATCCAGGAAAGTGCGCCTTCGGGGTGACGGCAGGAAAATTCCTAGGATTCATGGTTTCCCAAAGGGGCATCGAAGCCAACCCGGACAAGATCCGAGCTATAATAGAGATGGCACCACCAAAAAATGTGAAGGAAGTGCAGAGCCTTAACGGCAAGATAGCAGCGCTAAATAGGTTCGTGTCAAGGGCAACGGACAAGTGTTTACCCTTCTTTCGAACACTGAAAAGATCTTTCGAGTGGACTGCCGAGTGCCAGCAAGCGTTCGAAGAGTTGAAAGTTTATCTCTCTTCCCCCCCGTTGCTGAGTCCCTCACAACCAGGTGAAGAACTCTTTCTCTATCTTGCCGTCTCCCCAGCCGCTGTCAGCGCTGCCTTGATCAGAGAAGAAGAGAGAGTACAGAAACCTGTGTACTACACCAGTCGAGCGCTACGCGGAGCTGAAGAAAGATATCCGCCCATGGAGAAACTCGCATTTGCGCTGGTTACAGCCGCACGCAAGCTAAAACCGTACTTTCAAGCCCACACGATGATCGTCCTAACCGACAAGCCTTTGCGACGGGCAATGGGCAACCCTGAAGCCGCTGGGCGATTGGCACTGTGGGCTATAGAATTAAGCGAGTTTGACATCCAGTATCGTCCACGAACCGCCATTAAAGGACAGGTCGTTGCAGATTTCATAGCTGAGTTCACAAATGGCGAAGACAAGGGGGCAGAGGAGTCTCCCCAATGGAGCATACATGTAGACGGGTCCTCCAACAGGCAGGCTGGGGGAGCCGGCATCGTACTACACTCACCCGAAGGAGACATGGTCGAGTGTATGATCCGCCTTGAGTTCCCTACTACCAACAACGAGGCGGAGTACGAAGCTCTGATAGCAGGACTTGACCTCGCCAAAGCTGCAGGAGCTGAAAGAGCGATCATTCACTGCGATTCTCAAGTCGTGGTCAACCAGATAAATGGGGATTATGAGTGCAAAGGCGAACGGATGAAAAAATATCTGGACCAAGCAAGATGGAGGGTCAGCGAGCTGAAGGCCGAAATCACACAGATACCACGAGGAGAAAACGAGCAAGCCGATCGCCTAGCCAAAGCCGCTTCAGCCGAGCATATGGCCACCCTTGGTAACGTACTCTCTTTCGTTCAGCTCTCTCCACTTATAAATTCTGTCGATGTACAGGAGCTTGGTTCCGAAAGCAATTGGACTACGCCATTAGTTTCTTACCTGAAGAACGGCGTACTACCGGATGGAAAGGAGGCTGCAAGAAAGCTGAAGGTTCATGCAGCGAGGTTCGTCCTAATAAGAGACGTCTTGTACAAAAGAGGTTTCTCCCGCCCCTACCTACGATGCCTAGGTCCTGAAGAGGCAGATTACGTCATGAGGGAAGTACACGAAGGAATCTGCGGAAACCACTCAGGATCGAGGTCGTTAATCCACAAGCTAGTACGAACAGGGTACTTTTGGCCAACTATGCAGAAGGATGCCGAGGCCTATGTAAAGAAATGCGACAAGTGCCAAAGGTTCAGCAATGTTATCAGACAACCATCTGAAGAACTTACCCCAATGACGGCGCCATGGCCGTTCGCTCAATGGGGACTGGACATCATGGGACCGTTTCCTACGGCAATACGACAACTAAAGTTTCTGGTTGTGGGCATCGACTACTTTACGAAGTGGGTCGAAGCTGAAGCCTTGGCCACCATTACGGAGAAGAACGTACGCAGCTTCGTCTGGCGATGTATCGTATGCAGATTTGGCATCCCTAGAGTCTTAGTCTCGGACAACGGGAAGCAATTCGACAACGAGGCCTTTCGGGACTTCTGCTCACAATTAGGGATACAGAACCACTACTCCTCCCCCGCCCACCCTCAAGCCAACGGACAGGTCGAAGTCACGAACCGATCCTTGTTGAAAATTATCAAGACTCGGCTCGAGGGGGCAAAGGGTATATGGGCTGAAGAGTTACCAAGCATACTTTGGGCCTACAGGACAACGGCAAGGACACCGACACAGGAGACACCATTTCGGCTAACATACGGGAGTGAGGCAGTCATCCCAGCCGAAGTCGGCCTCACCAGCTACAGGGTGCACAATCATAACGAAGGGAAAAATGACGAAGCCCTACGTCTACAGCTCGATCTAGTGGACGAAGTCAGGACAGCAGCAGAGCAAAGGCTCGCGCGATACCAGGACCGCATGGCCAAGCACTACAACTCCCGGGTCAAACACAGAGACTTCCAGGTTGGAGACCTCGTTCTAAGAAAAGTCATGGGCGCAGCAAGAGACCCAACTCAAGGAAAACTCGGCCCGAATTGGGAAGGACCCTACCGAGTCACGGCGTGGCAGAGGAAGGGCACCTATCATCTGGAGACACTAGACGGACGGGAGCTACCGCACCCTTGGAATGCTGAACACCTGCGAAAGTATTACCAGTAGAGGCGATGACATGAAGAACAACACCTATCTTTTTATTTTTTAGAATTACTGTTTGCTTTTAAGTATTCGCTACAATAAGCCCAACGGGCATGTCTTTTACTTTGGTTTTGCTACAATGAGCCCAAAAGGGCAGGTTTTTCCTTTTTTAAGTATTTTTTATGCAGATGCATAACAATAAGAGGGATTTATTCAGAACGACTGAAGTTTCTACTTGCAAATCAAAATTAGTAAAAGACCGACGAAAAGTGGCTAAGGCCACAAGTCAGCAACTAAGCTGACGGCCTAAATAAAAGGCTGACGAAAAGTGGCTAAGTCCACAAATCAGCAATAAAGCTGACGGCCTAAATAAAAGGCTGACGAAAAGTGGCTAAGGCCACAAATCAGCAATAAAGCTGACGGCCTAAATAAAAGGCTGACGAAAAGTGGCTAAGTCCACAAATCAGCAACTAAGCTGACGGCCTAAATAAAAGGCTGACGAAAAGTGGCTAAGTCCACAAATCAGCAACTAAGCTGACGGCCTAAATAAAAGGCTGACGAAAAGTGGCTAAGGCCACAAGTCAGCAACTAAGCTGACGGCCTAAATAAAAGGCTGACGAAAAGTGGCTAAGTCCACAAATCAGCAACTAAGCTGACGGCCTAAATAAAAGGCTGACGAAAAGTGGCTAAGTCCACAAATCAGCAACTAAGCTGACGGCCTAAATAAAAGGCTGACGAAAAGTGGCTAAGTCCACAAATCAGCAACTAAGCTGACGGCCTAAATAAAAGGCTGACGAAAAGTGGCTAAGGCCACAAGTCAGCAACTAAGCTGACGGCCTAAATAAAAGGCTGACGAAAAGTGGCTAAGTCCACAAATCAGCAATTAAGCTGACGGCCTGAATAAAAGGCTGACGAAAAGTGGCTAAGTCCACTAATCAGCAACTAAAGCTGACGGCCTAAATATAAGGCTGACAAAAAGTGGCTAAGTCCACTAATCAGCAATTAAGCTGACGGCATAAATAAAATGCTGACGGTCTAAAAGCAAACAAGTCCACGAAGTGGACAAACGAAAAGGCTGACGGCCTGAAAATAACACCCCACGAAGTGGACGAGCCAAAAGGCTGACGGCCTAAAAAATGACCAAATCCATGAAATGGACAAGTCAAATAAATAAAACGGTCTAACATGACCAGGTCCACAAAAGTGACGAGCCAAAAGGCTGACGGTTAAAATGGTCCACAACCCTGATTTTAATCTTCCAAAACATACGAGTAAAACAAACCAAGCAAAAGTGATTACATACAATCAAAGAGCAGCGACGGTATGAATAAATCAAAAGCCCAAAAGGGCATTAAAACTGTTAAAATATTACAAATAAAGGCCCAAGGGGCACTCGATAAAACTGTTTGCTAGATAGATAAAAAGAAGAGGAAAAGCATGAGTTACAAGTCGTCACTCCAAAAATTCTACTTTTTAACAGAAGGGTCCTCTCCGTCGAGCAGCACCACAGGAGGGGTCGCGGTAGTTAGGTTCACAGCAGGCTGGGCCAGGACGACTCCACTACCTCCACGAGGAGAATCCGCTAAGTCATCTGCACCTACGGTGACGGAACCAGTAGCAGGCGTCATAGGTGGGGCATCATCCAGGGAGATACCAGAGAGATCCAACTCAGGAAAAGCTGACGCCACCTGTCTGAGGCAATCATCAAATCCCGTGCCATAGTATCCGCCACAGGAGTCAATAAAGGAGTCTGACGCCTTGAAATTCTCGACCGCGTCAGCCCCTGCTGTCTCCACCTGATCGCGGAGAGTCGTCAGCTCTTTCTCCAGTTCGCCTTTCTGACGACTCGCCTCCTCTAGCTTCTCCTTCACTTCTTTCAGCTCAGCATTAAGGAGACGCATTGCCTCCTTATATTGAGCCTGCTGGTTTAGCATGTTGGCATTATGCTTATGAACGCGAGCGACGACTCCCTCCTTAGCCACGCACCTGTCCTGAAGTGCCTTAACACGAACCAGGGCCTAGCAAAAGGATACAACCGTCAGTCATATTAAATGATAATAATAATGAAAGAAGAAACATCCAAGAGAGATGGCTTACTCGGGTGAGGTCAAACAAAGCTGACGACCCCAATTCACCCGTCGCCAACAAATCACAAGGATCTATGTCAGCAGGCTTGATGAATGACTCCACTGCCTCGACAGCAAAATCCTTGTGAGTTAGCAGGCAACGAGGCCCCTGTAGGACGGGACCAGAAGAGGTCATTACACCTTTCCCTGCCCCGTGAGTGGACTTAGGCGACGGCCTCTTTGGGGGCTCACTCCCGGAACCGACGGCTGCTTTCTTAGGTGGACGGCTGTTATCCCCGTCAGTCTTCCTCTTAGAGGAACCCTTGACGGTCTTGGGGGTCGACGAGGGTGCCGTCTCCTCCTGTGCCTTCTTCTCCTCCTTCAAACGGGCAGCCGCAGCCCTTATCCGTTGCTTGGCCACGTCCATCTCTACGAAAGAAACACATTAAGTAAGAACCGACGGTAATAAAAGGATGAATTCAATAGATAAGGGTAAGATACTCACGGTGACGGGAGAGTTCTTCCAGCCTGCGAGCCTCAGGCGTCGGTACAGGACCACCACAGTAAGCGTGAAGATAGTCGAGGGTGATTAAGTCCCGACACGACCGCTCCTCTAGGGGAATCTCCAAAACCCGACGGATTAAATCCTCTTGCTCACCAGTGATGGAGGGGCGAATGAAGGCTGAAGAGTGCAAATAAACCGACGGCGTTAGAATCATTAAAAGACCAAAAATTATTACTTGCATAAACTAAAGACAAAAGGCTGACGACTAAGACCTGACTCTTTTATAAACGCCCAAGTGTTGTCAAAATAGCCGTGAGGTATCATTTCCCATTCTTCCTGACGACACACCCAGTCCGTCCCTTCAACGAAAAAGAACCTGCTCTTCCAGGCTCTATTCGAATCCGGCGTCTCAGATACCAACCTGAGATCTCTCTCCCTGACGGCAAAATGGTACATCCCTTTGGAAGAAGAAAGGTGCCGAGGTCTATAACAGTAAAAGAATTCGTCCAAGGTAAGTTGACGGTTTCCTCCACTCAGACGACCCCACAACACCTCGGCACCTATAAAAATCCTCCACGCATTCGGAGCAACTTGGCTGACGGATAAGCCAAGAAAGTCAACTAACTGACGGTGTAATGCCGTCAGGGGTAGTCTAAGACCAGCAGCAAACATGGCGTCGTACATACCGACGTCTGCAGTTCTTCCCGTGTAACATTTTTCACCATCTTCAGGCAGACGGATGGGAATATGGTCGGGGATTTGGAAACGGGTCCGTAACTCATTAAAAATTTTAAGAGTCATCTTGGGAAGAAACTTATTTACAGCCCACTCTGGGGGAAGGATGAAGGGACGGTTGCCTCCAGGACTCACAGGAGTCCCTTCACTGGACCCGTCATCACCTTCATCCCCTTCACTGGACCCGTCATCACCTTCATCCCCTTCACTAGACCCGTCAACACTTTCATCCCCATCACTATATCTCTCTCTTTCCACTCCGTCACACCCCTCACCTACTTCCCTCTCCAGGCCATTGTCTCCGTGACCTCCTACCTCCTCGATGGGAGTTTGGGCTGACGTCTCCCTCTCTGAAGACCAGGACGAGCTCCCTGACTCACTACCTGATCCGAACACCTCGTCGTAACCCGCTCCATCGCGGACCGACGACCGTTCACTCGACGCGTCACTCGACATTTGACTACCTACAAGTGACGGGTGTAATCTAAGCACCTAGGATGACGACTCGGCTTAAAAAGATAAAGCAGGAACAAAAGGAGAAGAGAACTTACAAGTTCCTCGAAAATGACGGTCGAAGAAGTGACGGAAATAATGTTGGCAGGTGCTGACGGAAGATAAGCGACGGATAGCTCTCCAGGAATCAGGGAAAGTGAAATAGTGAAAATGAGGAGAGGTGGGCCATCTATATATATAAGGGAAATGCACGGAAGACGAAGCGACGCCCTCAAACCAGACGCCGAGCCAACCAGAGCACGCCACGTGTCCTAGCATTTAATGTTGGAATGACAGCTTATAAATTATTCTCTCCTGGTTAAAGAAGTTGGTAGGAACGGATGAAAACTCCATAACCCGTCAGGTATGGCTGACGGAGATATGGAGTAGGGGGCAACTGATAAGGAGTAAAAATAGCAGCATGGTAGTCTTAGTCCGTCAGCGTGTTCTGAGGCTGACGGTTTGACATCGCCTTAAGCTTAACCCGTCAGCTTACGTCAGGCAGACGGTTGAACATCCCCACATGCTTAACCCGTCAGCATACACTTATGATGACGAGTCATGTGGCGAAGGTTAAACTCTAGAAGCTGACGGGAATGACATCCGTGGTCAGGCCGACGGATAATGAGGCCGACGGTTCAAGGGAATCCTTTACTTGGGCATCACACCCAATGATAGAGTCCTATAAGGAAAGGGTTCCGTAATCTACGTTCACATAAATTCCTATATGGAAAAGACTTCTACTCCAAGGAAGAGAGGTCAACCCTCTACTACTATAAAAGCCCCAATACCCTCACAAATCGAGGTACGCACAATTAACCCCTCTCTAGCACTCTAGAGTTGAAATAAGTCCTAACTTGACCTTCGGAGGGTATTTGGCCGGCACCACACCGGTGCTCTCTGTTAGGTCTTCTCCTTTTTGTTGTGCAGGTGTAGTTCCGAAGCGTACAAGCATTGTGCAACTCACTGGTGAGATTTTCGGCATCATCAATTATCAACTATTAATTTTCTATGTTACAATAAATTCTTTAGTAAAAAATAAATAAAATATCAATTTAGTGAACATTAAATAAATTCTCAATCCTTATGATCTGCATGACTATTTTTTTTTTTTCCTTTTAAAATGATGATATATATTTTTTAATAAACAATTTTACGCGTTAGAATTCACAAATAATGAAAAATTATGGACGAAAAATAGAACTTCACCATGATGAGTGCGATGTGCAGTTCATATATAAAACCAGAAAAAGTGGTTTGTGAGGAAACACTTGATCTAGGCTTGCTTCTCGATCAAGTGTTTCCTCATAATCCAAAGTAAATTAAATTTTTTTAATTTACTTTGGTTTCAAACTAAGAAGCAAGTAGTTAAGCCTAGCTCTTATATATAAATAATATTTTTGCACTGAGATGAATTAATTCAATTGATTCTCTATTTTTTTTTATAAATCTAAATGTCTCTTGCTTCTTAGTTTCCTTTTCTCTTTGCTTCCCACACTCTCTTATTTCTCTTTTCAGTTTCTTGTTCGTTGCTTTCGACATAGTCATTCATCAACCTTGAAAACGCACACTGGTTAATAGAGAAGACTATAACTTCCCAAGACTTGTGGAAGTTCCGAGCAAAGACCAAAAGACTTGGTGAAACACACGGTGGTTGAATGAAAGATATTTGCCATCAATTTGTATGAGAGAAAACAAAAAACGACTATTCTTACTAAAAGATTCAATGAAGCTTCAAAACGTGTGGTTTAGATTAGTAGACTTACTGTTAACGTTTCACAAGTTTTTGGTCATTGTTTGGAACACCCTAAGACTTTGGAAAGCTGAAGTCTTGGAAGTTTGGACTGTATAATAATTGCTTGATGCCAGTAAATTTTTCTTTGACATCACCTCCCCTGCACAATGAATTGGCAATTTTTTCCTCTCAAGTACTGTACAAGTCATTTCTAGTCACTACTGTTGCTATTGCTAGCTCTCTGTTTTGGCATTTACTCCTAGTCATGTTGTTGTTGCGTGGAAGAATCCCATTTAAAAAACAATTGTGTAAATAAATTTGTGTATATATATATATATATATATATTATCATTGTTTAATGTGACTATAGTCAAGCATCTGAAGTGGATTTTTTTTTCTTTAATTATTTATTTAAAGATGAAAACAATTACTTAGCCATTTATTCCTTATCGTTTATGGTACAAGTATTTTGTTTAAACGGAATTGGTTTTTTTTAGGAAATGCTTTAAAAATCTTTTTATTAAGAAAAAAACAAAAACATTAGTATGAAATTTTTTTAAAATAATTAATTAATAAATACCCTTTTTTTAAGAAATGCTTTTAAAAATTTTTTATTAAAAAAAAATGCACAATAGTAGTAAGAAAATTTTCTAAAATAATTAATTAATAAATAGACCGTTATTTGAGAATTTTGTTTCAAAAAATTCTTGGCCCCCCAAAAATTAAACATCAGCCCCGAAAATTGAAATTTTTCCTTAAAAACTCGAACATTGAAGTGGCCACTTAAATTATATTTGGTTATACACTATAACTTTGTATTTGGTTTGAGAAATTGGCTTGCTGCTTATTTAGACAACAAAATTAAATTTTGGGATTTCAATATTTGGGTATGTGTTGTCTAACTCCATCTAAAAGATTGTTTAGTTGTTTTTTTTTTAATTTTTAAATTTGGTGCTCAGCAAGATGACTTTCCAATTGAGCATCATTATCAACTATTAATTTTCTATGTTACAATAAATTCTTTAGTAAAAAATAAATTAAATATCAATTTAGTGAACATTAAATAAATTCTCAATCCTCATGATCTACGTGACTGTTTTTTTTTTCCTTTTAAAATGATGATATATATTTTTTAATAAACAATTTTACGCGTTAGAATTCACAAATAATGAAAAATTATGGACGAAAAATAGAACTTCACCATGATGAGTGTGATGTGCAGTTCATATATAAAACCAGAAAAAGTGGTTTGTGAGGAAACACTTGATCTGGGCTTGCATCTCGATCAAGTGTTTCCTCATAATCCAAAGTAAATTAAATTTTTTTAATTTACTTTGTATTCAAACTAAGAAGCAAGTAGTTAAGCCAAGCTCTTATATACAAATAATATATTTGTACTGAGATGAATTAATTCAATTGATTCTCTATTTTTTTTAAAATCTAAATGTCTCTTGCTTCTTTGTTTCCTTTTCTCTTTGCTTCCCAAACTCTCTTATTTCTCTTTGCAGTTTCTTGTTCGTTGCTTTCGACTTAGTCATTCATCAACCTTGAAAACGCACACTGGTTAATAGACAAGACTATAACTTCCCAAGTCTTGTGGAAGTTCCGAGCAAAGACCAAAAGACTTGGTGAAACACACGGTGGTTGAATGAAAGATATTTGCCATCAATTTGTATG
This sequence comes from Quercus aquifolioides, assembly GCA_019022515.1. Taxonomy (NCBI): domain Eukaryota; kingdom Viridiplantae; phylum Streptophyta; class Magnoliopsida; order Fagales; family Fagaceae; genus Quercus; species Quercus aquifolioides. Next base: position 55,216,138 of record CM032330.1, read on the forward strand.
AGAGAAAACAAAAAACGACTATTCTTACTAAAAGATTCAATGAACCTTGAAAACGTGTGGTTTAGATTAGTAGACTTACTGTTAACGTTTCACAGGTCTTTGGTCATTCTTTGGAAATCCCTAAAACTTTGGAAAGCCGAAGTCTTGGAAGTTTGGACTGTATAATAATTGCTTGATGCCAGTAAATTTTTCTTTGACATCACCTCCCCTGCACAATGAATTGGCAATTTCTTCCTCTCAAGTACTGTACAAGTCATTTCTAGTCACTACTGTTGCTATTGCTAGCTCTCTGTTTTGGCATTTACTCCTAGTCATGTTGTTGTTGCATGGAAGTATCCCATTTAAAAAACAATTGTGTAAATAAATTTGTGTATATATATATATATATATTATCATTATTTAATGTGACTATAGTCAAGCATCTGAAGTGGTTTTTTTTTTTTTTTTTTTTAATTATTTATTTAAAAATGAAAACAATCACTTAGCCATTTATTCCTTATCGTTTATGGTACAAGTATTTTGTTTAAACGGAATTGGTTTTTTTTAGGAAATCCTTTAAAAATCTTTTTATTAAGAAAAAAACAAAAACAGTAGTATGAAATTTTTTTAAAATAATTAATTAATAAATACCCTTTTTTTAAGAAATGCTTTTAAAAATTTTTTATTAAAAAAAAATGCACAATAGTTGTAAGAAAATTTTCTAAAATAATTAATTAGTAAATAGACCACTATTTTAGAATTTTGTTTCAAAAAATTCTTGGCCCCCCAAAAATTAAACATCAGCCCCGAAAATTGAAATTTTTCCTTAAAAACTCAAACATTGAAGTGGCCACTTAAATTATATTTGGTTATACACTATAACTATGTATTTGGTTTGAGAAATTGGCTTGCTGTCTATTTAGACAACAAAATTAAATTTTGGGATTTCAATATTTGGGTATGTGTTGTCTAACTCCATCTAAAAGATTGTTTAGTTGTTTTTTTTTTTTTTTTAAATTTGGTCCTCAACAAGATGACTTTGCAATTGAGCATCATTATCAACTATTAATTTTCTATGTTACAATAAATTCTTTAGTAAAAAATAAATTAAATATCAATTTAGTGAACATTAAATAAATTCTCAATCCTCATGATCTACATGACTGTTTTTTTTTTTTCCTTTTAAAATGATGACATATATTTTTTAATAAACAATTTTACGCGTTAGAATTCACAAATAATGAAAAATTATGGACGAAAAATAGAACTTCACCATGATGAGTGTGATGTGCAGTTCAAATATAAAACCAAAAAAAGTGGTTTGTGAGGAAACACTTGATCTAGGCTTGCTTCTCGATCAAGTGTTTCCTCATAATCCAAAGTAAATTAAATTTTTTAAATTTACTTTGGATTCAAACTAAGAAGCAAGTAGTTAAGCCTAGCTCTTATATATAAATAATATATTTGTGCTGAGATGAATTAATTCAATTGATTCTCTATTTTTTTTTTTTTGAATCTAAATGTCTCTTGCTTCTTAGTTTCGTTTTCTCTTTGCTTCCCAAACTCTCTTATTTCTCTTTTCAGTTTCTTCTTCGTTGCTTACGACTTAGTCATTCATCAACCTTGAAATCGCACACTGGATAATAGACAGGACTATAACTTCCCAAGTCATGTGGAAGTTCCGAGCAAAGACCAAAACAATTGGTGAAACACACGGTGGTTGAATGAAAGATATTTGCCATCAATTTGTATGAGAGAAAACAAAAAACGACTATTCTTACTAAAAGATTCAATGAACCTTGAAAACGTGTGGTTTAGATTAGTAGACTTACTGTTAACGTTTCACAGGTCTTTGGTCATTGTTTGGAACTCCCTAAAACTTTGGAAAGCTGAAGTCTTGGAAGTTTGGACTGTATAATAATTGCTTGATGCCAGTAAATTTTTCTTTGCCATCACCTCCCCTGCACAATGAATTGGCAATTTCTTCCTCTCAAGTACTGTACAAGTCATTTCTAGTCACTACTGTTGCTATTGCTAGCTCTCTGTTTTGGCATTTACTCCTAGTCATGTTGTTGTTGCCTGGAAGTATCCCATTTAAAAAAAAATTGTGTAAATAAATTTGTGTATATATATATATATATATATTATCATTGTTTAATGTGACTATAGTCAAGCATCTGAAGTGGTTTTTTTTTAATTATTTATTTAAAAATGAAAACAATTACTTAGCCATTTATTCCTTATCGTTTATGGTACAAGTATTTTGTTTAAACGGAATTGGTTTTTTTTAGGAAATGCTTTAAAAATCTTTTTATTAAGAAAAAAACATAAACAGTAGTATGAAATTTTTTTAAAATAATTAATTAATAAATACCCTTTTTTTAAGAAATGCTTTTAAATACTTTTTATTCAAAAAAAAAAAAAGCACAATAGTAGCAAGAAAATTTTCTAAAATAATTAATTAATAAATAGACTGCTATTTTAGAATTTTGTTTCAAAAAATTCTTGGCCCCCCAAAAATTAAACATCAGCCCCGAAAATTGAAATTTTTCCTTAAAAACTCAAACATTGAAGTGGCCACTTAAATTATATTTGGTTATACACTATAACTATGTATTTGGTTTGAGAAATTGGCTTGCTGCCTATTTAGACAACAAAATTAAATTTTGGGATTTCAATATTTGGGTATGTGTTGTCTAACTCCATCTAAGAGATTGTTTAGTTGTTTTTTTTAATTTTTAAATTTGGTCCTCAACAAGATGACTTTGCAATTGAGCATCATTATCAACTATTAATTTTCTATGTTACAATAAATTCTTTAGTAAAAAATAAATTAAATATCAATTTAGTGAACATTAAATAAATTCTCAATCCTCATTATCTACATGATTGTGTTTTTTTTTTTTCCTTTTAAAATGATGACATATATTTTTTAATAAACAATTTTACGCGTTAGAATTCACAAATAATGAAAAATTATGGACGAAAAATAGAACTTCACCATGATGAGTGTGATGTGCCGTTCAAATATAAAACCAAAAAAAGTGGGTTGTGAGGAAACACTTGATCTAGGCTTGCTTCTCGATCAAGTGTTTCCTCATAATCCAAAGTAAATTAAATTTTTTAAATTTACTTTGGATTCAAGCTAAGAAGCAAGTAGTTAAGCCTAGCTCTTATATATAAATAATAAATTTGTACTGAGATGAATTAATTCAATTTGTAGGGTCAGATTCTGCAGCCCAAGCCCAAGAAGGTGTAGATTTGGAGCCCACTGAACCCAAAGCAATAAATTTGTAGAGAGTGGGTGAAAGAGCTAGGCTAATAATGAAAATAACAGTATTAAACGGCAATGATGACAGGAAGATTTGAATTTATATGTGCTCGGACAGTGGTGAATGTCTCGTCCGAGGAGGTGATTTTCATTGAAGAACTTAGGTTACAAATGTTGGAGCTACAGTAAAATAATATACTCTTCTCTCTCTACTTTTCCGATCCCCCACTATCAGAGACCCCTCTCTCTTATATAGTACTGCCTTTCTACATCTCCACCGTCCACTTGTTCATCATCTGGGCGCCCACTTGAGTGCATGTCCCATCACACTCCCCCTTTAGCCCTGTCTGAGTGGCGGTAGCTGAGGATGCACTGTTCAGGGGTCTTCTCCACATAAATGCGGCCAGGAGGGTAGGTGCAGTGCATTAAATGCGGTGGTTGAAGTCTGTCTCCTTGATATTTCTCTGTTCCTGTTACCTCCTTGTGTGTCCGAGGCTCCCTCTCTCCCTTAACACTTGTCAAACAGATCGCCTGACACGTGTCGGACAAAAACCTCGTCGGGTCCGAGGGTATCGGTCTCCTCGGAAATATAAACATCTCCTCGGACAGTGCACATTCTCATCTCCAGACATTCTCCTTTCCCATGGGCCTCTGACTGAGCGTCTTGGTCTCCTCGGACGAACAGTGGTCCTCGGATAAGGCCTTGGGCCCAACGCGCCAGGTTGGGCTTTTCTCCCCCACAATAGCCCCTCAAAATTATAGTTTTTCCCTCGCATCCAAGGAGAAAAAGTAGGATTTTGACTTGCCACGGAGCAAAAGCTTGGAAACACGCACAACCGAGCTGGCACGTGTGTAAACGTGGGAACAGACGCCTCATTAATGCCGCTGCGGTTTCCTTATTCCCAAGGCGCTGCATTAACTGCACCAGGTGACGTTTCGTCCTTCGCATCCAACGGTGGCTGATTGATCCAATGGCTGTGGTTTTTCTTCAGGATTTGGGCGGGAGTGTCCCTGACCCTTCGCTTGACCCCGTATAAAGCTTCAGAGGAAATCATTTCTTCCTCACTTTGCAAATCTTCAGACGCTCCAGCAAGAACAGACGCGCCACTCCGTCCACATCTCTCCGTCCGAATCTCTCAGTCACCGGTGCCAATCTTACTCAGAATCCTCACGAGTCCTCCTACGAGCCCGCGATCGCTTCTCCGGTCTAGCCCTTGTAAGTCGTCGCCCACCGAATCTTTTAGTTTTCTCTTCGGCCAACCGTTTCGCTTAAGCACCATGGGAAAACTCGAGTACATGATGGATAGCCCTGAGCAAATAGAGGTGTTTAGGACCACGTATCGCATACCCCCTAACGTGGGTGTGAGGTATTGCCCCCCAGAAAAAATACTAACAGACCGGCAGACGGGAGAGGTGGTTATCCCCCTCATCGCCTTCAAAGAAGGGGGAATGACAATCCCCATGGGCCCCATCACCGCCAGTTACCTTCGCAACCATAGGCTTACTCCCTGGCAGTGCGCGCCCAATATGTTTAGGATCCTAGGAGCGATTGAGGACCTTGAGCGTCATATGGGGTTGGGACTCACCTGGCTTGACGTGGTACATATGTACGAATGCCATAGCCAGCAAGATGCTGGGTACTACTTGAAATCCCGGTCGGATGTTGTCAGGCTCATTTCCTGCCTTCCCAAATCCAACAAAGGGATGAAAGACGACTATGTGATCGTCTCGGGCGCCTGGCACAACGGCCCTGGTTGCCCAACCAAGCATGGGAAGCTAGGTGTGACATGTAGAATTAGGCGCATTGACCATAGGCTTAGGGCTCCCGTCTTTTAACTGTTTTTGATTTCTCTTCGGTCACTATTTCTGAGTTTCTAACCATTCTTTTCTTCTTTACTTGCAACAGATAAGAGACAAGTTTCTCCTCGGCTCAGCCTAACGAATGTTGCTGCCCTCAATTTCCTTTTAAGGTCGGAGATCTTCGTGAGCGAGGACGGGCAACTACGATCTGCTCCCCTTATTCTTGGATATAAAGCGAAGTCAAAGGGTTTTCAACCGGTCGGCAACGCAATCGTCCAAGGAGACCATCGCCTTGCGCGTATCGACGTTGGTCGGAAGGGCTTCTTGGCGCCAGACGATCTTGAACCTGTACCCCGTCCAATTCCTCGGGCTGCACCTCCCCTTATCCAACCACTCCAGCAAGTTCCCCTCGGACAAGAGATTGAAGGTGAGGGGGCTGGCTCTTCCACTTCCTCGCTTGAAGAACAAATAGACGAATTTCAGTTTGAGGGAGAAGCTTCAAGGGTAAACCAGGTGGTAGAGATCTCAGACGCCGAGGAAGAAGCCTACGAGCAGTCAAGCGCCCAACTTAATTTGTTAGCCACTCATTTAGAAGACTCCTCAGACGGCGATATGGATCTGAGGAATTTGATGAAGGGTAGAGGCAAAAAGTCCGACCCGAAAGATGCTGGGACATCTAAAACAGTGGTGACACTTCCTCTGGTGCCTACCCAGGTCCCTGACCCAAACTTGAAAACCATGCCAAACCTGCAGAAGAAGAGACCCCACACTAAGGTTGGGGAAAAGCAGGTGCCACCAACCAAGGGGGCCAAGCAGCAAAAGGTGGCACAGGATAACCGAACTCGCAGGGCTCCGTCTACTGAAAGCCGAGACGAGGGCACAGTGGCAGACGTGCACCGAGGAGGAGGGGGACCGCGGGTTTGGTCTCCAAAATTGGAGTTGGAGGGCGCTCCAATCCTCTGGGAGACCTCCCTCAGGAATTATGATGGAGGGAGGGCCGGCTACGTTGCTGAGGCCCTGCAGCAACCACTTCTCCTCCCTCATGACATGGAGTCCTTCAGGCGTTTCAATCAGCCGGAGCTCTTTCGATCCCTCAAGAGGGATTTAGCCATCGTAAGTAACCTCAATCCGATTAGTTGAATCACTGATTTTTGCTTTTCCTATTCTTCTGCGTCTGACATTTAGAGTTTCCATCATGCAGGTTACTCAGCAGATTTACGTAGCCGAGGAGTGGGACAAGAAGAATCGCCTTGAAACCCAGGCGGCGTTCTGCTCCTGAGACGAGGCGGAGAAATCTTTGGGCCAACTGAAAGACGATTATACCCGTCTGGCCGGGGAACTCGCGGAAATGACCAGCCAGAAGAAAAGCCTTGACGCTGGGATAAGGAACGCTGAAAAGCAGGCTGAGGATCAGCGTAAGTTGCTGAAGGCGGCAGAGGCCAATCTGAAGACCGAGAGGGAGCTGGTAAACGGGCTAAGGGATGAACTCCGAAAAGCCAAAGATAGTGTCCGATATGCCGAGGAGAAAGCCCAGTTGGCCCAGGAGGCGGTTGAGGCTGAAAAGAAGGCAGCTCACCAGCTGGGGGTAGAGACGGCCACGTCCCAGCTTCTAGAGCAGTTCGCCTCGGTCAGCCGAGATTACTGCGACATAAGTTGGGGCAAAGCCCTGGATGCAGCTGGAGTCCCTGCCGACTCGGAGCTGAGGCTGCCTGGGAGCGTATACTATGATCCTGATATCCGAGAGCTCCCAGGAACTGATCCCCCTCCTGCTCCACAGCTTCCAGAGGCTTCGGAGCCAATCTTGGTCAGCCATGCTCCTCCACTCACTCTTGGTGCAAGCAAGGAAGCTGGTCAGCCAAGCGGCAAGGATAAGCCAGCTGAACCAGCCAAAGAAAAAGGCCAAGGGTCAGGCGAAGAGAAAATTCCTTCTGAGCCCAAGGACCGAGCCCCTGAAGCAACTGCTCGGATAGGCCAGGCTGCTGAACCCGTGCTCCCTTCCGCAAAAGAATAGACGCATAGGGCTTTCACTTTTTGCACCTGTGCTTTCTTTTGCTTTATCCGAAGAATTGTAAATTATACTTTTATTTATGGAATAGATTTTCATTTGTCTATGATGTTTTAAATACCTGCCTTACTAATTACTAGTGTCACATACAACTGTACATTGCACTTATAACCAAATAATGCAAATAAATCTGCTTGATACATCATACTGATGGTGTAAGTAACCAAAATTAATATTGAAAAGGATAGGCCAACCAAGAGTTATTGACGAGTTGCATGTCTTTCCAAGTTAAACATAAGTTATTATTCCTCGGCTTCAAACTAAACACAACTAGGGGAGACATGTATAGATTAGAATCAATTTAAACGAGATTAGGAGTTTTAGCACTAAGCCCCAGTGACACTGGCCGCGTGGGGGTATTGACTAACCTGTCGTTTGGTTCAAGGATTATAGGATTCGAATGCACTCGAGTGTTAACTAACCCTAGTCATCTGGTCCGAGGACTGCAGGCATGACTGGATTTAAGTTTAAACACAAATCGCACCGGAGTGTTAACTAACCCTAGTCATCTGGTCCGAGGACTTCAGGCATGACTGGATTTAAGTTTAAACACTATAGAACCGTAACTGAGTGCTAACTAACCCAAATCATCTGGTCCGAGGACTACAGGCATGATTGGATTTAAGTTTAAACACTATAGAACTGTAACTGAGTGTTAACTAACCCTAATCATCTGGTCCGAGGACTACAGGCATGATTGGATTTAAGTTTAAACACTATAGAACTGTAACTGAGTGTTAACTAACCCAAATCATCTGGTCCGAGGACTACAGGCATGATTGGATTTAAGTTTAAACACTTGAGCTAACGGTGTTAACTAACCCTAATCATCTGGTCCGAGGACTACAGGCATGATTGGATTTAAGTTTAAACACTTAAGCTGGTGGCGAATGAGTGTTAACTAACCCTAATCATCTGGTCCGAGGACTACAGGCATGATTGGATTTAAGTTTAAACACTTGAGAGAAAACTTTACGCAGCGAATTGGTATATCAATTGAAGAGAAGACTTGATTAATAGAAGTACCTCTTGAGGTTATTTACATTCCAAGGGCGAGGGATTACATGACTATCCAGGTCTTCTAAGAAATATGCTCCAATACCAGCGCCTGAAGTGATACGATATGGTCCTTCCCAGTTGGGTCCTAATTTTCCCCAAGCTGGGTTCTTCGCAGTGCCCACAACTTTCCTCAGCACCAGATCACCAGGCTCTAAAGGTCTCAGCTTCACGTTAGCGTCGTAGCCTTGTCTGAGCTTCTGTTGGTAGTGTGCCAGCCGAACCATTGCATTTTCTCTTCTTTCCTCAATAAGGTCCAAACCCTTCTCTAGTTGCTCGTTGTTGCCGGACGGACTAAATGAGCTGGTTCTAAGTGTTGGGAACCCTGTTTCCAGAGGAATGACAGCTTCAGCCCCATAGGTCATCGAAAAGGGGGTCTCTCCAGTAGACCTGCAGGGCTTAGTTCTGTAAGCCCAAAGCACATGTGGCAACTCTTCTACCCATTTGCCCTTTGCATCATCTAGCCTCTTCTTTAAGCCGTTCAGTATGACCTTGTTGGAAGCTTCTGCTTGGCCATTACCCTGGGGATAGGCTGGAGTGGAGTATCTGTTCGTAATTCCCAGCTCACTGCAGTAATTCCTGAATGCCTTGCTGTCGAACTGTAAACCGTTGTCCGAGATGAGGGTGTGAGGAACTCCAAACCGTGTGACAATATTCTTCCACACGAACTTTTGCACATCAACGTCTCTGATATTGGCTAGTGGCTCAGCTTCAACCCACTTGGTGAAATAGTTTGTTCCGACCAGGAGGTACCTCTTGTTTCCTGCAGCTTTGGGGAAGGGTCCCACAATATCCAAGCCCCATTGGGCAAAGGGCCACGGGCTAGATAGTGGATTAAGATTTCCCCCTGGCTGGTGAATGTTTGGAGCGAAGCGCTGACATTGATCGCACCTTTTGACGTATTCGTGTGCCTCCTTCTGCATGTTAGGCCACCAATAGCCTTGGGTGAGGGCTCGGTGAGCCAAGGATCTACCTCCAGTGTGGCTCCCACAGATTCCTTCGTGCAGCTCTTCTAACAGTACCTCAGTCGCCTCGGGATGCACGCATAGCAAATATGGTCCCGAATAGGAGCGTTTGTATAGTTTCTGGTCTTCGGACAACCAGAACTTAGTCGCCTTCCTCCGAACTTTATCGGCTTCCACCTTCTCTTCAGGCAATATATCTTCTTTGATAAATTTGATTAAAGGGTCCATCCAGCACGGCCCAGCCCTGATCTGGTGAACCTGGACTCCCCCTGACTTCGTCTCTGTAGGCCTGTGCAGGTCCTCGACGAGGATGACCCTCGGCAGGTCTTGTGCCGAAGAGGTGGCTAGCGTGGCCAAGGAGTCAGCATGTGAGTTGCCACTCCTGGGGATGTGCAGCAAACTGAAAGATTCGAACTCTGATTGCAGATGTTTAACACGACCCAAGTATCCCTGCATTCTTTCGTCCTTTGCCTCGAACTCGCCTTGTACTTGACCTACTACCAGTCTTGAGTCCGAGAACAACTCCACGGACTTCCCACCCATTCTACGGACCATAGTCATCCCCATAAGTAGGGCCTCATACTCTGCTTCATTATTCGTTGCCGAGAAGTCCAACCTTAGCGATTTCTCGATAATGATTTTCTCGGGGGATATCAATACTAACCCAACTCCAGAACCTCTTTGGTTTGCCGCGCCATCGACATACACTTCCCAATGGGAGGGATTCTGTTGAGAGACCATGCCAACTGATTTTTCATCCATGCCCGACGTGGGCTTCACCTCTTCTAGCTGGGGCTCCGTGAACTCAGCCACCAAATCTACGAGGACCTGTCCCTTGACCGATGTGCGGGGCATATATCTTATATCGAAAGCCCCTAAGATTGTACCCCACTTGGCAATCCGACCAGTGTAATCGGCACTTCGGAGTATAGCTTTGAGTGGGAGTTGTGTGAGAACGATCACCGTGTGGGCTTGGAAGTAGTGAGGTAGCTTCCGTGTGCCAAGCACTACTGCTAAGATAGCCTTCTCCAGTGGCAAGTAACGAATCTCAGCCTCATGCAGCGACTTGCTTACGTAATAGACGGGTCTTTGTACACCAGAGTCTGACCGTATCAACACCAGGCTCACCGCATAGGGAGCTACAGCGATGTAGGCGAACAGTACCTCGTCTGGCTCAGGACTGGACATGATTGGTGGCCGAGAAAGATAATCCTTGAGTTGCTGGAACGCCAAAGCACATTCCTCAGTCCATTCGAATCCCTTCCACTTGTTGAGCAGAGAGAAAAAGGGCCGACACCTGTCTGCTGATCTAGAGATGAACCGATTGAAGGCAGCAGTCATTCCGGTCAGTTTTTGAACTTCCTTGGGATTCCGAGGAGCTCGGAGGTTGTTGATGGCCTTTATCTGGTCGGGGTTGACCTCAATTCCTCTGTGGGTGACCATGTATCCCAAGAACTTGCCGGACCCTACCCCAAATAAATTAAATATCAATTTAGTGAACATTAAATAAATTCTCAATCCTCATTATCTACATGACTGTTTTTTTTTTTTTTTTTTTTCCTTTTAAAATGATGACATATATTTTTGAATAAACAATTTTACGCGTTAGAATTCACAAATAATGAAAAATTATGGACGAAAAATAGAACTTCACCATGATGAGTGTGATGTGCAGTTCAAATATAAAACCAGAAAAAGTGGTTTGTGAGGAAACACTTGATCTAGGCTTGCTTCTCGATCAAGTGTTTCCTCATAATCCAAAGTAAATTAAATTTTTTAAATTTACTTTGGATTCAAGCTAAGAAGCAAGTAGTTAAGCCTAGCTCTTATATATAAATAATATATTTGTACTGAGATGAATTAATTCAATCGATTCTCTATTTTTTTTTAAATCTAAATGTCTCTTGCTTCTTAGTTTCCTTTTCCCTTTGCTTCCCAAACTCTCTTATTTCTCTTTTCAGTTTCTTGTTCGTTGCCTTCGACTTAGTCATTCATCAACCTTGAAAATGCACACTGGTTAATAGACAAGTCTATAACTTCCCAAGTCTTGTGGAAGTTCCGAGCAAAGACCAAATGACTTGATGAAGCACACGGTGGTTGAATGAAAGATATTTGCCATCAATTTGTATGAGAGAAAACAAAAAACGACTATTCTTACTAAAAGATTCAATGAACCTTGAAAACGTGTGGTTTAGATTAGTAGACTTACTGTTAACGTTTCACAAGTCTTTGGTCATTGTTTGGAACTCCCTAAGACTTTGGAAAGCTGAAGTCTTGGAAGTTTGGACTGTATAATAATTGCTTGATGCCAGTAAATTTTTCTTTGCCATCACCTCCCCTGCACAATGAATTGGCAATTTTTTCCTCTCGAGTACTGTACAAGTCATTTGTAGTCACCACTGTTGCTATTGCTAGCTCTCTGTTTTGGCATTTACTCCTAGTCATGTTGTTGTTGCGTGGAAGTATCCCATTTAAAAAACAATTGCGTAAATAAATTTATGTATATATATATATATTATCACTGTTTAATGTGACTATAGTCAAGCATCTGAAGTGGTTTTTTTTTTTAATTATTTATTTAAAGATGAAAACAATTACTTAGCCATTTATTCCTTATCGTTTATGGTACAAGTATTTTGTTTAAACGGAATTGGTTTTTTTTAGGAAATGCTTTAAAAATATTTTTATTAAGAAAAAAACAAAACCAGTAGTATGAAATTTTTTAAAAATAATTAATTAATAAATACCCTTTTTTTAAGAAATGCTTTTAAAAACTTTTTCTTAAAAAAAAAAAGCACAGTAGTAGTAAGAAAATTTTCTAAAATAATTAATTAATAAATAGACCGTTATTTGAGAATTTTGTTTCAAAAAATTCTTGGCGCCCCAAGAATTAAACATCAACACCGAAAATTGAAATTTTTCCTTAAAAACTCAAACATTGAAGTGGCCACTTAAATTATATTTGGTTATACACTATAACTATGTATTTGGTTTGAGAAATTGGCATGCTGCTTATTTCGACAACAAAATTAAATTTTGGGATTTCAATATTTGGGTATGTGTTGTCTAACTCCATCTAAAAGATTGTTTAGTTGTTTTTTTTTTAATTTTTAAATTTGGTCCTCAACAAGATGACTTTGCAATTGAGCATCATTATCAACTATTAATTTTCTATGTTACAATAAATTCTTTAGTAAAAAATAAATTAAATATCAATTTAGTGAACATTAAATAAATTCTAAATCCTCATGATCTACATGACTGTTTTTTTTTTTGTTTTTTTTTTTTTTTTTGTTTATAATGATGATATATATTTTTAATAAACAATTTTATGCGTTAGAATTCACAAATAATGAAAAATTATGGATGAAAAATAGAACTTCACCATGATGAGTGTGATGTGCAGTTCATATATAAAACCAGGAAAAGTGGTTTATGAGGAAACACATGATCGAGAAGTGCTTGCTTCTCGATCATGTGTATCCTCATAATCCAAAGTAAATTAAAAATTTTATTAATTTACTTTGGATTCAAACTAAGAAGCAAGCAGTTAAGCCTAGCTCTTATATATAAATAATATATTTGTACTGAGATGAATTTATTCAATTGATTCTCTATTTTTTTTAATCTAAATGTCTCTTGCTTCTTAGTTTCCTTTTCTCTTCGCTTCCCAAACTCTTTTATTTCTCTTTTCAGTTTCTTGTTCGTTGCTTTCGACTCAATCATTCATCAACCTTGAAAACGCACACTGGTTAAAGACAAAGACTATAGCTTCCCAAATCTTGTGGAAGTTCCGAGCAAAGACCAAAAGACTTAATGAAACACACAGCGGTTGAATGAAAGATATTTGCCATCAATTTGTATGGGAGAAAACAAAATACGACTATTCTTACTAAAAGATTCAATGAACCCTGAAAACATGTGGTTTAGATTAGTAGACTTACTGTTAACGTTTCACAAGTCTTTGGTCATTGTTTGGAACTCCCAAAGACTTTGAAAAGCTGAAGTCTTGGAAGTTTGGACTGTATAATAATTGCTTGATGCCAGTAAATTTTTCTTTGCCATCACCTCCCCTGCACAATGAATTGGCAATTTTTTCCTCTCAAGTACTGTACAAGTCATTTCTATTCACTATTGTTGCTCTTGCTAGCTCTCTGTTTTGGCATTTACTCTTAGTCATGTTGTTGTTGCGTGGAAGTATCCCATTTAAAAAACAATTGTGTAAATAAATTTGTGTATATATATATATATATATATTATCATTGTTTAATGTGACTATAGTCAAGCATCTGAAGTGGTTTTTTTTTTTTTTTTTTAATTATTTATTTAAAGATGAAAACAATTACTTAGCCATTTATTCCTTCTCGTTTATGGTACAAGTATTTTGTTTAAACGGAATTGGTTTTTTTTAGGAAATGCTTTAAAAATCTTTTTATTAAGAAAAAAACAAAAACAGTAGTATGAAAATTTTTTAAAATAATTAATTTATAAATACCCTTTTTTTAAGAAATTCTTTTAAAAACTTTTTATTAAAAAAAAAAAGCACAGTAGTAGTAAGAAAATTTTCTAAAATAATTAATTAATAAATAGACCGTTATTTGAGAATTTTGTTTCAAAAAATTCTTGCCCCCCCAAAAATTAAACATCAGGCCCGAAAATTGAAATTTTTCCTTAAAAACTCTAACATTGAAGTGGCCACTTAAATTATATTTGGTTATACACTATAACTATGTATTTGGTTTTAGAAATTGGCTTGCTGCTTATTTAGACAACAAAATTAAATTTTGGGATTTCAATATTTGGGTATGTGTTGTCTAACTCCATCTAAAAGATTGTTTAGTTGTTTTTTTTTTAATTTTTAAATTTGGCCCTCAACATGATGACTTTGCAATTGAGCATCATTATCAACTATTAATTTTCTATGTTACAATAAATTCTTTAGTAAAAAATAAATTAAATATCAATTTAGTGAACATTAAATAAATTCTCAATCCTCATGATCTACATGACTGTTTTTTTTCCCCCCTTTTAAAATGATGATATATATTTTTTAATAAACAATTTTACGCGTTAGAATTCACAAATAATGAGAAATTATGGACGAAAAATAGAACTTCACCATGATGAGTGTGATGTGCAGTTCATATATAAAACCAGAAAAAGTGGTTTGTGAGGAAACACTTGATCTAGGCTTGCTTCTCGATCAAGTGTTTCCTCATAATCCAAAGTAAATTATATTTTTTTAATTTACTTTGGATTCAAACTAAGAAGCAAGTAGTTAAGCCTAGCTCTTATATATGAATAATATATTTGTACTGAGATGAATTAATTCAATTGATTCCCTATTTTTTTTAAAATCTAAATGTCTCTTGCTTCTTAGTTTCCTTTTCTCTTTGCTTCCCAAACTCTCTTATTTCTCTTTGCAGTTTCTTGTTCGTTGCTTTCGACTTAGTCATTCATCAACCTTGAAAACGCACACTGGTTAATAGACAAGACTATAACTTCCCAAGTCTTGTGGAAGTTCCGAGCAAAGACCAAAAGACTTGGTGAAACACACGGTGGTTGAATGAAAGATATTTGCCATCAATTTGTATGAGATAAAACAAAAAACGACTATTCTTACTAAAAGATTCAATGAACCTTGAAAACGTGTGGTTTAGAATAGTAGACTTACTGTTAACGTTTCACAAGTCTTTGGTCATTGTTTGGAACTCCCTAAGACTTTGGAATGCTGAAGTCTTGGAAGTTTGGACTGTATAATAATTGCTTGATGCCAATAAATTTTTCTTTGCCATCACCTCCCCTGCACAATGAATTGGCAATTTCTTCCTCTCAAGTACTGTACAAGTCATTTCTAGTCACTACTGTTGCTATTGCTAGCTCTCTGTTTTGACATTTACTCCTAGTCATGTTGTTGTTGCGTGGAAGTATCCCATTTAAAAAACAATTGTGTAAATAAATTTGTGTATATATATATATATATATATATTATCATTGTTTAATGTGACTATAGTCAAGCATCTGAAGTGGTTTTTTTTTTTTTTTTTTTAATTATTTATTTAAAAATGAAAACAATTACTTAGCCATTTATTCCTTATCGTTTATGGTACAAGTATTTTGTTTAAACGGAATTGGTTTTTTTTAGGAAATGTTTTAAAAATCTTTTTATTAAGAAAAAAACAAAAACAGTAGTATGAAATTTTTTTAAAATAATTGATTAATAAATACCCTTTTTTTAGGAAATGCTTTTAAAAACTTTTTATTAAAAAAAAAAAGCACAATAGTGGTAAGAAAATTTTCTAAAATAATTAATTAATAAATAGACTGTTATCTGAGAATTTTGTTTCAAAAAATTCTTGGCCCCCCAAAAATTAAACATGAACACCGAAAATTGAAAATTTTCCTTCAAAACTCAAACATGGCCACTTAAATTATATTTGGTTATACACTATAACTATGTATTTGGTTTGAGAAATTGGTTGCTGCTTATTTAGACTAGAAAATTAAAATTTGGGATTTCAATATTTGGGTATGTGTTGTCTAACTCCATCTAAAAGATTGTTTTGCTGTTTTTTTTAATTTTTTTTTTAATTTTTAAATTTGGTCCTCAACAAGATGACTTTGCAATTGAGCATCATTATCAACTATTAATTTTCTATGTTACAATAAATTCTATAGTAAAAAATAAATTAAATATCAATTTAGTGAACATTAAATAAATTCTCAATCCTCATGATCTACATGACTGTTTTTTTTTTTTCCTTTTAAAATGATGATATATATTTTTTAATAAAAAATTTTACGCGTTAGAATTCATAAATAATGAAAAATTATGGACGAAAAATAGAACTTCACCATGATGAGTGTGATGTGCAGTTCATATATAAAACCAGAAAAAGTGGTTTGTGAGGAAACACTTGATCTAGGCTTGCTTCTCGATCAAGTGTTTCCTCATAATCCAAAGTAAATTAAATTTTTTTAATTTACTTTGGATTCAAACAAAGAAGCAAGTAGTTAAGCCTACCTCTTATATATAAATAATATATTTGTACTGAGATGAATTAATTCAATTGATTCTCTATTTTTTTAAAATCTAAATGTCTCTTGCTTCTTAGTTTCCTTTTCTCTTTGCTTCCCAAACTCTCTTATTTCTCTTTTCAGTTTCTTGTTCGTTGCTTTCGACTTAGTCATTCATCAACCTTGAAAACGCACACTGGTTAATAGACAAGACTATAACTTTCCAAGTCTTGTGGAAGTTCCGAGTAAAGACCAAAAGACTTGGTGAAACACACGGTGGTTGAATGAAAGATATTTGCCATCAATTTGTATGAGAGAAAACAAAAAACGACTATTCTTACTAAAAGATTCAATGAACCTTGAAAACGTGTGGTTTAGATAAGTAGACTTACTGTTAACGTTTCACAAGTCTTTGGTCATTGTTTGGAACTCCCTAAGACTTTGGAAAGCTGAAGTCTTGGAAGTTTGGACTGTATAATAATTGCTTGATGCCAGTAAATTTTTCTTTGCCATCACCTCCCCTGCACAATGAATTGGCAATTTCTTCCTCTCAAGTACTGTACAAGTCATTTCTAGTCACTACTGTTGCTATTGCTAGCTCTTTGTTTTGGCATTTACTCCTAGTCATGTTGTTGTTGCGTGGAAGTATCCCATTTAAAAAACAATTGTGTAAATAAATTTGTGTATATATATATATATATATATGATCATTGTTTAATGTGACTATAGTCAAGCATCTGAAGTGGTTTTTTTTTTTTTTTTTTTAAATTATTTATTTAAAAATGAAAACAATTACTTAGCCATTTATTCCTTATCGTTTATGGTACAAGTATTTTGTTTAAACGGAATTGGTTTTTTTTAGGAAATGCTTAATTTAAAAATCTTTTTATTAAGAGAAAAACAAAAACAGTAGTGTGAAATTTTTTTAAAATAATTGATTAATAAATACCCTTTTTTTAGGAAATGCTTTTAAAAACTTTTTATTAAAAAAAAAAAAAGCACAATAGTAGTAAGAAAATTTTCTAAAATAATTAATTAATAAATAGACTGTTATCTGAGAATTTTGTTTCAAAAAATTCTTGGCCCTCCAAAAATTAAACATCAACCCCGAAAATTGAAAATTTTCCTTAAAAACTCAAACATTGAAGTGGCCACTTAAATTATATTTGGTTATACACTATAACTATGTATTTGGTTTGAGAAATTGGCTTGCTGCTTATTTAGACTAGAAAATTAAAATTTGGGATTTCAATATTTGGGTATGTGTTGTCTAACTCCATCTAAAAGATTGTTTTGTTGTTTTTTTTAATTTTTTTTTTTAATTTTTAAATTTGGTCCTCAACAAGATGACTTTGCAATTGAGCATCATTATCAACTATTAATTTTCTATGTTACAATAAATTCTTTAGTAAAAAATAAATTAAATATCAATTTAGTGAACATTAAATAAATTCTCAATCCTCATGATCTACATGACTGTTTTTTTTTTTCCTTTTAAAATGATGATATATATTTTTTAATAAACAATTTTACGCGTTAGAATTCATAAATAATGAAAAATTATGGACGAAAAATAGAACTTCACCATGATGAGTGTGATGTGCGGTTCATATATAAAACCAGAAAAAGTGGTTTGTGAGGAAACACTTGATCTAGGCTTGCTTCTCGATCAAGTGTTTCCTCATAAGCCAAAGTAAATTAAATTTTTTTAATTTACTTTGGATTCAAACTAAGAAGCAAGTAGTTAAGCCCAGCTCTTATATATAAATAATATATTTGTACTGAGATGAATTAGTTCAATTGATTCTCTATTTTTTTTTTTTAATCTAAATGTCTCATGCTTCTTAGTTTCCTTTTCTCTTCGCTTCCCAAACTCTCTTATTTCTCTTTTTAATTTCTTGTTCATTGCTTTTGACTTAGTCATTCATCAACCTTGAAAACACACATTGGTTAATAGACATTACTATAACTTCCCAAGTCTTGTGGAAGTTCCGAGCAAAGACCAAAAGACTTGGTGAAACACACAGCGGTTGAATGAAAGATATCTGCCATCAATTTGTATGAGAGAAAACAAAATACGACTATTCTCACTAAAAGATTCAATGAACCTTGAAAATGTGTGGTTTAGATTAGTAGACTTACTGTTAACGTTTCACAAGTCTTTGGTCATTTTTTGGAACTCCCAAAGACTTTGGAAAGCTGAAGTCTTGGAAGTTTGGCCTGTATAATAATTGCTTGATGCCAGTATATTGTTCTCTGCCATCACCTCCCTTGCACAATGAATTGGCCATTTTTTCCTCTCATGTATTGTACTAGTCATTTCTAGTCACTACTATTGCTATTGCTAGCTCTCTGTTTCGGCATTTACTCCTAGTCATATTGTTGTTGCGTGGAAGTATCCCTTTTAAAAAACAATTGTGTAAATAACTGTGTGTGTATATATATATATATATATATATTATCATTGTTTTTTCATAATAAAAAATGTTTAATGTGACTATAGTCAAGCATCCGAAGTGGTTTTTTACTTATTTATTTTAAAGATGAAAACAATTACTTAGCCATTTATTCCTTATCGTTTATGGTACAAGTATTTTGTTTAAGCGGAATTGGTTTTTTTTAGGAAATGCTTTAAAAATCTTTTTATTAAGAAAAAAGCATAATAGTAGTATGAATTTTTTTTAAAAAATAATTAATTAATAAATACCCTTTTTTTGGGAAATGCTTTCAAAAACTTTTTATTAAAAAAAAAAAGCACAATAGTAGTAAGAAAATTTTCTAAAATAATTAATTAATAAATAGACCGTTATTTGAGAATTTTGTTTCAAAAAATTCTTGGCCCCCCAAAAATTAAAAATCAGCCGCGAAAATTGAAATTTGTCCTTAAAAACTCAAACATTGAAGTGGCCTCTTAAATTATATTTGGTTATACACTATAACTATGTATTTGGTTTGAGAAATTGGCTTTTTGCTTATTTAGACTACAAAATTAAAGTTTGGGATTTCAATATCTGGGTATGTGTTGTCTAACTCCATCTAAAAGATTGTTTAGTTGTTGTTGTTGTTGTTGTTGTTTTTTTTTTTTTTTTTAATTTTTTTTTTTTTGGTCGTCAACAAGATGACTTTGCAATTGAGCATCATTATCAACTATTAATTTTCTGAGTTACAATAAATTCTTTAGTAAAAAATAAATTAAATATCAATTTAGTGAACATTAAATAAATTCTCGATCCTCATGATCTACATGAACTGTTTTTTTTTTTTTTTTTTTCCTTTTAAAATGATGATATATTTTTTTTAATAAACAATTTAATGCATTAGAATTCACAAATATTGAAAAATTATGGATGAAAAATAGAACTTTACCATTTACCATGATGAGTGTGATGTGCAGTTCATATATAAAACCAGAAAAAGGGGTTTATGAGGAAACACTTGATCTAGGCTTGCTTCTCGATCAAGTGTTTCCTTATAATCCAAAGTAAAATTTTTTTTTTTTTTTAATTTACTTTGGATTCAAACTAAGAAGCAAGTAGTTAAGCCCAGCTCTTATATATAAATAATATATTTGTACTGAGATGAATTTATTCAATTGATTCTCTATTTTTTTTTTTTAATCTAAATGTCTCATGCTTCTTAGTTTCCTTTTCTCTTCGCTTCCCAAACTCTCTTATTTCTCTTTTTAATTTCTTGTTCATTGCTTTTGACTTAGTCATTCATCAACCTTGAAAACACACATTGGTTAATAGACATTACTATAACTTCCCAAGTCTTGTGGAAGTTCCGAGCAAAGACCAAAAGACTTGGTGAAACACACGGTGGTTGAATGAAAGATATCTGCCATCAATTTGTATGAGAGAAAACAAATTATGAATATTCTTACTAAAAGATTCAATGAACCTTGAAAACGTGTGGTTTAGATTAGTAGACTTGCTGTTAACGTTTCACAAGTCTTTGGTCATTGTTTGGAACTCCCAAAGACTTTGGAAAGCTGAAGTCTTGGAAGTTTGGACTGTATAATAATTGCTTGATGCTAGTAAATTGTTCTCTATCATCACCTCCCTTTCACAATGAATTGACCATTTTTTCCTCTCATGTATTGTACAAGTTATTTCTTGTCACTACTGTTGCTATTGCTAGCTCTCTATTTTGGCATTTACTCCTAGTCATGTTGTTGTTGTGTAGATGTATCCCATTAAAAAAAATTGTGTAAATAATTGTGTGTGTATATATATATATATTATCATTGTTTTTTCATAATAAAAAAAGTTTAATGGGACTATAGTCAAGCATCCGAAGTGGTTTTTTTTATTTATTTGAAAGATGAAAACAATTACTTAGCCATTTATTCCTTGTCGTTTATAGGACATGTATTTTGTTTAAACAGAATTGGTTTTTTTTAGGAAATGCTTTTAAAATCTTTTTATTAAAAAAAAATAGTATTAAATTTTTTTAAATAATTAATTAATAAATACCCCTTTTTTAGGAAATGCTTTTAAAAACTTTTTATTAAAAAAAAAAGCATAATAGTAGTAAATTTTTTTCTAAAATAATTAATTAATAAATCGACCGTTATTAAAATATAGGTTTTGTTATAAAGTTGAAAATGATATTCTAATAGAATTGTAGGCTTGATTACCTTCCCATGTAGATCTATCCTTATAGAAAAGTAGAGGTTTACCAATTATTTTACACTAAAAACTTACTTTTTCTATTTTACACTATCACTTTTCCAAAGTACCCACATCGACTCCTCTATTCTACAATTTCCTCTATTTATATAATAACATTTTTTTAGTTTTTAATTATTATTTTTCTTTTGTGCTTGTCCCTTTTTCCGAAGTACCTACTTTTTCTTTTGTACTTATCCCTTTTTCTTTGTTTTTATCTCATTTCTCACTCATACTTGAGAGTTCAAAAAAGGTATGAAACACCTTTGAACGTTTAGACCCCAAATACAAAATTACCAATTCAAGCTTTATATCAAACAGTTAATGTGCGGAATATGATAACAAGCTTATAACAGAATTGATAATGATCTAAGCCAAATATAAACACATCCACAGCAGTAAATATAAGGCAAAGATAAAGGAAGGAAGATGCAAACACTCGGACAACACACGATGTGTTATCGAAGAGGAAACCGAAGCCCTCGGCGTAAAACCTCTCCGCCGCCCTCCAAGCGGTCAAATAATCCACTAGAAAATGTAGTTGGGATACATGAACAGCAATAGACCCTCCAAGCCTAATCTACCCAGGTACCTAAGCCCTCCAAGCTTCTTGCTCCAACGAGGTTGCGCCAAACCTTTTTCTTTTCTAGCTTACCGGATTCCGCTACTAGACCATAGCATCAACCAATGTAGATTGGTTCCTTCTTAACTGCTTCCCAACAGTACCAAATAGACCTTCTCACAGACGTGGGTGTGGTGAGATAAGGATTTGGCTAAAGACCTCTCAAGGGTATGACAATGGAGAGGAAGAGAGTAGAGGAATTTGTAGAGTCTCTAAGGTTAAGATTGTGGATGAATCAATCTTGTATTTCTCTAGGGTTTCTCTCACAAAATTCTCTCTGGAAGCTCTCTCAATATGGTGGGTTTAAGGGTATATATATAGTAGGGTGAGAAGGGAATGCAAAACGTCAGTTTTTGCCAAACAGGGCATTTTGGCGACTTGGCCTCGCGACTGGGTCAAGTCGCGAGTTCAAGCCGCGACCCAACGGCCTGGCCAGCCTGGGACTTTTGTCCTGTAGCGTGACAGCTGGCGCGACCCTTCAGCTTCCCGGTGTGCATCTCACGTGCCTGCGTTTGGCGGCTTTCCAGTCGCGATCCACCCGCGAGCCCTAGCCGCTAAGCTCTGTTTTTCTTGCACACTCTTGAGCTTTTCTTCACATCTTCTCACACACTACCCTTACAATTTTTCCACCTAAATACAGGGTTACTAAGTGCTAAATTACAAGCAAATTGGCACGGAATAAAGCCAACAAGATGGTTGATTAAATTCAACCTTACAATACTAATCTTTGTCCTTCTGGCTTGTTCTACTTCTTTCTTCTACCTTTCAAGGTAAACTCCTCCTTCTTCCTTTCCTCATGGTCAAATCACCTCCCTCCACAAGCATCTTCTTCTTTCTTTTCCTCTCATGGTCAAATAATTTATCCACCACAAGCACCAATCTCCACCACAAGAACCACAAGAATAAAAACCCTCCAACACCACAAGAATCAAAACCCACAAGCACGGACTCCATTGACCCACAAGCACCGATCTCCGCCGCTAGCACTAATTTGTTTCTCTATTGGTTTGTTTGCATGGGTGTGTTTGTGTTTGTGTGTATCTGAGGAAAAAGACGATGAGGAGAAGGGAGAGAAAAAAAGGCGCAAAACGTGAAATTAATAAAATAATGGTATACACAAGCTACAATAACCATGCATATATGCATGGTTACTATAGCAAATGTGTAAATATACACAATTTAAAAATATTGATGTGAAAATTTTTTGAGGTAAAATGTATAAAATTTGTTGCTTTTTGTATTTTGTATTTTGTATTTTTTGCAAATGTTTACATCAATTGATGTGGAGGCTAATCGTGCTACTTCAATTAGTCTAGCACTGAGGAAAATAGCTGTTCTTCTTTGTCATCACATGATCACCTCCAATTCACGAAGTGAAAACAACTGTTCTTCTCTTTTGTCTCTTTCACAAAAACTTGGCCATTATTTATTGTCATGTATAGTACAGGTCTTGTCTAGTGTGAATTGATAGCTCTCTATTTTTTCCATTTTCTTGGCCCCATTCATTCCTTGAATGCAAACCACAAATGTTTTTTTTTTTTTTTACGTTGACAGGAGTGGAATTTTGGGATGCACACGTCTATAGACTTCCAAATTCGTAATTGTCTCTTGTGTAATTTAACTTACAGACTAAAAAAAAAAAAAAACAGAAAATCTTCAAAGTGAGATTGACATGTTATTTTGCAAGGAAAAACTTAACAATAAATCCAAAGACAACTTATTTCATAATTAAAAAAAAAGGGCGAAAAGTGTTGTATCTTCGAGGGGGTGTTTAGTACTGTTGTTTAAACAACAGTTTTCACTTTTAATGTTTAAATACTAAAACACATTTTCCTACTGCACTTTTTAACCCACAAGTATTTTCACAATACTTAAACAATAATATTAAAAATCTATAACCAAATGGGCCATTATTGATTTAAGCCCGTTAATGCATTCTTTTTTTTTATGAACCCCGTTAATGCATTCAATCTCACTTCTTTTCCTCTTTTTAATTAATTACTAGTCGCATACCTGCGCGTTGCGTGTGATAATTTTGTTAGGATGGTCTCATTAAATATGTTATTAATACTATAATTTTAGTTATTAACCATTGGTTTTTCATTAGTTTTTAAATTAATAAAAATCTTAAATATACATTTTTTTACTTTTACACACACGCGCGCGCACGTGCACACACACACACACACACACACACACACACACACACATATATATATATATAGTGAATCTTTACATATACCTTTAAAAAAACTCTAAATAGTTCACCTTTTTGGATGCGTAAAATTATAGACTACTACTCCATAATGATAGTGGCTAATTAATTTTATATATATATTTTAGTGATCTCATTTGTAACGCTTCTTACCATTATCATATATTTACTAACTGATGATTTGCATAACAAAGACGATAAATGAGAGGTAGCATTGTTCATTAGATTTTCGAAAGTAATAGTGTATGAAAATTATATATATATATATATATATATATATAAGGTTAAATGAAATGTCAAAAAATGGATTTTTAAATTTTCTAACTTTATTTCTTATGTAATTTCTACTACTATCAGAGAACATCTCTTTTTTAGTTATGATTAATATGGTTTCCATAGTTAGAGTTTGATTAGTTTTAAATTTAAATTTAGTACTATGATTGTATTTAATTGTTAACTTTTGATTTAATTTTTTAAGCGAATTTAATGGTTTATGTTACTACACTGTAAAGTTTTTAATATTCTCCACACGGTAATCTCTATTTTATTTTTTACTTCTCCTTACAACCTCTTTGTTTTCCAATTAATGATTACTAATTGACGTTTTTTTTTTCTTTATCCACTCTTTATTACTTTGTATTGGTTTTTTTTCTATACTATCTCTCTCTCTCTCTCTCTCCATTGACAACCTATTGTTTTCCAAAATTTGATGATGATTCTATGACATTAAATATGTATTATTAGTTTTTTTTTTTTAATTTAGTGTTTCTAACTTGATTTGTTTTGTATTTCATTCTTCCTTTGATGCATTGGGTGTGAGAATGAGTGTTTCCCTAGTATTACTCCACTAAATGTGGACAATTTTATTTATTTAATTTAGGCAAAATATTATATTTAAAATTTTTTAAAATAAAAAAGGAGTGAAAATATAAATAATTTAATGATATATATGGAGGATGTGGCTGAATTTAAATGTTAAATAAAATGATATGAGGAAAAAAATAAAAATAAAATACATAACAATAAACACTAACTTATCCAAATAATTCTATGTAATATAATAATAGTACATTCTTATATACTATTTTTAATTATTTATAATGCAATATGATAATATTTAACAATCAAAGTCATAAAAAAAAAAAAAAAAATTAAAACACAACTAAATCCCATCAACCAAAATAGAGTTCTAAAAAATACAAAACTTTATCAAGCTAAAATAGAAATACAAGAAAAATAAAAATAAAAATCCACAAGAGAAAGAGTAGGAAATAATCACTTTTTTGTGAGAGAAAATTATGTAAAAAATGGAAGAGTGACTGATAAATTTATACTAAGAGGATGATAATAAAAAGAAACAAAATAAGGGAAGATAAAAGGAAAGAGGAAGAGTGATATCAAGGTAGAATGTTTGGGGAGATGAAAAGGTAAAGAGAAGGAGAAAGGTCGGAGAAAGTGTAAATGTTAAAAAAAAAATGAGTACAATTTGATGAGCACAATTTTCTTTTATTTGAATTTAAGTAAAATATTTCATTTTTTATTTTTTAAAACAAAAAGAGAGAGAAAATATAAATAATTTTGATAAGGAGGATGTGGTTGAATTTTTATATTGAGTAAAATAGAAGAGAAGAAAAAAATAAGAAAAATTAAAAGATACAACAATAAACACTAAATTATCCAAATTATGTTATGTAATGAAATACTATTTTATTTTTATCTACTATCTTTAATTTTTTATAATGTAATCATATAAAATTTAACAATCAAAGAGCAAAATAATAATAATAATAACTTAAAACACAAAACTAAATCCTATCAACCTAAATTAAAGTTCTTAAAAACACAAAAATTTATCAACCTAAAGCGGAGATGCAATACAAAATAAAAATCCGCCAAAACATTGAGAGAGAGAGAGAACATTTTTGTGAAAGAAAACGATGCAAAAAATGGAAAAGAGTGACAAATTTATAGTAAGAGGGAAGGAATAAGAAGAGAAAAATAAAGGAAGATGAATAGCAATATTAAAGTAGAGGGTAGTGAAGACATGAAAAGGTAAGGGAAGAAGAAAGGTTGAAAAAAGTGTAAATATTTAAAAAATAAGTGAATGTAAAAAAAATTATAGGAAAATTAAAAAAAAAAATAGATGTTAAGATTGACAAAGATGAATATGTAAAGTCAATATATATATATATATATATATATATACATATTTTGTAAAAAAAAAAAAAGGAATAAATAATAAATAATAATTATGTGCGAATGACGTGGCGATGAGGTGGCGCAATAGGAGCTAAGCAGCAATAAATGTCACGCTTCAGTTTTTAGTAATATATAGATATAGATTAGGCAATGTAATAAATATGTATTGTACTTAATTTTATTTGTCATGTATTTACTTTTTGTATATTACACCATATTACATAATATTTATATATTTTCACGCATTGTGTGAGTATGTGAGTATTAAAGATCTAGAAGTACATCACCATGAATATCTATTTTAGTCATCCTATTTTATTTATTATCAAACAATGGGAATATATTCTAAATTTCCATCATCTTACTACTCTATCATTCCTATCAAACACATGATAAAAAAAAATTAGTATTTTTCTCCATTCTCTTTTTTCTTTCATTCTCCCTAATAAAGCCTAAGGGACAAGAAATTTAGTTTTGCTTAGAGTTATTGGCATCCACTTATTGATTCTAGGTCCTGCTCAAATTTTCTATGTTGACTCCTATTTTCCACAATGACTTGACTTGACTCCTAGGCGGTGTTTGGTATATGCACTTATACAACAGTTTTCAGTGTTTAAACATTAAAACACGTATTTTCACAGTACTTTTTAACCCACACGTATTTTCACAACACATAAATAATAATACTAGAAATCTTTAACCGAATGAGACCTTATTTTTCCAAAGAAGACTTGATCAAGTCTCCCCTACCGTGGGAGAAATTGTAAGGTCCTCATGGTGGACAACTGATGTGGTCCACTATTCCAGTAAAAGACTTTCACTTGTTTAAAATTGTGGAGTTTTAAATAAAAACTGAATGCTGATTCAGTAATTTTAAATAGGTGGGAGTCTTTTACTGGAATGGTGGACCACATCACTTGTCCACCATGAGAACTATATAATTTATACTACCGTGGACTAAAAAAAAAGGCCCACCTACTGTAACTGTTAGCATAGTCTAGAAGTCATGATTTTTTGTCAAGAGTTTCTGGTGTTTCCTAGAAAATTATATTATACTTGTAACATAGTGCTTTTTGGTTAATAAATAAATATTTTGTTTTATCAATAAAGAAAAAGAAAAATTGTATTATACTTGTAATATATATTTTTACATTATTCTATTAACTTATTATAAACTCTTTAAAAAAAATATTTATTGTTTAGCTGAAGTTAAATTTCTTTAAAAAAAATCAAAGGCAAAATAGTATTTTAATAATTAAAAGATAAACTTAGAAAACAAAATCCACGTTTAGGTTGTTTATTCCCATTTGAATTTAAGGGTTTCTTATCTACTTGCGGTTATGGTTTATTCTAAAAATAATAATACTGTAATTAAATTAAAAACATGCGGCTATGGTTAAAAAGAAAAAATAAAAAATCCATTCCTCGTTTTGTAGTTAAAATGATAACCACCAATAATATTTTATATTTATCTTTTTACTTTTTCTTCAAATGGCAACTCAATTATCAAAACTAACCCATAAATTAATATGAATCCAATATCCAAATAATAGCTAAAAGGAAAAAAGAAAATTCTTGACTAAAAAAAAAAAAAAATTGCTTTAACATACTAGTCAGTAGTGTGTAAGAAGGCTAGTTTAGGGATGCAAAAAATTCCTTGTCTTTCCTCCGAAACGTGTTTTAAGATAAGTAACATAATTTCCCTTTCGAAGGAAAGGGGGAAAAAATCTGAAATGAACTATGATCTTTATAAATAGCCTTTAAACCTTCAACATTGTAAATCGCCAAGCAACGATGGCTAGCATGAAAACCACCTTTCTACTTGCTCTTATTTTCCTTCTTTTGCAAACTGAGTTTATTTCACTTGGAGCTATATGGTCCAATTCTAGTGCTGGCAACTCCACTGTGGGTTGCATTGACATGGAAAGGGAAGCCCTTCTTAAATTTAAAGAAGGTCTTGATGATCCTTTAAGAACTCTTTCTTCCTGGGTTGGCAAAGATTGCTGCAACTGGTTGGGAGTAGGCTATAGCAATCGAACAGGTAACATCATAAAACTCGACCTCAATGGCCAACTTTTATGTGATCAAATGTCTGGTTATACATGTTGGTTTCTTTTGGGTGGTGTTTTATCTCCTTCTTTGCTTGAATTAAAATATCTAAATTACTTGGACCTAAGCAATAATAATTTCCAAGGAATCTCCATCCCAAATTTCATTGGTTCTCTCAATAGGTTGAGTTACCTAAATCTATCCCTTTCAAACTTTGGTGGAACGATCCCTCCTCAAATTGGGAATCTTTTTAACTTGCTTTATCTTGATCTCTCCTCTACATTTCTTGATGGAACGATCCCTCCTTAAATTGGGAATCTTTCTAACTTGCTTTATCTTGATCTCTGTTGGAATTATTGGCTAACACCTTCAAAGCTAAATTGGCTCTCCGGTCTCTCTTCCCTAAAATACCTCAATTTGAATCTCGTGAACCTTTCTGAAGCAACAACTGATTGGCTTCATACTGTTAATCTGCTCCCTTCTCTGTTGGAGTTGCACTTGTCTGAATGTCTACTTAATTATCTCCCTCAAAGTTTTCCCCCTGTCAACTTTACGTCACTTTCAGTTCTTGATCTCTCTTATAATCACTTCAACTCTTCTTCAATTCCTCAATGGGTGTTCAATATCACTTCCCTAAAATACCTCAATTTGAATGGCTTGCGCCATTCCGAAGCAACTACTGATTGGCTTCAAACTGTTAATTTGCTCCCTTCTCTGTTGGAGCTGCACTTGTCCGAATGTGGTCTTCATTATCTCCCTCAAAGTGTTCCCTCTGTCAACATTACGTCACTTTCAGTACTTGATCTCTCTTATAATCACTTCAACTCTTCAATTCTTCAATTGGTGTTCAATATCACTTCCCTAAAATACCTCAATTTGAATTACGTGGACCTTTCCGAAGCAACTACTGATTGGCTTCAAACTGTTAATTTGCTCCCTTCTCTGTTGGAGTTGCACTTGTCCGAATGTGGTCTTCATTATCTCCCTCAAAGTGTTCCCTCTGTCAACATTACGTCACTTTCAGTACTTGATCTCTCTTATAATGACTTCAACTCTTCTTCAATTCCTCAGTGGATGTTCAATATCACTTCCCTTACAAATCTCATACTTAGCCCCTGTAATCTCAATGGCTCCATCCCTAAGATTGCAAAGGGGAACCTATGCAAATTGCAGACTTTGGATTTATCAGAAAATAATTTAAGTGGCGAAATAACAGAATTTTTCCAGGCCTTATCGGAATGCAGTAACAGTAGCCTAGAGGAGTTAGATTTGAGCCAGAACAAACTCATTGGGAATATCCCACATTCTTTGGGGAATTTAAAACGTTTGAGAGAGCTTCAACTTGACAGCAACGCATTCTCCGGTTCAATTCCATCATCTATACAAAATTTGTCCCGTTTGGAGATACTGTCCCTCAATGACAACAAGATGAATGGAACCATCCCAGAATCAATTGGACAACTTTCTGAGTTGAGAGTGTTGCATCTCTCCGAGAATTATTGGCAAGGTATCATGACTGAAACTCATTTCCTAAATCTCACAAAATTGTATGAGTTTTACTTGTCATCCAGTAACCTTTTAGTTATCAATGTGACACATAACTGGATTCCTCCTTTTAGTCTAAAATATGTCAAGATTGTGGACTGTCAATTGAACCCTACATTCCCTGCATGGCTTAGAACACAGAAGGAACTCACAGAGATCCATTTAGTAAATACTGCAATTTCAGATACAATACCGAATTGGTTGTGGAACTTGTCTTCACAGCTTGTGGAGTTGGATCTTTCTCATAACAAATTAATGGGAAATCTCCCTAAGTCATTAAACTTCTCTTCCTTGCAGAGGGTATATCTAGATTTCAATCATTTAGAGGGTTCACTACCACTATGGCCTAATGTGATTGCTTTCTCTTTGAGAAGCAATTTACTTTCAAGACCAATACCAATAAGAATTGGCCAAGAAATGTTGCAGTTGGTAGAATTAGATCTTTCTGGCAACTTTCTAAATGGTAGCATCCCATCATCCATTAATGGACTAAGCGTTTTGGGCTTTCTTCGTCTGTCGAACAATCATTTTTCTGGAAATATCCACAACCACTGGCAGGGTATGCTAAATTTGTTCTTCATAGATCTGTCCAGAAATAATCTATCTGGTGGCATTCCAAGCTCAATGTGCTCACTACCTCATCTTAGTTGGTTGCAATTGAGTAACAACAATCTTTCTGGAAACCTCTCTTTAGGCCTAAAATTTCTTTCGAGACAGATTTCAACACTTGATTTTGGAGGAAATAGATTATCAGGGACCATACCAGAATGGATTGGACAAAGAAAATTTTCAATAAAGATATTACGCCTTCGAGGTAATATGCTTTATGGAAAAATTCCTAAACAATTGTGTGGTCTCACCAATATCCATGTCTTGGACCTTGCCCATAATAATTTCTCAGGATCTATTCCAACATGTTTGGGTAGTTTGGTTGGTTACATAGATTCCAATGTCGTGTTTCATATGGACTTTCCACGGTATATGGATTTTGTTGTTAAAGGAAGAGAATATGAATACAACAATGCAATTTTTTTTCTTAAAATCATGGATTTTTCAAGAAACAATCTTTCAGGGGAGATCCCAGCAGAACTAACAAATTTGACGTTACTGAATTCCTTGAATTTGTCATGGAATCAGTTGACTGGAAAGATACCAGAGAATATTGAAGCTTTGCATCAATTAGAAACTCTTGATCTCTCATGCAACCATCTTTCAGGTCACATTCCTCCAAGCATGTCATCTATGACTTTTCTGAGCCATTTGAATTTGTCATATAACAACTTGTCTGGACAAATTCCATCATCCAACCAGTTTCAAACCTTCGATCCCTCTATTTATGAAGGTAATCCACAACTTTATGGGCCTCCTCCATTGCCAACAAGGTCAATGCCAAGTGACAGGAATGCAGAACATAAAGATCAAGAAGATATACATGTACATAACAATGGTGAAGATCAATTTGAAAATTTATGGTTTCACCTAAGTATTGCGCTGGGTTTCATTGTGGGATTTTGGGTTGTTTGTGGCAGCTTGTTGATAAAGAAGTCTTGGAGACATACTTACTTTTGTTTTGCTGAAAAAATGAAAGATAGGCTTTTAGTGGTCATTGCAGTGAATATGGCTCATCTGCAAAGGAAGATTCAAGCAGAAAGACACTGAGACTGGGATTTAATGAAACTAGTTTATATATGTGTGTGTGTGTATGTGTGTGTGTGTGTGTGTTTGTTGTACTTGTCTTTGTATTGTACTTAATATTTGGGCTTTACTTTTGGGTTAAATGGTATCTTAATATGATAAGCCTCGAGTGGAGTCTCTCTAAAGTGTTATCTCCTTAAAAGGGACTTAGATAAATTTGAAGCTTTGTATTACGATTTGTACTTCTCATGTATTGAAGATGCTTGTTGCCTCCATTGTGCACAAATCGCAATGGTCAACTTTTTGTTTGTTTTGTCATTCCAGATTGAGAAATGGATGGAATAATGTAGGTATAGAAGGCAGTGCACATCTAAAACTTTTTTTTTTTTTTTTTTGATAAACTTCAATATCATTAGCAAGAGAAAGTGGGACAATCCTCCTTACAGGTGAGCTCAAGAACTCCTGGAAGATTGTCCTTGTAGAAACAAACAGAAATCCTAGAATTAAGAGACAGTTTTGCAGCTACATGAGCAACTGAGTTACAATCCCACTTGATCCAATCAAATTTAAAACCTAAGAAAAGAGCTTTAAGTGAAAAAAAACACTGCTAATTACATTATGGATAGACCAATCAGAAGAGCTACTCTCTGAGGACAGTGGGTCTATACAATTTTTGGCATCTCCCTCAAAGATAACATGACTCCACTTCTCATTAAGTGCAAGTTGAGTTCCCCAAAGGAGTGCAGAGGCTTCAGCCATGATAGGGGTACACTTTGAGATCTGCTTGGCCCAAATCTTGATGACTTCACCTTTATCATTTCTAGCAATTGTTGCTATTGAAGCGAAAGACTTAGATACAGCAGTGTCGACATTTAGCTTTATCCAACTAGGAGGAGGAGGTTCCCATTCTTGTTGAGGATGATTAGTGTTGGGAGATGCTTCCAATGCTAGAGCTAGTTCTAATGATTAGTGCACATCTAAAACTTGGTATGTCACATATATAACCATTTCTCATAGGAAGTACCTCTTAACTCATGTAGGCACTTTTGCTGTGTTAACCACACTACTATATCCTCAAGGACCTCAACACAAGTTGACATGAACAAATTCACTCCTTACATTTACAGATGCAACAACAAGAAGTAGCTCCACGAGCACTTGCACAAGATATTACATGAATATCAGTTCATAATTCACTTTAAAACTATCTCCTAGCCACAAATAAAAATAAAAATAATGATATAACTTTGCAATTTTGCTTGAGTGAAGCCAAGTAATATGAAAGGGAGCTTTTAGAGAGAAGCTTTGCCAAGTAATATAGACAGAGTTAAAAGCTAGCCTTAACTAGTTAGCCTCCAGTTCTATGGACCGTCAAGGCTCAGCCACTTCCTCCTCCCACTAAAGCTCAGGCTGAGCATCAAATTTGGAAGGCAACATCGTGCAGACTTGGCAAATTTGCCCTTCCCAGGATTGTAACTTCTGTTGGGTATTGCCTCACTACTGCATGATGGAATTATTGGGAAAACAAGTCTGGCGGCTGTTACATAACACAGACTCCCTTTTCTACAAAGTCTTCAAAGCAAAGTATTTCCCTAATGGATCAATCGTTGATGAGGATGTTAAGGGTGGAGGCTCATATGCTTGGCAAAGCATTTTTAAGGAGAGGAAGGTGATCAATTTGGGTTCTATTTGGCGAATAGGTGATGGAAAAAAAGTGAAGATTCGAGGTGATAAATGGTTACCTGACTTGACCTCTAGTGAAGATTTGAGTGCCTATAAGCTGCTTATGGACAATGAGGCCTCAACAAGGCCTAGTACTTTGAATCCTACTGTGCTATCGGGGTTTTGGGAAAAAGATTTGGGGCTTGAAAGTTCCTAATAAAGTTAAACATTTTGTTTGGAGGGCATGTAATGAAGCTTTGCCTACTTAGAAGAATTTATTCCATAGGAATGTTATTGAGTTCGCAATATGTGGTGGTTGCAATTGAGTTGGAGGACATAGTTCACGTTCTTTGAGGATGTCAAAGGATTAAAGATGTTTGGTGGGAGGATAAGTTCTATTAGACAAGTTTATTTGAACACTTCATAGATTTCAGGGATTTGTTTGTGGGAGTTTTGAATTCTGATGACCCAGAATTAGCAGATCGATTCGCTATGGTAGGGTGGAGTATCTGGTTTAAGAGGAATGCAGGTCGTATGGTGCAAGGACCACTACCATACCATTAGATCTACTCTGATGTAGTGGCAAGACTACAAGAATTCTATGTCGTTTCCATACCATCTAGTTATCTAGTTTGCCTCAGCCTGTATTTCAATCTGAGCATTGGGTACCCCCTGACCTGCCTTTTTACAAAGCTAACTTCGATGGAGCTCTCTTTAGAGACTCCTCATTAGTTGGCATTGGAGTTGTTGTTAGAGACTTTAAAGGTAATGTTATCGGAGCTTTGTTTGAATGGATTGGCTACCTACATTCGTGGTAGAGGTGGAAGCTCTTGCTTGCAGGAGAGCTGTTTCTTTTGTCGTTGAAATTGGTCTACAAGAAGTTGTTTCTGAAGGGGACTCTAAGACGATCATTAACTCTTTAAATTCAGATTGTTCTTGCCTTGCCCATTTTGTTCATCTAGTTGAAGATTGCCGAGTCCATGCGGGCAACCTTAGGTTCTCTGCTTTCACTCATGTGCATAGAATCTGTAATGTGGTGGCAGATAAATTAGCTAAGAAAGCAAGATATTTGCTTTCGCCCCAGTTTTGGCTTGAGGACATCCCTGTTGATGTCTCTCCGTTTGTAATGTAGGACATAAATTTTATGTCAAACCATTAATAAAATTCCAGTTGGTTTCCTCAAAAAAAAAAAAAAAAATGTTACGTATCTGTAAAGGTTTTTATTTGTAGATTTCGAAGAAAGGGGACAAATGGTAGGATGGACTTTTGACCTCTCTTGTAAATTTTGACTGCCATCAATGGCATCATCCCTGAAGCTCTCTTGAAAAAGCTCAATTATTTGTTTCTTCATATCTGTTTTAGAGGGTTCAAGAATGGGACTGGAGATACTGTTTATGTAAAGTGGTTTTTCTAAGTGATGAGTTTCTTTGAAGCTACAATGGTGGATAGGAGTGTTGCCACGAGAGGGGGTAGTATCTGCAGAAATCACAAGCTAGTAAAAAAGCTTGACACAAATATAAACTATAGTCTCCCTTTCTTTTTCTTTTTTTTTTAATAAAAAGAGTCATGCCTTTATGAGAATTATAGAAGTTAAGAGTAAATATATATAAGTAAGCCAAATTCTGAAACAAATTGAAAACAACTCACACCACCACTGACACTGAAAAAATCTTCACAATCAGATTCTAAGTAGACTGCAGATCAAAATATACTTCCTCTTTTTTTTTTTTTTCTTTTTTTTTTCCTTTTTTTTTTTTTTTTAATACTTCCTCTTTTTTTTTTTTTTGATAGGGAATACTTCCTCTTTAGAACCAGCATAACGAGCACCATTCTGTTAAAGTTGCTATATAGTTCATGAGCAAGTCAAGAGGAAATGGGCGTAATGGTTTGAAAGTGTAAAACAGTTTATTAAAATGTGTAAGCTACAGTCTACAGAGTCAGAAGTAGAAGACCTGAACAAGTTACATTTCCCAACAAGTCTGCATAAATAAGTTTGCATACGGAATTCAAAATCTCCCAACTTTTGCCCACAGTTAGTGGTGGAGCGAGGAATTTATCTTTGGGAGGCCATATATAAATTTTTTGTGTGTGTATGAAATCTAAAATAGTAATGTACAATACTTCATAACTCAATATGTGTTATAAACAACAACTAAATACATGTTAATATAGTAGTATATACCGTATACTTTAATTAAACTAATCAAGTACATTTTATAAATTATAATACCAATACGATATATAGTATATTGATTATTATATTAACAAATAATATATTATAAGGAAAATAAAAAAGAAAGCAAATGAAAAGTAAAGTAAAGAAATCAAAAGAAAGCAAATGAAAAGTAAAGTAACATAGGAGCATTGTATAGGGGTTAGGGGTCTACGAAAGTTTCAAGCTTATCTTTCACTTTTTCTTGTCTAGTCTAGTCACACAAAACTTTTGCAACAGTAGTGGGAAAAAGGAAAGAACTGAAAAGAAAAAAAAAAGGCAAATGCCAACACACACGAGAGAGAGAGAGAGAGAGAGAGAGAGAGAGTCAACTGTGAGCAAAATTTTCTGCAATTGTGTGGGGGACTTGGTGGTACGACAATTCAACAAAGCTGCTGACCTTTCAATTTTTCTACTGCTTTGGTATAAGTAAGCCCTAGATGTGTTGGGATGAAATTAGATTTTTTTTTTTTTTTCACTTTTATTTGTTGAGGTAGTTGTTAAAATACCTATATGTTTATTTTAAAGATGCTGAATGTTTAATTATTGTAATTTTTTGACATACATTCTATTTAAATGAAAGTTATGTTTATTTTTAGAATTTCTTAAATACATATGTATATTATCGGGTATGGGGGGAATGATAAGATTCTTTTAAAAATTTTGGGGGGGGGGGGGGGGGGGGGGGGGGGTGTGGGGAGGCCCCTCTCGATCCTCATGATGCTCCTCCACTAACCCATTGTTGATTTATACATTCCTTGATAGGAT
The DNA here is from genome assembly GCA_019022515.1 of Quercus aquifolioides. Classification (NCBI taxonomy): domain Eukaryota; kingdom Viridiplantae; phylum Streptophyta; class Magnoliopsida; order Fagales; family Fagaceae; genus Quercus; species Quercus aquifolioides. The sequence goes on from CM032330.1 coordinate 55,251,868, forward strand.
AGAAAGGTGGGATGAAAGAAAATATAAAAAAGAATCAATAAAAAAAGTACAGCTTCCTTCCCCCTCCTGCATTGCAATTTTATCTTCTTTCCCTTATAATGTCACCATTTGCACGTAGACATTCACTCTTCAAAGTCAAAAGATGATTTGCTTTCATTTAAAGAAGGTAATTCTACAGTCAGTGTGCTAAAACATCAAACTGTTATTGTTTACCCTGCAAGTGTCAAGAGATCTAACGAATGCGTAAAATAATACAAGAAGCATTTCAAAGGACAAGTGTACAAAACCACTACGATGAAGGACTAAGGAGCCACCAAAACTGTGACATAATTTTTGTAGATTCAAGCTAAAATAATACATCATCTTCATCAACAAATCAAGTTATTTGAACCAAATCAAAATCATTTTCAACAAAAAATGCAGAATCTACAAAACTTCAAGTCATATTGTCATGGATCATATTGCTATCAAAGAAAACAAGAACCATCATTATAACAACAATGCAAACATATAAGATTAGAAAAGACAAGTTGATAATTATTTAGAATATGGTGGGTTTGAAGATCAGAAAAGGCAAGTTTGAAGAAGGACTTGAAGATCCTTCAAGAAGTCTTTCTTCCTGGGTTGGCGAAGATTGCTGCAAGTGGTGGGGAGTGGGCTGTAGCAATCAAACAGGTAACATCATAAAACTCGACCTCAAAAGTCCATTTTTCTGTGATCTAATGTCTGGTGATACTTCAACAGTATGTTTGGGTGGTGTTTTATCTCCTTCTTTGCTTTATTTAAAATATCTAAATTACTTGGACCTAAGCAACAATAAATTCCAAGGAATTCCCATCCCAAATTTCATTGGTTCTCTCAATAAGTCGAGTTACCTTAATCTCTCCTATGCATCCCTAGCTGGAATGATCCCCTCTCATCTTGGGAATCTTTCTAACTTGCTTTATCTTGATCTTTCTACGTTTGCATATCCACTAACACCACCAATTTCAAATTTAAATTGGCTCTCTGGTCTCTCCTCTAAAATACCTCAGTTTGAATGGCGTGAACTTTTCCGTAGCAGAAACTGATTGGCTGCCAACTATTAATCTGCTGCCTTCTCTGCTGGAGTTGCGCTTGTCCTTTTGTCTACTTCACTATCTCCCTCAATGTTTTCCCTCTGTCAACTTTTCATCACTTTCAAAACTTGATATCTCTGGTAATGACTTCAACCCTTCAATTCCTCAATTGGTGTTCAATATCACTTCCGTCACAGATCTCAAACTTGGTAATTGTTATCTCAAAGGCTCCATCCCTAAGATTACAAAGGGGAACCTATGCAATTTTGCAGACTTTAGATTTATCAGTTAATCATTTAAGTGGCAAAATAACAGAATTTTTCCAGGCCTATTTTGGAATGCAGTAACAGTAGCTTAGGCATTTAAATTTGAGCTTGAACCAACTCATTGGGAACGTGCCTCATTCTTTAGGGTATATAAAACGTTTGAGAAACCTTCAACTTTACATCAACACATTCTCCAGTTCAATTCCATTATCTATACAAAATTTATCCCATTTGGAGATACTGGACCTCAATGTCAACATGATGAATAGAACCATCTCAGAATTAATTGGACAACTTTCTGAGTTGAGACTTAAGAGTGCTGCATCTCTAAAGGAATTATTGGCAAGGTATCATGACTAAAACTTATTTCCAAAATCTTACAAAATTGTATGAGTTTTCTTTGTTATCACCTAGGAACCTTTTAATTTCCAATGTGACACGTGACTAGATTCCTCCGTTTAGTCTACAATATGTAAGCTCAATTAATTGTTTTTTCATATCTGTTGCAGTGGGTTCAAGAAAGGGACTGGATCTACTGTCCATGTAAACTGGTTTTTCGTAGTGAGGAGTTTCTTTGAAGCTGCAATGTTGTGTTTCCAAGAGATGGTGTGTTTCCACTAGCTAAAATCACAAGCTAGTAAAAAATCTATGATTCATATACAAATAGTCTCCCAATATTATTTTTATATTTTAAAAAGAGTCTATACATTTCAAGGAATTACAGAAGTTAACTAGGAATATATATATATATATAGACACACACATAAGCGAAATTCTGAAACAAATTGAAAACAACTCTCACCACCATTGACAGAGAAGAAATGTCCACAATTAGATTCTAAACTAGACTGCATATCAAAATATACTTCCTCTTTAGAACCTGCATGGAATAACGGGCACCATTTTGTTAAAGATGATATATAGTTCACGAGCAAGTCAAGAGGAAATGGGCGTAGTGGTTGATTATGTAAACCAGTTACTAAAATGTGTAAGCTACAGAGTCACAGAAGTAGAATACTTGGACACAGCTAGTTATTACAGGGCGCGTTCTATGATATCCTTTAAGAGGATAGAAAAGTGGGATGAATGAAATTATAAGAAGAATAAATATAAAAAAGTAAAGAATATATGGACATTTTCTCACATATTTTTCTCAATACAAACATTCTCTGTGTTCACCTTGAAACTTCTATAACCAATTCTATTCACTCCATAAACATATAGTAATACCAATAAAATAAAAAGAGATGCTAAGTCCACAATATATTTATAACAAATCATAGGTGGTTAGTTGTTATTGGTTCAAATAAGAACCTAACATTAAGATTACTTTTTTGCCCAAACAATAATAACCAGTAACAACCTATCACTTAGAATTTGTTGTAAAAATGTTGTGAAAATGTTGTGGACATATCATTTCTCATTAAAAAAAAAAAAAAAAAAAACACTAAATGACTAATCAATTAGAATTCAAAATCCTGTAATAAAAAAAATTAGAATTCAAAAAAGTGACATTTCACCTGAGGAAGGTCCATGATTTTTTTGGCGAATTAAGAAGAAGATCACAAAGAACGCAAAAACGCTGAACTAATTAATTTTGGGCCTTAAATACTATGTTTATAAGTTCTTGTTGAGAGCTTGGGTAGAGTGGAAGCTTGAGTTTGGGCCTGGCAGTGTATGTCGTGGTCAGACGCATAGCCCATAAACTAATTAAAATGTTAGAATGCTGGGCCGAAGACTAGTTAAGTTGAAAATCATTGAGGCCTTTCAATAGACTTGACGGGCAGGAAACGAGCCTACATTAGCTCAATAATTTTGGGCCTTAAATACTATTTATAAGTTCTTATAATTAAATTAAGGAAAAACAAACACAAAGCTCATCCTTTAAATTTGAGTAAATTACAATTCAGTCTTCTAAATTTACTTTCTTTTAATTGAGCTCTCTAAGTTTCAAACTTATTCAATTAAGTTCTTTCATCCACTTATGTTAGCTACTTGGTGTCCCTCATTGGTGACGATCAAATCTAATTTCCTACAGTGACGTTGGATTTCAATTTTGCTACATGTGAATTTGCCTTCTCAAAGTCATGGCCTAAATCTCTATACAAATTACTAAAGTTAGGTACTCTTTACAAGAAGATGGTATTTGGTATCAAATGATATTATGTAAACGATATCAAAATCCAATAAATGTAAGACATGTTAGCAAAAAATACTACCCCACCAATAATTGAAAGAAATGTATTAATGGATAGTTATTTTTGTAAACATGTTTCTCATTTATTGGATTTTGATATAGATGACGTTGTAAAATTTGATATAAAATACTTTTTGCTAGAGGAGAGGGTGAGACCAAAAGTGATTGTGTTGCTAATTGGGTTGTGTTGCCGATAGTGTTGCTTCATTCACGCTGATCTAGGCAACCTGGTCTGTTCTTTTTTTTTTTTTTTTTTATTTTTTCAAAATATCATTTTTTTAATTAAAAAAAAACAAATATTCAAAAGAAAAAAAAATCAAATTTGGACAGATAACGGTTATAACTAGTTAACAGCAGTGGATGGAAAGTATTAACTGAACAAATTTGAAACTTAGAAGACTTAATTGAACGAAAGTAAACTTAGAGGATTGAAATGAATTTTGCTCAAGCGTAGAGGGTAAGTTTTATATTTTTGCATTAAATTAATTAAACAAATTACACAAAAATTGAAAATTGTAGTTTCCCTAACTATGATGTAGTTGTCACCCAAAACTAAAAAATTTAGCTATTTCCCTCCTTAACTATGGGTAATAAACAATTTGCACACTAAGATTTCCATCAAATTTAATGGAAAATTTAATTTTCGATTAGAAATGTTTGTCAAGAAAAGTGCATGTTCCTAAACTGTTGATACCAAAATTGACCATTATTACAACTTTGGTATTTGCATTTTCTCCTCTAAAGACTTGAGTCAAGTTCATTGGATATATGGTTGTCACCAGCTCCTTAAATCGTGATCCTCACAAAAACTACCATGATGCCATTTGGGGTTGATGTTGTTTTCTTCTTGCCTGATAGTGAAGATAACTTTACGTTCTACAATGAAATCCTTCACCACTTAGAGCACTCACATTAGGCTCAACATAGCGAAACTTGATTAAAACACTTTTTCGTGAAGTTCAATAGCCTTTAGACAAAAAGTAATTTGTGAACAATAGCACAATACATGAATTGAGATATTTTAGCTCAATATATATATATATATATATATATATATATATATATATATTTTTATCTCTCTCTCTCTCGGTGCTCGCGCGTGTAGATTAAGAAGGTTTGGGCTAGAATTCACGCTCCAATATGATCTTTTAAGTACATAAACGTCAATTCAGCCTCAACATGATTGCATGAATCACGTCGAAGTCGAGCTTTGTGAGAGAAGACATAGGTGGCGATTGGACTGTTGAAGAAGAAGAGCTTGCGAGAGAATTTTAAAACAGAGAGAAGATGAAGACGACAATGAATGTTTCTTCTTTAAAGACAACAAGCATAACATCCTCCTTTATTGGGACTTTGGACAAGTGTATTCATAGAGAAAGAAATATAAAGTTCATTTTATTTTTTCAATATAGGATTTTCAACAAGTCAAGAGTCTTGTAACTCAATTGACACATTTTAATATTTTCAATAAAGACATACAAGATTCAAATTTTCATTATCATAATAATCAAATTATCTAAAGTCTTTCTTACAATAAAACTAGTGCCATATTGGGAAAAAAAATGATGTTAACAATATTTTTACTTAAAAATGAGCAAGTCGTTTGTCTTATTTTTAAGATGAAAACACATTAATTTTTTACATGACAATTTCCAAAGACTAAATCTTTATTAGCCTTTCTCATAAGTTAAAAAATGAAGAAGTATGCAGCAAATAAGAAAAAAAAATTCCAAAAATTTATAAGCATGAATCAATAAGTTCTCTCTCTTAATTGAGAGTTTATCAATCTTTAACTTATACAATTAGAGCATTCATAGTGGTGGTTGTAAAACCACTAAAAAGCTATTTTTAGCACTTTAAACACCAAAATACATGCTATATCAAAGGTGCTAAAGCTAAAAAAATTTAGCAACATGCTACCATGATCAACTACTAATAGTCAACCATTGTAGCATGTTGCGCTACTATTATTTAATTCATTTATTTTCATGGGTTGGAGAGGAAGAGAGAGAAGTGAGAGACAGAAAGGTTATAGAGAAATTAATAATTTAATATGTTGGGTTGTTTATATTATTTTAATGGATTGTATGTAAAAATAGAAGATTTGATGTAGAGTGTGTAGTAAAGTGGAGAAGTAAAATAGATAAAATAGCTTTTGAGGTGTTAAAAGCTAAATTTTTAGCACATTTGATGTGAATGCTCTAAGGATTCTTAAATGTACCCTTATTATTGTTATTATTATTATTTGCTGCAATCTCTCTCTTAATTATTTTTTATTTTTTTTTAAATTTTAAATTTTTTATGGATTGACTTTTATTAAACAAAAGTGCAGAATTGAGCATTGGGAGTTGACATACTACTAGACTATCTCTCGTAATATAACTAGTGTGTAACTTCGTGCATATGTATGAGTACAATTATCATACAGTTCAAATTATACATTTTTTTTAGAAGAAGTTCAAATTATACATAGTATTAGCTTATATATTTTTTAAACCATACATTACATGATATTGTTTAAATATATATAAATATAAATATATATTTGAATTAAATTCAAATTTTATTTTATATTTAATTTTTCTATTAAAATCTTGGCTTATCACATTTTTTAAATGAATTTTAAATTTTATTCCATAATTAAATTTCCCATTATATATGATTATGTTTTTTTTTTTTTTTTATGGTTTATTTATATTGAATTTCTCACTTTCTACATTAAATTAATTCATTTGGCATAAAAATTAAAAAAAAAAAAAAAGATCAAATGAAACACGTGACGCAAAATTAAACTCTAATTGAAATTCAATTTTTACACTGAATTAACCCACTTGGCACAAAAATTTAAAAACTTAGATTAGAGGGGACACGTCGCGCAAAATTCGACTCTAATTGAATTTCGATTTGAAATTTAATTGAATTTTCTATCAATTTTGCCTATATATATAGATTTCATTTTGCAGCTTGCAACACCCATGGGGCACTTCTTAGTTACTTTAATGTGAACCTTTATTATTGTTATTATTAATTGTTATTATTATTATTATTATTATTATTATTATTTGCTGCAATCTCTCTCTCTATTTTTTTTTTTTTTTTTGGTGGATTGACTTTTATTAAACAAAAGTGCAGAATTGAGTATTGGGAGTTGATAGACTACCAGGCTATCTCTCTTAATATAATTTCATTTTGCCACTTGCAATGCCCATGGGGCACTTCTTAGTTACTTTAATGTGAACCCTTATTATTGTTATTATTATTATTATTATTTGCAGCAATCTCTCTCTAATTTTTTTTATACATATTTTTTTTATGGATGGACTTTTATTAAACAAAAGTGCAAAATTGAGTATTGGGAGTTGACAGACTACCAGGCTATCTCTCTTAATATAATTTCATTTTGCCACTTGCAACGCCTATGGGGCACTTCTTTATTACTTTAATGTGAACTTCTTAGGTTGTGTTTGGTTCGATGTAAATCGAATTCCGAGTGTAAAATGAATGCAGGGGAAACTATTTTCGAGAAAGAAAAATATTTTCAAGTGTTTGGTTGTATTCCAAAAAATGCTTTGGAAAATATTTTCTAGTATTTGGTTGTGTTCCTAAAAATGCTCTAGAAAACCCATTTTTATCATGTTTCTCACATTTTCTTAGGATCCAAACATATATTATTACAGAGAATCAAAATATATAAACAATCAAAGAAACAAAAATCAAAACAAAAAAATCAAAATCCCAAGACTAATCGGCTCAGGGGTGCTCCGATCTAGGAGTGGTCCGATCTAAGAGTGGGTCACTTGTTGGGTGGTTCAATCTAGGAGTGGGTTGCTCACACGGTGGACAAATCGGCTTAGGGGTGGGTTGCTCATGGCGGTCCGATTGGCTCAGAGGTGGGTCGTTCACTGGGTCGGTGACGATGAGGAATGGGTCGGTAGAGTGGTGTGGGTCGCCGGAGTGGGATGGGTCAGTGAGGATGAGGGATGGGTTGCCGGAGTACCCTCTCCTTGCTCGGCTTGAGGGATGGGTCTTCTTTCTCTAGGTGTGAGTCCGGCGAGGATGTGCTCTTTCTTTGGGTTTTCTTGCTCTTTCTCTAGGTCTTCTTGCTCTTTCTCTCTCTCTTCGGGTGTCTGAGTCCGGAAACCATTTGAAAGTAAAATGAAAGTGTAATTGGTTTTCATGCGTGAGGCTCAGTATTTTACGGTCAACTGAAATTCATTTTCAGTTTGACCGAATTTTCATGCGTACCCAAACACCCTCAAGGGTGTAAAACATTTTCCTGATTTCCTTTACCATCGAAACAAACGCACCCTTAATCTATATTAATTTTCAGGTAACAACGTACTCTAAGGTGATGTTTGGATTGCATGAAAACTGAGTGATATCACTCAGTTTTCATGATCCATCATCCAAAACAAGTGGGTCCCACAGATGGATGATTGTTTGGCTTGGTTTTCAGTAATTATTTCCATCACTCAATTCTCCGAGGGACCCACTATAGTTAAGTCAGCCGCAACTTTTGACTTTTTTTTTTTTTTTTTTTTTTTTTTTTTTTTTTTTCCACTGGGTTCGGTGAGTTTTTTTTTTTTTTGGTTCTTCTCACTGGGTTCGGTGATGGGTTTTTTTTTTTTTTTTTTTTTTTTTTTTTTTCTCACTGGGTTCAGTGAGGTTTTTTGTTTTGTTTTGTTTTGTTTCTTTCCTCACTAGGTTCGGTGAGTTTTTTTTTTTTTTTTTTTTTTTTTTTCACTAGATTCGGTGAGTTTGGGTATTGGGAGTTGAAGGGAAAAAAAGAAGAAGTAAAAGTTGTACCAAGTGATAGGTATGGGACCCACAAACAATTGAAAAATATTGAGTGATGACAAGTGAGTGATGGTGCCAAACGGGTGGGGTGTAGGGAGTTGGGGTATTTTAAGTGATGAGTGATGAGTGACCATTTTTTTAACCAAACAAGCCCTAACTTAGTTAACAAAACTGAGTTTTTTGGATGATGAGTTATCAAATTCGAAAACTCCCAAAGCTTGTTTTCAAAACACCAAAACTGAGTTTACATGGCAAACTTGTAAATAGCTGAACCCGTGTGGGCCCCACGCAGTGTCTTGTCCCATCACCTGCTCAGTTTGCACGCTTGAACCAACGGTCACATGCCTTTAACTCAACCTACCCTCTTCACTCTCTCATCTGCGCCCTAAACAACAAAGCTCATCTCTCAAAACAGAACAATCTCTTCTCCTCTCCCAAACCCACGACACCTCTCAACTTCAAACAATCTCAAATACACCACAATCTCTTCCTGACCCTTGAAGCTCCAGTGCTGGCCCTTGACACGTTAGCAGCTCCACCATTCCATCAGCTCCGCCGCGCTAGTCTGCTATATTAGCTCCGCCGCTCCCATTCTTCGACTGGGTATCTCTCAAGACCAACCCTTTTTAGTTTCACAGGTACCGAAGATCCTTCCCCCCTCATCTGTGAACAACGGGGTAGCAATAAAAAATAAAAATAAAAGAAAAATCATCCCTCCCCTTAAATCTTCTTCTTCTTCTTTATTTCTTTTCCGTTTCTTTCTTTCTTTAAATCTTCATTTGCCGCGAGACCGATTTGCCTCTTCACGTGACCGATTTTCTGTGAGACCGATCCAGGAAGAAGCATTTTGGCGGTGGAGAGGAAGAATTGAAAACAAAATTTCTGTCGTGACTATTTGTGAGTTGTGTATTTGTGGGTTCCAATTTGTGTTGTTGAGATCTTTGTAGGTTGTAATTGGTGTTTTTGAGGGTTGTGATTGTGGGTTTGTGGTGTTCTATGTGTTGTTGAAGGAAAAAAAATAAAAATAAAAATAAAAAAACTAAACTAAAGAATAAACTAAATCAAAGAAAAGGAAGATAGGTTTGTGGTCACTCTGTCTGTAGTGTTGCCGACGATGGGTCTACCATGGGAACTTGCTAGTAGTATGGTGGGTTTGTCAAGGGAGGTGAGTTGATGATTTTTATGGGTTCGGGTTTGTGCTTTGGGAGAGTAAAACAGAGCTGAAGGGGGAAGGGGAAATGAGAAAAGAGAAAAAGATGGAATGAAACCTTAAGCGGGTAGGCTAACAGCTTTGCTCTGACCAAGTTACAGGTATGGGAGCCACAAAATGTTGAAAAATTTGAGTGATGACAAGTTGAGTGAACTGTGCCAAACAGGTGGGTGAGAGAAATTGGGGTATTTTAAGTGATGAGTGATGGGTGATGGGTGATGAGTGATGAGTGACAAAAATTAAGTGAAGAGTGATGAGTGATGAAAAGAAAATAAACCAAACAGGGCCTAACTGACTATAAGTGAAATAAATTAAGAGCTATTAGCCTTACTCTTCCAACAGCTAAGAGTCATAGGTCCCCTTAGGGCCTATTAATTTTAAACCTAAATAATTATAAACTCTTGATATTTTAAATTCATGAGAATTAAAATTCCTGAGAGTTTTTATTTATGTTGTTTAGATATGCTTAGAATTTTAATTTTATTATAAAAATAAAGTCTTTTAATGATATAAGCCTTAATTTTTTTTTAAAAAAATATTCTTATATCATTTAGTTACTAAAGAATAACAGAATCAGTAATTTGACAATTATTTATATTTTAAAAAAAATGATAAAAGCACCCTTTAAATATTTTTGTAGGTGTGAAGAAATTAAACATATTTGTTTTAAAATTAATTCTATACAATTATTTTTAAGAAAAAAAAATGAATTTAAGTGATTCATACTCATATGATATATGTAAGAATTGATATTTCATAGTTTGGGTTAGGGTTTTCAATTTAATGGAAATTGGTATTTTCATGAAAATTATAATACTCAATATTTTGTTTTTACAAAATCTCAACAATTAACAATTCTTATTCTAAATTCCTACGTAAAAAACCAAGCACTTAATAGTAAGTTTTGGAGTGTGCATTTCGTGATTAATTTACCCTTAGTAGAAAGGACAAAATTATATTCCAAATTTAACAAATTATAAGATTATTTATGTATTTTATTTAAACAAATCACATAACTCATTAAAAAAATTTCATGTGATTAAAGCTATATAGATGATCTTTTCAATTACAATATAATATGTCTGTTTGAGAACAGCTTATTTAGCTAAAATTGAAAACTTTTTGCTGAAAGTACTATAAATAAAACTAAAAACTAGATTAAATAGTATAGTGGAATCTATGAATAGTACCAAAAAGTGCAATGAGACCCATAAATAGTAGCAAAAAAAAAGCTAAATAGTATTAAAGCTGCATTTTTCAGCCAATGCCAAACGCAACCAATAACAACTAGTAAATATTTGCTTGTGAAGTTTTCTTGTAAGTTTTCAAATTTAATAACCCTAGTTTTCAAAAAAAAAAAGTTTAATAATCATAGCAAGCGTTGATTAGAAAAGTTAGCCCAAAATAAAGAAAAATTAGCTCAATAGTTTAAAACTTAACAAAAAAAAAAAGAAGGAAAAATCAGTTTTTGGTTAGGCAAGAAAGCCCAAAATTTGAAAAATATGCTGACTTCAAAATGCATCTTATACACTGCACTATATATGTGACCGCAAAAATGAGGTGCGATGCGGTTATGATTTTGGCTAAACTCTAAATCACATCACACCACATCGCACTGCACATGTGACCACAAAAATGAGGTGTGGTGCAGTTATGGTTTTGGCTAACTGCATTGCAAAATGTTGTGCTAAAAATGACCCAAAACTGCACTGTAACCTGAACACCCCTACCACAATATTAATACAAACATATCCGCATTTTTAAAAATAAAAAACTAGATGTATAAAAAAATAATAATAATAAAAAAAATAAATGAGGAAGTTAGAGTATCATTACCCTTTCCTTTCTTTCTTTCTTTCTTTTCCCTCACTTCACTCTTCTCTCCGCATTACCTAAAATATAAGTAAAACAATTTCCACAAGCAACAAACAACTCACAGTAACTCTGCCTCCACTACTTCACTCCAAATGCAAACAAACAGGTATACTTTCTTCTTCTTCTTCTTCTCTATTTCATCCAAAACTCACTTTCTCAAACCCTAGCTCTTGTTTTTCTTTCATGATTCTGTTTTTGCTTGGTTTTCTCTTTGTTTGGTTGCTCAGAAAACGAAGCGAATTTAAAACTTAAAAGATTTAAAAGAGAGAGAGATCAAATTATGGCGGAAGAAAAAATAGTTGATCGTGTTTAAAGTTGTTTTTGATGAAATTGAAAAGGTTTTAAAAAGAGATAGAGAAAATTTAGACCTAGAATGAGCAAAATGTTCATCGATTCGTACTCGAGCTGGTTCAGTAGAGGAATTTTCGGTTGTTTTTTGATGAAATTTAGAAGATTGGGACTAATCAAATTGTAACCATTTGGTACACCCACTCAAACATATGTTTTCAGTTTTTAAATAATATTACATGTATTTTCATATAATTTTTCACCCACACATATTTTTACATATATTTTCAAACACATGTGTTTTAATTTTTAAATGCATATACTAAACACTCCTTAAATTTTCCTAAATTAAATAGTAAACGGGTCCAAGTAGGCCACATATTTCTCTTTTTAGAAAAAACCAAAAAAACGGAGTCCACTTAACCTTTCCGCCTTGGGAAAATCTTTCTGGAAACGAAAGTAAGCGCAAACAAACAAACGTTCCTGAAAAAAATTGTAAAAAAACAAACTAACCAAAAAGTCACTCCATCTTCCCTTCATCAAATAACACGCTATATTGGCCCAGAATATAGGACCGACCAACGCCCCGGGTCACCCACTCTTGCCTCTCTTCTCTTCTTTTGTAGCTACTGTCGCGTGAAAATAGTAGCAACTAGCAACCAAACTAGCAATTCGCGCACGCCAGGAATTCCTTAACCCAATTTTCTTCTTCTTCTTCTTGCGTCTCCGCCTCGCTTGCACCAACCTTTGCGTCTCCTCTATTCTATTCTATTTCTATTTATGTGTATTTCCAGCCAATGCCAAACGCAACCAATAATAACTAGTAAGTTTTCTTGTGCTGAAAAGTTAGTGAGCACAAGAAAACATGAGACTTATCCATTAGTCTATTTGCTTGTGAAGTTAGCTTTGACCCCTTCTAGTTGCTACTGCAACAGTAAAAAGAAGTTTTTCAGCAATGAAATATATAAAGAATGAACTGCGCAATTGAATGGGAGATCAGTGGATGAATGATTGCTTGGTTGTGTATATTGAAAAAGTTGTAGCTTGTAGCATTGACAATGAGGCTATCATGCAATGATTTCAAAATATAAAAACTTGTAAAAGACAATTGTAAATTTTATGTATTTGCATATTTTTTTTTATTGTTGTTATTGTCAATATATAAATTTTTTTTATTAGATTGTGTAATTTATACTTGTTCAGGAACACCCTGAAAAAAATTTCCTGGAGTCGCCACTGGACACAGTCTATAAAATTGGAACTAGAAGTCGCGACGGAGAGAGTGTCATTATGAGTTTGCGATGGAAATGAAATTGAAGTTGGGCCTAAGTTTGGGCCTGGTTGTGTGTGTCCTTCTTAGAAGCATAACTCGTGAAATAATTAGAATGTTAGAATTCTAGGCCGAAAGATTGTTTATCACTAAAAGGCCTAGCACCGAGCCACTCTTCGAGCTAGGGCTGTCCACGGGTCGGGCGGGTCAGGTTTGTGCTCAACCCGCCACCGATCCGACCTAATTGGGTGGAGTCTGCCATCAACCCGCCACCGACCGAGAAACTGATCAGATCGAGCGGTTCAGACATCTAGTTGGTTTCGGGCGGGTCGGTCGGAGTCAAGATCTGAGATATCGGCGAAAAAACGTCGAAAAGTCAGTGAGATTTCGCCAGATCTAGAAGAAATCTCATTTGATTCGGAAGAAATCTCACCTGATTCAATGAGATTTCACTAGATTTGGACGAAATATCACTAGATCTACTTGATAAGTCGCCGAAATATGAAAATTTGTTGCCAGAATCTGAAAATTTGAAGTCGGAATTTGGAAAATCTCGCTGGATTTTGGAAAATTTTGCCGGAATATGGAAAATTTCACCGGAATCTGGGAAAAACTCACCGGAATCTAGAAATTTTTGCTGGAAATTCTTAAACATCGGTCGGATCGGGTTTTTTAGGTTTTGGGGGAGGAAAACCGAGACCGACCCGCCAGAGTCAGTTTTTGGAACAAATCACCCGCCGCCGACCGATGACTTGATTGGGTTGGCCGGTTTCGGATCGGTTGCCGGTCGGATCCTTCGGGTGGGTCGGGTCTCGGATGGGTCTGGACAGGCCTACTTCGAGCTATAGCGGGTGGCAATTCAATAGCCATGGACGGGTTGGAAACATTTTAGCTTAATAATTTCGAAGGTAAGATATAGTAATAATTTAATATATTGAGAGAAAAAGGTATCGGATGCTCTAAGGATATTAATTTAGGAAATAATTTCAGAAGTTTTATATGGAAAAAAGAAAAAGGCAATTAATTTTAAAAAATTAATTTTTCTATTTCTCATGAAAGCATAGTTATTAAACCTAGACCAGACATTGACCCGGTCTATGAGTTGGGTCACTAGGTTACTGGTTCAACCAGTGGGTCATCGGTTGAACCGCAGAGTCAAATAAAAAAATTTTAAAAATTAAAAATATATATATAATTAAATTTGAGAAATCATAACCTGAATATGTAAATTAAAAAAAAAAAAAAATTAGACATATGCCTAAATTAAACTCGCCATGCATTATAATTCAAAATCAATGTTTCATAAGCAATAGCATTAGAAATTCTATAAAATTCACAAAGAAAATAAACAAATGTCATAAGATTGCAACAAAGTCTTTGCTAAAGAAAATCTTGTTACATGTCTAAAAATTATGTATATTAAATAAATAAAAAGAAAAATCTCAAACTCTAATGCGTTTTTCTTTCAGTCTCACATACACTCACACTATACACGACCAAAAAAATAAAAATAAACAAAAGATGCTTAAATTAAAAAGCAATCAAGAAATAAAGTAATATATATATATATATATATATATATATATATTTAAACAAAAGAAGATAGTTGGTGGCATAGAGTTATATGGTCATACTTACATGCTAATTGTTGGCCAAGTACATCTGTTCAGACTTCAAAGCATAAAATTTTTATGCACAATAGCAGCCTGTAGTAGTAGGTTTTGAGAATTGTGAAAATTGAAAATTGAAACAATGCTTTTTTGGGATTTTTCAAGTTTTCTCTTGTTTAAATTATCATATTATCACACATTTAAATAATAAAGGAGTCAATAAAATGGATCTATTAATGTAATTTTACACAATTCACAAACCCGATCGGGTTAATAAAACCCAACTGAGTCACACGGGTTGCTTAAAACCCACTAGTTTTGACTGGGTCACATACTTTTTCAATCCAATTGATCACCCGGCCTGATCAACGCGTCGGCTCACCAGGTCACTGGTCTGAGCAGCCGAGCCGAGCTGGGTTTAGTAACACTACATGAAACCGATATTAAAACATTTTAAGGGCACTTGTTACAAGACCCATATATTAAAGTGGAAGCACCATCAGGCAAATTCACATTTTGAAATTTAAAGTGAAAGCACCAAAACTTGAGTAAATTTTGTTATGAACTTCACTACAGCACAAGCCCTTAATCTCTTTATATAACCTTCATCGCACATGAAATTTGTAAGGAGAGTCCCCATATTGAAGAGCTATAGACCTAAAATGGTAAAACCTTCTCATTTTATGTACCTTCTCCCTCTCAAATTGCCATATATCATGAGAGGAGATTAAAATTGTTAGGTTCTAAGGAATTAGGAACTAATGTATTAGAATTTCATTTTGTAATGTTGGCAAACCATGATCAAAATGTTTTAGTTGTGTTTAGACTTGCTCAAAGTATGTGTTTTTATGTAAAGTTGGAATCGAGTTACTACAGGATTTACTGTGTAAATCAGCTTGGCTCGATCGATCGAGAATTAGACTCGATTGATTGAAAGTCGTGCAGATTGTTTTTTCTGCAAAATTTCCAACTCAGCCCAAGCCCGTTTGACGTGTAGGGTTTTATGTTTTGTCTTAAGTATAAAAGGGAAAACTCTAGCCATGTTTTGAGGTTGCTCTTTATGCTGTGTGTGTGAATCTTTTGTGAGATCTAGAGGTGTTTACCTTCACACATATTTAGGGTTTCCAAGATTCAAGATTATGTCAAGAACTTGGTGATCATTCAGTTGCAGATTCAAGAGCTTAAAGATACACAAGCGGGAGTGCTTGTACCTACTGGGAATCCAAGAAAGAAGTAGTCCGTGGACTTGGAACTGTCACGTGGTCGTGGTAGTAAGTTTCCTACTTGAGGTAGCAATAGGATGTTAGTGGTCTAAGTCACTATTGTGTAAACTTCAATTCTTTCATAGTGGATTTGGTTTACCTTGAGGATAGCTAAGTTAAATCCTCCCCATGTTTTTTTACCGGTTTGGTTTTCTTGGGTCATTATATCTTTGTGTTCTTTATTTTCCGCACTTTACATTGATATGACATATTTGTGTTGACCTAGATCTGATAATTTGACTAAGTAATCACTTGGCTAATTAACTAGGTTAATCTGGTTGTATTTTAAGGGGTCTAAAAACGTACAAAAACCATTATACATATCAAGACCTTGAGTATTCTTGAGTGTTGTTGGTGCTTGGGAACCATTGAAGCAGCCCATAGTTGCCCGAGAGACTTGGATATTGCAATTAAAGGCTCAATTGCAGATCAAGATGCTAGTGTAGAGAAAGGACTTGCGGAGTCAATTGCAACTTGAATGTAGGAGCTCGAAGGGCTCAGGCACATGGTTGCCACTTGATTTGTATGGTTTTGTGGGTAATATATATTGCAACTATCTATTCTAGCGGATCACTTTAAAAGGTGAAGTTGGGGAGAGGTTTTTATGCTCGGTACTCGGGTTTTCCTTTTCAATAACACCTCATGTGTTATCATTGTGCTTTTGATTGTCTGTGGGTGCAATTTATATGTTTATACATACATTTGTTGCCATCCATGCTTATGCCAATTGACTAATCACTTTAATTTATACTCATGCCTAAATTGACTAATTTGTAATTAAAATTTGAGGCCTAAATCATAATCAAAACTTAATTTGATCATTTTCACCTTTAAATGAAAAGTTATTTATAAACACTACAATACATTATACATGTATTGCGATATTGTAGCACAATAGTTAAATTTTTTTTTAATAATATTTCCCCCCCAACGTTTCTCTTGGTGTTTCTTTCCCATGCTAGAGCTCTCTCTCAGTATATCAAATAGATCAAGAAGGTTTAGGCTTGAACTCAATCTCAAACCTGATCCTACTAGTTAACGAATGTCAGTTTGGCCCAACACTAAGGTCACAAGAATCTAGGCAAAGACAAGCTCACAAGGAAAAACAAAGGTGACAATTGGAGAAGAAAAACTGTTACGGGCTTAGTTTTTTTTATTTAATTTTATTATTTAAGATTTTATTTTTGTTATTAGGAGATGGGTAATTAGATAATGAATAGGATAACTTTCTCAAAAATAAAAAGATAATGAATAGGATAAATTGATAGCTTAGTATTTGAATAAATCTTATCTACTTGTTGTAGATAAAAATTAGATTTCTTTGGAATTTAAATATTAGCTTTATCTTGAAAGCCATCTATTTATATGGCTTAATGTTGATTAATATAGAAAGCTGAAAAATATTATTATTAAGTGACTATTCACTTTAGAGGTTTATTTGAACACCCTCGAAGTAGTCCATTTATCAATTAAGAGGTCTTGATTCCCTTGAAGCAACCAACAAACTCAATTGGGTTTGTAACAAAAACTCATAAGAGAAGATGAAAACAGAGAAAAGACAAATGTGGGAAAAGACAACAATTTTTATGAAAATTTGTGGAAGGTTGATTGTCTTTGTGTGAAAAATTATGAATTTTGTAAAAAAAATTGATGATGCAAAAAAATCGTCAGTTGAACTCTTTGTCAATACTGAAAGCTCGAAAAATGTGTTGAAAACACAAGAGCAATTTAGACCCCCAATTAAAATTATGGCTCGATAGATTTTACACAAACTTAATACAAAGTGCGGAATAGTGTAAATGCGAGCGGATGAACAAGTAAGTTACACTAATCCATAAACTAAGTAACACAGCAGTATAATGGAATAAACAAGAGTAGGGAAGAAGGATGCAAACACAGAAAACACCGAGATGTGTTCTCGAAGAGGAAACCGAAGAACTCGGCAAAAAGCCTCTCTGCCGCCCTCCAAGCGGAAATCGATCCACTAGACAATCAGTTGGGATACATGGGTTAGCAAGAGACCCTCCAAGCCTAATCTACCCGATATACCTAAGCCCTCCAAGCTCCTACTCCAACAAGGCTTCTTGGAACCGTGTCTTATCTAGCACCCCGGATCCCGCAACAAGCTCCATGTTGCATCTGCCATTCCAGGCTTCTTTCAATGCTTCCCAGCAGCACCAAAACGTCACTCAACACTCTCAAAGGATGTGGTAAGTGTTTGGGCTATCAACCTCTTAATGGTATGGAAATGGAGAGGGAAGGGTTGAGGAGATACCACAAGCAAGTGTATAGAAAAAGGTGGGGATGACAATCTCTAATTACCAATGTGTTTGGCTAGGGTTTTACTCTCTGAAGCATTCCTCAACATTTGTGGGTAATGAGGGTATATATAGGATAGGTGCAAAAAGTGTGAGTCAGTCAGTACAGGCTGGCAGAACAGATTGTCTCGCGGGTGTCTCGCGGGAAGGCCTTACCCGTGAGATACTCGTGAGAGACAGCTGTCTCCACCTGGCCTGACTCTTTGCATTCCAGCATGTGCAGGGCACATGCTTCACTTCACGGGAAACTAGGTCGCGACATACCCGCGAGAATCCTTCAACCTCTAAATGCTTGAGTCTTCACACACTCTCTCTATCACACAACCCTTACAACAAATCCCACAATAAATACAGGGTATAAATGATTGAAAATAATTACAATCAAATTTGGCACGGAATAAAAGCCAACAAAATACATAGTTGTAAATAACAACTTTACAAATACAAATGGATGAAGGCGTTGGCTTCGTCCAGAGACGAACCATTTGGTGTTGTTCTTCTCTAAATTTATAGCTGATGATGTAGAAAATCGTCAGTTGAACTCCTTGTCAATTAAGATGGACGAAGGCATTGGATTTGTCTAGAGACGAACCTACAATAAGATATGAAATAGAGAAAAAGAAATACACCATTGTGGTGTGTTCCAAAGGGCCTCTGATGATTAAGTTAGAATGGAATTCAATTGGAGTATATCGCAAAAGAATTCAACTTGAGAATAGTTTTAGGGGTGAGAATTGTCTACCTTTCTCCCTTTGGTTTGTGTGGGTTTTGTTAGGTTCTAAGACTTTAGGAACTAAATGTATTAGAACTTCAATGTGTAATGTGTTGGCAAACCATGATCAAAACTTAGAGTCTAGATTTAGGCTGCTCAAAGTGTGTTTATGTGTAAAGTTGGAATTGAGTGATTGCAGAATTTATTGGACTAAATCTGCAAGGCTTGATCGATCGAAAATTAGACTCGATTGATCGAACCTCGTGCAGATTGTTTTTTCTGCAGAATTTCCAACTCAGCCCAAGCCCATATGACGTGTAGAGTTTTATGTTTTGCTTCAAGTATAAAAAGAAAAACCTTAGCCACGTTTTAGAAGTTGTTGATATGCTGTGTGTGTGAATCTTCTGTGAGATCTAGAGGTGTTTACCTTCATACACACTTAGGGTTATCAAGATCAAGATTGATGTCAAGAACTTGGTGATCTTTTCAGTTGCTGTTTCAAGAGCTTAAAGAAAAACACAAGTAGGAGAACTTGTGGTTGCTGTGGATTAAAGAAAGAAGTAGTCTGTGGACTCGAAACTATCACATGGTTGTGGTAGGTAGAAAGTTAGGTAGCAAGTTTTCTACTCGAGGTAGCAATAGGATGTTAGTAGTCTAAGTCTTATTGTACAAACTTCAATTCTTTCATAGTGGATCTGTTTTATCTTAAGGATAGCTAGGTTAAATCCTCCCTAGGTTTTTTACTAGTATGGTTTTCCTGGGTTACATATCGTTGTGTTATTTACTTTTCCACACTATTTACATGATATGATTTGAATATGTTTAACCTAGATCTTATTAATGAACTTGTTAATTAACTTGGCTTAATATTAGGTTAAACAACTTGCATTTAAGGGGTCTAAAAACGTATAGGTTTTATAGCCCTTGTATTCATTGTCTAAATGAATATATGCATTTGTGGGATATAGAGCCGTTGGTATTAATGGCTGTTTTTTATTGTTTGACAACGGCTATTCGTCCGTTGGTGCTCGTATGATACTTCTTAGCTATCTTGGATATTGAATGTGTTTTATGGCTTCGTCTGTCATTGATGTCCGTACGTTACACCTTGCAGTGAATAGCATTTAATTTGTCTGTCGAGATATGGATGATCTTGATAAATTAATACGCATTAGTAATGAATGCGGAGGCATTATAGACTTCAATGGTCTTTTGCCTATTGGTCCATTGGTTAAACTTTTGTCTGTCTAGCACGTTAACTGTTACTCATGTCATTTATGGCAAACCTATTTAATGTATATTGTAGTCGTTCATCACATGGAAAATGCTAGCTTGATGGACGAAGTTGGCGTGATGGACGATGCTAAATTTTTCTTCTTTTGCTATATGATGGAGTGAGGGTGATTTTTCTCCTCTTCAAAAATCATTTGTGAAATTGTCAAAATAGACACACTTTCTCTATTTGTTTGGTTTCTTTTGTGAAATTTTGTTGATTTGTTTGTAGTTGAGAAGATTGAGAACTTGATGAAAATTGAAATTGGGAAAGGACGGAGGAGAGAAATATTGATATATTTATTTGGAGTGATAATAATAAAACATAATAAAGAGGCATATTTTGCCAAATAGCAAAATATTTGAAAATATTTAGGAAAAAAGCATAGGGTCAAACTTATCTAATTATGTAGCATTTTTTTTTGGCAAGCATTATGGGAATCTGATCAAACATAACGCTTGGAACTCGAGTTTCACTTGGAACTTGAGTTTGACAAACTCGAGTTCCAAAAAAGTGTTACATAACTAAATAAGATGATCAGATGCTATTTAACAAACTTTTCCTAAAATCATGCTATTTAGCAATTTTTTCCTAATAAAGAATATTTAAAAGAAAAGAAGAAGAGTATAAAGAGTTTGATGTATGAATATGTGAACAATGAAGTGCCAACCAATTAAGCACTTTAGATACAAGACTTTTGACTTTTTAGGTTGTTTCATTCATTGATATGCAATAGTATTTCAATAATTTCTCTATCATTATTTGCTGCAATCTCTCTCTTAATTTTATTTACTACATTTATATTAAACATAATGGCAGAAAGTGAGCATTCGGACTAGACGGAGTACCAAACTATCTCTCTTGGCAATTCAGCAAACTTTTGACCCATGCATAAAATCAAAAGGTATGAATCTTCAATGCATATTTTCATTAGAAATAAATTGTTTAAGTTAGTCTACATGATGAGAAGGTATACTGTGCATCATGGGTATAAATCTACCATCTCACAGCAAGTGGGTATTCTACATTATGACAAGGTATACTATGTGTATACATTCACCCTCTCACATCGGCCACATGTTGTGAGAGGGTGGACATATATACCCAATACTTGGTACACTTTTTGCTACATGATATATTCTATATGAGATTTGTTCCTTTCATTTTCTTGTTCATGTTTATGTTTCTTCTCCTTCTCTTCTTCTTCGTTTTAGGATTTTTTTTTTCTATTTTATATATTTATCAAGTTTAGTTGATTTTTTTAACAAGAGAGACAAAAAAGTGGTTGGATCTATGTTGGATTTGTCAAGATGGAGTTTCAACGCTGGCCAAAGATCCCTAGCCCTTGGGTTAATGGGCCAAACCCCATCCACCATGGTTGGGTAGCCAACAACATTCTAATGATGAGTGAAAGAAATAATTAAAAGCTATCTGCCTTAATTTTCCAATATTTAAGTTAAATAAAATATACTTATGTGAAAGTAGTCTAGGGTTTTAAATGAGTCGAGCCGTGTATTAAAAGTTTAGGCTTATTTATTAAGTTTTTGTTTTTTGTTTTTCTAACACGAGGCAAGCTCAAGCTCGTTACAAAACAAAATTACATATTCAAGCTTGGTTCATATTCTTGACAAACAAACTTGAGATTGTTCATGAGCTACTCAATCAATTATTCTTTCCCTATGTATAATAAAACCATGACTCAAATTTTTTACCCCTTCACAAATTTATGATTTTTTTTTCCTACAAATGATATTTTGATATCTTATGTACTTATTTACAAACTTACATAATCCAATCTCAAGTCTATATACATATATTTTTAAACAAGTATACATATAAAAATATAATATTATATATAATTAATCAAGCCTTATGTTTATGAGTTTGTTTACGAATACATTATTATACTTGAGATTCATTTAATAATCGAGCATAAACTTGAGCTTAAGCTTGACTTGTATGCTAAACACACAAACACAAACATAATCTATTTAGCTATTCAAGGCTTGAAACATTCAAACATAGGATTGGAAGTCAGGTCACGTTATTTTTCCCCTAGTCATTTTCAATGCCTTTTCTTCTATGTTTCCTCAGATTGCTGATGACTTGACATAGAGTTGACTCCAGATAAACTTGAGTTTGAACTTGACTTGTTTGCTAAATACATGAATACAAACATAATATATTTTGCTATTTAAGTCTTGAAACATTCAAACATAGGATTGGAAGTGGGATCACAATTTTTTTTCCCTAGTCAATTTCAATGCCTTTTCTTCTATGTTTCCTCAAATTATTAATGACCTGACATAGAGTCAACTCTAGATTCATAGATTGAGGATAATTTTGTATGATTTCTTGTACTTGTGTAATACCAAATAAAAAAAAATGAACGAATCTTGAAGTTCTATATTGTCACTTACATCAATTATTTTTTCGAACCATCATTTTCATATTAAACAGAAAATGTGGCAGATTCAGAGAAATGATACATTCAACTCTCCAGATTCAGAGAATGAGGGTAATTTTGTATGTTTTCTTGTACTTGTGTAATAACAAATACAAAAACATCATTTTCATAAGCAAGATAAATTTAACCCCCCAGAAAGTCGATGCCCAAGTGCATTATTTATAGTTTCTACCAACAGCCCAATATAATTTCAGCCGGCCGCATGATAAATATATTTTGGTATTCAAGGCTTGAAACATTCAAACATAATTAGTGGAAGTCAGATCACTCTTCTTATTTTGTTTTTTTTGCTAGTCATTTTTAAAGTTTTTTCTTCTATTCATCAGATGACTTGACACAGAGTCAACTCCACATTCAGAGATTGAGGATAGTTTTGAATGTTTTCTTGTACTTGTGTAATACCAAATAAGTAGCATCCCCATGTTTATATAAGTAGCATCTCAACCTTCGACTTTGTAAGGTGTCAAGGAACAATGTTTAGCCTGAAAACCACCTTTCTATTCCTTTGTTTCCATTTCCTTCTTTTGTCAACTAAATTCATTTCACTTGAAGCTATATGGTCCAATTCTAGTGCTGGGAATACCCCTGTGGGTTGCATTGAGATGGGAGAGGCAAGCTCTTCTTAAATTTAAAGAAGGGCTTAAGGATCCTTCAAATGGTCTTTCTTCTTGGGTTGGCCAAGATTGCTGCACATGGTTAGGAGTGGGCTGTAACAATCAAACAGGCCGCGTAATTAAACTTGATCTCAAAAGCCAACCTGTTTGCAATCAGGTAGCAGGTAGTGTATTTTGTAAGGAGTTAACATTGGGTGGTGAGTTATCTCCTTCTTTACTTGATCTACAATATCTAAATTACTTGGACCTGAGCTACAATGATTTTCAAGGAATTCCCATCCCAAATTTCATTGGTTCACTCAATAGGTTGAGTTACCTTGATCTGTCCTATGCATCCTTTGGTGGAACAATCCCTCCTTATCTTCGGAATCTGTCTAACTTGTACTATCTTAATCACTCAACGTTTTTGATGAACTTTTCCGTTTCAAATTTAAATTGGCTTTCTGGTCTCTCTTCCATGCAGTACCTTAGTTTGATTAGCGTGAACCTTAGTAAGGCGTCGACCCACTGGCTGCAAGTTGTTAATATGCTTCCTTCTTTAATAGAATTGCACTTGTCTGGTTGTGAACTTCAAAATCTTCCTCAAACTCTTCAATTTCAGTCCTCGATCTCTCTTATAATAACTTCAACTCTAGTTTAATTCCTCAGTGGTTGTTTAACATCACTGGCCACAAAATCTCCGACTTAGCTCTTGTTATCTCAAGGGCTCCATCCCTGAGATCGCAATAGGGAGCTTGTACAATTTGCCAAGTTTAGATATATCAGTAAATTATTATATTAGTGGCGAAATAACAGAATTTTTCCAAGTCTTATCAGGATGCAGTAACAGTAGTCTAGAAGAGGTAGATTTTTCTTGGAATATGCTCGCTGGGAATTTGCCCTATTCTTTGGGATATTTAAAAGGTTTGAAAAGCCTTCTACTCTCTAGAAACTCATTTTCAGGTCCAATACCAGAAAATATAGGAAATTTGCCTCGTTTGGAAGAATTAGACCTTTCTTATAACAAGATGAGTGGAACAATCATGGAAAGTATTGGACAACTTACAGAGTTGACACAATTGAATCTCTTTGGCAATTCTTGGGAAGGAATCATATCTGAAATTCATTTCCTAAATCTCACAAAACTGAGCAGTTTATCTTTGTCATCAACTACCAATCTTTTAGTTCTTAATGTGAGTCATAACTGGATTCCCTCCTTTGATCTATCCCTCGTCGAAGCTGATGGCTGTCAATTAGGCCCTGCATTTCCTGCATGGCTTAGGACTCAGAAAAACTTGTGGGATATCACTCTCAAAAATGCTGCAATATTAGACACAATACCCGATTGGTTATGGAACTTGTCTTCAAAAATTTATAATCTAGATCTTTCTCATAACCAATTAAGTGGAAATCTTCTTGGGTCATTAAAATTTAATTTTCCTGCATCTATAGATTTGAGTTTCAATCTTTTAGAGTGCTCACTCCCTTTATGGACTACTGTGACAAATCTTTATTTGAGGAATAATTCATTTTCTGGAGAAATACCAATAAAAATCTTCCAAGAAATGCCGCAACTGTTCAACTCAGATCTCTCCATGAACTTTTTGAATGGTAGCATTCCCCCGTCCATGATCTTTCAAACAATCATTTGTCTGGAGAAATCCATGACCATTGGAAGGGTATGCAAAACTTGTATACTGTGGATCTTTCCAAGAATAATCTCTCTGGTGGTATTCCAAACTCAATGAGCAACAATAATCTTTCTGGCGACCTCTCTTCATCCCTAAAAAACTGCTCTCACATATTAGCAATTGATCTTGGAGACAATAGATTCTCGGGAATCATACCAAAATGGATTGGTGAAAGATTTTTTTCAATAGTAGCATTACGCCTACGAGGCAACATGCTCTCTGGAAACATTCCTGAAGAATTGTGTAATTGCACCCAAATCCATGTCTTAGACCTTGGGCATAATAGTCTCTCAGGATCTATTCCTACATGTTTAGGTTGATTGGGTGGTTACCAATATTTGTATCCTACAATTTCGCTGATTGGCACACATTCTAACCTGGAGCATATGGATTTGGTGTCGAAGGGAAGACAGTTGGACTTTGGTTACCCAATCATAAATACCATAGATCTTTCACAGAACAATCTCTCAGGGAAAATCCCAATAGAATTAACAAATCTATCAAAACTGGATACCCTAAATTTGTCATTGAACCACCTGACTGGAAAGATACCAGAGAATATTGGAGACCTACAATATTTAGAAACTCTTGACCTCTCATGCAATCTTCTCTCAGGCCCCATTCCTCAAAGCATGACTTCGATCACTGCATTAAGTAGTTTGAAC
The DNA here is from genome assembly GCA_019022515.1 of Quercus aquifolioides. Taxonomy (NCBI): domain Eukaryota; kingdom Viridiplantae; phylum Streptophyta; class Magnoliopsida; order Fagales; family Fagaceae; genus Quercus; species Quercus aquifolioides. The sequence continues at coordinate 55,277,420 of CM032330.1, forward strand.
TTGTCGTATAACGACTTGTTTGGACAAATTCCAATAGCCAACCAGTTCCAAACCTTTAATGATCCCTCCAATTATGCTGGTAACACACAACTGTGTGGGCCTCCATTGCCAACAAATTGCTCAACACCTAGTGACAAGGGTCCAGAACATAAAGATCAAGAAAATTTAGATGGCAACACCGAAGGGTCTGAAGAGTTATGGTTGTACGTAAGTGTTGCGCTGGGGTTCATTGTGGGATTTTGGGCAGTTTGTGGTACTTTGGTGGTAAAGAAGTCTTGGAGACATGCTTACTTTCACTTTGCCGATGAAATGAAAGATAGGCTTTTTGTGGTGATCTCGGTGAATGTGACTCGTCTACGAAGGAAGATTGAATCCTAAGGTTGAAGGTAATTTAAATAGAGAAATCATTTGTTAGTTATATTACATCTAATTCATCTTTCCTTTTATATAATTTCACTTCATTTTCTGGTGAGTGCAGGTTTGGTTCATGATCATGAAGAATTTGAGGGAAGTTACTTAAGAAAGCAAGGTGAATCATTACATGATTCCATAGTTCCATGTTATACTATTTATTGTATTTTTCTATGTCACAAGTAATTGCAAGGGGGAGCCGGAGGATGAAGTTTGAATGGAACTACGGGTTATATAAATGTATTGTACTTGATGTTTGTTTGTCATATATAATTAATGTAAACTATATTTGATGTGTTTGCTACCTCTTTGAAATAATAAAATCAGAATTATATATCAGACAATGCGGCTCTACCATATCTTTTTCTTCTTTCCAGAATATAGGCTTCATTGCCTAACACAATGCTACCACACTCACTCCTACGTACCTAAGAAGATCGAATTATAACTTTTGGCATGTGTAAGGGTAAAATTAACTTTTAAGTTTCCGAGCTTTTTAACAAATTCTGTGAGAAAATTAATAAAGATTAAAGAGTAAGGCTACAATGATGTCATAAAGGATTTAATTTGATTCAATTTATTCAACTTCTAGCTATTCTAAGATTAGGATTCATTATAAATAGAGTCACATACAAAAGGTAAAAATTCTAGAATTGTAGAAACCTCATTTTTGTATTTTTCGTTTATGGATAAACCTAATATAGCGCGTGAAACCAAGCTTTTGTAGTTTCCATTTCTTGTACGTAAAATTTTCAAGTTTCCCCCCCTAAAATCACAGATACCTAATCAAAGAAAACATATTTATTAAAATTCACATTCAAAATCCAAAATCAAACATAGAAATGCATTCACCAAAGCAACATAAAATGAAAATGACAAAGCAAAATTCAAATATCTAAGAATCAGTTACATTGAGAGAGAGAGAGAGAGATGGGGGACGTTACTGTCAGTAGCAAAGGTCTTGAGCTAAGAAGCGAAACCCATCCATTTACGAGGTGGTATGCTATTGCTTTGGCATTTATCATTGGTCGTTGTGAAGTTTCAAGAGAAACAAGAGCAAGGGGATGTGTCGTTTAACAAAAGAAAGATGAAGTCAGAAGAGAAGGAAAACAACGACACCATTTTATATTTATTAAGTGATAAGAAGAAGACACTAAAAAGGAAACGATGCCGTTTCATTTAAACAAAGAGGACACGGGTTGACAGATTAAACACGTCTTTAGCCTTTTAGTTTGTTAGTGCTTGTACAGATGTCATCCACTGATTGGCATGTTTAGAAATTAGTTAATTTGTTTGTTTTGGCTCCAACTAAATCTAATACTCAGGTTGTTGTATATATAGCAGAGCAAGTGTAATTAATCTTTCTTTAAGCTTTCTCATTTTGTTTTGACAGTAATAAAATTTCCCAATTTCTATTTAGAAAGCCCTCTCTTTTTACGGTCGTACTTGTGTCATTATTCATTAAGGCAAAGATGAAAGGGATTGAGATCCCGTGCAATACCTAGGGTATTGTATGGGTGCAATAGCACAAATCTCAACCTTTCATTTAATCTAATGGCTCATTCTTTTGACACCTCACCAAATATTAAAAAGACCCTTTCACCCTTAAAATTTTTCAAAACCCATCGTTTCTTTTGTGCTGATGGGTCTGAATTCATATTTCAATAAATCAAATTTCTCTCTCCTGCGTAGCTACCCTTCTTTGCAATTGTTTTCTGCCTCTCCCTCAACCCATCGTCACCACTGCCAGCATACCTAACTCAGACCCATTAGCTAAAACAAAGAAAAAACTACATCTTACCATTTGAAATTTCTTAACCCTTAGACACTCACACTCTCCCTCTTTCTTTGTCTCCAAGTGTGTAGCTGTCTCAACTCTCAAGGAGTGAAGCTCTCTCTGAAGCGACATAGCCAATGGCTAGATCGGTGGTTCCAACGGTACTTGGCCATTGTATCATCGAAAAATCCCCAAAATCTCATTTGGCACAGTCACCGCTGGTCCATCTTTGATTCCTAGGTTGCTTCTAACATCGAATGACTCAAGGAGGCTAGTTCTCTCTTTTGTATACATTGAATCAAAATAAAATTTTTTTTTTTGGGTAAGAGGAGAGTTGGGTCAGGGGTTTGATTTTAGTTCTACGAGTGATATATATTTCACCATGAAATCATTATTTAGCTTTTGTTTTGAGGAATATTTTTGGGTAGTGTTTTTTTTTTTTTTTTTTTTTTCCGCAACTTGAATATTGCACATTTTCAAATGAATATGTGAAATATGGTCTAGCAAAATTAAAGAAATGGATGGTCAGTGATACAGGGGATATAGCTAAAATCCCTATTTTACTTACTTAGATGTTACATTGGTTGAATTCTATGTGATAGGCCAATAATGTATTGACCCCTAGTGATGAATTAACAAATTAATTAGTCAAGTTAATTAATTAATTCAATTAGCATGCAATACGCGTGGTAGCACAAACAAATCACCAATTAATTAAATGCAACGAAAATTAAATTGATACGGTGATTTGTTTACGAATGGGGAAAACCTACATGGCAAAAACCCCATCGAGTGATTTTAAGATCACCACTCCTGAGAATTCACTATTATCACAATAAGCGGTTATAAGTAAAGGAATCACAGTACCTTTTACTAACCTACAGTTGAACTCTTACCCCAATACCCAATTGGACTTGTTCTGTAGTGACAATCTCTCCTTGTTATGCACGGCTCCCAGTACGTGACTAACCAATTCAATGGGCGGATCCTAGTTCGTGGCTTACTCACCAGCTTGAGAAAGATGTTGGTTGCAAAGTTCTTCAGTTTATCATACGATGAAGATCATGAAACTCCTTGGTTACAAAACCTTATGGTGTACAAACACAGTAGCTTCTTCAAGAGAAAGATGAACTAAGGCAAATTCTGTCTCCGATCGCAATTTGCAAGAATACAACTTTGTTTCACACTTGCGCAACCTTTGACGGCCCTTAAAACAATCTTTATATATGTTTAGGGTTGTGAGAAAAGAAAGCCCAAACATGTATTCCCGGATTGGAGTGAAATCAGCTATGAAAAAACTGAATTTCATAGACCTCGATAGATAGCTTATCTGTTGAGATAGCTGTTAAGCATCGGGCTTCAGCATCTTTTTAAACCTTGATAGATACTAGCTGTCGAGTTTTAAAATCCAGCACTTCTTCACTTGTTTTTTGGACAGACTTGCATGACTTTAACACTTGAACTTGAAACCTTATTCCTTGAAGCATTAAAAACATCCTAGATCTACCCAATTACAAGTAAAGTGCATTTTGTCAAAGGATTAGCCAATTCTATTTTGACATATGTTCCTAATATTAAATCACATATGTCCTAACACTATGTTTTTAGGTCTTGGATGTGTTTAAATTGTAGTGTTTTAGTCTTTGCATTTCAAGTTTGCAATCAGAATTTAGTGATAAAAATTTACTGTCATAGGGATAGAAAATTTTAATAATTGAATGTTTGTCCTTGTATAGGTATGATACACTTAAATAGTTTCTTAAGAAATTTTAGCTTGAAACTGTCCTTTATCAATTGGGTCATCATCTCTCATGATCATATATTGGTTTGTTGCAATTCTTATATATGATAAGTACAAAGTTGGTACAAAATTTTTTAGCTTTTATTTTCAATGAAAAACATTCATTCTTTTATATTTATAATAGTAGATATTTTGTATCTTTGTTAATTACAGGAGTATTCTTTAATTCATTGCATAGTGTGGCAGAGAATTCTCTCAAAACATATGCCAATGCAACTAAAAGCATATGAGAAACCAACAGAGTAAGAAGCAAGGGCTATAAACAAAAACATAGATTTAAATTGAAAATGTGAAAAAAGCAATGTGCCATACATGTTCAGAGTATGATTGCCTGCTTCATGAGGATAATTTCATAAATTGTTTCTCTTATAATCATTGTGATTACATAGGCACCATTAACTCCATCATTGTCTCAAGTATCAAATGGTGTGGATGTTTGTCAGGTAAAATGTAAACGTTTTTATACATGAAATTTTGAATAAACATACTTGTTTATATGTTTTATGTTTTGTAGTCATAAGTAGCTAGATTATTTCTTACACTTTTACTCTTATAATAATTGTGATTACATAGACAGCATTCATTAGTACCACCTTAACTCCATCATTGTTTCAAGTATCAAATCATGTGAATATTGGTTAAGTAAAAAATAAATATTTTCGTACATGTTTATCGAATAAACTTATTTGCTTATATATACACAGGGAAATGAAGTTAGGTTCAATTATACACTAACTCCATGTGTTGAAAATACAAATACTTGCCTGCAAACACAACACTTTTTTCGTATGTTAAAAACTAATAAATGGTAAGTTCAATTATAGTGAAATTTTCTCATGTTTGTTTAAGTTTAAAATGTAACTTGATTTTTTTGACATATTTTTAGGCTAATATTGATTTTTCAATATGATGGACAAAATTTTTTGGACAGTTTGTTTGATAGTATATTACACAGTAGACATGGTAGCATATTGCACAGTGGACAGTATTTTTGGACAACTTTGCCTTGGACAGCATATCTAACTATTTAGACAACTGATTACACATGTAACAAATCTTTTGGATAATTTTTTGTAACTAAAGAAGTTACTTAAACATGTTAGATTGTACAAGTGTATGCTTGAGTAACTTCTAGTTAAACATTAATTATATATGCAAGTGATTAATATTTTTAAATGCAATGTCATGTACGGAAATCTTGTTCATTTTTTAAATGCAAGTGATTAATATTTTTATGCTTCATCACATATACGTGCTTGATTCTAGAAGCTCCTTGAAGAGAACTCATTTAGGGGAAGGATAACCGATTTCTTTTACATGCTCTTACTCGAGGCCCTTGTTTTAACTGGAATTGTTCTTGGGAGAATGATATTGTGAGAGGCCGCGCCCCAAGCCTATTTTTAGGATGTTGGGCCAAACCCACGTGAATGAGTGGAGTCGTGTTATTACCTCTCAAAATGGAGGTTCGACTAGTTATATTTTCCCCTTTAGATTAAGGGTTTTACAATGGAGTCACCACTTATTTAATTATTAGGATAAATAAGAAAACCGAAATAGAAAAATTCCCCATTTTATTAAATTTCAATTGAATTTACATTGATCATAGGAAAATTACATGGCTTTGATCCTAGATACAATCTAAGATAAAGTACATAGCTTTGTTTTCTAGTTACAATTTAGAAATTGAAAATTACAAGGATAAACATTAGTCTATCAACCCTTGATCTAATATCGGAGGCTATGCTACAAGGTGAGAAGGTGTTAGGCACCCACCTTGACCAGTGAAACTGGTCTTCTACACTATGATGACCAACATTCATATCACATCATCTAATATGTTATCCATCAATTTGCATGCCGAATTCATTGTGTGTGCATGTGATAAACCCTAATTCCATTTATTAAGCATTTCATTTGGATTGAAAAATAAATTCTAGTGAATGTGTGTGGATGGTGATATCTCAGATTCAAGAATTTGAAAGAATTATTAAACAAACATGTTTTTCATATTTTTGATATGGATTTAAGTTTAAAATTAGTGTTATGCATGAACATGTGATGAACAACTAAGAACATGTGAAGAACATATAAGAACAATTAAGAACATTCAAACATATTCAACGGAATTTAAATGATTACTATCATGTTTTATTCTTAAACTCTCATCATTGCAACACAAAAAATAATTAGGGAACGGGATTATACCTTCATGCAAGATCCATATGGTGGAGGAGGAGACTCTTGATGGAGGTTCTAAGGGTGGAGGAAAAGAAGAGCTAGGAGAGGGAGAGGGAGAGTGAGTCTCACTCAATACCTTGAGTCTCAGAAAGACCAAGATATGACAAGACTGCTCAACTTCACTAGAACTCAAGAGATGAGAAGAGAGAGGGATTTTTTGTGTGCTTTGAAATGGAGGAAAGGGGGGGGGGGGGTTCTATAGTAGTAGTTGAGGAAATATGAATGGAATGTCATTTAATGAGGGTTGACAAAGAATCATGAACCTAGACCTCTTTTTACCGTTTGGGGAAATCTGGTGCATTAAATGTAGAGATTGGTGGGGGTGAGAAGCAAGCAAAATTCGGTTTTTCCGTAGCTACTGTAACAGCCTAAGTAGCTAATTTCAAAAAATCATATCTTAGTCAATTTGGACCCGAATTGTCTTGTTCCCATACTCAAATTGAAGCCCCGGATGTCTAGTTTCTAGGAAAATTAACCTCATTCACAGAATCAAAATATTCTGAGAGATATCAATGAAATGGCAAGCGGAGGTCATTTGTTAGAAAACAATTTCAGTACAATTAGTATTAATAGATCTCAAATTAGTTTCCAATTAACATTAATAGGCTCCAATTACTCCCATTTCAGACCTAATGTAGTCTTAACCTATCATATTATGAAATATCATTGATCTCAAATTGATTATACTTATATAACCAATTGAAATTAATTGTTCATAATCATATATAGTCGGATTCAATTTGTGATAGTGCATCTAAGTCATTAAAACTTGATTTGATGATAACTTTCAATCTGGTGGTTCGATTAGGGCTTATGACTAGTCGATTTGATTGTTACAATATTAAGATCATTTTGATGAAATAAGATTAAGGATCTAATGAATAGAATCAAGATACATATTTTTAAGGAAAAATTATCTTTTTACCCTCCAAGTGAAGTTAAATACGGATTGCAAAATGAGGAGTTAATAGAATGCCCCTCATTAACAGAGCTTGAAGTGCGAATGTCAATGTATGAAAAAGACACCTAACTTTGAAATTAGTATTTTGTTGACATCCCATTTTGCAACCCGCATTTAATCTCACATAGAAGGTAAAATGGTAATTTCGCCTTGGGAATTTGCATCTTTATTCTGGTAATTAGATCCTTAATCTCATTTCACCAAAATGATCTTGATGTTGTAACGATTAAATTGACTGGTCATAAGCCCTAATTGGACCATCAGATTGAAAGTTATCATCAAATCAAGTTTTAATGGCTGAGATACACTATCACAAATTGAGTCCGACTTTATGTGATTATGAACAATTGATTCCAATTGGTTATAAGTGTAATAAATTGGAGATCAATAATGTGTCATAATTTGATTGGATAGGACTACATTTTATGGTGAGGTTGCATACATCTAATTAATTAGATAGTTAAACATTAATTATTCAATGAGTAATTTGTGTAATTATCTTTTAATTAAAGTAAATTTGGAACCAATTAAGTTTGAAATGGGAGTGATTGGAGCCATTTAATGTTAATTGGGAGCTAATTTGGGACCTATTAATGTTAGTTGTGCTGAAACCATTTTTTAACAAATGACCTCTGCTCACCATTTCATCAATATCTCTCAAAATATTTTGAATCTGTGAATGAGGTTAATTTTTCCAGAAACTAGACATCCGGGGCTTCAATTTAAGCATAAGAACAAGACAATTCTAATCAGAATTGAGTCAAATATGATTTTTCGAAGTTGGCTTTATAGGCTGTTATAGCAGCTAAGGAAAAACCGAATTTTGGTTTACTCCTCACTCCCACCAATCTCTCCATTTAATGCACCAGATTTTTTCCAATGCTAAAATGAAGTCTAGGTTCATGATTCTTTGTCAACCCTTATTAAATGACCTTCCATTCATATTTCCTCCATCATTATTATATAAACCCTCCATCTCCTTCATTCCAAAGTACACAAAAACCCTTTCTCTTCTCCTCTCTTGAGTTCTAGAAAATTGAGTAGTCTTGTCATGTCTTGGTCTTCTTGAGACTCAAGGTATTGAGTGAGACTCACTCTTCCTCTCCTAATTCTTCTTTTCCTCCACCCTTAGGACCTCCCTCAAGAGTCTCCTCCTTCACCATATAGATCTTGCATGAAGGTATAATCCCTTTCCCTAATTATTTTTTTGTGTTGCCATGATGAGAGTTTAAGATTAAAGCATGATAAATTCCTTTAAATATGTTTGAATGTTCTTAATTGTTCTTACATGTTCTTAGTTGTTCATCATATGTTCATGCATAACACTAGTTTCGATCTTAAATCCACATCTAAAATATGAAAAACATGTTTGTTTAATAATTCTTTCAAATCTTTGAATTTAGGATATCACCATCCATATACATTCACTAGAATTTATTTTCCAATCCAAATGAAATGCTTAATAAATGGAATTAGGGTTTATCACATGCACACACATTAAATTCAACATGTAAATTGATTGATAACATAGTAGATGATGTGATATGAATATTGGCCACCATAGTCTAAAAGACCGGATTCACTAGACAAGGTGAGTACCTAACACCTTCCTACCTTGTAACATAGCCTCTGAGTTTAGATCAAGGGTTAGTAGATCAAATACTTATTCATGTAATTTTCGATTTTTAGATTGTAACTAGGAAACAAAGTCATGTACTTTATCTTAGATTGTATCTAGGTCTAAACCCATGTAATTTCCTATGATCAATGTAAATTCAATTTCAAATAAATAAAATGAGGAATTTTTCAATTTTGGTTTTCTTATTTATTCCAATAATTAAATAAGTGGCGACTCTATTGTAAAATCCTTAATTTAAAGGAGAAAATATAACTAGTCAAATCTCCATTTTAGGAGGCAATAACACGACTCCACCCATTCATGTGGGTTTGGCCCAACATCCTAAAAAAGGGGGTCGGTGGCGCGGTCTCTCACATATTTAACCATGGTGAATGCAGATAAGAATGCGGACCATCATGTAGTGGATCAAAATGTGGACCGTATCTCCGGGGAGATTGCCTACGTACCTCTTGGTGAGAGGATTAGGTCCAAACATAATTCATACATGTAGCCTTTTTTTTTTTTTTTTTTTCCGGAAAAAATGAATACAAGACATGCTTACCAGTGGTCACAACAAAATCTGGATTTTAGTCGTGATCTTGAATTTTGGACATGCTTCCCAGAGGTCCGATGAATTTGAAGTTTTGGACGTACTTCCCAGAGGTCCATGGATTTGAAATTTGGATGTGCTTCCCAGAGGTCTGATGGTTTGAAGTTTAGATGTGCTTCCTAGCGGTCCGATGGATTTGAAGTTTGGACGTGCTTCCCAAAGGTCCGATGGATTTGAAATTTGGACATGCTTCCCAAAGGTCCATTGAAATTGAATTTTGGATGTGCTTCCCAGAGGTCCATTGAAATTAAATTTTAGACATGCTTCCCAGAGGTCCAATGGATTGAAATTTGGAGGTATTTCCCAGAGGTCCAATGGAATTGAAGTTTTGGACATGCTTCCCAGAGGTCCAAGGATTTGGAAGGCATTATTCATACTGATGTGTGTGGGCCTTTTACCCTAGTACCTGCAAAATAAATACTTTCAATTAGTAGCAAAGTTATTCATTGAAAAGACTTTGGCATACCTGGCAAATGCCCTTAGTTTGGGACATATTCCATGCTTCGATGAATGCTGAGGGTGGACAATTGACTTGATGTTGCACCACTGGAGAATATTGAAGATGATCATAGCTTTCTGTTCCTGAAGAAGAATTTGATGAAGATTTTTTTTTTTTTGAAAAATCTGGAAATCCTGAATTTTTGTTTTTTGTTTTTGGAAATCTTGAATTTCTTGAAGGAATTGAAAATTTTTATTGATGAAATTTTTATTTTTATTTTTATTTTTTGAATTTTTTTTGAAGGAATTGAAAATTTTGATTGATGATTTTTTTTTTTTTTTTTTTTATGGTAACCTAAGAAGTACAAGCCCAATGCCCCTAGTCCCAAGGCTTTTTGAAAATTCTCTCTTTTCTTTTCTTCTCGCTCTCTTTTTTTTTTTTTTTTTTTTTTTTTTTTTTGAGATTTGAAGATTTGTTCATTATCAAAAAGTGAAGAAGATGAAGATGGAGTAAAAGTGATGAAGATTTATTCATGATTATTTGTTTTTTTGAAAAACCTATCCTTTGAATGAGAATAACTTTGGCTGGAAGTTGATGTGGATTGTTGGATAAGTCCTTATTTAATTCCTGTAAAAAGATAATTTCAATTAGTAATGGATTTATTCATTGAAATGAATTGGAAGTACTTACCCAATGCCCCTAGTTTGGGGCATATTCCATGCTTAGATTGAAGCTGAATTCATTTGATGTTGTGACCACTGGGGAACATGAAAGAAGATCATGGTCCGCCATCCTTGGTTCCTGCAAAAAGGCTTTCTTTCTCTAGCTTGTTAGAAACCAATTATCGTGAAAACTTGCACAAAATATAAATAGGCCAATGCTCCAAGTTTAAACATGCTTAATGCAAACAAATAGGCTTAACCTAACATGCACCCAAACAATTTTGTCACATTGTTTTGACTTTGTTCTCCAAGGTTGTTTAGGTGAATGGGACTGGGCCTCTGCAAGGCTGCCTACGTACCTCTCTCATAGAGGATCAAGTCAAGATGTATTTCAAGAGAACTGGATTTTGAAAAAGAATGATTATTTATTTATTTATTTTTTTGTGGAAATGAGATTTCTCTTTCTTTCTTCTTCTCACACTCTCTCTCCCTCTCTCTCTTTAATGAATAAGAGGTGATCCTTTGAACAACCATTTTAGCAAATCAAAGTGTTTAAGAATCAAACAAATCTCGATTAGGAAGGATCAAGATCATTAAACTCATGTAATCAAATTTGCTTCATCCTTTTGAACATCGTTAGATTAAGTCTCCAAAGGCAATCAAGAAATGAAATGTGATAATATTTATGAATCACATTTTTGGGTTCAAACAAGGAGAGTGCTCCAGGTTTGGAAGTTCTTTTGAGTTATTTTGAGGAATTGAGAATTTGAGAAATTTTGTCCTCAGACATATCATCCTGTGGGGTTTGAAAATTTTAAGCATTTTTCCTTTTTAATTTAAGAGAAAAATATTATTAGAGTTTAAGATGTGCCTACAATTAGCAAGACTTCAATGAGGTCTTATTCATGGGATGTAATGTAGGCCAGATTTAGGTTATGAAATGAATAATATAAAAAGGCTCAAAACTCCCTATGATGTTCCCCCAAGTATGCAATACTCAAAAATCAAGTATTGGAGTATTGGAGGAGTTTTCTCATTTCTTCATTGTCATCTTCTCACTAGTCTTCATTGGTCACTTGTATCAACATTTGTTTTTATGTCATTCATCTTGAATCATACCTCTAGACTTTCATCTTGTAAAATTCTTCTCTTTTTAGGTTGCATCCTCAAGTTTCCAACTTGGTAGGATTTTCCAATTTTTTCTTTTCTTTGGCTCTAACTTTTGCCTAGACCGCCCTTTTGGGTTTTCAGCCTAGTGGGCTTTTTTTTTTTTCATCTCTTGATTGAATGAACTTTTGGGTCCTCCTTGTTTTTCTTAGATTAATGATTTTTGGTTATTTTGATGCACTCTCTAGACTTTTTTTTTGCCTCGATGCACTTGCACCTTTCTGTGCTTAATGAATCTTTCATTTTTTGATGAAATCTCTTTTAAACGAATCTTGTATTCCTCTTGGCATGATAAATTTTAGGCTCTTCAAACTTGATGCACACTTTTTTTTTCTCTCACATTGATGGAATTTCATTTCTCTTTCCAAGATTGAGTGAAACCTCATTTTTCTTTGATGATCTCTTATCTTTAGCTTAATGAATTCTCTACTTGTCTTTCATGTCTTCTAGGAGAACTTTATCAATTAACTTCAAAGCTACAAGGTTGAGTCCTCCTTAATATGAGACTTAAGTATGCATAACTTGATTTTTCCCACCCCAAGTTTAGATTTTAGTGGGTTCATGCAAAAAAAAAGAGGCTAAGTGTTTTAAGGCTCAAATGGGCTAGCAATGGATAATGATCATTCTAGGTATTAAGGTATAATCTTGGTTTAACCAAAGATGACCTCCTATCCCTAGTAATGCTTGCTTGTAGGCATAGTGATTCAAGCTCTTTTAATAAATTCATCTTAAAAGAAAAAGTATGAATGTTCTAATGATGTGAAACAAAAGACTTTTGAAAATTGGATCAAGTGCATAGTTTCTTGGGATTTTCCAATGGATGGATTCTTTTTGATTGCCTTTTAAGACCATTTCTTCTTAAATTTTAAGTCAAGTAGCAAAAGTCTTTACATGGATCAAATGAAATTAATCATTCCTTGGTACAAGTTAATTGTTCAAGCCTTTAAACATCAAGATTTAGAAAATGTTTTGTCCAAGGGATCCTCATGTACCATTTTGAAAAGGAGACTTTTTTTTTTTTTTTTTTAAATCTTGAAAGAAAAAAATTGGGTCTTTTTGAAAAAGTCACTAGGAAGCTCAATGGTCCTAGTTCAAAGATTTTTTTTTTTTTAAAAAAAAAATTACTCAAAGGCCCAATACCCCTAGTCCAAACACTTTCTCATTTTAATTTTTTTTTTCTTTTTCTTCTTCTTCTTCTTTTTTTTTTTTGGAAAGATTTGGGAATCTTGAATTTTTTTTTTTTTTGGAATTTTTTAAAATATATACATGAACAAAGTACATCAAATGCTACATGGATTTTTAGAATTCAAAGAAACATAGAAACATGGAATAAATAAACAAACTATAAGCTTAACCATGATATTGCAAACCAAATGTGGAGTGAGGCAAAGTTAGGCCACTTGCTTCTTCTTGGTCCATTTAGGATGCTTGAGACTAGGTATGCTTGAACCTTGATTATGATAAAATGGCTTGGGCTTGCATTTGGAGGGCTTGAACCTTGATTATGATCTTTTGGTATTTGCTTGAAATGGCTTGGGCTTACACTTGGAAGGCATGCATCTTGTGAGCTTTTGGCCTTTGATATTGATCATGCGTATACACCTTTGATGGGCTCAAGTGTTGGGCTTAGACTCATTCAAGAAACAAATTAGGCTTCCATTTCTAGTAGATTTCAATCTTAGGCTTTTGGGTTTGAGTTAATTCACAACATACAAGGTTCAAACAATCATGATAGGCTCAAGCTTTAGACTTGAGTCATCATGGTTCAAACAACGGCCAAACAAATGCGTAATGAAATACAATTGACATGGACCAACCGAAAGGTAGGTTTTATGGGTCATTACAACATAGGTAGAAAGTGGGTTAAAGGTCCCCACAATCTAGGACGTCGTACCTCCCAACTTGTGACGCTAGGAGTGCCGTGTTGGTTTGAACGGTACAGTTTGTCCCTATGAACCACCATGGCATAACCATGATGATCTTTGTTGTAGTGGGTGGTAGGTTCACCGCTGGGCATGCGAGTCTCAGGAAGACCACAATCCACGACTAATACTACCGGGCTTTCACGCTAGCACACAAATAAAATAAATTTCATTCAAGCAAATGATGCATGACATGCAATATAATGACATATTAGACATATTATATACAAAAAGTAATAAACAAACAATGACATGGTTGGCCACCATAACCTAGTTGAAGCTTAGCCCTTAATATCCCCAGTGGAGTCGCCACTATGAGAGACAGTGCCCTCGGCCTGTTTTTATGATGTTGGGCCAAACCCACGTGAATGGGTGGAGTCGTGTTATTGCCTCTCAAAATGGAGGTTCGACTAGTTATATTTTCCCCTTTAGATTAAAGGTTTTACAATGGAGTCACTACTTATTTAATTATTGGGATAAATAAGAAAACCAAAATTGAAAAATTCCTCATTTTATTAATTTTCAATTGAATTTACTTTGATCATAGGAAAATTACATGGCTTTGGTCCTAGATACAATCTAAGATAAAATACAGAACTTTGTTTCCTAGTTACAATCTAGAAATTGAAAATTATAAGGATAAACATTGGTCTATCAACCCTTGATCTAAGCTCGGAGGCTATGTTACAAGGTGGGAAGGTGTTAGGCACCCACCTTGACCGGTGAAACCGGTCTTTTAGACTATGGTGGCCAACATTCATATCACATTATCTAATATGTTATCCATCAATTTGCATGTTGAATTCATTGTGTGTGCATGTGATAAACCCTAATTCCATTTATTAAGTATTTCATTTCGATTGAAAAATAAATTATAGTGCATGTGTGTGGATGGTGATATCCTAGATTTAAGGATTTGAAAGAATTATTAAACAAACATGTTTTTCATATTTTTGATGTGGATTTAAGATTAAAATTAGTGTCATACATGAACATGTGATGAACAACCAAGAACATGTGAAGAACATATAAGAACAATTAAGAACATTCAAACATATTCAACGGAATTTAAATGATTACTATCATGCTTTATTCTTAAACTCTCATCATGGCAACACAAGAAACAATTAGGGAAATGGATTATACCTTCATGTAAGGTCCATATAGTGGAGGAGGAGACTCTTGAGGGAGGTCCTAAGGGAGGAGAAAAAGAAAAGCTAGGAGAGGGAGAGTGAGTCTCACTCAATATTGTTAGGTTCTAAGAACTTAGGAACTAATGTATTAGAACTCTAATTTGTATTGTTGGCAAACCATGATCAAAATAGTTTTTTAGTCTTGTTTAGACGTGCTTAAAGTGTATACTTTTTATGTAAAGTTGGAATCGAGTTACTACATATTTTATTGTGCAATTCTGTCTGGCTCAATCGATCAAGAATTAGACTCGATCGATCGAAATTTGGGCAGAACGTTTTTTTGCAAAATTTTCCAACTCAGCTCTAAGCCCATATGACATGTAGGGTTTTATGTTTTGCCCTAAGAATAAAAGGGAAAACCCTAGCCACGTTTTAGGTTGCTCCTTTTGCTGTATGTGTGAATCTTTTGTGAGATCTAGAGGTGTTTTGCCTTCACACATACTTTGAATTATCAAGAAGGAGAATTCGATTCAAGAACTTGATGATCATTCAGTTGTTGCAATAAAGAGCTTAAAGATATACAAGCAGGAGTGTTTGTACTTGTTGGGAATCCAAGAAAGAAGTAGTCCGTGGACTCGGAGCTGTCACGTGGTCGTGGTAGTAAGTTTCCTACTCAAGGTAGCAATAGGATGTTAGTGGTCTAAGTCGCTATTGTGTAAATTTCAATTCTTTCATAGTGGATTCAGTTTACCTTGAGGATCGCTAGGTTAAATCCTCCCCAGGTTTTTACCGGTTTGGTTTCTTGGGTTATCATATTATTGTGTTCTTTATTTTCCGCACTTTACAATAATATGATGTGCTTGTGTTAACCTAGATCTGAAATTGGACTAAGTAATCAACTTGGCTAATTAACTAGGCTAATCTGTTGTGTTTGCTAGGGTCTAAAAACGTACAAATACCTTGAGTCTCAGGAAGACCAAGATATGACAAGACTCCTCAACTTCGCTAGAACTCAAGAGAGGAGAAGAGAGGGGGTTTTTTATGTGCTTTGGAATGGAGGAGAGGGAGGATTTATATAGTAGTGGTTGAGGAAATATGAATGAAAGATCATTTAATGATGGTTGACAAAGAATCATGAACCTAGACCTCATTTTAGCCTTTGGAAAAATCTGGTGCATTAAATGTAGAGATTGGTTGGGGTGAGGAGCAAACAAAATTCGGTTTTTCCGTAGCTACTGTAACAGCCTGAATAGCCAACTTCAAAAAATCATATTTTACTCAAATTGTCTCATTCTTGTACTCAAATTGAAGCCCCGGATGTCTAGTTTCTGGAAAAATTAACCTCATTCACAGATTCAAAATATTCTGAGAGATATCAATGAAATGGCGAGTAGAGGTCCTTTGTTAGAAAACAATTTCAGCACAATTAGTATTAATAGGTCCCAAATTAGTTTCCAATTAACATTAATAGTCTCCAATCGCTCCCATATCAGACTTAATTAGTTCCAAATTTACCCTAATTAAAAGATAATTGCACAAATTACTCATTGAATGTTTAATGTTTAACTATCTAGTTAATTAGGTGTGTGCAACCCTACCATAAAATGTAGTCTTAACCAATCAAATTATGACACATCATTGATCTCAAATTGATTATACTTATAACCAATTGAAATCAATTGTTCATAATCACATATAGTCAGACTCAATTTGTGATAGTGCATCTCAGTCATTAAAACTTGATTTGATGATAACTTTCAATTTGGTGGTTTGATTAGGGCTTATGACCAGTCGATTTGATCGTTACAACATCAAGATCATTTTGGTGAAATGAGATTAAGGATCTAATGACCAGAATTAAGATGCATATTTTCAAGGCAAAATTATCCTTTTACCCTCCAGGTGAGGTTAAATGCGGGTTGCAAAATGAGGTATCAACAGATATTTTCTTGGAGTCAAACTATTATGTTGTATTGTAAATTAAATTTTGAATTTTTTGCTTGTTATAAATTTGTGTGACACCTTGACAACTGTAGATATGCATCTGACTCATTATCCATTACATTCACTTTTTCTTTGGTTAATTGTGGTCCTTATATTAGTAATTAAACTTTTGTTGTGCTGCTATATAATTATAGAGTTAGAGAAACTGGTTATACTGTGTTGAATTTGCTTTAAAAAAATGCTCATTGCAATGAATTGGATTGGTTTTCTTTTCTTTTTCTTTTTTTGGGAGAGGGAAGGAGGCATTGTTCACTAGGATAAGCAACGTTAATCATACAATTTGCCAAAAAACATAACCTTGTTTGTTCCATAATTCCACAAATGACACTAGTTAAATTACTATGGAGAAACTTCTCCTCATAATTCCTATCTGATCCATATTACTGTAAAACTTGATAAATTCCTGAGAATGTTTATGGATAAGTTCTTATATAAAAGGCACAACCAGAGCGCATAAAAGCTAATAATTCCTTCTCAAAGACAAGCTAATAATTATGGTCCTTATACCATCTAGTACTAACAAGAAGAAAAGATCATTTATGCTTAGTAGTGGGGTCACCAGATTCACTAGTCACTTGTAAACAACAAAATTTGATTGTAATTTTTATCCACAACCAAATGAACAAAATCCAAAATAAAAAGGCTTTATAGCCTAGCTAAATTAGCTTTACAATATAAATATGTGATTACAGTGTTTCAAGAAAGCCAAAACAGTCACATCTTGATTATAATCCCAACCAAAATAGATATGAGTCATGTTCTTTACATCTAAAATTTCATGTACAATTTCTCAAAAAAAAAAAAAAAAAAAAAAAATTCATGAACAAAGCCAGCTTTATGGTAGGCTGAGTAGCGTTGGCTTCTATGTCATCCTGCAGTTTTGAAAAAAAAAAACTTCAATTAGTACAGTTACCATAGAATTTTTATTTCTATTTTTTTTTTTATGTTACAATCATTACAGTCAATAATTTGAACTTACTAGTTAGACTTCTACCACAGCAATAAATAACATATTTTTTTTTATCATATGAAACATTAATAAATTCATTACTATAGAAAAAAGAACACAAGTTCTACAACTTAGTGCAAATTTAGCACCACACAAACAACAGCAAACCATTTTTCTCTTTCAATTTAATCTAATTTACTCTTTTAGTTCTACAACTTAACATTTTATTAAAAGAAAAATAAAATCACCAAATTTTGGAAGATGATTTTGAACCAAGAGCCCAGAATATTTTGGGTATGCACTAACAAACATATAAAAATATGTAATTCATTACCTAAATTTTGAACTGAACTTGTAAAGTATGATTAGTAACAATTCAAGATAACAAAAAAATTCCTCACAAGTTCATCTGTTAAGAGCCATAGATTGTATGCATAAAATGAACTACAACAGGCCAAACATATCATCCTACCAAAATAATACATTGCGGCATAGTGCATGGTCAATCCATATTTAGGAAAATAACACGCACTTAAGAAAAATTAGGACAAAAAAGAAAATTGCCATAAGGATTTTTAGAATAGCTCATGACCAAGCAATAGAATTTCCAGTTTATGTCAAAGAAAAAAAAAACTCCTAAAATTGCTTAAGAGGTAACAACAACAGGCAAGGTAATAACAAAAATCAAAATAAAGGGGAAAAAACAAGAAGAAGATTAATACACTCACCCACTGCAATTTTTTTACACTAATACATGAAATGCCCATCCAACCACCATTCATTTATTTCAAATCCAAACAAAAGCTATAACCATAATACATATTTACACCAAGGACACACACAGGCTCACCATCAAACAAAAATTTAATCACAACATATTTAGCCATACTCAAAGCACAGTACTGAGTTGTTATGGTTTTCAGTTGAGTTGTGGAAGTAATGCAAGTTATTAAAAAAACATGTAACCAAAGTGACTACAAATTAAATAAAAAAGACTAAGATTAAAGAAACAATTTCATTAGAGAAATTATAAATTATAAACTTCATGGCTAATGATCTGCATCTGTAGTAGTTTCTAGGGATGCCAGGACAGTTGAAAATATGAAAAAGTAAATTTTATATAATTAAGAATTTGATCATCTGTGCTACCCATTTAGTTTCTTCTATATCTAAGGAGTGACAGTTGATATGAATCATTCAACACAATAAAAGCATGCCTTTCTAACAACACATCTACAAGAAGTCTTTAAAGTCAATATTATGTAATTACCTCCAAATGGAAATATATGCTGTCAAAAGTTTCCTATGAAAGCCTTTCAGTGTATTGAACATTCATGTTTTGGTCAAATAGCACATAAAGGTTCAAACTTTCATCATTAGGAACCTAATAATAAGCCCACTGAATACAAATTACAAGGATTTAAGTATTTTTAAACAATTGACAAAAATGCAGGCAATATAAGACTTGATTTCAATTCCTAAGCTAAAAACCAAAAACATAAAAAATAAGAGAAAATAGAATTAAATTCAGCACCAATCAATCAATCAACAAAATTGTGACACCATTATTTACTTTCCTTCCTTTCCTAGCAACCAAACAGAGTTTATTAAAAAAAAATTAATAAAAAATGGAGATAAAAGAAAACCTACCGAGTGGTGGTCTCTCTCTAAAATAAGCCCAAGTCTCTGAACCAAATCGGCAAGGCTGGCTCATCTCAACCATTGTTATTAATACCGTTTCAGACCCCGTTTCAGTTTGTCCAGTGGAATTGAATATTTCGGTATCGGTCGATTTCGGAGTACCGTTTCAGGGTGTTTCGGAGTTCTTAAAAAATAATTTATATATATTCTTGTTGAACATAAAATTGTCAATTCTAATAAATAAATAACTAAATATCAAATAATACAAATCATTTAGTCTTAACTCTTAAGTCTTAAACATCAATATAACATCAATTTAACATCACACAATAAGAAAATTTACAAGACAATAACTAAATATCAAAAAATACAAGATTTACTCCTCCTTCTCATCATCATCCATGAGAGAAGGATCAAATTCATCATCAAAAGAACTCCCAAGAACTACCATCACCCATTGGACCTTTACTCTCTTTTTTTTCTTTTTTTTAATAATAGGCCAAATTCGGTACCGGCCAGAATTTGCATCTCGGCCAAAATTGGCCGGAATTGACCGGAATGACCGGAATGGCCCGGAACGGCCCGGAATTTAACCCGAGGTGGAACGTGGGGTATTCCGGTACCGGTTTGCATACCGGTACGAAAAATTCCGGCCGTTCCGGCCGAAACGGAACGGAATCAATAACAATGGTCTCAACCACCACCTCTGATGGTGGCTTCTTCTCTCCTTCGACCAAACACTCTTTCTCTGTCTCTCAATCTCATTTCCCTCCATAGATCAAACCTAAAAAAGCATCCAATTCTCCCTTACCTGATTCTCTCCAAACCCTAGCCCTTACTTTCTTTGATCTAGGCTAGAAAAGCATCAACTTCTATCTCTACACCTAATTCTCACCAAACCTCAACCCTTACTCTCTCTGATCTAGGTCTAAAAAAGGGTGCAAGTTTTGGAGGTTAGGATCTCATATGGTGAGTTACTATTTTTTCTTTGTTTTTGCCGATGGGTCTGAGTTGGGTAGGCTGGAAACGGTGACAATAGGGTTGAGGGAGAGGCAAAGACCAAGCATGGTGGTTGAGAGAATGGTGCATTAGGGAGAGTGAGGGAGAGAACCTAATTGAAGAGAGAGAGAGAGAGAGAGAGAGAGAGAGAGAGAGAGAGAGAGAGAGAGAGAGAGAGAGAGAGAGTTTCAGTGAAATTCAAATTTGGGAAGCTGAAATGAAAACAGAAGTGAGCACACGGATTGCCAGCTTGAATTGGTGAGGTGTCAAAAGATTGAGCCATTAGATTAAAGGGAAGGCTGAGATTTGAGCTATTGCACCCCGTGCAATACCCTAGGTATTGCATGTGATCTCAATCCAGATGAAAGACCATTACCACTGTACCATTTCCATTTGGATACATTTTCTAAGTAGGGTGAGCAGGGAGAGTGCATGGGTTTGAGTGATGAGTATTTTATTTGTAACTATTTCTTATTATCTCAAAAAATAATAATAAATAAATAAATGAAAGACCATTGGCAAATCATGCTGATACCTTCTACAGCTCTACTAAAGTTTGAACTGGTTGAAAATCGAAGTGCAAAATGTGCTAAGGACACTTGGGGTTTGGGTAGTTGTAAATTGATGCTATCAATTATGTATTTTTAACCTTTATCTATACTACTAATAAGAGGATTTCCCTGTTTTGTCTTCAATTTTTGACATACCAAAATATCCTCATACAAATTCTAAAATAACATATCCTTTAGTTTAATTTTTTTTCCCCACAAAAAACAAAAAAAGGTTAAAAGAGTAAACTACCTCATGTACAAAAGGGAAAAAAAACCTTTATTCTCAATTGTATTCAAATGTTTGATACCTATCTATATTTGTTATCTATTTGAATACAAATATGTTAATAAAAAAAAAAAAAAGTACAAAATTACTTCTTCCAAAACAAGCCACTACCTCATGTAAAAACTAGCCATTCTTATCCTGTATTCAAATGTTTGATTCCTATCTGTATTTATTATCTATTTGAATTCAAATACTTCAATTATGTTTTAAGCTTTTTCTTTTATCTTTAGCATTCTGCTTAAAACTTAAGACACTATTTCTATCTCATTTTTAAACATTATTCTATGTTACCTAACCATTTCTTAAAAAAAAAAATTACAATATATCACTTCTAAACATTATAACATTAAACAAAAAAAAAAGCATTGTTACACGTGCAAAGCCCATGTGATGAGTCTAGTGGTTTAATAATTATCTAAATTGATCCTTCATCTTAATTCTGTTAACTATAACTAACAGAAAATGGTCATGTGTTATCTACCTATTATTTTCAAAATGAATATTTTTATAATAAAACTAGATAGCCTTTACGCATGCGCGTTGCGCTTGCTCAAAAGCTCTTTTATATTATTTTTTAGGACAAAACATTTTCACCAAAATTCTAGGGGAGTGATGAATGTTTAAAAAGTGAAGAAAAAAAAAATTTCTAAAAACAAGATTGTGTAAAGTAAGATAAAATTAGAGCAAATCAATAGAGTTGTGGGAAGAACTTGGAAATGAGAGATAAAAGTTATGAGAAATAAATAGATAATAGGAGATTAAATCAAACAAAAGAGTAGTTCAAAGAAAAAGAAAAGAAAATAAAAAAATATTAAGTATAATTAAAACAATATCAAAGCAAATGTACTTTTCTCAATGAAGATATGGTGATGAATTGGAAAAAGAAATTGAGGAAATCAAGTCTTTGTGCAAAGAAAGAAAAGCTGAAATGTGAAATATATACATGTACAAATAGAGCAAGGTATTTAAAACTCATAGTAGTTGATAGCTTTTTTTTTTTTGTTTTGTTTTTTGGATTAGACGGGGAGTAAGAAATTTGAATTCAAATAAAATAGGTAATCAAATGTGTGTGTGATAGATAATGGGGAGTTTAAAATTAGGAGACTAAAAGGACTACACACTGGTGCTGTTTTTTTTTTCCCCCAAAAAAACACTACACACTGGTGGGTAAGTTTAAAATTAGGAGACTAAAAGGACGGTTTTTTTTTTTTTTTTTTTTTTGTAAAAGAAGTTAGGGAGCTATTTTTTATTTTTTAACGTGTGTTTCTGTTTGAGTTTTGCTTTTTTTCTTTTTTTTAAATTCCTTTTTTTTTTTGTTTAGATGAGGGATTAAAAACTTGAATTCAATTAAAAGGTGATTAACATGTGTGTTGGATTGTGGGAATCTATTTTTATATAGAGATATAGAGAAAAAAATTGAGACAAGGATAAGGATAAGAACTTTTTTTAAAGGAGCAATAGTTTAAGGCCTAGTATTTGAATTTAAATAGAACATAGACATTGAATTGGAACAGATTGTGAGGTAAAAAAAAAAATTGTCTTTTTATTTATGGATTTGAATTTGGAATTATTTTAGAGATGAAAGAGTATTTGACAATTGAGAGGGGTGTAGTGGTTTTATTTTACATATTTGTCTCCAAGATTTAACGTAGGGTGTAGTAATATTTTTGAACAACATAAAAGTTCAGTTCAAAAAAAGAAATCTTGTTATAGATAATATAGATAGTGACATGCACATCACAAGATTATTTATATTGGTCATTGTACAATTTTTAATGACGTGAGAAGATAAGTGTCTAACACATTCTTCCTACCAAAAATAAAAAGTGTCTAACACATTATCACTATATATCTTACCTTTCAAAGTCAGCCTATGGAACACATTAGATTTATCCATATAATTTATCCATTATTTTATTTTATTATATTGTAATTAGGAAATAAATCTTTTTTAATTTTTTTTAATTTGATAGTTATAATGGAGGAGAGGGATTTGAAACCTAGATGTCTCAATTGAAAAAACTAGGCATCAATATAGTTACAAGACTCTTGGCATGAAATGAAGCCATATACATTTGGTTCTCATTAGATTATATTTAAGATGAAAGCTATGTAGTTTGAATTTATTTATTTATTCAAATATTTCACGTAATTTCATATATCCATTGTGTATGAAAAGTGCTTATGAGCTGTCAAGCAACTTGTGAGAGTTGGTTATGTGCATGGTTTTAAAAATGGGACCGGCGGCATGATTGGACCCTAAATTGGTCCATTAAAAACCAAGAACCAAACTCAATTTTTGATTATTTGTCTGTTCTAATTTTTTAAAACCATGGTTATGTGCTCTAGTAGCTTAATGAAGAAGATAAGGTTGATCCATGTATTTAGATTTATTCTCCAAAATCTTAATGAGGAAGACAATGTTGTTTTATGCTGCTTGAGATAGAACTTGTTCATGAGTTTGTCAAGCACTCCGGAGCGGATTTTCTAATTCCAAATTTCCAAGAGCACTCCTTTGGTGGTGTGCTCCCTTACAAAATTGGGCATTGAAGTTCAACTCAGGTAGCATTGAAAATAACCCACCATGTATAGTGAAGTAATGTGGGTCAAAAGTCCAATAACTTATGAAGAAAAATAAATGGGCTAATATTTGTTTGGATCCAATATTTTATGCCCAATTCCAATATAAAAATTTTGCATGGACAAGGGCAAGAAAAAAAGGCCCCCAAGTACATCGCAGTATCACACTCTATAGAAACTTGAATGTGAGTAGTGGTCCAGAGGTAAAGTGTCACTCATTGGTAATTAGTGAGTGGTTGTACCTAGATTCTACTCATTCACTATTTTTTATTTCAGTGATTTTGGGAGGGATGGAAAAGATAGGAAAGGAAAATGAGAGAGAAAAGTATTTTCTCTTGCTTGGTAGGTGAGAAAATAGAGAGGATAGAAAATGGGATGGGCCACAAAATTTAATACCTCCAAAATGGAGAGAAAAGAGAGGAAAATATGAAGAAGAAAAAAAATCACTACTTTATCCCTTTATTTATTTATTTAAAAGTAATGTTAAAATTTGCTCATTATATATAATAAAAATGGGTAAACTTAGCTCTCTTTAGTTGGAATAATAGAACACGTTGGGAGGTTAGAAAAGTATGAGGATACAAAATGTTTTAGTTTTCTATTATGTATGTTTGGTAAAGATGATGAAAAGGTGGGAAGGAAAATGTAAATTACTATTATGCCCTTATTGGAGATAGAAAGGGTAATTTTAAAATTTCATGTTCATGGACATTTTCTCACTTATTTTCTTGCTTATTTGTTGAAAAAGAATGACAGGCCTAGGTGGAAAATCCCCCCCACCTCACTATTTTCCTTCCTCCTTTTCTTTCCAGCCAAACAGGAGAAAATCTCCTTTTCTTCATTTTTGTCCTTCCTTTTTCCATCCTTCCATTTTTCACCCTAATCAAATTCAGCTTTATGTACAATATCCTATTATATTTTAATTTTAATTTTATAATTCGATAATTGGTGGTGAAAGAATTTGAACTGTGATGTTTCCTTTGGGAAAAAAAAAAGTGTCAATCAATTGTGGTACAAGGCTCTTGGCCGTTAGGTAACAATACATTACATCCCCAATTAAAATCAAATATATAATTGCATTGACTAATAAAATACAAATAGTGTTACACTTTCCAATGAAAACTAAATATAATACAACTGTGTTTAAATTTAATTGAGAAACTAACGCTCCGTTTGTTTTGAAGTAAAATATTTTCAGAAAAATATTCACATTATACGGTGTTTGTTTTGCAGTAAAATATTTAGTTAAAAATAATATATTTTCAGTCAACAAAAAGAACCAAGGCAAATTTGTGTAAAATATTTTACACTTTAAATATTGGTAAAACATTTTACATTTTGTTGTCTCTCTCAGCCCGATGCTCTACCTATCTCTCTCACTCTCACACTACTAGTATTTTCTCCAAAACTCAGTCCACCACGGTCCTTCTCTCCCACCTATCACCGGCTCCTCCCTTCGCCGGCGCTACCCATCACCAGCTTCACCTGATTTTTTTTTTTTTTTTTTTCGTAATCCTCCATTGTTGTTGTCAGCTCCACCATTTCTTGGCCACCTCCACTGTCATCAACTCATCCACAAGTTCTTAGTTTTAATTTTTTTTCCCTTTACTACCAAATGGGTTACCAATCTGGGTTTTTGCTCCGTTTGGGTCTAGCATGGCTACTTTTGTGGGCTGCCGTGGATGGTTGGGACAGATTGTGGGTCATGGTGGTGGTGGAGGGTGGGTAGCTAAGATGGTTTGTGGGTTGCTGTGGTGGCTGTGGTGTGGTGGTGGTTGGCTGTGAGAAATATGCAAACAACGATTTTTGTGATAACTCTGTTGAGAATTTTGCACTTTCTTCTCTTTTGCAATCATCCACGATTCTATACTTGCATTTTTAAAAATTTTAAAACACTCAGATTCTTTATTATAATTTTAGGAATTCTGCATTGTTGTAGAGGAAGAAAAAAACGGCATTTTAAACAACAAAAAGAAGCCTCAAAGCCTTTCTCTTCAATGTTCTCCCTCTGTTGGTGTGGGTGTGAGTTTCTGTTAAGTGATTGGGGTGTTTATGTTTCATTTTGATTAGAGATTTCAAGAATTTTTGGCATATTTGTTTTGTTTTATTTTTTCTTCTTCTAGTGTTGAACTTGATTTTCAGGATTCAAGGTAGTCCTTTTTGTAGTCCTTGTAAACCAAAACTGTTTTGTCCTCAATCACAATGGTTTTAAGATAGTCTTTTTTGTAGTCCTTGTAGACTTTGATGCTCCCTCCATCTCTATATATTTTTTGGAAGTTAATAAAATAAATTAGTTTAATAATTTTTTCTTTCCATTTTACATTGTGCCAAGTACTGAAAAATATTTTACACAACATTTTCATGTACACAGTCAAACACAATAAAACGAAAATATTTTCTTGCAAATATTTTACATGTAAAATATTTTACTTTTGCAAATATTTTACATCGAAACAAACAGAACATAAATGTACTATACATACAATAGTGTACACAAATTTCAACCAATAAGAATATAATAGTAAATTGCTGCAAATTCACTACTCTTGTTGTCCCACTTTCTTTATTATCAATGGAAATATACACCAAATTTCCAGCTTCTCATTCCTTAATCATTCCTTCGAAACAAGTGAGATAGAAAATTTTCCATTGATTGATAAAGTATCTTCTCTATTCAATTATTTTCCATGGTTCCATTTTCCCATTCTCCCTAAGAACAAAGCTTAGGGATGACCAATTTAGTTTTGCTTAGACTTATTTCTGTTCACCGATTGATGCTTTTACTAAGGTCCCACTCCATGTTTCTATTGTGACTCTTATTTTCCACAAAATCAACTTGACCAAGACTTTCAGTAATCAGCGTAATGTAGAAGTTGTGATTTTTTTTTATCATATATTTTATTAGTTTTTCAATATGACTTATCTCTTAATTGCCAACAAATTAATAAAGGTTCTTTCTTAATATTGACTTACTAATCCCTACCTAGAATTAATTCACTTTAATACCAACCTACAGTTGAATCTTCGCTCGAATATCCAATTGGACTTGATCTTGTAGTAGCCTTCTTTCCCTTGATGCACAAACCTCCAATTTGTGACTAACCCTTTGCACGGATTCCAGTACATGACTAACTCCAGCAACTTGAACAGATGAAGATCAAGAAGCACTTGGTTACAAAATCCTATGGCGTACAAACGCAGTAGCTTCTCACAGAGAAAATAAGTCACGTGGCCTTTGTATCTGTGTGTGACAACTTTTAAAATAAGCCTTATACATGTCTAGGGTTGTGAGAAAAGAAACCCTAAACAAATACAAAAGCCTGGGCCGGATTTCAGATCTGGAAAACTGAAAATCGTAAGTCGTGATAGATTGAGCTGTTGTTGAGCTATCTATCGAGCTTCATATTAAGTCTTAATAGCAGGCATCTGTCGAGCTATTTGTCAAGACCTCATGAACATTATTTCTTCACTTGTTTCTTGGACCAAGTTTCATGTTTTTAATACTTGACTTGAAAAACATGTTTCTTGAAGTACTAAACTCATCTTAGATTTATCCAATTACAAGTAAAGTGCATTTTGTCAAAGGATAGCCAATTACAATAAAATATGACCCTAACAATTGAAGAAAAATATAATCTTGTTCAGAGTGTCACATTGTTATGTATATATACTTGGAATAGTATTCTTAATATCTACTTTTAATTCTTTTTTAAAATATCCTTATTGTTGAGTTCAAATTAATTTTTGTAAGAACACAAATAAAAGACAAAAAAAGTACTTTAAAAAATACTTAAAAAATAATATCTGGAGAAACATAATCCTAGTTCACACAACTTCACTACTCTTGGAGGTTTTAATTGGATCAACTCGTAAATTTATTTTTAATATCTTTGAATAAAGGACTTAGATTCAAATCTAATTTACACTAAAAACTAATTGATCTTGTTTAGATGGTAAAAAGTGACCATTATAGACAGTATGTCATAAGTTCAAATGAAAAACAACTCTTCGTTTGCATAGTTAAAATGACAACCACCAAATTATTAATATATTCAATTTTCCTTTTTTTCTTTTTCTTTTAAGCTCAACTCAATCACTAAAACTAACCCATAAAATAATATGAAATTACCCAATAATATGAAATAATATGGACAAGGTTTTTCTCCAAACTGGTTTGGAGAGAAACTTTTTAAATTTCTCCTATATCTTTTTATTAGATGTGAATTTTGAAAATCTAATCGTTGGATTGCATGTTCTTTATGTTTTTAACATGCATATTAAATTTTGTTTAAATACAATTTCATTTACTATTTGATCAAAAAACTTATTTTTAATGCATAATTTTAGATCATAAAAACTTGAAATTTAAAAATTTTATTGATGACATAGCTATTGATCTTTGATCTTCTTGAAATTTTGAGAACATGGAGGATATAGTAAGAACATGCAATCCAATGGTTAGAATTTTAAATTCACATCCAATAAAAAGATAATGAGAAGTTTGAAATGTTTCTCTTCATACTAGTTAATTTGGAGAGAAACATTTTCCAAAAAATATTGAATTCCTTGAATTTGTCATGGAGTTTACTGGAAAGATACCAAAGAATATTGGAGTTTTGCGCCAATTAGAAACTCTTGACCTCTCAAGCAATCATCTTTTAGGTCACATTTCTCCAAACATGCATTCTATGACTTTTTTGAGCCATTTGAACTTGTCAAAGTGACAAGAATGCATAACATAAAAATCAAGATGTAAATTTGCATAATGATGGTGAAGATGAATTTGAAAAGTTATGGTTTTATTTAAGTATTGCACTAGGTTCATTGTGGGATTTTGGGCAGTTTGTGGAATCTTGGTGATAAAGAAATCCTAGAGACAGGCTTACTTCTATTTTGCTGATAAAAGGAAGGATAGGTTTTTAGTGGTCATTGAAGTGAATATGGCTCATCTGCAAAGGAAAATTCAAGCAGAATGACATTGAGATTGATCTTTAATGGAACCAAGTAATGTAATATATATGTGTTGTACTTAATTTTTATTTGTCATGTATTGTACTTAAAAAACTTTTTTTATCGTATATATGCTTAATAATTAGGCTTTCGTTTTGAGTTAAGTGATTTCTCAATATGTTAGTTCTCAAGTGGAGTCTTTTCAAAGTGTTATCTCTCCAACATAATAAATTTGAAGCTGCGCATGGTAAGATGTCTTATAGTTTGTACTTTACTTCTCATGTATCCTGTTAAAACACAGTGAATACACTTGTAACCTCCATTAATGTGCACGAATCACAATGTCAACTTTTTGTTTGTTTCACCATTCCAGATTGATAATTGCACGGACTAATGGAGATAGAAGCTTGGGCAGTGCACATCTAAACCTCTTAACTCTTAGGAAAGCACCTATAATCACAATCATACTACAATATTCTCAACGCAAGTTAACATGCAAAATTCACTCTTTACATTTTACAGATGCAGTGACACTAATAACAGACAACCTCCCCAAGCACTTGCACAAGATATTTCATGAATGTCAATTCATAATTCACTTAAAAACTGTCTCTCGGCACAAATTAAAAAAAAAAAAAATTTGCTAGAGGAAAGCCAAGTAATATGAAAAGGGAACTTTAAGATCAAATATATGTCTTCTATGCTAGTTAGGACTAGGAGTGCCAATATTTAAAAATGTCGACATAGCAGAAAGCTAGGCCTAGCTTCTGGCACTATGGACTAGCAAGGCTCAGCCTCTTCCTCCTCCCATTAAAGCTCAGACCGCGCATCAAATTTGGAAGGTAACACCGTGCAGACTTTGCAATTTTGCTCTTCCCGGGGTTGTAACATCTGTTGTGTGTTGCCTCACTACTGCAGAGTTTGCTGCACATCTATAAAGGCTTTACGATATGAAGCTCAACCCAAGTAAATGTGTGTTTGGTGTAGCGTCAGGGAAATTCTTGGGCTTTATGGTGTTGTAGCGTGGTGTGGAAGCTAATCCCAACAAAGTTCGAGCAATAAGTGTCTGCCCTTCTTCAAGATACTAAGGAAGGCTTTCGAATGCACTGACGAATGTCGAAGGGCTTTTGAGGAATTGAAGGCATACCTTGCATCCCCACCATTGCTCAATCCATCCAAACCTGGTGAAGAGCTCTCCCTCTACCTAACCATGTCACCAACATCCGTTAGCTCCGCTCTTATCCAGGAAGAAAATCGAGTGTAGTTGCCCCTTTACTACACTAGCTGGCGCTCGGGGAGCTGAAGGGAGATGTCCCTTAATGGAGAAGTTGGCCTTCACACTGATCACAGCTGCCTGAAAACTCAGGCCATACTTCCAAGTGCACACCATAGTGGTCCAAACGGACAAATCGTTGTGGAAAGCAGTGAACAACCCAGAGGCAGTGGGGTGACTAGTTCTATGGGTGATAGAGCTCGGCAAGTTTGCCGTCTAATACTGACCCAGAATCGCGATTAAGGCATAAGCTTTAGCTGATTTCATTGCTGAGTTCATAACAAAAAAAGATGAAGAGGAGAGGACGATGGCATGGATGATATGGACGAACGGATCGTCCAACCAATGGGCCGGGGGAGTTAGGGTCCTGTTACGGTCGCCGGAAGGAGATACAATAGAGTGTGCAATCTGCCTCCAATTCTCAACGACCAACAATGAGGCAGAATATGAAGTGGTCCTCTCGGGCCTCGACTTGGCTAAAGCAGCAGGGCCCATGTCAGCAGTCATACACTACGATTCGCAGGTTGTTGTCAGGCATATTAACGGCGACTACGAGGCAAAAGGAGAACGGATGAGAGAATATCTATGCATGGTGAAAAGAAAGGTGAGCGAGGGGCTCTCAACCAAGTTTGTGCAGATCCTAAGGGATGAGAATGAGCAAGCGAACTGTTTGGCCAAAGTTGCATCCACAGAGTGTATGGATGTCACTAATCAGGTGCTATCCTTTGTCCAATATTCTCCTGCCATTGACAAGGTAGAAGTACAGGTGATCCCTCTAGGAACCGACTGAATGATGCCAATCGTATCCTACCTCAGGAATGGGATCCTCCCAGAAGACCATAATGCTTCCCGTAGGTTGAAAGTACAAGCGTTACATTTTGTACTAATCAGGGATATCCTTTACAAAAGAGGCTTCTTCTGTCCATATCTGAGGTGCCTAGCCCCTGCCAAAGTAGACTATGTCATGAGAAAAGTGCACGAGGGAGTATGTGGGAACCACTCGGGGGCACACTCGTTGGTTCACAAGCTAATACGAGCCGGATACTATTGGCCTACTATGCAGAAGGACACCAAGTCCTATGTGAAGGCATGTGACAAGTGCCAACACTTCAGTAACATAATACAACAGCCATTAGAGGAACTTACACCAATGAGCACCCCCTGGCCGTTCGCCTAATGGGGGTTGGACATAGTAGGACCCTTCCCCATAGCAATACGACAGCTCAAGTTCCTTGTAGTAGGGATCGACCATTTCACCAAATGGGTTGAGGTAGAACCATTAGCCACTATCACGGAGAAAAATGTCTGAACCTTCTTTTGGAAAAGTATCATTTGCCGCTTTCGGAATCCCTAAGGTCTTCGTCTCTAACAATGGAAATCAATTCGACAATAATGCATTCAGGGATTTTTGCCAATACTTAGGGATCAAGAACCATTACTCCTCTCCTGCTCACTCCCAAGCCAACGGACAAGTTGAGGTTACAAACCGATCCCTGCTCAAGATAATCAAGACTCAACTCGAGGGGGCAAAGGGTATATGGCCGGACAAACTACCCAGTGTTCTATGGGCATATAGGATGACGGCTTGCACACCTATAGGGGAGACACCTTTCCGTCTTGTGTTCAGAAACGAAGCCATCTTCCTAGTGGAAGTTGGACTGACTAGCTATCGCATATCCCACCATAATGGAGAAAAGAATGAAGTGGGGATGCGCCTACAGTTAGACCTTCTTGACGAAGTCAGAGCGATGGCAGAGCAACGAATCGCTCGTTATCAAGAACTAATGGCGAAACACTACAACATTAAAGTCAAGCCTCGCCATTTTAAAGTCGAAGACCTGGTTCTAAAGAAAGTGACGACGGCCACCAAAGACCCCGCACAGGGCAAGTTAGGCCCTAACTGGGAACCTCAGAGTAGGGGGCAACTGATAGGGGTACCCTTGACAAAAGTAATTGACTTATAAGCAGAAGGCTAGGAGAGCAGACAACCTTTATGAGACCATCGGCTTCACAAAAGATGACAGAGGAAATAACGGAGGTGGCGTACCCTTAATAAATCGACGGTACTTTCAATGGATGACACCGCCACAAGAGCCGACGAATACATCTCCCCCAAACCGACGGGTGACCATAAAGCCGACGAGATGCAGAAGCTTACGAGTCCTACGTGGTCTTGCTTGGCCCTCACGAATACTCACGTATGGAAATATCTTGCACATCACGAACGAAGACCCTATTACATTCCTGCATCTTCCCCATATGGAAAGGCATCCTAGAATCTCGGAAATCCTAATACCAGATCTCCTCTACAAGGAAAGATCCCTACTTCTGAGGGATCTTGTTTTGCTACTCACCACTATATAAGCACCAGATCTCCTTTTTTATCAGGTACACAGAAAATCCCTAGCTCTTTCACTATAGAGTTCTTAAAGATTTCTCATTCACTGACTTGATCTTTGGAGGGTTTTTGGCCGATACCACACTGGTGCATTCTGTTTGATCCTCTTGTTCTTATTACACAGGTACCCATTGGTGTGATTTGAAGCCTACAACTCACTAACAATTTCAGCACATCATCAGTTAGAGTATTTATTTTGCCTTGCTTATGTTTTTAAGAAAAATAATTTGAAATAAACAATAAAGATTTTTTTTAATAGGTGGATAAAGGGTCCTATTACAATCACGGAAAAAAAAAATCTATTACAAGTCAAGAATAATATGATTTTCTGGGAAGCACCAGAAACACTTGACAAAAAATCACGACTTCCATGCTAACACCGGGTACTTTCTCTTTTATTTTTTATATTTTTTTAGTCCAAGGTAGGGGAGACTTGGTCAAGCCTAGCTTCTTTGGAAACATAGGAGTCAAGTCAAGTCAAGTCATTGTGGAAAATAGGAGTCACCGGAAAATTCCTAGGACCTAGCATCAATCAGTGGATGACAATAACTCTAAGCAAAACTATATTGGTTGTGGTCATCCCTTTAGGCTTTATTAGGGTTAGGGAGAATAAAAGAATCCCAAAAAAACGGAGAATGAAAGAATTAGAGAATGGAGAAAGATACTAATTTTTTATTTTGTGTCTGATTGAGCGGTAAGATGAGGGAAATCTAGCGTATATTTCCTTTTGTTTCCTAATAAATAAAATAGGAGGACCGAAATAGATATTTGTAGCAATGTACTGTTATATATTTAATATATAATGAGCAATTTTTAACATTAATTTTCAAAATGAGGAATAACATAGTGATTTTATTCTTCTCCCTCTTATTTTCCTCTCACTTTTCTCCCAATTTTGGAGGTTGTGGACCATGGGAAAAACAACCATGCACCCCATTTTTCATCATATCTATTTTATTACCTATCAAATAAGAGAAATACTTTTGCGGACCATGGGAAAAACAACCATTGAAATTGGCTCCATTCAGCATTCACTAGCTGACTCCAACCACCAAAATTGGGGGGAGAGTCATTTTGTGTTTTTGTAAAATACTTTACCATGTTTTTTTAGGTAAGGATGAAAAAAAAAAAAAAAGATTTGACCAAATTTTACAATGAAATAAACAAAGTAAAATGCTAAAAAAAAATTTTGTAAAACATTTTACTATGGAGTGGTACATCATAGTTACCGGGGGACAATAATTTGCCAGTTTTGTTTAATTTTTTAATTATAAAAACTTAAAAATTAGCCCAAAAATTATTGAGCTAATGTAGGCACATTTGGAATCCGATTGGGGGCCCAAATTAGCCTTATTTGCTAAATGTGAGATCAAAAACATAAAAATCAATTTATTTACAAGACCTTTTTCAAGAGATCTTCAGGGATGATTCTATTGTGGTTATCAGGCTTGACTCATTATTTTAGTGTATGTGTTCTAACTGGTGCTCTCTCTTCCTTCTATAATTTTTGCATGTTGTTTTTCTTACATTTAAGCCTTACTCTCTATTTTTTTGTATTTTTTTTAGGGTGACATATCAACAAATTTGTTAGATTGCATAGTAGGCACATTGAATGAATTTGGTGAGCGAAGTGGCAGTCAGTCTATCAAGTAGTTGTTAAAGACCATTTTTTGTAAATATCCTACCTATATATGCCTATATTTATTAATTTGTCTAAGACTACGTTTTCAATTAATTGAATCTATTACACTTTAGCTTCATTTTTCTCAATCACATCTCTTCATGAACTTTAATATTTCCCTTTGTTGTGCCTTTCATTGCACATCTATATATTACTAAAAGCTGAAGCGTAGCGTTTAATGCTGCTGCTCTCACGTTGCGCCACATCAGCTGCCACATCATTCTTTTTTTCTTTTCTTTTTTAAAATATAATTTTCCTACAATTTTAAAATGATTTTTACAATTTTCAGCCCTATAAATGCAGCCCACTACTTATTTATTTACTTGCACTACTTATTTACACTTCTCCAACCTTTCTCTCTCCCTTACCGTTTCATCTCCCCACTACTTCTTCAATCTTTCTCCCTCCTTTACCTTTTCATCTCCCCCACTACCCTTTACATTAATATCATTCTTCCTCTTTCTCTTCATCTTCCTTTATTTTTGTCTCTTCTTATTCACACATTCTTACTATAAATTTGTCACTATCTCTTCTATTTTATGCATAGTTTTCCCTCACAAAAAAAAGGTTCCCTCTCTCTCTCTCTCTCTCTCTCAATTTTTTGGTGGATTTTTATTTTTATTTTTCTTGCATCTCTACTTTAGGTTGATAATTTTTTATATTCTTTGAAACTCTATTTTGGGTTAATGTGATTTAGTTTAGTTTTTTAAATTGTGATTTAGTTTAGTTTTTTAAATTGTTGTTGTTGTTTTTTTTATTTATTTTTTATTCTCTTTGAATGTTAAATGTTATCCTATTGCGTTCTAAAGAATTAAATATAGCATATAAAAATATAATATTATTCTATTACATAGCATGATTATGATAATTTGGTATTTATTCTGTTACATAGCATGATTTTTTATAGTGCTCAATTTAGATGTTAAACTATGAGACTTTACTAATTTTTGTTTATTTTCTAATCCTTTGTGGTGGACAAAGTACTCTTAATAGTTGCACTAGAAGTACTTTATAATGCCATTTATTTAAAGAAAAGCAAAGGTTAGCCAAACAAAAATAATCGGATAGGTGACAAATTTTAACTTTTGCAATTTTATTTTAATTATTCTTATTTTATAACAATGCATGTATAGAAATTTAATTCTTAGATTTTGCTAATAATTGTTTATTTGATAATATATTTTGAGCGGCCGAAATTATAATTTCTACAAAGAAAATAACCTTAATAGATTATCAAAAACAAAATTTTATCCTAATATTGGTTCAATTAATCATTGTTAAGTTTTATTAATTTTTTTTAGTTTATGTTTTTTTGGTGTTTTGGATTGATCCTATATTACATTTATGATTGTTCTTATAATAAATAAAAATATAATTACGAAATACATTACTCATTATTAGATTAGTTTAAATTGTAAAAAAAAAATTTAATAAAATCACCATAAAAATAATTATCACGCGCAACGCGCGGATTCGCGGCTAGTTTATTTAAAACTAGAGCGCGTGCTCAGAGACTCTTCTATTTTTTTTTTTTTTTTTTGGAAAAAGTTAATAATTCCCATCCATTATAATTTGGGATTACTACATTTTCCAATTACAAAAAAAATCTAGGAGTGTGATATATATTGATTTGTCTTTTTTTTTTTTTTTTTGGTTGTTATCGGGTTTGACTCATTATTTTAGTGTATGTGTTTTAAGTGGTGCTCCCTCTTCCTCCTATTATTTTTGTCTATTGTTTTTCTTACATTTAAGCCTTACTCCCTTTTTTTCTTTTTTGTATTTGTTTTAGTGTGACATATCAACAGTTTTGTTAGATTGCATAGCAGGCACATTAGATGAATTTGGGAGAGCGAAGTGGTAGTCAATCTATCAAGTAGTTGTTAAAGACCATTTTTTGTAAATATCCTACCTTTATATGCCTATATTTATTAATATGTGTAAGACTACGTTTTCAATTAATTGAGACGGTTACACTTTAGCTTCATTTTTCTCAATCACATCTCTTCCATATGAATTTTAATATTGTCCTTTGTTGTGCCTTTCATTGCACATCTATATCTATATAATAAAAGCTGAAGTGTAGCATTTAATGTTGATGCGCTCACGTTGAGCCACATCAGCAGTCATGTCATTTCCATCCTTTTTTATATAGATTTTAAAATAGTTTTTGACAATTTTAAAATACGAATAAATATAAAATATTTTCCAGCCCTATCTCCACTTAAAGCCCACTTCTTATGCATTTAATTCCACCATAAAGCCCAAACCCAAAACCTTTTCAACTAAAACCCTTTCTGAAACTCTATTTTCACGGTTACAACCTTCATTCCTCTCTCCCACATTCTGTTTCAGTTTCGTCGTTTCATATTTTGTTCCTTCCCCTTCCCCACCTTCTCTTTCTCATGCACATTTAGTTCCTTCCCCTTCCCCACCTTCTGTTCTACGATTTCACACTTATTTCACGCCAGCCTCTCTCCCTTCTAACGGCAACCTCTCTGTCTCCCTTCCTTCCTATCTTGCTCTCCTCTCAGTATATAAATATTGACAGAACCTGGATGATTGAGTTGAGGTATCTCTAAATCCCAGTTTCTTTTGTGCTTTGTTCTTTTGCTTGATTTTTTTTTCCCTTTTACTTTCTAAATCGTTTTTCTTAGGGTGTTGAATTTTTTATTGGTGGGTTTTTTAATTGGAGCTCTACCTCTTTTGGGTCTGTTCATTTTGAATTTTTTGCTTGGGTCTTATCTTGTGAAAATTTTCTACTTATTGTTGGGTATTGTACATGGCAAATGAAGGGCATCTGTTTTTGGTAAAAAATTGAAGCTGGAAGAGGAAAGCATGCTGGAGAAAAGAAATCAGATTGCTTTTATCCATGACTAATTAAAAGAATGACCAAATATAGAGGTGATAAATATGTTCACAACCTGTGTAATTTTGACCATGTTAATTTCCTTTCAAATGTTTTTTTTTTCTTTTATGATTTGATCCCCTCAAATGTTTTTTTTTTTTCCTTTTATGATTTGATAGATAACAGTAACTCAGCAAAGATTGGTATATTGTTGAGTTCGTGTTGACTAGTATATTGCTTATTACTATTTTTTAATGAGAAAGGGGCTACTCATTGTTGTTTGAATTTTCTTTGTGGTTTTATATTTCCGAAAGTGATCTACCTACAGGTTCCCACTCTATCCTCTACTTAATTGATCTTATTTTTTCCCTTGTATTGATTGGTTCTTGTGATTGATTTAATATTATTATAGAGTGAATTGGGGAATTGAACATTTACTTAGCATAATAATGCTTTTGTTAGATTTTTATTCAACGGGCCGACCAACTGTCTTCATAGATAATTTATAATAAATTTGCTTCAATGGAACTCCAAAAGTTGCTTACAAATTTAGATGTTATTCAAAGTAGAATTAAAAGTTCATATGCTTGATGCAAAGTGTCCTGCACTTTCATCTATTACTTCATGTTTTTTTTTTTTTTTTTTCATTCTTATAACACTGTTCCCAATATTAAAACCACGCAAAGAGATTATTTTTAAAAGTCCAAGTCCATTCATTATTTATGATGTTTGTAGGTATTAGGGGAAGCATATCAAGTTTTAAGTGATCCATTGCATCTTATCAAAAATAATAATAATAATAATAATCTTCTTTGCATTATCAGGTGCTCATATTTTGAAGTTCTTTTGGAATTTCACAATTCAATGCAACATTAGGCTTGGAGATAAGAAAACAATAATCAATAAGTGCTTCAAAAGCAATGACTAGGCTTATTACCATCCAGTCATAAACTTTTTGGAAACCCAACTCTGAAGGACAAAACAGCATGCTTGAAAAGTGATTGGAGAGAGAGGAAGCTCAGTTAAAAATAATTCAAATTATTTTAGAAATTGCAAGGAAAACAACTAGGCTACTCAACATTGGTTTGTAAGTTTTGAATTACCCTTACCCTCACAGTTTTAGTCTCATTTAATGAGCAACTTCATTGATTAGGAAAACTAAGTTTTCAGTGTGGTGGTACTAATGGAAGTTTTCCAGAAGGTGACAAGGTTGGTTGGATATCCAAGTTGTTTAGAGAGCTTGGTGGTTGCAGGCATTAGAAAATTAATTGATGTGGATTCCATCAATTCCCATATTTGCTAGGTGCTTAGCATGTTTGATTGGATTGTAATGCCTAGACCATGTCTCAAAAGATATTTACTTTTATGATAATGTATTTACAAAGACATTAAAGTAATTTGTACATGTAAAAATCTGTTGCACACCATTTTCCTACTTTGGTAGCTAGTTTTTTTGAAACTAATTATGGTTTATTTGTTAAGAGTTAATTGTATAGCCACTTTAAGTAACTTGATGTTGGTTTTATTAACTTGAGTTGGGTTGTAGCTTAATTTTCTTGATGGTTCAATTTGGTTTGGTTAACGTGTGGGGAAGTTCTAGGTAGGGATAAGCCAAAAATAATGTGACAATCATGTAGTGCAAAATCAGGCAATATTGTAGTAGCTGAAGAAAATTTCCCAATACAGCATTTATACCTGCAAACTTTCATCCGAACTATTGTCTCTTGCCACAAACTGTGATGCAAGAACCACATCATCACTTTCCATAGTATCTTATATGCCTTTTGGGATATGATTTTGCAGATTCTCTTTTGTAACGCACAATAAATAACCGAAGTACATCAGCCATGTGCCTCCTTGGTCCACAAGTGTCATAGATAGATTCAGAGTTATTACCACTATGGAGGCAGAGGTAGCAGTCTATCTGGATAAAAAAACAAATATGTGTGCGGTCAAAGCTTGATGCAGTTGCACATAGTCAGAACATATTACTTCTACTTTTCTGCAATGTATTGTTTAATGAGTTGCTTTGCTGGGAAATTCCACTGTTGCCCGAACAGTTTGTGTAACCAAAGAAAATAACCAAAAAAACAAATAGGACATTGTTGAAAGAGTTGCTTTGTTGGGAAATTCCATTGTATAAAGCTAGAATGTTTCTTCAAGTATGTCCAACACTCAATTATAAATAAAATGAAAAGGCTATGCAAAAATATTTTTATATTATCTTTTGGTTGTGTAGGCTGTTTAGTTCAAAAGCTGAAATATTTCTTCAAGTATCTCTAAATGTTAGTTGTAAATAAAATGAAATGTTCTGCTAAAATAATCCTCATATTATTTTTGCATATTCATATTATCCACCAGTTATTTGAAGTGATTTTTAGGTGGGTGTAATCCAACGGCTTTCTTTAATTTGACTGAGAAATGAGAATTAAGACAAAACATTTCATGCAAGAGATATTGCTACTTCTGGAATTGTTTCAAAGACACCAATCAAAGCTTGAATTTCTATGAGGTTGAATATATGTCATTGCTTAGTGAAATGGACAGCTTAGGAGAGAATAAAAGTTAAGGGAAATAAAATAGTGCAAAAGATAAGGTTCCTCAAGTTGTCTTTCTTGGGTTCATAAAATTTGATCTGTAAAAAAAAAAAAAAGGCATATAGAGCATGTAAGTGAGAATTTGGGGCAGTACTAAAATAGGCAATGGAAGCTTTTAACACAAAGTGAGAGAGTAAAAGCAGAGGGAAGTTAAAAGCAAAAGCAGAGGGAGTATAAAAAAAACGAGGTTGGTCTAAAAATGGAGGTTGATTTAAGTATTGAGGTTGGGTCTTACCTTGTGATATTTTCATTTTTAATGGAACTGCATAAAGGCAGGAATCTCCAAATAGTCTTAGAAAAATGCTCTCCAGGTTACTTGTGTGAACTTACTTACCAAGATAATAATTAGTTTGGTCTTCTTTTCCTTCTTCTTTCCTCTTCTTCTTTACTTCTTTTTCTTCTTCATTTTTGAATCTATAAGTCCAAGATAATGCTTCCTTTACAAGTTATAGTTTATTGGTTTGCTTCAAGTCCTGTCTAATCATGTGTATGGTTCACAATTCAAGTGTCCAAAAGTGAAAACAAAGTTTAACTCAGCTATGAATTTTCTTCTTCTCTTTACCTATTACATCTTATATATATATAAAAGATTAGTTTCAAATATTGACCTCATTTCTTCCATTGGTTAATAGCCACCACCCACTGCTTTTTTTTTTAAAAAAAAAATTTACGTTGTCTCATGACACTACTTGGTTACTCCTTTCCACAAATCAATAACCCACTAAAATACATATACTATTTTAATATGTTCATTTTACTGTTTCATTAGTTCTGGTGGACAATTGCATTTTACTTGATGTGGTCTATATTTGTTTGCTATCAAAACACTCCTTTATTTATTTTTTTTTTTTGAAGTGTTATATTCATAATATTTTCACAACAAATCACATATGGTAAGTTGTTATTAGTTCTAATTTGAATCCATAACTTCAATTACGTTTTTACCCACTCATAACAACCTAACATTTAGGATTTGTTGTAAAAATGTTAATATTGTAGACATAACATTTCTCTTTTCTTTTTTCTTTTTTTCTCGGTAACAACTTATTCTTTCCCCACTTATTACCAAAATAACTTTAACTATTTACTAGCCTAAAATATCTTTAAACTTTACTATGCTAAAAAATATAAGCATAAATAATATTCTCCTTATTTCAAAACTGGACATGACATTGGCCTTTTTTCAAAATCATCTATTATGTAGGTTTGAGCACTATTTTTAAAGATAGTCATAGTTTTCCTATTATAGTCCATATTAAATTAATTCTTGCCAAGGAAACCCATTGTGGATGGCTACCATGCTCTATTGAGTGTTACACTCCTATCATGAACTGTGGATCAGAGATTTAATTGTGAAGTTTGCTAACTCACAGTTACTGGAATCAATTGGGTTGCAGGAACCATGCTTGAAGGAAATTTCATGTGTTAAAACAAATTCATGCTTTCTGTGAAATAGGCAGGACATATATCCTATAGGATAGTTTCTAGACTATTTAATAAGTAGGTGTAAGTGTTGGAGTTCTATCGCTTTTCAAAATTTTTTTTATTAAAAAAACCTATTTTGGATGTTTTATAAATATTTCATTTTTGGAGTTTTCCCGTGCATCGCACGGGTTAGCGACTAATTTATTTAAAACTAGCTTCTGAGCACGCGTTGAGGGTCTTCCATTTTTTTGGGAAAAAGTTAATAATTTGCATTCATTATAATTTGGGATTACTACATTTTGCAATCATAAAAAATAACCTAAGGGTGTGATATATATTGATTTGCCTTTTTTTTTTTTTTTTTTGTTATCGGGTTTGACTCATTATTTTAGTGTATATGTTCAAAGTGGTGCTCCCTCTTCCTCCTATTATTTTTCTCTGTTGTCTTTCTTTACATTTAAGCCTCACTCTCTATTTTTTTGTATTTGTTTTAGGGTGACATATCAACAATTTTGTTAGATTGCATACCAGGCAAATTGGATGAATTCTGGTGAGCAAAGTGGTAGTCAATCTATCAAGTAGTTGTTAAAGACCAATTTTTTTGTAAATATCCTACCTATATATGCCTATATTTATTAATTTGTGTAACACTACATTTTCAATTAATTGAAACTGTTACACTTTAGCTTCTTTTCTCTCAATCACATCCTTCCATATGAAATTTAATAATGTCCTTTGTTTTGCCTTTCATTGCACATTTATTTAAACTAGAACGCTTGCTCAGAAGCCCTTCTATTTTTTTGGGAAAAAATTAATAATTTGCATCCATTATAATTTTTGATTACTACATTTTCCAATCACAAAAGAACCTAGAGGTGTGATATATATTGTTTTGTCTATTAATATTTTTGTTAGATTTTGAGTTTGTAATGTTGGCAAACCATGACAAAAACTAAGTCTCATTGGTTTAGAATGGTCTACATTGAAGTCCAAGACAAAAAACTCAAGTTCGGGATGAAAAAAATGAGTTACAAGCTGCTTTGTTCGATTGGTACTCAATCGATCGAAAGTCATTCGATTGGTACTCGATCGATCGAAAGTCACAGATCAGCAAAAATTAGCAAACATAAAAAGGCCATAACTTGACCGATTGAAGCCCAAATCGCGAGCCGTTTTTTCCAGTATTTAAAGGACATTATAAGCTAACCCTAAAGAGGGTTTTCAAAGTTTTTTAGAGAGATTAGAGTGCATCTTGTTCCTCTTTTTGTAGATTTAGAGTTTTGTACCCAAAAGCTCTCTAATGTCTTCTATCGGTGTTATTCCTTGAAGAATCTCAAGATCCAGTGTTGTAGAAGTTGCTGCATACAAGATCAACATTTAAGGAGATCCAAAACCTTTGAGTGGAGTCTCAAAGTCACAAGCAGGTGAGCTTGTGTTGTTGCAAAGGCCAAGGAAAGAAGTAGTCCGTGGACTTGAAGCTATTATGGGGTTGTGGTAGTAAGTTTTCTACTCGAGGTAGCAATAGAATGTTAGTGGTCTAAGTTCTATTGTACAAACATCAATTCTTTCATAGTGGATTTGCCTTTTACCTTGAGGATAGTTAGGTTAAATCCTCCCCAGGTTTTTTACCGGTTTGGTTTTCCTGGGTCATCATATCGTTGTGTTATTTACTTTTCCGCTGCTTTGCATGATATGATTGTTTTGTTTTAACCTAGATCTGAGTAATAAACCTAAGTATTCACTTGGTTAATTAATTAGGTTAAACAATCTAGTTTACAGGGGTCTAAAAACGCATAATTTTCTATAATTAATTTTAAGGAGTGAGAATGTTATATATTGATTTGTCAATTATTTTATTTTATTTTATTTTGTGGTTATCAGGTTAGATTCATTATTTTAGTGTATTTGTTCTAAGTGACGCTCTATTTTCCTCATATTATTTTTTACTTTTGTTTTTCTTACATTTAAGCCTTACTCTCTATTTGTTTTGTATTTATTTTTTGGGTGACATATCAACAATTTTGTTAGATTGCATAGTAGGCACATTGGATGAATTTGGGTGAGCGAAGTGGTAGTCAATCTATCAAGTAGTTGTTAAAGACCATTTTTTGTAAATATCCTACCTATATATGCCTATATTTATTAATTTGTGTCACACTACGTTTTCTCAAGCACATCTCTTCCATATGAATTTTAATATTGTCCTTTGTTGTGACTTTCATTGCACATTTATTTAAAACTAGCCTCTGAGCACGCACTCAAGCGCTTGTACGGAGGCTCTTGAGTGCGTGCTCGGGGGCTCTTCTATTTTTTTGGGAAAATGTTAATAATTTGCATCTGTTATAATTTGAGATTACTACATTTTTCAATAATAAAAAAAAACCTAGGGGTGTGATATATAATGATTTCTTTTTTTTTTTTGTTATCGGATTTGACTTATTATTTTAGTGTATGTGTTTTAAGTGGTGTTCTAAGTAGTGTTCTAAGCCTTACTATCTTTTTTTTTTTTGGGTGACATATCAAAAATTTTGTTCGATTGCATAGCAGGCACATTTGATGAATTTGGGTGAGCAAAGTGGTAGTCAATCTATCAAGTAGTTGCTAAAGACCATTTTTTAAAATATCCTACCTATATATGCCTATATTTATTAATTTGTATCACACTACATTTTCAATTAATTGAAACTGTTACACTTTACTTTCATTTTTCTCAATCACCTCTCTTCCATATGAATTTTAATATTGTCTGTTTGTTTTTAGACCCCTTAAAACACAATGGATTAACCTAGTTAACAATCCAAGTTATTACTTAGTCCAAATTCCAGATCTAGGTTATCACAATCAAACAATCATATCATGCATAGCAGCGGAAAAATAAATAACATAATGATATGATGACCTAGGAAAACCAAACCGGTAAAAAACCTGGGGAGGATTTAATCTAGCTATCCTCAAGGTAAACCTGAATTCACTATGAAAGAATCAAAGTTTTATAATAGAACTTAGACCACTAACATTCTACTGCTACCCACCAGTAGAAAACTTACTGACACGACCACGTGCAAGCTCCGAGACCACGGACTCCTTCTTTCTTGGATTCTCCAACAAGTACAAGCACACCCGCTTGTGTTTCTTTAAGCTCTCATGGCAGCAATTGAATGATCATCAAGTTCTTGAAGAAATCTCTTCCTTGATAATCCTAAGCTTGTGTGAAGGAAAGCTCCTCTCAGGTCTCACAAGAGATTCACACAAACAGCAATATAAGCAACCTCTAAAACGTGGCTAGGGTTTGCCTTATATACCTCGGGCAAAACATAAAACCCTAAACATTTTAAATGAGCTAGGGCTGAGTTGGAATTCTGCAGAAAACCGCATTCTGCTCGAGATTCGATTGATCGAGCCTAAGCTTCGATCGATCGAGCCAGGCCAAAATGCATAGTAACTTCTGTATCAACTCGATTCCAACTTTACATAAAAGACATAACTTTGAGCAAGTCTAAACAAGACTAAACAACCTGTTTTGATCATGGTTTGCTAACAATACAAATTAGAGTTCTAAATACATTAATTCTAAGTCTTTAGAACCTAACAAA
This sequence comes from Quercus aquifolioides, assembly GCA_019022515.1. Taxonomy (NCBI): domain Eukaryota; kingdom Viridiplantae; phylum Streptophyta; class Magnoliopsida; order Fagales; family Fagaceae; genus Quercus; species Quercus aquifolioides. The sequence goes on from CM032330.1 coordinate 55,321,931, forward strand.
CTCCCCATTTGGTAATCTGTGACAAAACACAAACTAAAAGCTTAAAGTTTACAAATAAAAGCCCTTTACAAAAAAATGCTCATTACAACAAATCCAATCCTAACTACTATCCATCAGTTGCAAGTGTAGACAGCAGCAAAATTGAATCAACCTGTATATTTCCTGAAACACTAAACAAAACACATAAACGCATGTGTGGAAAATACAAGTAAACAAAATAAAATCTTGATTTCACAAAACACAAAATAAAGACATATATCAATGAATAACATCATGAATATAAATCAATAAGCAGTGAAACAAGAAATATATATAACAAATAAATGTATCTCCCCCTAACATGAATAACCCAACAACATACATCAAGAGCCAAAAAAAATGTAAATACAAAGTGCAGCTCCTAGATACAATCTAATCACCTTAGGCTCTCCAAGACAATCAAAACTCCTCCTATCAACAAAAACTCTACAGCCTACGCAAAATGCTACTCCCCCTTTTTGTGATGGAATGCCAAAGGGCAATTAGAATCCATCATCAAAAGGAGGTGGCGAAGGTGATCGTCTAAAATGCGCCAACTCTGCACGCGAAGCACGAACCTCATCGAGCAAGTCCACCAAAATCTGTCCATGAGCCACCTGAACGGTCAAGACATGATCCAACGTACGTCGAATGTCAGAATCATCCGAAGTAGTCAATGGAAGAACATCAGCATCAGCAGCAGCAGCACCAGACGCCTCAGCTTATGCATCACTTGTAGAAGTGGGAGGAGGGGGTACAGCACCAGAAGGCTCAACTCGAAGAGCTCTCATATGAGTAGCCCTCTGCCTAAGGAAGGTGGCACTAATGGGAGCTATGACATGTACGGGCTTAGAAGCGGGGAAACCATCTAAACCTAAAAATAGCAAAATCCTATGAATGAAAATAGGATGAACAATAGCATGACCAACAGCGGAACTCCTATGAACTTCGTTCAAAGAACGAAGAAATTGATGAAGGAAGGAAATAGAAGCACTAGAAACAAGGGCATACAAAAACACACATTTCTCAATAGGGATGGTGTGGAGATGAGAAATAGGCCACAAGGAATGACACGCTATCCTAAGGAAGAGATAGGTAGTCTCAGGAAGCTTAGCGGACGTGATCCAAGGATCAGAACCCCACTAGATAGAAGACCCAGTGATGTATGACATAACATCATCAAGGGGTGGAGACTCCTCTTAAGGATAGATGGGCTGCCTAACGATCGGAACCCCAAGAGCCTCAGCCACTACCCTAGGGGTAATGGTGAACTCAACACCTCGTATCCAACTCCTAACTAAGATGTTGGAATCCTAGATGTGGCAAGAGAGGTTTGAATAGAACTCTCTAATCAGGGCAAACGGGGGTGGATGATCTATCTCGAACAAAGACAACCAGCCCCTTCTCTCAAAATTTGCCCTAATGGCAGGATCCAACTCATCTAACACAACCTTCCACTCAGCCCAAATCTTTCTCTTAATGTTCAGCTTCTCATAGGCCTCTCTACTTTTGTCACTCCGAAACAACTCACTCTTAGAGGGAGACTCAGAAGAAGTGGAGGGTGTCCTATGGGCTCTAGTCTTCCTAGGCATGGTGCTAAGGAAAGGACAAAGACACAAAGCAGAACCAAAAAGAACAAAAAAGAAAAGAAAAACCAAAGGCAGACTACAAGTTAGCACAAGAAAATATAGAACAAAACTCTATATGATGCATGAATAGTTAAATGTCATGATGCATGCTCTAATGCAGTGAAACTAAGTTCAATTTAAGTTCAAATTCACAAAATTGGCTTGAGCATAGAGTTTCTAACAAAAACCCCAAAATTTGAAAAACCACTTGTTCGTTTTTATAAAAAATTGACCAATTGATCATCACACAACATAGAATACAATTTAGAATGATCAAATACATCAATCCAACAAGCCAATTTCATCAATTAAATCCAATTTGAACAAAAACCCTAATTCGGGTTAATACAAGCCCTAGAATTTCCAATTTCTCACAAATCACAAAATTGATCAAATTAAACTATTAAGAACATGTTTAAAACATCATAGGAACAAAACCCAATGATTAATTTCAGAAAATAAGGCTTGATTCATCAAAAACCCCAATTGTGAATAGGTCCAAAATTCCCAAATAAAATGCATGAATTTATGCATGAAAACATGAAAATAAATGCAAAAAGAAGGGTAAAATGGACTTACCGGCTTAGAGAGAGGAAAACCTTGCAAAAAGTTGGGAGGATAACAACAAAAATTTGATGTGGAGCCTAGTCGGAATCGGAGAGAGAGAGAGAAAATTTTGAAAACTTTTTGAAAAGGTAGGAAGAACAAGTCAAACTCAGTTTTTAAAAAACTTGATTCACGATTTTTGATTGATCGAAATTTTAGGTTTGATCGATCAAAACAGACAGAGGCTCACTTCAATTTTTAATCGCAATTTCGATTGATCGAAAAATAGCCTCGATCGATCAAAATTCTGGAAAAAACACATTTTTGAAAAACTCAGCAAATTTTGAGCTAAAACACTCAAAGCATTGAATTTTATGAGTAAAATGCATGAGTATGAGATGAGATGTTTTTCAAAAATACAAGTTTTAAACCCAGTTTTCCCAAAAATTATATTTTCAAACATTCTCCCTTTAAATTCTCAAGCAAGAAATATGTTTTGCATAATACTCAAGGTATTTTCGAACTTGGTTAGTCAAACCAAAGACACACACACACTAACATGTACAAAGTTTAGCAAAGATTAACTTGTGTAGTGTGTGCAACTAGCAAAAGCTTCAGATACATGCGAGGTGATATGTGAATAGAAATCAAACACAAAGTCTACACAATTCATCACATAGAATTTGAAAGAGATTATCACCTAAAGAGTTACATCATATAACTCCTACATCTCCTAGAACAAAAGCTTGCAATCATGTAAGTTTCTTGATTTGCCTCATATTGTACACACCAATTTTAGTTGTTCAGAAACTTATTAAATAGCCAGGATAATGTACACACCAATTTTAATTGTTTGCTTTAACATTAAATCCAATAATGTACACACCAATTTTAAGCATTTAAACCGAGGCTACACTTTATGTTCTTTTTGTGCATATGCTACATTATCTCGAGCACAAAATCTTATGATATGCACTAAGGTGTTCATGATTGACTAGTAAACAGTGGTGAGATGGTTATTTATGCCTTTCTCAAAAGGTTCAAGTCCGACAGTCAAAGACGTGTGACTTGAAGATCAAGACAAAGTGATCAAAAACCATAAACATCTTTCCCACACAACATGCACTACAAAGCTTCAACTAGTAAAGTGCAATAAATAAGCTCATCAAAGCTAAACAAGGTACACAAGACATGTTATGTGAAAATAAATTGACCAACCTTGTTTTCAAAACCAAGAAAAATAATGCTAAACACAATTTGCTTCCCTTTTCTTTTTCTTTTTTTTAATTTATTTAAAAGAAGAAACAAAGACAGTCCTAGAATGAAATGCATGAATGTTATGTAATGCAAGTCCTAGAAACAAAAAGACAAAAAAAAAAAAAAAACCAAAGAACAATGGTCACAAAGGGTAGAGCAACGAAGCACAAGGACCATGTTAGAAAGACTCAATTAGATTGAGTCTTTTGCATCCAAAACTTTTTAGATGCACCTCGAGCATTGGAGTTCTTATTCACATTAGAATGATTTCCAAATCCAGGATTGGAATAAAGGTTTAAAGCCTTTACTAATTCACCAATAAGTGCCATAGGATCTTGTGCTTGAGACACATGCACTTTCTGCTTATTTGCTCGCTTAGCAGCTTGCAGCTTGTAACAGTTTGGACGAATGTGTCCAGACTTCCCACAAAAATGACAAACCCAAGCAGGCTTACCATGCATCTTGTCCTTAGAAAGGGTAGACTCCTTAGGTTTAGACTCTTTCAGATCAACCTTAATCTTCCTAGATGGTGAAACTTCTATGGGTTTGACAACCTCACTCACAAGGGGTTTGACAGTTTCACTTGCAACCTCACTCACAGAAGGTTCAAAAGAAGATGAAGGAACAAAGTTTGTGGAATGGGGTGCAAACACAGAGATGGTTTCAACAAAACCTAATCCAGATTTGTCAGAAGGAGACTTTTGAACACACAGCATATGATCAAGTTTAGAACTAGCAGATCTAGCAACAGATAAATCACGTTCTAATTTCTTAACCTTATCAAGTAAAAACATATTCTCAGTTTTCACATTGTTCAAAAGTTCATTAGCATCAAACAGTTTTACAAGCAAATTCTTCTTATCAAGCTCCAGAGTTTCAATTTTCTTCAAGCCAAGTTCAACATTCATAGCATCCTTTGCAGTAACTTTGCAAAGTTTATTGTAGGTCTCTTGAAGATCTACATCCTCAGAGAGTTCCCCATCAGAAGGGTTCTCTTCAACAGACACACTTTCATTGACTACAACAGTAGCAGTGAAAGTAATAAAGTTTCTATCCTCGTCACATCCAGACTCATCATCAGAAACTTCATTATCACAAAGGGTTACAGCTATAGCCTTACCCTTAGACCTCAAGTATGTAGGATATTCAGATTTTACGTGACCATACCCTTGACATCCAAAACATTGAAGACCCATAGAATTATTAGGAGATTGACCTACTTTTTCTCTAGGTTTTTCAGTGTTACTAACCTTAGTGGGATCATTCTTCCTAAAGTTTCTAGGTTCAGCAGTGTTCGTACCTCTTTCCCTTCTACTGTTATTTCTAAGGAAATTCCTAAAATTTTTGGCAAGGTAAGCAATCTCTGTAGCAGAGAGCTCATCATCAAATCCACCAAGCTTAACATCATCAACTGACTTAAAAGCCATTGATTTGGATTTGCTCGTTTTGGGTAGGTCCAACTCATAGGACTGAAGAGATCCTACAAGTTCATCAATAGGGATGGAGTCCACATCCTTGCTCTTAGTGATGACAGTCACTTTGGGTCTAAAATCTTCTGTCAAAGATCTAAGAATCTTCCTAACAATTTTAGGTTGACCATAGATTTCACCCAGATTATATGCAGAATTAACAATGTCATTAAGCTTAGCATAGAATTCATCAAAAGTTTCATCATCAGACATCCTAATGCTTTCAAATCTAGATGTTAATTGCTGCAACTTATTAATTTTGACAGCCTTTGTGCCTTCGTGCACAGTCTGGAGGATATTCCAAGCAGTGTGAGCAACCTCAACGTTAGAGATTCTCTTAAATTCCTCCATAGAAACAGCATTGAAAATAGCATTCATAACTTTGTTATTGAAAGCTCCTGCTTCTTTTTGAAAAGTTTGCCACTTACTCACATGAGTAGTGGGCTTCTCCCATCTGTACTCAACAGAATTCCAAACTCTCTCATCAATGGATTTCAGGAATGCTTTCATCCTTACTTTCTAGTAAGCATAATTATTCCCATCAAAGTGAGGAGGAATAACTAGAGAGTGTCCGTGGTCCATGACAACAGGGGTCAAGGATCAGCTCAGAGATCAAAAGATCTACAACAAGAGAGCAACCCACTCTGATACCACTTGTTTGTTTTTAGACCCTTAAAACACAATGGATTAACCTAGTTAATAAACCAAGTTATTACTTAGTCCAAATTCCAGATCTAGGTTATCACAATCAAATAATCATATCATGCATAGCAACGGAAAAATAAATAACACAATGATATGATGACCCAGGAAAACCAAACTGGTAAAAAACCTAGGGAGGATTTAACCTAGCTATCTTCAAGGTAAATCTGAATCCATTATGAAATAATCGAAGTTTTACAATAGAACTTAGACCACTAACATTCTATTGCTACCCACCAATAGAAAACTTACAGACACAACCACGTGCAAGCTCCGAGACCACAGACTCCTTCTTTCTTGGATTCTCCAACAAGTACAAGCACACCCGCTTGTGGTTCTTTAAGCTGTAATGGCAGCAATTGAATAATCATCAAGTTCTTGAAGAAATCTCCTCCTTGATAATCCTAAGCTTGTGTGAAGGAAAGCTCTTCTCAGATCTCACAAGAGATTCACACAAACAACAATATGAGCAACCTATAAAACGTGGCTAGGGTTTCCCTTATATACCTCGGGCAAAACATAAAACCCTAAACATTTTAAATAAGCTAGGGCTGAGTTGGAATTCTGCAGAAAAAAGCATTTTGCCGGAGATTCGATCGATCGAGCCAGGCCGAAATGCATAGTAACTTCTGCATTAGCTCGATTCCAACTTTACATAAAAGATACAACTTTGAGCAAGTCTAAACAAGACTAAATAACCTGTTTTGATCATGGTTTGCCAACAATAAAAATTAGAGTTCTAAATACATTAATTCTAAGTCTTTAGAACCTAACATTGTCCTTTGTTGTGCCTTTCATTGCAGATTTATTTATAACTAGCCTCTAAGCACATGCCACGCGCATGCTCAAAAGCTCTTCTATTTTTTTGTGAAAATGTTAAAAATTTTCACCAATTATAGTTTGGGATTACTACATTTTCCAATCACAAAAAACACCTAGGGGTGTGATGAAAAATTATTTCACCTGCTAACACATAATACTCATCACACCTCTAGGATTTTTTGAGATTGGAAAATGTAGTAATCCCAAATTATAATGGATGCAAATTATTAACTTTTTTCCAAAAAAAAATAGAAGTTCCTCTGAGCAAGCATGTGATGGGTTTTTTTTAGTTATTTTTTAATTTTATAGTTTATTAATATTAGATTCTTAGGCCAATGGCCTTGTAGCTGAATTGACACCTCCGCGTGCACAAATTGCCTGGCGGTCTAGGAGGGAAAGGGTTCTAACTGCGGAGTTAGCAACATGTTGTAATTATCTTTCAAAAAAAAAAATTGACTCTTAGTATTTTGCACTCATTAACTCACTAAGCATAGAGATTCAAAAATTTAAGTGGATAATTATGGTGTGGTCCTCACATAAATTTAGACACATGATGCAAAATTGGATTATAATTTCAATTAATTTTTATTATAAAAATATAAATAATTAGTTTAATTATTTTTTTAAAAATAGCATGTAACACGTGCATACATATAGATACATTTAAAATTAAACACATTTTTTATCATAAAAATATAAAAGTAAACATAATTAGTCACATATTAAAATTCTCACCTAAATTTAATACTATTTATGATAATTTATTTTTTCAAATTTTTAACAAGATAGAACATGTAGTAATCTTTACTGTGCGGTGATTTTTATTGGGTATATGTGATTGGTTTTTTTTTTTAAATAAATTTTAATTTTAGAGTTTATTAATATTAAATTATTAGTAATTTGCACTCATTAACTCACTTGGCACAAAATTAAAAAAATTTAAGTGGATAATTATGGTGTGGTCCCTACATAAATTTAGATAGAATGTATGGTGATCTTTGTTGTGCAATGATTTTTATTGAGTATATGTGGTCGGTTTTTATTTATTTAAATTTTATAGTTCATCAATATAAGATGCTTAGTATTATGCACTCATTAACTCACTTGACACAAAGATTAAAAAACTAATGTGCATAATTATGGTGTGATCCCTACATAAATTTAGACACATGGTGCAAAATTGGATTATAGTATCAATTAATTTTTATTATAAAAATATAAAAAATTAGTCAAATTATTTTTTAAAAAATATCATGTAACACATGCATACATATAGATACATTTAAAATTAAACACATTTTTTATCATAAAAATATAAATAGTTAGTCAAAATTTTTTTAAAGTAAACATAATTAGTCACATATTAAAATTCTTACCTAAATTTAATACTACTTATGATCATTTTTTTTTTCAAATTTTTAACAAGATAGAACGTGTAGTAATCTTTGCTATGCAGTGATTTTTATTGGGTATATGTCATTTTTTTTTTTTTTTTTTAATTTAAGAGTTTATCAATATTAAATTATTAGTATTTTGCACTAATTAACTCATTTGGCACAAAATTAAAAAACTTAAGTGGATAATTATGGTGTGGTCCCTACATAAATTTAGACATATAGCGCAAAATTGGATTATAATTTTAAATTCTAATTCAACTTTCTCTAAATTTTTCCTTTTAATATATATATAGATGTCCCAATATGGAAAAAATTTAAATAATAGCTAAAAGGCAAAATGAAAATTCTTGATTAAAAAATTTTAAAAATTGCTTTAATAACATACCCGTGGTGTGTGTGAGAAGGTTAGTTTAGGGATGGAAAAAATTCCTTGTCCCCCAAACGTGTTTAAGATATGTAACGTAATTTCCCTTCAAAGGAAAGGGGAAAAAAATTGAAATGAATTATGATCTTCATAAATAGCATTTAAACCTTCAACCATGTAAATTGCCAAGCAACGATGGCTAAAGAAAGACTTGATGATTCAAGAAGACTTTCGTCCTGGGTTGGCGAAGATTGCTGCAAGTGGTTGGGATGGGAGTAGGCTGTAGCAATCAAACAGCTAACATCATAAAACTCCACCTCAAATGGACACAAGGACCTTTTTATTGTGACCCCTTTTTTATACAAGTTTTAAATAAATGTGTAATGAAAGACACAACAAAGGACAATATAAAAATTTATATGGAAGTGATGTGATTGAGAAAAACGAAGCAAAAGTGTAACCGTTTCAATTAATTGAAAACATAGTGTTACACATATTATTAAATATGGGCATATATAGGTAGGATGTTTACCATAAATGGTCTTTAACAACTACTTGATAGATTGACTACCACTTTGCTCACCCAAATTCATCTAATTTGCATGCTATGCAATCTAACAAAATTGTTGATATATCACCCTAAAACATATACCAAAAAAATAGAGAGTAACGCTTAAATGTAAGAAAAACTACAGACAAAAATAGTAGGAGGAAGAGAGAGCACCACTTAGAACACATACACTAAAATAATGAGTCAAACCCATTAACAACAAAAACAAATAGTCAAATCAATATATAGAAGACCCCTAGGTTAATTTGGGATTGGAAAATGTAGTAATCCCAAATTAAAATGGATGCAAACTATTAAATTTTTTCAAAAAAAAAAAAATAGAAGAGCCTCTGAGCACGCGCTTGAGGCTAGTTTTAAATAAATGTGCAATGAAAGGCACAACAAAGGACAATATTAAAATTCATATGGAATAGATGTGATTGAGAAAAATGAAGCTAAAGTGTAACAGTTTCAATTAATTCAAAACGTAGTGTTACACAAACTAATAAATATAGGCATATATAGGTAGGATATTTACAAGAAATGGTCTTTAACAACTACTTGATAGATTGACAACCACTTCGCTCACTCAAATTCATCCAATGTGCCTGCTATGCAATCTAACAAAATTGTTGACATGTCACCCTAAAAAAAAAACAAAAACATAGAGAGTGAGACTTAAATGTAAAAAAAACAACAAAAAAAAATTATAGGAGGAAGAGAGAGCACCACTTAGAACACATACCAAAATAATGAATCAAACCCGATAACAAAAAAGAAAAAAGAAAAAAAAAAGACAAATCAATATATATCACACCTCAAGATTTTTTTGTGAATGGAAAATATATTAATCCCAAATTATAATGGATGCAAATTGTTAACTTTTTCCTAAAAAAAATAGGAGAGCCTTCGAGCACGCGCTCAAGCGCATGCTCAGCTGCTAGTTTTAAATAAATGTGCAATGAAAGGGACAACAAAGGAAAATATTAAAATTCATATGGAAGAGATGTGATTGAGAAGAAAAAAAAAGCTAAAGTGTAATAGTTTCAACTAACTGAAAATGTAGTGTTACACATATTAATAAATATTGGTATATATAGGTAGGATATTTACAAAAAAAATGGTCTTTAACAACTATTTGATAGATTGACTACCACTTAACTTACTCAAATTCATCCAATGTGCTTACTATGCAATCTAGCAAAATTGTTGATATGTCACCCTAAAAAAAACATACAAAAAAATAGAGAGTAAGGCTTAAATGTAAGAAAAACAACAAACAAAAATAATACGAGGAAGAGAGAGCATCACTTAGAACAAATACACTATAATAATGAGTCAAACCCGATAACCACAAAAAAAAAATAGACAAATCAATATATATCATTCCCACTCTTTAAAAAATACTCATTAATTATAGAAAATATTAATATAAAAATCAATATATATCACACTCCTAGGTTTTTTGTGATTGGTGGACAATGTAGTAATCCAAAATTATAATGGATGCAATTTATGAAAATTTTCCCAAAAAAATAGAAGAGCCTCTAAGCATGCGCATGTTCAAAGGATAGTTTTAACTAAATGTGCAATGAAAGGCACAACAAACTACAATATTAAATTTCATATGGAAGAGATGTGATAGAAAAATGAAGCTAAAGTGTAACAATTTCAAATAATTGAAAACATAGTATTACACAAATTAATAAATATTGGCATATATAGGTAGGATATTTACAAAAAATGGTCTTTAACAACTACTTGATAGATTGACTACTACTTCACTCACCCAAATTCATCCAACGTGCCTACTATGCAATCTAACAAAATTGTTAATATGTCACCCTAAAAAAAAATAAAAAAAAAAAAAAAAAATTAGAGAGTAAGGCTTAAATTTAAGAAAAACAACAGGTAAAAATAATAGAAATAAGAGAGAGCTCCACTTAGAACACATACACTAAAATAATGAGTGAAACCCGATAACTACCCAAAAAAAGAAAAGAAAAAAAAAAAGACAAATCAATATATATCATTCCCACTCTTTAAAAAATACTCATTAATTAGAGAAAATATTAATAGAAAAATCAAAATATATCACACTACTAGGTTTTTTTGTGATTTGTGGAAAATTTAGTAATCCCAAATTATAATGAATGCAAATTATGAACTTTTTCCCAAAAAAATAAAAAAGACTCTGAACGTGCGTGTGAGCACATGTTCAAAGGATAGTTTTAAATAATTGTGCAATCAAAAGCACAACAACCCACAATATTAAATTTCATATGGAAGATATGTGATTAAGTGTAACAGTTTCAATTAATTGAAAACGCAGTGTTGCAAAAATTAATAAATATTGGCATATATAAATAGGATATTTACAAAAAATGGTCTTTAACAACTACTTGATAGATTGACTACTACTTCACTCACTCAAATTCATCCAATGTGCCTACTATGCAATCTAACAAAATTGTTAATATGTCACCCTAAAAAAAATACAAAAAAAATAGAGCGTAAGGCTTAAATTTAAGAAAAACAACAGGCAAAAATAATAGAAATAAGAGAGAGCTCCACTTTGAACACATACAAATTGGAGTTCTAAACACATTTATTTTAAGTCTTCAGAACCTAACATTGTCCTTTGTTGTGCCTTTCATTGCAGATTTATTTATAACTAGCCTCTAAGCACATGCTACACGCATGCTCAAAATCTCTTCTATTTTTTTGTGAAAATGTTAAAAATTTTCACCAATTATAGTTTGGGATTACTACATTTTCCAATTACAAAAAACACCTAGAGGTGTGATGAAAAATTATTTCACCTGCTAACACATAATACTCATCACACCTCTAGGTTTTTTTGAGATTGGAAAATGTAGTAATCCCAAATTATAATGGATACAAATTATTAACTTTTTTCCAAAAAAAATAGAAGTGCCTCTGAGCAAGCATGTGATGGGTTTTTTTTAGTTATTTTTTAATTTATAGTTTATTAATATTAGATTCTTAGGCCAAAGGCCTTGTAGCTAAATTGACACCTCCCCGTGCACAAATTGCCTGGTCGTCTAGGGGGAAAAGGATTCTAGCTGCGGAGTTAGTAGCATGTTGTAATTATCTTTCAAAAAAAAAAAAATTGATTCTTAGTATTTTGCACTCATTAACTCACTTAGCATAGAGATTCAAAAATTTAAGTGGATAATTATGGTGTGGTCCTCACATAAATTTAGACACATGATGCAAAATTGGATTATAATTTCAATTAATTTTTATTATAAAAATATAAATAATTAGTCTAATTATTTTTTAAAAAATAGCATGTAACACATGCATACATATAGATACATTTAAAATTAAACACATTTTTTATCATAAAAATATAAATAGTTAGTCAAATTAATTTTTTAAAAGTAAACATAATTAGTCACATATTAAAATTCTTACCTAAATTTAATACTACTTATGATCATTTATTTTTTCAAAATTTTAACAAGATAGAACGTGTAGTAATCTTTGCTGTGCGGTGATTTTTATGGGATATATGTGATTGGTTTTATTTTATTTTATTTTAGAGTTTATTAGTATTTTGCACTCATTAACTCACTTGGCACAAAATTAAAAAACTTAAGTGGATAATTATGGTGTGGTCCCTAAATAAATTTATATAGAACGTATGGTGATCTTTGTTGTGCAGTGATTTTTATTCAGTATATGTGGTCAGTTTTTTTTTTTATTTAAATTTTATAATTCATCAATATAAGATGCTTAGTATTATGCACTCATTAACTCACTTGACACAAAGATTAAAAAACTAATGTGCATAATTATGGTGTGATCCCTACATAAATTTTGACACATGGTGCAAAATTGGATTATAGTATCAATTAATTTTTATTATAAAAATATAAAAAATTAGTCAAATTATTAAAAAAAAAAAAAAATCATGTAACACATGCATACATATAGATACATTTAAAATTAAAAACATTTTTTATCATAAAAATATAAATAGTTAGTCAAATTGTTTTTTAAAGTAAACATAATTAGTCACATATTAAAATTCTTACCTAAATTTAATACTACTTATGATCATTTATTTTTTCAAATTTTTAACAAGATAGAACGTGTAGTAATCTTTGCTGTGCGGTGATTTTTATTGGGTATATGTGATTGTTTTTTTTTTTTTGAGAAACCAGACCTTAAGTCTGGGACTTTATTGAAACAGCAAAAACAAAATACTAATATTAAATTATTAGTATTTTGCACTTATTAACTCACTTGGCACAAAATTAAAAAGCTTAAGTAGATAATTATGGTATGGTCCCTACATAAATTTAGACATATAGCGCAAAATTGGATTATAATTTTAAATTCTAATTCAACTTTCTCTAAATTTTTCCTTTTAATATATATAGATGACCCAATATGGAAAAAATTTAAATAATAGCTAAAAGGGAAAATGAAAATTCTTGATTAAAAAATTTTAAAAATTGCTTTAATAACATACCCGTGGTGTGTGTGAGAAGGTTAGTTTAGGGATGGAAAAAATTCCTTGTCCCCCAAACGTGTTTAAGATATGTAACGTAATTTCCCTTCAAAGGAAAGCGAAAAAAATTGAAATGAATTGTGATCTTCATAAATAGCATTTAAACCTTCAACCATGTAAATTGCCAAGCAACGATGGCTAAAGAAGGACTTGATGATTCAAGAAGACTTTCGTCCTGGGTTGGCGAAGATTGCTGCAAGTGGTTGGGATGGGAGTAGGCTGTAGCAATCAAACAGCTAACATCATAAAACTCCACCTCAAATGGACACAAGGACCTTTTTATTGTGACCCCTTTTTTATACAAGTTTTAAATATATGTGTAATGAAAGTCACAACAAAGGACAATATAAAAATTTATATGGAAGTGATGTGATTGAGAAAAACGAAGCAAAAGTGTAACCATTTCAAATAATTGAAAACATAGTGTTACACATATTAATAAATATAGGCATATATAGGTAGGATGTTTACAAAAAATGGTCTTTAACAACTACTTCATAGATTGACTACCACTTTGTTCACCCAAATTCATCTAATGTGCCTGCTATGCAATCTAACAAAATTGTTTATATATCACCCAAAAACATATACCAAAAAAATAGAGAGTAACGCTTAAATGTAAGAAAAACTACAGACAAAAATAGTAGGAGGAAGAGAGAGCACCACTTAGAACACACACTAAAATAATGAGTCAAACCCATTAACAACAAAAACAAATAGTCAAATCAATATATAGAAGACCCCTAGGTTAATTTGTGATTGGAAAGTGTAGTAATCCCAAATTAAAATGGATGCAAACTATTAACTTTTTTCAAAAAAAAAAAAAAAAAAAAGAGCCTCTGAGCACGCGCTTAAGGCTAGTTTTAAATAAATGTGCAATGAAAGGCACAACAAAGGACAATATTAAAATTCATATGGAATAGATGTGATTGAGAAAAATGAAGCTAAAGTGTAACAATTTCAATTAATTAAAAACGTACTGTTACACAAACTAATAAATATAGGCATATATAGGTAGGATAATTACAAGAAATGGTCTTTAACAACTACTTGATAGATTGACAACCACTTCGCTCACTCAAATTCATCCAATGTGCCTGCTATGCAATCTAACAAAATTGTCGATATGTCACCCTAAAAAAAATACAAAAAAATAGAGAGTGAGACTTAAATGTAAAAAAAACAACAAACAAAAATTATTGGAGGAAGAGAGAGCACCACTTAGAACACGTATACGAAAATAATGAATCAAACCAGATAACAACAAAAAAAAAAAAAAAAAAGAAAAGAAAAGAAAAAAAAGACAAATCAATATATATCACACCTCTAGATTTTTTTGTGAATGGAAAATATATTAATCCCAAATTATAATGGATGCAAATTATTAACTTTTTCCCAAAAAAAATAGGAGAGCCTTTGAGCATGCGCTTGAGCGCGTGCTCAGCGGCTAGTTTTAAATAAATGTGCAATGAAAGGGACAACAAAGGAAAATATTAAAATTCATATGGAAGAGATGTGATTGAGAAGAAAAAAAAAAGCTAAAGTGTAATAGTTTCAACTAACTGAAAATGTAGTGTTACACATATTAATAAATATTGGTATATATAGGTAGGATATTTACAAAAAAAATGGTCTTTAACAACTATTTGATAGATTGACTACCACTTCACTTACTCAAATTCATCCAATGTGCCTACTATGCAATCTAGCAAAATTGTAGATATGTCACCCTAAAAAAAACATACAAAAAAATAGAGAGTAAGGCTTAAATGTAAGAAAAACAACAAACAAAAATAATACGAGGAAGAGAGAGCATCACTTAGAACAAATACACTAAAATAATGAGTCAAACCCGATAACCACAAAAAAAATAGACAAATCAATATATATCATTCCCACTCTTTAAAAAATACTCATTAATTATAGAAAATATTAATATAAAAATCAATATATATCACACTCCTAGGTTTTTTGTGATTGGTGGAAAATGTAGTAATCCAAAATTATAATGGATGCAATTTATGAAAATTTTCCCAAAAAAATAGAAGAGCCTCTGTGCATGCGCGTGTTCAGAGGATAGTTTTTAATAAATGTGCAATGAAAGGCACAACAAACTACAATATTAAATTTCATATGGAAGAGATGTGATAGAAAAATGAAGCTAAAGTGTAACAATTTCAATTAATTGAAAACGTAGTGTTACACAAATTAATAAATAATTGCATATATTGGTAGGATATTTACAAAAAATGGTCTTTAACAACTACTTGATAGATTGACTACTACTTCACTCACCCAAATTCATCCAACGTGCCTACTATGCAATCTAACAAAATTGTTAATATGTCACCCTAAAAAAAAATACAAAAAAAAAAAATTAGAGAGTAAGGCTTAAATTTAAGAAAAACAACAGGTAAAAATAATAGAAATAAGAGAGAGCTCCACTTAGAGCACATACACTAAAATAATGAGTCAAACCCGATAACTACCAAAAAAAAAAAAAAAAGACAAATCAATATATATCATTCCCACTCTTTAAAAAATACTCATTAATTAGAGAAAATATTAATAGAAAAATCAATATATATCACACTACTAGGTTTTTTTGTGATTGGTAGAAAATTTAGTAATCCCAAATTATAATGAATGCAAATTATGAACTTTTTCCCAAAAAAATAAAAAAGCCTCTGAACGTGCGTGTGAGCACATGTTTAGAGGATAGTTTTAAATAATTGTGCAATGAAAGGCACAACAAACCACAATATTAAATTTCATATGGAAGATATGTGATTAAGAAAAATGAAGTTAAAGTGTAACAGTTTCAATTAATTGAAAACGCAGTGTTGCACAAATTAATAAATATTGGCATATATAGGTAGGGTATTTACAAAAAATGGTCTTTAACAACTACTTCATAGATTGACTACCACTTCGCTCACCCGAATTCATCCAATGTGACTACTATGCAATCTAACAAAATTGTTAATATGTCACCCTAAAAAAAATACAAAAAAAAATAGAGAGTAAGGCTTAAATTTAAGAAAAACAATAGGAAAAAATAATAGAAATAAGAGAGAGCTCCACTTAGAGCACATACACTAAAATAATGAGTCAAACCCGATAACTACCAAAAATAAAAAAAATAGACAAATCAATATATATCATTCCCACTCTTTAAAAAAAACTCATTAATTAGAGAAAATATTAATAGAAAAATCAGTATATATCACACTACTAGGTTTTTTTGTGATTGATAGAAAATGTAGTAATCCCAAATTATAATGAATGTAAATTATGAACTTTTTCCCAAAAAAATAAAAAAAGCCTCTGTACGTGCGTGTGAGCACATGTTCAGAGGATAGTTTTTGATGGGAATTTAGACCCCTTAAACAACTAAATTGCGTAGCCTAGATTAATTAGCCAAGTTGTTACTTAGTCAAATTATGCAATTCTAGGTTAAAACAATTCAACAATCATATCAAGATTAATAATGCAGCAGAAAATAAATGAACACAAGATATGATCACCCAGGAAACCACACGGTAAAAACCTGGGGAGGATTTGACCCACCGATCCTCAAGGCATAACAGAATTCACTATGAAAGAATTGACGTTCTTACAAAAGGATTACAAGCTCCCCGCTCGACTTCCTAATGCTACCCACCAGTAGAACTTCCTGACACGACCACGCGCAGGCTCCGAATCCACGGACTACTTCTTTCTTGAATTCCTCAATCAGCTACAAGCTCCCCGCTTGCTTTTCTTTTAAGTTCAAATGGCAGCAACCTTGTTGATCATCAAGATATTGACAACCCTAAGTTTATGTGAAGGAAAGCTCCTCAAAGATCTCACAAGAGATTCACATAAACCGCAAATATGAGCAACAAAGACTTAGAGAGGTTTGGGTACAAAACCCTAATAAAAGGAGGCACAAGAAACACTCTAATCTCTCTCCCAAAAGTCTCAAAAACGTGGCTTAGGGTTTCCTTTATATAGTGGGAGAAATAGATCTGAAACCCTAATCCTTAATGGGCTTAAGCTGCTGTTTGGGCCGACTTAAAATTCTGCAGATACGATTTTCGATCGATTGAGCCTGTTCTTCGATCGATCGAACCAGGCAGAATATGAAGTCTTCTTCCTGCAGCTTGTATGTTCTTGAATCTTGACTTGAATCACCTTGAGCATTGTCTAATAAAACCTATAGACTCTAAGATCTATATCTAGACAAGTTTGTGTTCACGATTTGCAAATTGTTCTAAACATTTAGAACCTAACAATCTCCCCCTTTGGCAATTCGTGACAAAAGTTTCATACAGAATGAAATGCTCAAATACAAGAACAACCCAATACAATAAAATGCTCATTACAACAAATTCAACCTAACTACTATCCATCAGTTGCAAGTGTAGACAGCAGCTCAATTGAATCAACCTGTATAATCCTGAAACACTCAACAAACGCATAAACGCATGTGTGACAGAAAAACAGTAAATCAACAAAAATAAATTCTTGATTTCACATAGCACAAAATAAAGACATATACCAATGAAGAACTCATAAGTATAAATCAATAAGAAGTGAAACAAGAAACATAAATAAAAACATAAGTAACCTAACTCTCCCCCTAAGTTAGATACAACAAAAAGTTTTTATTTTCTTCCCTTTCAAAAATAATTTCAACTCCCCCTAAACAAGACAAACATGATTCCCTTAAATCAATAATTTCTCCCCCTTTTTGTCACGTATTGACAAAGACAACTCATACAAAGAGTAAACAGTCAACATACGCAATAAAAGATAAGAGAAAATAGAGAATCAAGGGGAACACAAAACAATTCAACTCTATAGAAAATAGAGACAGCTCCCCCTATGAACAACACAGGTTAAAAAAAAATTTCTCCCCCTATAAAAATAGGCAAAACAAAACAAGTTGTGGGAAAAACAGTTTTGGGGAAAAATAAAGGAGGGGGGGAATCAGCAGCATCACCAACAGGATCAGGAACATCCTCACCAACAGGACCAAAGTTAAAAACACACAAACCAAAGTTAAAAACTAAGGTGAGGATACACATGAAGAAAAAATATTCTCTCTTTCAATAAAATGCAAACATGGCATTATGTGACCCATAAACAGTTGCATGAGTAGAGAAAATATTAGCACATTGATTATCCATCATATCTCTTAAGAAAAATATTTTCTACAGTTCACACATAAGAAATAGCATATACTAGAATGTACAAAACTCAAAAATTAATCAATCAATTTTTAAATCAAGTTGAGTACCCAATTTAGCAAAGTGTATGCATGCTATGTGTGAAAACAATGAGAGATATGACTGCAAAACTGCAAGATGGATACAGAAATCAATGTAATGCATGTGAATCCTAAACACAAATGATGCATAAAAAATTTTGGTTAAAAACATAGAAACTGAAAATTTTTCAGTTTCGATCGATCGAGAATCGATCGAACATGAATCGAGTCAGGCAGACTCAAACCAAAGATTTTAATCGCAATTTCGATTGATCGAAAAACATGTCGATCGATCGAAAGTCTGGAAAAATCAGTTTTTTTAAAACAGAACATTTTAATGCAGAAACTCCTCAAAGCACATTGTTTTATAAAAAAATGCATGAGTATGAGACGAAAAGTTTTTCAAAAACACTTGAATTTAACCCAGATCTTCCAAAATCAAGATTTTCAATCAATTTGTCCTCAAAGTGCAAACATTATACACATTGTGCATGAAAATCAAGGAACTTTTAATCTTGGATGGCCACAACAAAATCACACACAATATAATGTACCAAGTTTAACAAAGAGTAACTTGTGTAGTGTGTGCAACTAGCAAAAGCTTGAGATACATGTGAGGTGATATGTGAATAGCAATCAATCACAAAGTCTACAAAATTCATCACATAGAATTTGAAAGAGACTATCACTTAAAGAGTTACATCCTATAACTCTCACATCTCCTAGAACAAAAGCTTGCAATCATGTAAGTTTCTTGAATTTTGCCCCATTATTAGGTGAAATTTGGCATCAAGCCTAATAGTACACACCAATTTTAATTATGTGATTTGGCATCAAGCCTAATAGTACACACCAATTTTAAGTATTTAGCAATTAATAGAGGCTACACCTTATGTTCTTTTTGTGCATGTGCTACACTTTCTCGAGCACAAAATCTTATGATATGCACTAAGGTGTTCATGATTGGCTAGTGAACAGTGGTGAGATGGTTATTTATGCCTTTCTCAAAAGGATCAAGTCCGACAGTCAAATAACATATGACTTCAAGATTAAGACAAAGTGATAAACACAATAAACATCTTTCCCACACAACATGCACTACAAAGCTTCAACTAGTCAAGTGCAATAAATAAGCTCATCAAAGCTAAACAAGGTACATAAACTCGTTATGTAAAAATAATATGGCCAATCCTTGATTATAAATCCAAGATGTGAAATACAAAACACAAAAATCTTTTTGGTTTTAAAAATTATATGACCAAAAACAAAAAGCACATATTATGCTAAATGAACAATGCAAATGCAATGCATGATAGTGCAAAACTAAGCTATAGAGGGCACACAAACAAGAAATATAAATTTCTTAATTAACCCTTGAGTACATGTACAAACTAGTACATACTCACACAAAATCAAAAATAGCTTAGCACAAACTATTCAAGTTTCTCCACAATGTCAAGCATGTTCTAAATCAAGAGAGATATCATAATTCATGTAATCCTCAAGAAAAATAAAATAAGACACAAAATAAAATATTTTTGTCTTTTTTGAAATTTTTCAATGTTTTTGGATTTTTCTTTAAAACAAAACAATCAAAGAAAATAAAACAACCAAAAACTAAAACAAAACATGTCCACAATTAATTGAAAGAATTAAATCAATGACAAGTTAGCAACACTCACCTTGGAGAATCTTTTCTCACCCATTTAGCACGAGTATTCGGCTTTGTAGGTGAAAATCCATGTGAAGCAGAGTGTATTTGAGAGATTACACCAATCTTCTGAGAAAGATTGAAATCCTGCAAATTCCTTTCACAAGCCAACAAGCTCAAATTTTTCAAAAGCATATGACACAATTTATATGGACTTATGGCAGGAGAAATATCATCACATATCCTAGATTGACATACAGAATGCTTAAATTTCATTTTATGACAATTAGGACGAATGTGACCACGAACACCACAAAAGTGGCAAACAGGAACAAATTTAGGAACATCAGTATTCCTAACAGCAAATCTAGTCTCAGATTTTGATTTTTGCCTCAACAAAGAACAATTTGGTCTAATATGACCAACAACACCACAATGGTGACAAGTAGGCACAAAAACAGATTTATTATGTTCTCTAATAGTAGGTTTAGACTTAGGTGTAGAAACTTCAGCGTCTACATCAGAACTTTTACCTTTGTCCAACCTAGCAAAATAAGCCTTTTCTTTATTATTCCTCTTGAAAGGAGGGATATAAACTTTTTCAGTTTTAGGCTTAAGAGAAAAAGAAACACTTCTGTTATCATCAGCAAGTTTGGTATTAGACAAATTTTCCAATTTAGCTTCAGCCTCAGCTAACTTTTGTCCCAAACTTTTCATCTTCTCATCTTGAGAGGAAATTTGATTTCTCAAAAAATCATTCTTTTTATTAGACTCATCTAATCTAACAAGCAATTCCTCTTTTTCAAGATTAGTCAATTTTAACTCTTCTTTGAATTTCTTAGCAATTTTCAAAGATTTAGATAATTCCTTACGAAGAGTTTCAAAAGCATCAAAAAAATCAACAGAAACAATAGTGTCCTTTTTATTCAAAACATCACAGGCATCAATAAAATCAGCAGAAGCATGAGCAGAAACATGATCAGAAAGACACTTCAAATTATCCATGACAACAGGGGTCAAGGATCAGCTCATAGATCAAAAGATCTAAAACAAAAGAGTTACCTGCTCTGATACCACTTGATAGGAATTTAGACCCCTTAAACAACCAGATTGCGTAGCCTAGATTAATTAGCCAAGTTGTTACTTAGTCAAATTATGCAATTCTAGGTTAAAACAATTCAACAATCATATCAAGATTAATAATGCAGCGGAAAATAAATGAACACAAGATATGATCACCCAGGAAACCACACGGTAAAAACCTGAGGAGGATTTGACCCACCAATCCTCAAGGTATAACAGAATTCACTATGAAAGAATTGAAGTTCTTACAAAAGGACTACAAGCTCCCCGCTCGACTTCCTAATGCTACTCACCAGTAGAACTTCTTGACACGACCACGCGCAGGCTCCGAATCCATGGACTACTTCTTTCTTGAATTCCTCAATCAGCTACAAGCTCCCCGCTTGCTTTTCTTTTAAGTTCAAATGGCAGCAACCTTGTTGATCATCAAGATATTGACAACCCTAAGTTTATGTGAAGGAAAGCTCCTCAAAGATCTCACAAGAGATTCACATAAACCGCAAATATGAGCAACAAAGACTTAGAGAGGTTTGGGTACAAAACCCTAATAAAAGGAGGCACAAGAAACACTCTAATCTCTCTCCCAAAAGTCTCAAAAACGTGGCTTAGGGTTTCCTTTATATAGTGGGAGAAGTAGATCTGAAACCCTAATCCTTAATGGGCTTAAGCTGCTGTTTGGGCCGACTTAAAATTCTGCAGATACGATTTTCGATCGATTGAGCCTGTTCTTCGATCGATCGAACCAGGCAGAATATGAAGTCTTCTTCCTGCAGCTTGTATGTTCTTGAATCTTGACTTGAATCACCTTGAGCATTGTCTAATAAAACCTATAGACTCTAAGATCTATATCTAGACAAGTTTGTATTCACGATTTGCCAATTGTTCTAAACATTTAGAACCTAACAGTTTTAAATAATTGTGCAATGAAAGGCACAACAAACCACAATATTAAATTTCATATGGAAGATATGTGATTAAGAAAAATGAAGTTAAAGTGTAACAGTTTCAATTAATTGAAAACGCAGTGTTGCACAAATTAATAAATATTGGCATATATAGGTAGGATATTTACAAAAAATGTTCTTTAACAACTACTTCATAGATTGACTACCACTTCGCTCACCCGAATTCATTTAATGTGACTACTATGCAATCTAACAAAATTGTTAATATGTCACCCTAAAAAAAATACAAAAAAAAAAAAAAAATAGAGAGTAAGGCTTAAATTTAAGAAAAACAATAGGAAAAAAATAATAGAAATAAGAGAGAGGTCCACTTAGAACACATACACTAAAATAATGAGTCAAACCCGATAACTAGAAAAAAGAAAAAAAAAAGAAAAAGACAAATCAATATATATATCATACCCACTCTTTAAAAGATACTCATTAATTAGAGAAAATATTAATAGAAAAATCAGTATATATCACACTCCTAGGTTTTTTTGTGATTAAAGGAAAATGTAGTAATCCAAAATTTTAATGAAGGCAAATTATGAACTTTTTCCCAAAAAAAAAGCCTCTAAACGTGCGTGTGAGCACATGTTCAGAGGATAGTTTTAAATAATTGTGAAATGAAAGGCACAATAAACCACAATATTAAATTTCATATGGAAGATATGTGATTAAGAAAAATGAAGTTAAAGTGTAACAGTTTCAATTAATTGAAAACGCAGTGTTGCACAAATTAATAAATATTGGCATATATTATAGGTAGGATATTTACAAAAAATGTTCTTTAACAACTACTTCATAGATTGACTACCACTTCGCTCACCCGAATTCATCCAATGTGACTACTATGCAATCTAACAAAATTGTTAATATGTCACCCTAAAGAAAATACAAAAAAAATAGAGAGTAAGACTTAAATTTAAGAAAGACAATAGGAAAAAATAATTGAAATAAGAGAGAGCTCCACTTAGAACACATACACTAAAACAATGAGTCAAACCCGATAACTACAAAAAAAAAAAAAAAAGACAAATCAATATATATATCATACCCACTCTTTAAAAGATACTCATTAATTAGAGAAAATATTAATAGAAAAATCAGTATATATCACACTCCTGGGTTTTTTTGTGATTAAAGGAAAATGTAGTAATCTCAAATTTTAATGAATGCAAATTATGAACTTTTTCCCAAAAAAATAAAAAAGCCTCTGAACATGCGTGTGAGCACATGTTCAGAGGATAGTTTAAATAATATGGAAATGAAAGGCACAACAAACCACAATATTAAATTTCATATGGAAGATATGTGATTAAGAAAAATGAAGTTAAAGTGTAACAGTTTCAATTAATTGAAAACGCAGTGTTGCACAAATTAATAAATATTGGCATATATAGGTAGGATATTTACAAAAAATGGTCTTTAACAACTACTTCATAGATTGACTACCACTTCGCTCACCCGAATTCATCCAATGTGACTACTATGCAATCTAACAAAATTGTTAATATGTCACCCTAAAAAAAATACAAAAAAAAATAGAGAGTAAGGCTTAAATTTAAGAAAAACAATAGGAAAAAATAATAGAAATAAGAGAGAGCTCCACTTAGAACACATACACTAAAACAATGAGTCAAACCCGATAACTACAAAAAAAAAAAAAAAAAAAAAAAAAGACAAATCAATATATATATCATACCCACTCTTTAAAAGATACTCATTAATTAGAGAAAATATTAATAGAAAAATCAGTATATATCACACTCCTGGGTTTTTTTGTGATTAAAGGAAAATGTAGTAATCTCAAATTTTAATGAAGGCAAATTATGAACTTTTTCCCAAAAAAAAAAAAAAGCCTCTGAACGTGCATGTGAGCACATGTTCAAAGGATAGTTTTAAATAATTGTGAAATGAAAGGCACGACAAACCACAATATTAAATTTCATATGGAAGATATGTGATTAAGAAAAATGAAGTTAAAGTGTAACAGTTTCAATTAATTGAAAATGCAGTGTTGCACAAATTAATAAATATTGGCATATATAGGTAGGATATTTACAAAAAATGGTCTTTAACAACTACTTGATAGATTGACTACCACTTCGCTCACCCAAATTTATCCAATGTGACTACTATGCAATCTAACAAAATTGTTGATATTTTACCCTAAAACAAATACAAAAAATATATATATATATATATATAGAGAGAGAGAGAGAGAGAGTGAGAGAGAGAGAGAGAGAGAGAGTAAGGCTTAAATGTAAGAAAAACAACAGACAAAAATAATAGGAGGAAGAGAGAGCACCACTTAGAACACATACACTAAAATAATGAGTCAAACTCAATAACAACAAAAAAAAATAGACAAATCAATATATATCATACCCCTAGGTTTTTTTGTGATTGGAAAATGTAGTAATCCCAAATTATAATTGATGCAAATTATTAACTTTTTCCCAAAAAAAAGAAGAGTCTCCGAGCACGCGCTTAAGGCTATTTTTAAATAAATGTGCAATGAAAGGCACAACAAAGGACAATACTAAAATTCATGTGGAAGAGATATGATGGAGAAAAATGAAGTTAAAGTGTAACAGTTTCAATTAATTGAAAATGTAGTATTACAAAAATGAAGTTTAACATCTACTTGATAGATTTACGACCACTTCGCTCACTGAAATTCATCCAATGTGCTTGCTATGCAATATAACAAAATTGTTGATATGTCACCCTAAAAAAAATAAAAATAAAAATATAGAGTAGGGCTTAAATGTAAGAGAAACAACAAAAAAGAAAATAATAGGAGGAAGAGAGAGCACCACTTAGAACACATACACTAAAATAATGAGTCAAACATAATAACCATAAAAAAAAAATAAAAAAATAAAAATAAAAAAAGAAGAAGACAAGTCAATATATATTATTCCCACTCTTTAAAAAATACTCATTAATTAAAGAAAATATTAAACACCCATCAAACTGACCAAATAAAAGTAAAGAAAAGAAAAAATAAGATAAGATAATAATATGGAAAGGATAATGATGTGGTCCTATTTTGTAGCTAGTATTTTACGTGGGAGTTAAAAGAATTTTTTTTTTTCTTTTAGACTCTAAATCACAATAAAATAATAAGGTTTTTTTTTTCCTAAACTCTAAGTTAGCATTCAACTAAAATTGTTTTTTTTTTTTTTAAATATCAATTTGAGTTTTAAAAAACTAATTTGAGTTCAAATAGAACTCATATATGAAAACATGAATATAAGAAAACCACTTGCATTAATGATTCATAAAATAGAACTCTAAATTTTAAAGCATTAATGATTCACACCGAGCAAAATAAGTTCTAGATCCACAAACAATGCAACAAATATCAATTTGAGTTATAAAAAACTAATTTGAGTTCAAATAGAACTCATATATGAAAACGTGATTATAAGAAAACCATGTGCATGTGATGAGATCTCATAATTGAAAACATGAAAAAATAAGTTCACAAAATAGAACTCAAAATTTTAAAGAATTAATGATTCACAACAAGCAAAATAAGCTCCAGATAAGTTCCAGATCCACAAACAATGCTACAAATATGAAATTAGAGAACACTAACCCTCTGTTTCATACCCCAAAACTCATATATTAGAGAACTCATATACAAGAACTCATATTTGAACAAAACATAGGAATATAAGAAACGTGGTTATCAAAAAAAAAAAAAAAAAAAAAAAAGGAATATAAGAAACGTGAGAATGTAATAGGAATATAAGAAAACGTGAGTTTTTTTTTTTTTTTTTTTTTTTTTTTAATGATAAGATAATGATATGGAAAGGATAATGATAAAAAAGTAAGGAAACCAAATATAAACCAAATACAAGAAAGCAAATACTAAATGGCAACTCATAAAAGCAAACATAATACAAAAAACCCAACACACAAGGTATTCTAAATAAAGGTCATGAAAGATACTCACATTTTGGTCTTTGACTACACTTCAAGTCCAAAATCCAAACAGTCCGTTAGAGTTGGAGGATAAAGCACACGAAAATCTTGAAGATCAGCACCCTAGTACACGTTCCTTGAAGTTTTGATACCAAAATCTTGAAGATAGACACCTCAGTGCACGTTTCTTGAAGAAATATGTGCAAGAAATTAAAGGTCGGGTTAAAATACAAGGGCTATTTTACACAAATATTTGATTTGTTTCTAGAATATAAGAAGTTGTTCATGAATTAGAAAACCAAAATAGAAAAAACCAAAGTACATTGACATACACATACCGTTGAGCAAGAGCAAATAGAAAAAATGGTGATAATGGTGAAAAAAGATTAACACGGAATTGGAGAATTGAAGAAGAAGCAATTTGAGTTTAAAAACCAACGTGAGTGTACAGAAGTGTGGTCCTATCTTGTAGATAGTGTTTTACGTGGGAGTCAAAGAAACATTTTTACCAAGTTTTGCCCCTATTTAAACGTAGGTTGTAGTGGTATTTTGGAAATTAAAAAAAAAATCCAGTCCAAATAGGAGAAGCCCTTTAAATAGTAGTACTAGCCTCTAAGCACGCACGCGCGTGCTCAGAGGCTCTTCTATTTTTATTTTTATTTTTATAAAGGTTAATAATTTGAATCTATTATAATTTGAGATTACTATATTTTTCAATCACAAAATACTTAGGGGTGTGATGAAAAAATTATTTCATCCAAAACGCATAACCCTCATCACACCCCTAGGTATTTTTGTGATTGGAAAATGTAGTAATCCAAAATTATAATGGATTCAAATTATTAACCTTTACCAAAAAAATAGAAGAGCTTTTGAGCAAGGCTAGTATGGATAACTATTGTGTGTGTTCAAACTAAAAAAAAGTGTCATGGGTTCATACACCTACATGGCAACACAAACAACAATGACACTAATGCCGTCATCCTAAACAATAGGATGAGACCAAGTGTATGGTCATCTACAAAAAGGTTATTAATATATACTAGGCTCTGAGCACATGTTCAGAGGCTCTTCCATTTTTTTTTTTTTTTTTTTTTTTTGTAAAGGTTAATAATTTGAATCCATTATAATTTGGGATTACTACATTTTCCAATTACAAAAATACCTAGGGGTGTGATGAGTGTTTTGCGTTTTGGATGAAATAATTTTTTCATCACACCCTTAAGTATTTTGTGATTGGAAAATGTAGTAGTCCCAAATTATAATAGATTTCAATTATTAACCTTTATAAAAAAAAAAAATAGAAGAGCCTCTGAGCACACGAATGAGCGCGTGCTCAGAGGCTAGTATTATGTAATTGTCATAATTTTTTGGCAATTTTGTTAACGCAGTGATTAATGTTTTGATAATTGGAAGATAATAGGAACATAGTTATATTACAAAATTGTGCGTTTGTGGTGTGATGAGTATTATGCGTTTCATCACACCCCTAGATTTTTTTGTGATTGAAAAATTTACTAATTCCAAATTATAATGGATGCAAATTATTAATCTTTACCCAAAAAAATAGAAGGAGCTTCTGAGCATGCACGTGAGCGCATACTCAGACGCTAGTATGTATTTAGTTTTTTTTGGGATAAACTTGAGGATGTTTAAAAAAAAAAAAAAAATTCTTTGATAGGAAGATAAACGTGAGGATGATTTTTTTTTAAGGAAAAAAAAAAAGCAAAAAGTTGGGTTGTTTAACTTGTTTTTCTATTAAAAAAAAAAAAGTAATCGTATAGTTGCTTTGAAGAAGTGGGGTAGTAGTAGAGTGATCCTAATTTGCATCTATTATAATTTGAGATTACTATAGTAACATATATTGCAATTTTTTGAGTCTCTATGAGTATTTGATTCAATTTTTAATTACTTACAATTTTTTTGGCCTCAAATGTACATCCTAAATTGCTAATTTTTCACCATACCCTAAAAAACAGAAAGAAAAAAAGAGCCTCAACGCATGGGCAAAGTGCATGCGATGAAGAATTTTTATTTTATTTTATGTCTTCTATATTTTTGTTTCTCAAAAAAAAAAAAAAATGTGTTGCAAAATAAACAGGAAGTACAACAGCAACAAAAGGCAAACAAATAAATATTTGAGGTAAAAATAAAAACTTTCAAAAGGGTTAACTAATTGGTGTCTTCATAGAATCTTACCTTTGTGTTGCAAAATAAACAGGAAGTGCAACAGCAACACCCTGTAGCTGTAAAAGAGAACTGAAAAAAGTAAGGCAAAATGACTTTTGTTTTTTTCTTTTGCTGAACATATCTTATTTATTTTTTAATTAGTCACAAATACCCTACATTATTAGGATGTTCAATTAATAGTTAATAGCATAGTAGTCTAAAACTGTGAAATTATATATAAAAAAGCAAAGGGGGGCATACCTATAAATGTGTTCAAAATTGAGGCTTCCAAAATTGTGATTGATCAAAATATCCCGGATTGCGTGCTCTAGAATCATCCACGTCTTCTTTGGGTAGCTTGAATCCACCACGGACTCGTTCTTGAATGTCACAAAGCTCTTCTTCATCTCAGCACTCAATGAAGGATTGGAGTTTTGGATCAATGTTAACAAAACTATATGAGATTTCATGGAAAAAAAGAGGAAAAAAAAAAGGGCAACGTGATATATGTTAGAGAGTTGAAGATGGGAAGCAATTTTTTTTAGTCAACTGGGAAGTAATTTGATAACATCATAACTACTTATTAACTGCTTAATGATAATGGGGAAATTTAAAATTGTTAGGCAAAAGTTTGGAGTTGTGTCATGTGTGTGACTAAAATGTGGGTGTATGTCTGTTTTTTTTTTTTTTTTTTTTTTTTTTTTTGCAATAACGAAAGATTTTTTATTTATTTATTTATAAGTATAGCAAATGTGTTTCTACAAAGAAACGTGTGTTTGTTTTAATTTTGATTTTTTTTATAAATGAATAAAGCAATTTGAAAACCATCAGAAGAGTGTTTCTATTTTGTAGATAGTATTTTAGTGGGAGTTTTTTTTTTTAAAAAAAAAAAACATATTTTAGTGGGAGTTAAAGATGTATTTTTACCAAATTTTGCCCTTACTTAAACGTAGAGTCTAGGAGTATTTTACCAAGTTTTGCCCCTACTTAAACGTAGGGTCAAGGGGGTATTATGGAACTAAAAAAAAATCAAATCCAAACAGGAGAAGTCTCTTAAATAGTAGTATAGATAAATAACCACCAATAATATTTTATATTTCTCTTTTTAATTTTTCTTCAAATGGCAACTCAGTTACCGAAACTGACCCATAAATTAATATGAAATGACCCAATATCCAAATAATAGCTAAAAGGAAAAAAGAAAATTCTTTATTAAAAAAAAAAAAAAAAGAGCTTTCACATGCTAGCCAGTAGCGTGTGTCAGTATGTGAGAAGGCTAGTTGAGGGATGCAAAAAATTCCCTGTCTTGCCCACGAAACGTGTTTTAAGTGACATAATTTCCCTTCAAGTGAAAGGGGGAAAAAAAATCTGAAATGAACTATGATCATTATAAATAACATTGTAGACGACTAAATTTCTTAGTTCGAAATAAATCAAACAAGTAAAATAGTTGCACAAATGCGAATTTGTATTGATGATTGTGGTATAATTCTCTGTTGATTACAAAAGAGTGATCCTCTGATTCGATCTCCTTGCAAGACTTATTGATTTGGATTTGTGGTAATGTGTTTGTGACTTGAACACAAAATATCCTTTAATTTGGTTGAAGGATAGATCGAAGATTGTTGAAACAGAATTACAATGAATCTCTGGCTATGAGCTTGTTAGAAATCCTTTGTTCTTCACGTTCTTCGTGTTCTTCGTATGTTCTTCGTGTTCTTGGATTTGTGGTGGAAGTTCTTCGGGGCTTTAGAGGCTTGAACCCGTAGAGCTTCACTGATTTATGGTTTGTTGGTGTTTCGGACACTTAAGGCTTGATTCCCGTAGACTTTTGGATCTAGGCGGATGATTTTGATGATTTCTCTTCGAATGTTCTTCTGATTCGAAGGTTGAAGTTCTTGAAGTTCTTGGAGGCTTTAGAGCTTGGTTCCGGCAGAGCTTCTGTGCTTCTGATGCTTCTGAATCTTCAGATGGCTTGATGTCCTCCTAAATGCCTCAGGAAGGCTTCTATTTATAGGAGTTTTGGGGTGGATGAGCGACACGTGGCAGAGTTTGATTGGTGACACATGTCACAATCTGATTGGTCCGCTTGTGTCATTGCTTACACGTGCGAGGCTGCTTGAGTCATCGCTTACACGTGCGAGGCTGCTTGGGTCATCGCTTACACGTGCGAGGCTGCTTGGGTCATCGCTTACACGTGCGAGGCTGCTTGGGTCATCGCTTACACGAGCCGATGCATGATTGGTTCTTGCATGACACTTGGCAAATTTCTGTTGGCTTCTGAATAACAACAGTAAAACCTAGCAGCAATATGTGGCGCTTTGTAATTGGCTGTATTTTGTGGTCTTGGTAGTGTGACGTGTCAGCTTGTGATAGGTCGGGAATTTTCCCTCTCTACAAATGCCCCCTCGAGACTCGTTCACGCACACGGTTTCAGAGTGTGGTGTGGGAATGAGTTTCGAAAACAGATTTTTGCACTTGGTTCTTCAAATGAAGTAATTGAAGGTGATGGAGCTTTCAGTAGGATGAAATAATTTCCGAAGAGTAGACCCACCCATATGAAAGGCTTTGATGAGACCGAAAAGAGGTCTGCGAGTATTTGAATGTACTTGCATGACCAAGCCTTCTCAGCAGAGGTTAAGTTGAAGTAACTTCAGAAGAGTGTTTTTGGATCGTTGGCGGCGATCACAGGGTGTAGAAGATGGGGAAGACGCGAGGATGGTGGCTGGGTACAGCATGCAGAGCCATGGGGCCGGCCTTGTGTTTTTGAGAACTTCTGGTGAAGTTATATCGGAAGAGTATACTTAGGATTAAGGCTAGGCCATGTGGGAAAGTGGTTGAGTGCGCATGTGTCATTGTTTCACTCAGGTTAAGTTGAGGTAATTTCAGAAGCTTATGGATTCTGGGGATGATGGTGTTGGTGGTGAAGAAGACGGGGATGAAGCAAAGCGAATGGGTGAAACACACACCACCATGGTGCTGACCCTGTATGTTGCTTGGGGTCTGACAGTAAGTAATTGAATGTGCATGTGGAAAGGGACCAAACCGACAGACATTATGTTGAAGTAATTTCAGAAGAGTACCTTCTAAAATACTTCAACCTAGATTTATGTTGGAGTAATTTCAGAAAATGTGTTTTGAGGTACCAGCAACGATGACCTTTGAGTCCCATAGTGGTGGGGACATGGAATAAGGCTCTGGTGACCATTTACCAGCCCCAAAGGCTGAACTCTGATGAGCTGGTGCCTTGAAGGTTGCCTCAAATGTTGGATGGAAGACAATTTGTAGGATACCCCAACACTTTTTACCATCTTCACTTACTGCTACTTGTTGGAAAAGCACAGAAAAATGAAAGATGGAGCTAACTTGTGATTCTGGTCTGAGAAACCAGCCAAGTTGCTGTTTGTTCCGAACCACTGCTTCTGCTGGAAGACCAAGCAATTGGAGAGAGACTACAGGAGACCTGAGGTTAGGAACAGGAGTCTCTGCTGGACTTAGACTTCCTGGCCGACCAAATCCACGGAAGCATGGAAGGCCGATCCAGACCTTGTTATGAGTAATTTTATGAACAAATGTGGTCATTAAGTGGAGAAACAAAATTTGTTTGGATCTCAAAACTACAATGATGTTGTGAAGAGGGTTTCTACCGAACCATGAGAGGGTTGATTTCAGATGGATTATGAAGCAATTTTGGTTGCTAAATGTTGAGAATGATGAGGCCATAGTGAAAACCGGCTGTAAGAAGGAGGACTTGAAAATTTGAAAGAAGCAAATCTTCATTTCATGACTCAGTGTGTGTTTTTTTTTTTTTTTTTCTTTTTTTCTGGATGACTTCTTGATGGATTCGGCCCTTCTATTTATAGTGGAGAGACGAAGAATGGTGGATGGATAGTTGAGAATGGCGGATGTGAATTTTTTGGTGAGACCGGTGGATGAGAATGGTAGGTGAGAGACCGGTAGAAAACGACAATGGTAGGTGAGAGAGATGAAGAATGGTAGGTTGGAACGTTTGGCACCGAAAGGAGAATGGTGGGTTGGACGGGTGACCCGATGTAATTTCAAATTCGAGACACACTTGTGAGAGTCCATCTGTATTTTGAAGGGGAAGCCCTGATGGAGTCTGGAGAATAACCTTGAGAGGGTCCAGACCAAGTGGATGAATCTCAAATTTTGATATTGAGCGCTTTAGTTTTGGACATTGTCAGTATTTCGAAAATGCGAGTTAGATTGGTGATTTCTAAGTCACGAAAAACTATGCAAGACAAGTCTGGCTTGAAAATCTTGGCTTTGGGTTGATTTCAACACAAAAGACAATTATCTTGAAATTGGGTTATTTGTGCAATTTCTGAGTCTCAAATGTTGGAACGGACTCCGAAATTGGAATGTACGCGAAAAACTGAGCAAGATAGGTCCATCTTAAAAATTTCGACTTTCGGTCAACTTTTACACAAAAGTCAACTTTTTGGAAATTGGACGTTTGCACAATTTTCGAGTTTCGAATGAAGAAACGGGTCCCAAAATCGGAATGTACTCGAAAAACTGAGTGGGACAGGCCTGTCTTGAAAATTTTGACTTTTTGGTCAAAGTCAAAGGTCAAATTTGGTCAGAGCCTTTTTCTTTTTTCTTTTCTTTTCTTTTTATTTTTTATTTTTTTTTTTTTTTTTATTTTTTATGTCAGTCCGGACCGGGTCAGATTTCCGGGTCGAACTGGGTCAAACGGGTCGGACAGGGGTTCTGGATGATGACGTCATCCATGACGTCATAAGGCGCGTGTAGCGCGTGTGGGACCTGCCAGCGCGTGAAAGCGCGTGAGGACCGAGGGAGGCGCGTGTAGGCGCGTGAGCTTGACGCCGGAACTTCTGGCGGCGAGTGGCGGCGCGTGGACAGTCTTTTGGGCCTGAAATTTTTGGGTTTTGCCGATTTGAGGCCGTAGAATCTGATGGTATTGTCTGTTTTCTGAAATTGTGAACAGTTTTTCACAGTTTTGAGAAATTAAACAGTTGGTTACCGAGAGCTTATGGCGGCGCGTGGCGGCGTGTGGTGGCTCCGTTGATGATGATATTTCTGGGTTTTGTAGATCGAGGACCTCTGGATCGAGTGGTAATGCCATTTTCTTGAAATGACGTCTGGATTTGTACAAATATGAAGGAGTAGGCCGTGGTCCTTTGAAGCTTTTGGTGGAATGTGGCCAACTGTCTGAACATGGATTTTTCAGCTTAGGCATGTCGAAGTTTGCAGAAGACTTCTGTGAGTTTGATTTTTGTAAAATCTTGTCAGAGTTTTTAGAAATCTAGAAGAGGAGACGGCTGGCAATGCAGGAATTGTTGCCATTTTGGTCTGCTTTGGCGGTGGCCATCCTGACATTGTTTGACAATGGTTAATCTGCAATTGCTTCTGCATTCAAGGTTGGTGCAGTTTTCTTTGACTACGAGTGCATGAGTTGCAAAGTCTGACTTTGAACTCCACAAACTTCTCTATATAAGGCCATTCGGGCATACACTAAATTGCACAAGTATTGTCTTCAGTTCTCAATACTTTTTAAGTGTAGAAAAACTCTGCCTCTTCACTTCTCTCTCTTTTTTTTCTTTTTTTCTTTTTTTTTTTTTTTTTTTTTTTTTTTTTAGCATACTCAGTTTGTACTAACACTTTTTTTTTTTTTTAATAACAGGCTAGAGATTACAATTAATACTTTCTCTTTCTCTGATTTTTTTTTTTTTTTTTTTTTTTTTTTTTTTTTTTTTTTTTTTAGATGTGCGGTGAGATTTTCTTCTAACAAGTTTTTTTTTTTTTTTGTTGTTGCTTGTTTTTGTCATGCAGCATGCTTTCTTTTGCAATTAGGTTGCACCAACACTTGTCTTTTTAACGCAGCCATCTCAAGAGTCTTTGCAACGTAATCACATCAAGAGTCTTTACCATGAAGATACGCCAGCATTTGTCCTTGTACTGAAGCCATGCCAACATTCATTTTTGCCATGAAGCAATATTTGCACTTACATATGTCATGAAGTCGCACCACCATTTGCACTGAAGCCATGTCAACATTCATTTTTGCCATGCAGCCACGTCAACACTTCAGTTGCATCGAAGTTGTGCCGACATCCATCTTTGCCATGTCAACACCCCTCTCAGCCATGAAGCCATGTCAACAATTCATTCACACCAAAGTCGTGCCGACCTTCATCTTTGCCATGAAGCCACGACAACACTTCACTCGCACCAAAGCTGTGCCGACATCCATCTTTGCCACGCCAACACTCATCTCAGCCACGAAGCCATGTCAACAATTCATTCGCACCGAAGCTGTGCTGACATTCATCTTTGCCATGAAGCCACGGCAACACTTCATTCGCACCGAAGCCGTGCCAACGTTCATCTTTGTCATGAAGCTACATCAACACTTCATTCGCACCAAAGCTGCGCCAACGCTCATCTTTGTCATGAAGCCACGACAACACTTCACTTGCACTGAAGTCGTGCCAAGATTCGTCTTTGCCATGAAGCCAAGTCAACACTTTATTCGCATCGAAGTCGCGCCAACGCTCATCTTTGTCATGAAGCTACATCAACACTTCATTCGCACCAAAGCTGCGCCAACGCTCATCTTTGTCATGAAGCCACGACAACACTTTATTCGCATCGAAGTCGCGCCAACGCTCATCTTTGTCATGAAGCCACGACAACACTCCACACTAGCACTTGCACTCGCATTTGAAGTTGCACCCATATTTGCCTTTATAATAAAGCTACAACAACATCAATTTTTAGAGGCAACATAGCTCCGACATCGCGGGGCATAGCACTGTAGCTAGACATCAGGATTTCAAAGATGCTAACAAGACGTTGAAGATGCAAGGAAAGGCCAACAAAACCTTGAAGATGAGGGAAAGAATGATGCCAATACTTTGAAGATGTCAGAACATGCCACCAAGAATCCGACACTGCATGAACATGCCCATAGAGGAGAGATGATGCAACACCGACTTCGGATATATAATCTATCATCATTCTGGAGGAAGTTGACGTCCTCCAAATTTCAGAGACATGATGTAAAACGACACCACTCAGAAGGGAGATGATGTGGTTCAAATTTCAGAGCTATGAAGTGGCACAACCTAGAAGAGAGACGATGTAGCTTAGACTTGCAAGGTACAAGAAGATGCCCCCAGGAGATAAGTGATGCAAAGCATACTTCAGAAACGTAGGAGAATATCCATAGAAAATGAGCAACGCCATGCAGACTTTGTTTCTTGCAAAAGAGGTTGAAGATTTTATTTTGTTCCATAACCAAGAATCAACTTATGCTTATCATCATTTCAAGGAAAGCTAAGCAACTCTTTACAGTCTTCATCTTCGACTACAACGATCTTCGATCATCCTATTGAGCAGTTGACTACCTTTAAGCAATGCCTTGCCAACCAAAGGGACCTTAAAAGCATATTGACAACCGTTGCAAAACTCTTCAAGCCAGACTGACAATCCTTCTTCTTTTCATGTGACTGAACTTAGTGACAAGCACAAAGCTGCCTACGTACCCCGGAGAGGGATCAAGTCATCACGTAGTTCAACATAATTTTTTTTTTTTTTTTTTTTTTGATATATATATATTATTTTTTTTTTATGATTTTTTTTTTTTTTTTTTTTTATATATTTTTTTTTTTGATATTTCCTTTTTGATATTTCCTTTTTTGGATGATTTCTTTGTTTTTTTTTTTTTTTTTTTTTTTTTCATAATTTGATAACTTTTTTTTTTTTAGTGCGTGACTGAACTTAGTAAAATACTAAGTTGCCTACGTACCCTTGAGAGGGATCAAGTCATCACGTAGTTCAAAATTTTTTTTTTTTTTTTTTTTTTTTTGGTTGTTTTTTGCAAAAAGGGGGGCTCAGTGTGTAATAATGGGTATCACCACCGATCGAACCCGAGACCTCTCAAGGGCGAATTTGGGCATCCAACCACTACACCACACTAGCAATTGGTGACATAGAGTGGGATTAATTCCTTCTTATTGGTACGCTTTTAGAAGTAATGGAAAGACATCATGTACTCTTGCAGCGTTACAGTGGGCAGTTTAAGCTCTTACCAAGGAGCAATTTCTTGACTTTCAGGCATAGAAGCGTTTGAGGAACTTCCCATTGATGGGGCCGATCCTTACACCATCATTATCAACCAACTTGTAAGCTCCATTGGTGTAGACTTCTTGCACAACATAAGGTCCATCCCATTTTGAAGTGAACTTATTGCCTGTACGATGAGTTGTGATGATGGGTCTTCGAACAGCAAGGACTAAGTCACCAACTTGGAATGATCGTGGTTTAACTCTTTTATTAAAGGCGCTTGAAAGACGAGCTTGATAGCACTCAAGGCGTTGTTGGGCCTCGAGCCTTTTCTCATCAAGTGCCTCTAATTCTTGCAATCTGAGCTTGGCATTTTCTTCTCCAGTCAAGCCTTCTTGAATGGCAATCCGTAATGACGGGATTTGACGTTCCAAAGGAAGGACGGCTTCCACTCCATAGACAAGAGAATATGGTGTTGCTTGAGTAGGCGTTCGAAATGTTGTTCGATATGCCCATAATGCTTCTCCGATTCTTTCATGCCAGTCCCTCTTTGTTTTGGATACCACCTTCTTTAACAAACTACCAAGCGTTTTGTTGAATGCTTCAGCTAGTCCATTTGCCGGGGCATTGTACATGGAGGAGTTGTATTGTTTAAACTCAAACTTCTCGCATAATTCTGTCATCAACCTATTGTAGAACGGCTTTCCATTATCAGTTATGATATACCGCGGGACACCATACCGATAGATCAAATGAGTTCGAATGAAATTGACCACAGTCTCTTTTTTCACTTCCCTAAGGGGCACAGCTTCCGCCCATTTTGAAAAGTAATCAGTTGCAGCCAAGATGTATAAATGGCCACCAGATGACTTTGGTAATGGTCCTATTGCATCAAGCCCCCACGCATCAAAAGGCCAAGAAGCTACAGTTGGGTGTAGAGGTTCTGGCGGCTGGTGGATGAAGTTCGCATGATACTGACAAGCTTCACATTTCTTAGCGCACTCCATGGAATCTTGCACCATTGTAGGCCAATAGTAACCCATTCGTTTGATCCTATAATGTAACTTAGGACCTGACTGATGTGCGCCGCATATTCCTGAGTGAGCTTCCTCTAAGGCTTGTTTAGCCTCCTCCTCTCCTAAGCAACGAAGAAACAATCCATCGAATGAACGGCGGTAGAGAGTATCTTTATAGTAAATGAATCGAGCAGCCCTTCGCCGAACTTCACTCCTATGGCGTTTATCATCCGGGAGTCTTCCATGTTGAAGGTATTCAATGATCGCTTGTCGCCAATCTTCTTTTTCAACAAGGCATACCGAAATGATGTTGGCTTGCTCTTCTTCTTCTTCTTCGATCACGAGAGGTACCACCCACCTTTGGGAAATAGCAACTTTAGTGGTCTCTTCTTTGGATAATGCCAAGGCAGTAGCCAAATTAGCTAAAGCATCGGCCTGTCTATTCTCCTTCCTTGGTATATGCTCTAATGTGATGGCCTCAAAATTTGTCAGCAATTTCTTCGCATATTTGCAATAGGGGATGAGGTCTTCCTTCTTGACGTCATACTGCTCCAAGACTTGGTTGATAATTAATTTGGAATCCCCAAAGATCTCAAGTTGCGATATGCTCATCTCAATGGCCATTTGTAGACCAATAATCAATGCTTGATATTCGGCTACGTTGTTAGAGCAAAGTTCGCTTAATGAGAACGAGTACAGAAGTATTTGCCGTTGTGGAGAAACAAACACTACACCTGCCCCCGCTCCTTCTCGACGTGCAGCCCCATCGAAAAACATCATCCATGGTGGCATTACTTCAATGTAAAACACGTCTTCATCCGGGAAATCATCGGAGAACTCCCAATCAGATGGAACTGGGTGATCAGCTAAGAAATCTGCCAATGCTTGTCCCTTGACGGCTTTTTGTGGAACATATGCAAGATCATATTGTTGTAGCAAGACCGCCCATCGAGCTATACGACCTGAAACCACTGGCCTAGAGAGGACATACTTAATCGGGTCCGCTTTTGCTATCAAACGAACCGTGTATGCTTGCATGTAGTGCTCCAGTTTATCTATAGCAAAGAAAAGAGCGAGACACATCTTTTCAATAGGAGAATAATTTAATTCAGCCCCATTGAGAGTTCGACTTAGATAATAAAGGGCTCTTTCTTTCCCCTCTTCATTTTCTTGCGCCATAAGAGCACCCAAAGACTTTTCT
The DNA here is from genome assembly GCA_019022515.1 of Quercus aquifolioides. Classification (NCBI taxonomy): domain Eukaryota; kingdom Viridiplantae; phylum Streptophyta; class Magnoliopsida; order Fagales; family Fagaceae; genus Quercus; species Quercus aquifolioides. Next base: position 55,360,539 of record CM032330.1, read on the forward strand.
TGTGCTGCAATGTACAACACTAGAGACTTTCCTGGAATAGGAGCACCCAAAACTGGAGGATTAAGCAAGTATCTTTTGATGCACGCAAAAGCATTGCTACAAGCCTCATCCCATTCAAAGTGCACATCTTTCTTCATCAATCTATTGAAAGGTTGACATCGACCAGCCAAGTTCGAGATAAATCGTCGTATGTAGGCTAGTTTTCCTTGCAGGCCTCTAAGTTCTCGCAGATTCTTGGGCTCTGGCATTTTCTGGATAGCTTCAATTTTGGATTGGTCAATTTCAATACCGCGGTGCCTCACAATGAAACCAAGAAATTTCCCCGATGTTACGCCAAAGGCGCATTTGCGTGGGTTCATTTTAAGCTGATATTTTCTCAGGCGGTTGAACACGGATCGTAGATCTATCAGATGGTCTTCCCTTCTTTTTGTTTTAACCACCAGATCATCGACATAACACTCCACGTATTTGTGAAGTACATTATCAAAGATCTTCTGCATGGCCCGTTGATAAGTAGCACCAGCGTTCTTTAGTCCAAAAGGCATTACTTTGTAACAGTAAATGCCCTTAGGGGTACGAAAAGCTGTGAGCTCTTCATCCTTAGGATTCATTCGAATTTGGTTGTAGCCTGAAGAACCATCCATGAAAGATAAAGCTTCATGACCAGTGGTGGCGTCAACCATGACCTCAGTGATAGGTAATGGAAAATCATCCTTGGGACATGCATTGTTCAAATCACGGAAGTCAACGCACACCCGAATTTGTCCATTCTTCTTTTTGACAGGGACTATGTTAGCGATCCATTCCGGGTACTGTACTTCACGAATGAAGCCCGCCTCAATTAGCTTATTGACCTCAGTTTCTATTTGAGGGATAAGTTCCGGCCGAAAGCGTCTTTGGGCTTGTTTAACTGGGCGCACGCCTTTCTTTACTGCCAAATGGTGTAAAGCAATATTTGGATTGAGCCCGGGCATTTCCTTGTAAGTCCAAGCAAACACATCTTTGTATTCTACTAGGAGCTTGAGGTACCCTTCTTCTTCTTCAGGGGTGAGAAGCGTACTGATGAAAGTTGGCCGGGGTTCTTCAGTAGTTCCTAAATTGACTTCTTTAAGTTCATCAATTGTAGCTTGTCCTCCATCTTCTAAGGCTGGAGGGGCTTCATCAACCTCTTCAGCTTCAGCATCTGAAAGTGTATCCTCTTCTATTGTAATATGAAACGAGGATGATACCTCTTCAATTTGCTCTTTGTGGGCGAGTGACTGACTTGTGTGTACAATCGTTCGTCTTTTGACTTTGAGCGGCCCTTCAGTGCTGATATCTAAGGTAAAGTTACGTTTCATGCGTGAAGGAATGCTACTGCGGATCTCATCATTAGCTTTCTTCTCCCTTTGGACCTCAAAGTTTATTGAATTTTGAGAATGACTATCAACAGGCCTTTTTGTTGCCCCCAATCGATCAAAGACTGATTTACAAGCAAGAGTGTCACGATTTTGTGTTAAGCAAGTTGTATTTAACCTGTCGAAAACTGTAACTCGTGACGATGAGGCCTCAATGCGATCGAACACTGAGATACGTGATGAAGAGTGATCTTTTCTTTGATTTGAACTTTCGCCGACCTCCACTGTTATGTATTGGGAACTTGAAGCATTGGTTCTCCTCTTGATCCATATCTGAGCTGGTTGTTCTGGAGTATAACCTAATCCGGTCTTTGGAATAGGAATCTTATGCCCTTCAAGCCGCATTTTCCTTTGTGTTTTGCTAAGGCCATGCATCTTTTCTCCGGTGGCTTCTGGAATTAGTTTCCCTAAGTCTCCTTGTTTTGAGAAATCGTAGCCTGCTTTGGCTAACAGCCTATATGCCTTTGGGTCAAACCATTCTTTCGTCCGCTCACTTGGTAGAATATTATGCTCTGTCAGATTTTGTGAAGACCTCACGAATCCATTTAATGGCTTTGAGGGCAAAAGATTAGTAGATGAAGTTAAAGGCATGACATGATTTTCTTTCAATATGGCTACATCTTCCATTGTAAGCTTTGCAGGAGGCTTTTCCATGTCTTTTGTAGATTGAAGGCATTCCACAAATGGTGACTGTCCATTCTTGCGGTGTGATAATGGTACATAACGGAGGAATGGAGGATTATTAGAAGGTGTTGAAATTTCAGCTCTTATTGAATTACTAGTAGATTCACTAGAATGATCATTCCCGCATTGTGGACCTTTCTTTGAGGAAGGATTATCCTTTTCAGTGATGAATCTAACATGCTTCTTTTCACTCTGCTTGCTTTCCATAGACGGGATCTCAACTGGGAGGACTTCACTAGCAATGTTATCTTCTACATAAAATTTTGCGTCAGCAAAATGAGCTTCAGTCTCAGCAAAAGGCTTTAAGTCGGCATTGACCTTCTTTATTCCACCTTGAAGATACTTGAAACATTGATGCAAAGTTGATGGCACTATTCCATTTTCATGGATCCATGGACGTCCTAACAACATGTTGTAAGTTGTCTTGGCATCGATGACATGGAACAAAATGTTACTTGTCAATTCTCCAATGATTAATTCCAAGTGTATCATGCCGATTGCGCGTTGTCCTCCTTGGTTAAAACCTTGAATGACCAAACGACTGTGCGATAATTCCTCCATAGTAAGACCAAGTCGTCTCATCGTCATTTTTGGTAGTATATTAACAGCTGAACCTCCGTCAATGAGAATACGATCGATCTTTTGTTCACGAGTATAACCAGAGACATAAAGTGGACGATTGTGGGGCTTCGAGCCTAACAACAGATCCTCATCAGTGAAAGCTAAGTCTGGAGAACACGCGTAACATTCCTCGGTTTGTTGAAGCGCGTTGGTAGGAGGAGTGTATATCTCCGGCTTTTCAAGAGCTTGAGTAAGTGCTTCTTTTGATGAAATGGAGGATTGCAAGGGTTCAACTTCATCAACTCGAGATGGGAGTTCCTCCGCAGATGGCAAAGTCTCATTTGGACCACCATGGTCAACATCCCCTCTTTCATCTTGAATTTCGCAACGAGAGACTGTGTGAACGGCCTCGGCTGAGTCATTTTGAAAGAATTTTCTGGGGAAGAATTCTTCCAATGTGATGAGATTTCGAAGTTTTCGGGTTTGTGCTGAATTGTCAGACATTTTTGTTCCCAGTCTTTCTTGCCTTTTATCACTCCTTCTTCTTGACCAAGGCTGAATCTGGTTTTGTGCTTTTCTAGACTCTTGGGAAATCAAATGAAGAGGGAATGTACGTCTCTTCTTCCATCTCCTGCGAGTAACCACCGTCCAGCCTTCTTCCTCATCCGTTGTTGACCTTTTATCATCATTATAATCAGATGCCTTTTGTGAGAGTTGAACTTGAACAGGTTCTAGAGAACCAAACTGAACGAGAGTGGTATTTGCCCCCTGCTTAGTAGTTGGAGACATGCAACTAGATAACCCACAAGCAAAGGTTGCAAGGTTTGACTGAGCAACATCATTAAAATCCAAGTCGATTTTCCTTTCCTTGGCGAGCTTCATGATGAGTTCTTTAAGAACAAAGCATTTTTGGATTGGATGGCTTATGATGCGATGGTATTTGCAATAGTTTGGGTTATCAACTTTTCCCATCTCTTCCGGTCGTTTGCATTCTGGCAATTCAATTAATTTCAACTTGAGCAGTTGTTCTAGCATTTCTGGCATATCGGTATCTAGGAAAGGATACACCTTTTGTTCCCATTCCTTAAGTGATGAGCGTCGCGTCTCACGCTGTTGGCCTACCTCGGGCCTCCTCTCGTTGGTCTTCACATTTCTTGTTGAAATTTTGATTGGGGCAGGGTTGACATTCATTGAGTCTTTGACATTACTTTTCGGATTCCTGTCATTTTTCCTTATTTCCCGCCTTTCTTTCCTTTCCTCAGGTACGGGAGGTTTTGTATTTCCATGGCTAGAGATACTCAATTCCATGTCATGCGCACGAGTTGCTAATTCCTCAAATGTTCGGGGTTTTATCCCTTGAAGGATGTAAAGAAGTCCCCAATGCATGCCTTGGATACACATCTCTACAGCAGATATTTCAGAAAGTCTATCCTTGCAATCTAGACTCAAAGAACGCCACCGATTGATATAATCAACGACGGGCTCATCTTTCCATTGTTTTGTGTTGGTAAGTTCCATCATGCTCACCGTGCGCCTTGTGCTGTAGAATCGGTTGAGAAACTCTCTTTCAAGTTGTTCCCAACTATCGATTGACTCGGGTTCTAAGTCTGTATACCAATCAAAGGCATTTCCTTTCAGTGAACGAACAAACTGCTTTACAAAGAGGCCTCCTTGAGTCCCCGCATTCTCACACGTTTCTACAAAGTGAGCCACGTGTTGCTTAGGGTTTCCTTTGCCATCAAATTGTAAGAACTTGGGGGGTTGATACCCATTTGGCATCCTCATATTATCGATGCGCTTTGTATACGGTTTCGAATATATGAGAGAACTTGTAGAAGAACCTCCATATTGTGCTCGAATAGTGTTCGTTATCATGTCCTGCAATTGTTGGACAGATATCGAAGCCATTGAGGTGGAATGTCCGTGTTGAGAAGTGCCTTCACCTCCTTTTTCCTTATCACCCTTAGCATTTTCTCCTTTCAAGGTAAAGCCTGGTGGGCGCTCAGGGCCATGACTTGATTCACCCGAATCTTCTACCTCCAGCTTGTTCATTAGGGTTGCAATTTTGACGTCCTTTTCTTCAAGTGATTTTGTGAGGAGGTTGATCCTTTGTTCCATTTCAGCCATCTTTTCTTCCATGGTAGAGGTGTTAGTCATCATTACTGGCATGACTTCTAGATATGATGGAGAAAATGATGAAGTAGGATGAGTTAAGGGCACTTTATTCCTTAAATTTCTCATCACAGGTGAAGAGTTGATAGAAAAGGTCTTTGTTGGGGATGATTCATTACTGCTTTCCAACTCTTCCGAGACATATGAATCCTTAGTGGTAGCTTTCCTATTTGCAAGAAAGTCTAGAGAGATGACAGTAGGAGATTGGTTTTCTTTGGTTGGTTGGGGCTGAAGAGCTTTGGATCGACTACGAGTGATTGGGCCAACGTAATCCTCAGCACTGGAAGCATCAACTACTGATTTTTGGGCATTCTTGCTAGAGGCCATTGAAGCTGGTAGCAAGATGATGTCGAATTTCTTTTCTTTTGAAAGAGAAAGAGATGAGAGGCAGAGAGGTCCCACTGGGCGTGCCAGAATATGTAGACGACTAAATTTCTTAGTTCGAAATAAATCAAACAAGTAAAATAGTTGCACAAATGCGAATTTGTATTGATGATTGTGGTATAATTCTCTGTTGATTACAAAAGAGTGATCCTCTGATTCGATCTCCTTGCAAGACTTATTGATTTGGATTTGTGGTAATGTGTTTGTGACTTGAACACAAAATATCCTTTAATTTGGTTGAAGGATAGATCGAAGATTGTTGAAACAGAATTACAATGAATCTCTGGCTATGAGCTTGTTAGAAATCCTTTGTTCTTCACGTTCTTCGTGTTCTTCGTATGTTCTTCGTGTTCTTGGATTTGTGGTGGAAGTTCTTCGGGGCTTTAGAGGCTTGAATCCGTAGAGCTTCACTGATTTATGGTTTGTTGGTGTTTCGGACACTTAAGGCTTGATTCCCGTAGACTTTTGGATCTAGGCGGATGATTTTGATGATTTCTCTTCGAATGTTCTTCTGATTCGAAGGTTGAAGTTCTTGAAGTTCTTGGAGGCTTTAGAGCTTGGTTCCGGCAGAGCTTCTGTGCTTCTGATGCTTCTGAATCTTCAGATGGCTTGATGTCCTCCTAAATGCCTCAGGAAGGCTTCTATTTATAGGAGTTTTGGGGTGGATGAGCGACACGTGGCAGAGTTTGATTGGTGACACATGTCACAATCTGATTGGTCCGCTTGTGTCATTGCTTACACGTGCGAGGCTGCTTGAGTCATCGCTTACACGTGCGAGGCTGCTTGGGTCATCGCTTACACGTGCGAGGCTGCTTGGGTCATCGCTTACACGTGCGAGGCTGCTTGGGTCATCGCTTACACGAGCCGATGCATGATTGGTTCTTGCATGACACTTGGCAAATTTCTGTTGGCTTCTGAATAACAACAGTAAAACCTAGCAGCAATATGTGGCGCTTTGTAATTGGCTGTATTTTGTGGTCTTGGTAGTGTGACGTGTCAGCTTGTGATAGGTCGGGAATTTTCCCTCTCTACAAACATTTCAACCTTCAACATTGTAAATTGCCAAAGCAACGATGGCTAGCATGAAAACCACCTTTCTACTTGCTCTTATTTTCCTTCTTTTGCAAACTGAGTTTATTTCACTTGAGGCTATATGGTCCAATTCTAGTGCTGGCAACTCCACTGTGGGTTGCATTGAGATGGAAAGGGGAGCCCTTCTTAAATTTAAAGAAGGACTTCATGATCCTTCAAGAACTCTTTCTTCCTGGGTTGGCGAAGATTGCTGCAACTGGTTGGGAGTAGGCTGTAGCAATCGAACAGGTAACATCATAACACTCGAACTCAATGGCCAACTTTTATGTGATCAAATGTCTGGTTATACGTCAACAGAATGTTGGGAGCCTTTGAGCGGTGTTTTATCTCCTTCCTTGCTTGAATTAAAATATCTAAATTATTTAGATCTAAGCTACAATGATTTTCAAGGAATTCCCATCCCAAATTTCATTGGTTCTCTCAATAAGTTGACTTACCTTAATCTCTCCTATGCATCCTTTGCTGGAATGATCCCTCCTCATCTTGGGAATCTTTCTAACTTGCTTTATCTTGATCTCTCTGCGAATTACCCACAAGTTTTAACTTCAAATTTAAATTGGCTCTCCGGTCTCTCTTCCCTAAAATACCTCAGTTTGAATGGGGTGAACCTTTCCGAAGAAACAACTAATTGGCTTCAAACTGTTAATCTGCCCCCTTCTCTATTGGAGTTGCAATTGTCCTTTTGTCAATTTAATTATCTCCCTCAAAATTTTCCCTCTGTCAACTTTACGTCACTTTCAGAACTTGATCTCTCTGCTAATGTCTTCTCTTCTTCAATTCCTCAATGGGTGTTCAATTTCACTTCCCTCACAAATCTCCAACTTAGCTATTGTTATCTCACAGGCTCCATCCCTAAGATTGCAAAGGGTAACCTATGCAAATTGCAGACTTTGGCTTTATCAGATAATAATTTAAGTGCCGAAATAACAGAATTTTTCCAGGCCTTATCAGAATGCAGTAACAGTAGCCTATGTTGGAAAAACACATGTTTGTATCGCATACAAAACATACGCAATGAAAAATCAACGGATCGACTTCATTCGGAATTGATAACATGTACCATGCAAATTTCAGAATTCAAGAACAAGTGAGCGTACCTTGGTGCAGTGAAATTCAAAACCAAAGATTAGAAGTACTTGAGAACACTTCTAATTTTCACTCTCATTCCACTTTATGCCCAAGAAGTGTAGTCTCTCAATCAGTTTTCAAGGGGAGAATAAGAGAGTGGCATATACTCATATACACACCATTTCATTCCTTATGAAAAAAAAACTTATATTAAATGCTGTATGTTTCTCTCCTTATATTTAACTGATTATCTAATTGGACTAGCATTTTGGGTCATTCCAATTGGGTTTTAGTATGTGGCTTGGAGTTGGACCAAAAGAGAACAAATAAGACTCTACCTCCAATGGGTCTTGAGCTTTTCTATCAACTCTTGACAAGTTCAAAGTTACAATTAATTATATTTAATACTACCATATAAATATAATTGCACTATAGGCCTTATTAATAAAGTATATCCCAAAACTTTATTATACATACAACCCCTTTATAAAATATTTATAGTAATACAAAGTCATGAATATAGACTGCCACTTTAAAGATTACCACATCTTAATCCTTAAGTACCCAGTTTAATCTTTTAAGTTATTCATCATATATTTATGAAATCCAATAACTCTTTACTAAAGTAGTTAGACCTAACATTCTGAATAACCAAACTCATTAAACTTATCTTAAGGGAATATTTTATATTTTCGTTAAGAGATTATGAATTCTATCTTGAGAATATATGTTCCATCAACACTAAATGTGGCTGCCCAACATACTGAGATTTTGATCGTGACTTTAAACCTCACTCCTGATATATCAAAGTAACCTACACTTCATGATCAGGTCCATTATTCTCTTAGGATTAAGAGTTCATGTAAATAGAAGTCATGAGATTTATTATTCATTTGACAGTCATTAGGAGAATAATAAATCTCACTGCGGTCCAGTTCAATATGTCTTAACTCTTAAAACATATTAACATATCAATTAGAAGTCTCCACTTCCATGATCAAGACAAATCATCTTAATTGATATGTTATAATCTTCGTAGATGAATTTTCCAATTTCATCACCGACTACGAACTAAAATTTTGAGTTTACAAAGAACTTGTGATTTATATCTTCCATGACTAAATCACATACTATGCATCTTATGGACTATATAATAATGTCCAAATATTCATGTTACCATTATTTTAGATAATAATAAAATAACTTTATTAATCACAACATTAAATCATATATAATGTCATACATAGCATCATACAATAGGATTTAAGGGCATTAATCCTAATAGCCTAAAGGAGTTAAAATTTGGGCTATAACCAACTCATTGGGAATATCCCTCATTCTTTGGGGAATTTAAAACGTTTGGAGATACTGGACATCCAAGACAACAAGATGAAAGAAACCATCCCAGAATCAATTGGTCAACTTTCGGAGTTGAGAGAGTTGCATCTCTCCTGGAATTATTGGCAAGGTATCATAACTGAAACTCATTTCCTAAATCTCACAGAATTGTATGAGTTTTCCTTGTCATCATCTAGGAACCTTTTAGTTTTCAATGTGACACGTGACTGGATTCCTCCTTTTAGTCTACATTTTGTCTACATTTCAGACTGTCAATTGAACCCTACATTCCCTACATGGCTTAGAACACAAAAGGAACTCACACAGATCCATTTAGTAAATACTGCAATTTCAGATACAATACCGAATTGGTTGTGGAACTATTCTTCACAGCTTGTGGGTTTAGATCTTTCTCATAACAAATTAATGGGAAACCTCCCTAACTCATCAAACTTCTCTTCCCTAGAGTCAGTACATCTAGATTTCAATTATTTAGAGGGTTCACTACCACTATGGCCTAATGTGACAAGGCTCCCTTTGAGTAGCAATTTACTTTCTGGACCAATACCAATAAGAATCAACCAAGAAATGTCGCACTTGATAGCGTTAGATCTCTCTGGCAACTTTCTAAATGGTAGCATCCCATCATCCATAAATGGACTAAGACAATTGGGCTATCTTGTTCTATCAAACAATTATTTATCTGGAAATATCCACAACCACTGGAAGAGTATGCAAAGTCTGGTCTTCATAGATCTGTCCAAGAATAATCTATCTGGTGGCATTCCGAGCTCATGTGCTCACTACCTTCTCTTATGTGGTTGCAATTGAGTAACAACAATTTTTCTGGGAACCTCTCTTTATGCCTGAAATTTGTTTCAGGCAAATCACTATTAACACTTGATCTTGGTGAGAATAGATTGTCAGGGACCATACCAAAATGGATTGGAGAAAGTCTTTCGTCAATAAAAAAATTAAGCTTAAGAGGAAATATGCTCTTTGGAAAAATTCCTAAACAATTGTGCGGTATCACTAATATCCATGTCTTGGACCATGCCCAAAATAATTTCTTAGGATCTATTCCATCATGTTTTGGTAGTTTGGCTGGTTACAAGCATTTCTATGACACGAACTTTGGAGATGTCGTAGAGCATATGAATTTGGTTGTTAAAGGAAGACAATATGAATACTATGATCAAATTGCAAATGTTAATCTCATGGATTTTTCAAAAAATAGTCTTTCAGGGGAGATCCTAGTAGAACTAACAAATTTGACGTTACTGAATTCCTTGAATTTGTCATGGAATCAGTTGACAGGAAAGATACCAGAGAATATTGGAGCTTTGCACCAATTAGAAACTCTTGATCTCTCATGCAACCATCTTTTAGGTCACATTCCTCCAAGCATGTTATCTATGACTTTTTTGAGCCATTTGAATTTGTCATATAACAACTTGTTTGGACAAATTCCATCATCCAACCAATTTCAAACCTTTGATCCATCTATTTACGAAGATAACCCACAACTTTATGGGCCTCCTCCATTGCCAATAAGTTTCTCAATGCCAAGTGACAGGAATGCAGAACATAAAGATCAAGAAGATGTACATGTACATAACAATGGTAAAGATCGATTTGAAAATTTATGGTTTTACCTAAGTATTGTGCTGGGTTTCATTGTGGGATTTTGGGTTGTTTGTGGCAGCTTGTTGATAAAGAAGTCTTGGAGACATATGTACTTCTATTTTGCTGATAAAATGAAAGATAGGCTTTAAGTGGCCATTACATTGAATATGGCTCATCTGCAAAGGAAGATTCAAGCAGAAAGACACTAAGACTAATATTTATTGAAACTAGTATATATATATGTGTGTGTATGTGTGTTTTGTGCTTAGTCATTGTATTGTACTTAATATTTAGGCTTTACTTTTGGGTTAAGTGATATCTTAATATGTTAAGCCTCGAGTGGAGTCTCTCTAAGGTGTTATCTCCCTAAAAGGGACTTAAAGAAATTTGAAGCTTTGTATTACGGTTTGTACTTCTCATGTATTGAAGATGCTTGTTACCTCCATTGTGCACAAATCGCAATGGGTCAAATTTTTGTTTGTTTTGGCATTCCAAATTGAGAAATGCATGGAATAATGTAGACATAGAAGGCAATGCACATCTAAAACTTGGTACGTCACATATATAAGCATTTCTCATAGGAAGTACCTTTAACTCATGTAGGTGCTTTTGCTATGTGTTAACCATACTACTATATCCTCAACGCAAGTTGACATGAACAAATTTACTCTTTACATTTTACAGATGCAACAACAACAAGTAGCTCCCCAAGCACTTGCACAAGATATTACATGAATATCAGTTCATAATTCACTTTAAAACTACCTCCCAGCCACAAATAAAAACAAAAATAATGATATAACTTCGCAAGGCTTAGCCACTTCCTCCTCCCACTAAAGCTCAGGCTATGCACCAAATTTGGAAGGCAACACTTAGACTTGGCAAATTTGCCCTTCCCAGGATTGTAACTTCTGTTAGGTATTGCCTCACTAATGCATGAAGGAATTACTGGGAAAACAAGTCTGGCATTTGTTACACAACACAGACTCCCTTTTCTACAAAGTCTTCAAAGCAAAGTATTTCCCTAACGGATCAATCATGGATGAGGATGTTAAGGGTGGAGGCTCATATGCTTGGCAAAACATTTTAAAGGCAAGGAAGGAGATCAATTTGGGTTCTATTTGGCGAATAGGTGTTGGAAAAAAAGTGAAGATTGGAGGTGATAAATGGTTACCTGACTTGACCTCCAGTAAAGTCATTTCCCCTCAAAAGAGCTTGCCTATAGATACCGGGGTTTATGCCATTATCAATGAGGATGGCCTAAGCTAGTTGGAGTACCCGGTTGTCAATGAATTTTTACCTCGTGAAGCTAGCTCTATCTTGAGTTTGCCCCTCAGTTATCGCAACACTACTGCTAAGCTAATTTATTGGCAGAGTACAACTCAAGGCACTTACACAACAAAGAGTGCCTATAAGCTGCTTATGGACAATGAGGCCTCAACAAGGCCTAGTACTTTGAATCCTACTGCACTATCAGGGTTTTTGGAAAAAGATTTGGGGATTGAAAGTGCCTAATAAAGTTAAACATTTTGTTTGGAGGGCATGTAATATGAAGCTTTGTTTATTCCATAGGAATGTTACTAAGTCTACAATATGTGGTGGTTGCAACTCTGAGTTGGAGGACACAATTCATGCTTTGTTGCAAAGCCAACTGAGTTTGTTGGTTACTTTAAGGGAACCAAGACCTCCTAATTGATAGATAGACTACTTCGAGGGAGTCCAAACCTCCAAAGTGAATACTCACTCAATAATAATATTTTTCAACTTTCTTTTTTATTAATCAACATCAAGACATATAAATAGATGGATTTACAAGATAAAGCTAACATTTAAATTCGAAAGAAACCTAATCTTTATCTACTACAAGTAGATAAGATTTATTCAAATACTAAGCTAACAATCTATCCTATCATTATCTAATAATCCAACTCCTAAGAAAATCTTAAATAATAAAAATAAATAAAAACTAAGCCCGTAACATTCCTCCTCCCTTGAAATCAGCCCTTGTCCTCAAGGGTTTAATCTGAAAATGATTGAGCTCGATCTTCCCAAGTTGCTTCTCACCTACTGGATCACTTCTTGGGCTTAAAAGGATCTTATGACCGGGTATCTGCAAAGATGGAAAGCTATTTGGAGCTGCAAAACTATCTTTAACCTGATTTAAAAGTTGTTGCATGCGTGAATAGCATGAAGGTGGAATGATTTGATTTTGTGGAGCTCCCATGGTCTTCTTATCTTTGAGTTTGCATTGCCCACCACTTTCCTTAGTTAGCTTCTCTTATTCACAGAGAGCCAAATTCGTCTCTTTGGTTGTGCATTGCCCACTATCCTCTTTAGTTGGTGTCTCTTGTTCATATCTAGCCAAATGCAAGGACTTGCATATCATTTGTATTTTTTTTTTTATACTTTCAACTGCTAGAGATTGTATCACTTTCAGTTTGTCCATGCATTCCCACAATTGTTCCAACCATTGTTCCTTCATGCTTGGCTCTAATACCAATTGTTGCAAACCCAATTGAGTTTGTTGGTTACTTCAAGGGAACCAAGACCTCCTAATTGATAGATAGACTACTTCGAGGGAGTCCAAGCCTCCAAAGTGAACACTCAATCAATAATAATATTTTTCAAAGTGTTACGTACCAGCTACCATACTAGATTGGTTCTAGCTTTTGAATTTGTTTAGGAGTTTATCTTTATCTTAGCTATTGATTGTTATCTGATATTTCAAGTATTTGTTATTTAATAGGATAGCAATTGCGTTTATCCTTATTAGATTAGTAGGCTAGCAATTGTAGGAATTGTTCCTATTGTTTAGGTGTTGGATTTGTTTTTACGTTTAGTTGTAAGCCTATATTAGGTCTATTATGATTAATAAAGAGGTATGAGAATATTTTAGTAAAAATCAAGATTTGCTTGTTAAGGAGGTCTTTGTAATCCCTTAAAGTATAACCATATATTTCCTCTTGTCTACTATTTTATTTCTGAAAATTCTTAGATCTAACCATAGCCCCTCAAGGGAAAAGAGGAGTTGCACATGCACGTGGCCGTGGAGGGGGTCGTATCAAATTCGTATCAAAGCAAGTTATGGCTGAGGATTGGGTGGACAAATTGGAAGGTGAGGTTAACAACCTGACTTCCATGGTTTCGAAACAACAGAAGATGATGAAGGAGATATAGGGAATGCTTGATGCAATGCATACTCGTTTTGACAACCTTTCGAGTAATCATAGCAGTTTGAGTTCTCACAAGCGTGGTGAGGGGGAAAGGTCTTCAGGTAGATACAACTCTGGACCATCTGGCTCACATAGTGCTATCATTCCAAGGGTGACAAAACTAGATTTCCCACGCTTCAACAGAAATGAAGATCCAACTAGTTGGATCTGCCGTGCAAAGCAATTTTTTGAATTCCAAAATATTGCTGAGGCAGAAAATTTCATTGGTTGCCTACCATTTGGAGGGGGAAGCACAATTATGGTATCAATTACTAAAGGAAGAAGAGAGAGTAATCACTTGGCCTCTCCTCAAAGAAGGCTTGTACACACGTTATGGCCTGACAGAGTTTGATGACTTCTTTGGTGATCTAATGAAGCTAAAGCAAATGGGATCTATGAGAGAGTATTTGCTTCATTAGTGGCCTTAAAAGAACATTTACGAATTGATGTTCAAGCACTCAAACCGGCTTCCTTATTTGCTGCAGTGGGCAATTTTTTTATTGAGGTGTGTTGGCCGAATGAGCATGGAGAAGGATCCCATGAGGACAAGGGATGATTTTAAGGGGAGGGAGTGTTATGTACCAGCTGCCATACCAGATTGGTTCTAGCTTTTGAATTTGTTTAGGAGTTTATCTTTATCTTAGCTATTGATTGTTATCTGATATTTCAAGTATTTGTTATTTAATAGGATAGCAATTGCCTTTATCCTTATCAAATTAGTAGGCTAGCAATTGTAGGAATTGTTTCTATCGTTTAGGTGTTGGATTTGTTTTTATGTTCAGTTGTAAGCCTATATAAGGCCTATTATGATTAATAAAGAGGTATGAGAATATTTTAGTAAAAATCAAGCTTTGCTTGTTAAAAAGGTCTTGGTTATCCCTCAAAGTATAACCATATATTTCCTCATCTACTGTTTTATTTTTGAAAATCCTTAGATCTAACCATAGCCCCTCGAGGGAAAAGAGGAGCTGCACGTGGCCGTGGAGGGGGTCGTATCATGCTCTTTTGGGGAAGTTAAAGGATTAAAGATGTTAGGTGGGAGGATAAGTTCTATCGGACAAGATTATTTGAACACTTCGTAGATTTTAGGAATTTGTTTTTGGGAGTTTTGAACTCTGATAGTTCGGAATTAGCAAATCGATACGCTATGGTAGGATCGAGTATCTGGTTTGAGAGGAATGCAGATCGTACGGTGCAAGGATCACTACCATACCATCAGATCTACTCTGATGCAGTGGCAAGATTACAAGTCATACCATCTAGTTTGCCTTAGCCTGTATTTCAGTCTGAGCATTGGGTACCCCCCTGATCCGCCTTTTTACAAAGCTAACTTTGATAGAGCTCTCTTTAGGGGCTCCTCATCAGCTGGCATTGGAGTTGTTGTTAGAGACTTTAAAGGTACTGTTATCAGAGCTTTGTCTAAATGGATTGGTCTACCTCCATCCGATGTGGAGGTGGAAGCTCTTGCTTGCAAGAGAGATGTTTCTTTTGCTATTGAAATTGGTCTGCAGGAAGCTGTTTCTGAAAGGGACTCCGAGATGATCATTAACTCTTTAAATTCAGATTGTTCTTCCCTTGCCCATTTTGGTCATCCAGTTGAAGATTGCAGAGTCCATGTGGGCAACCTTAGGTTCTTTGCTTTGACTCGTGCGTAGAATCTGTAATGTGGTGGCAAAAAAATTAGCTAAGAAAGCAAGATATTTTCTTTCCCCCCAATTTTGGCTTGAGGACATCCCTGTTGATGTCTCTCCATTTGTAATGCAGGACAGAAATTTTATGTCAAACCATTAATAAAATTCCAGTTGGTTTACTCAAAAAAAAAAAAAAAATTGTTACGCATTTGTAAAGGTTTTTATTTGTAGATTTCGAAGAAAGGGGACAAATGGTAGGATGGGCTTTAGACCTCTCGTGTAAATTTTGACTGCCATCAATGGCATCATCCCTGAAGTTTTCTTGTGAAAGCTCAATTATTTGTTTCTTCATATCTGTTTTAGAGGGTTCAAGAATGGGACTGGAGCTACTGTTCCTGTAAAGTGGTTTTTCTAAGTGATGAGTTTCTTTGAAGTTGCAATGGTGGATAGGAGTGTTGTCATGAGAGGGGGTAGTATCTGCAAAAATCACAAGCTAGTAAAAAAGCTTAGACACAAATATAAACTATAGTCTTCCTTTTTTTTAATAAAAAGAGTCTATGCCTTTATGAGATAGAAGTTAAAAAGTAAATATATATAAGTAAGCCAAATTTTAAAACAAATTGAAAACAACTCTCACCACCACTGACACTGAAGAAATCTTCACAATCAAATTCTAAGTAGACTGTAGATCAATATATACTCTCTTTTTTTACCTTCCTCTTTAAAACCTGCATAACGAGCACCATTCTATTAAAGTTGCTGTATAGTTCATGAGGAAGTCAAGAGGAAATGGGTCTAATGGTTTGAAAATGTAAAACAGTTTACTAAAATGTGTAAGCTACGGAATTCAAAATCTCCCAACTTTTGCCTACAGTTAGTGGCGGAGTTAGGAATTTATTTTTGGGGGCCATATATATAAAATGTTTTTTTGTGTGTATGAAATCTAAAATAGTAATGTAAAAAACTTCATAATTTAATATGTGCTATAAACAACAACTAAATACATGTTAATATAGTAGTATATACTGTATATTTTAATTAAACTAATCAAGTACATTTATAAATTATAATGCCATACGGTATATAATATATTGATTATTATAATAACAAATAATATATTATAAGGAAAATAAAAAAGAAAGCAAATGGAAAGTAAAGTGAAGAAATCAAAAGAAAGCAAACGAAAAGTAAAGTAACATAGGAGCATTGTATAGGGGTGAGGGGTTTACAGAAGCTTCAAGCTTGTTTTTCACTTTTTCTTGTCTAGTCTAGTCACACAGAGCTTTTACTTTTTATATTGTAAACACAAAATTGCAGCAATAGTGGAAAAATGAAATAACTAAAAAGATTAAAAAGAAAAAAAGCAAAAAGAAAAGGCAAATGCCAACAGAGACAAAGAGAGTGAGAGAGATAGGAAAAAGTATTTTATATCAAATGATACCACGTCATCCGTATTAAAATCCAATAAACAAGAGACATTTGTGCAAAAACACGTCTTTCATTTGTTAATAGGTTAGTTATTTTTTGCTGACATGTCTCACACTTATTGGATTTTGGTATCATTAACATGGTATCATTTGATACCAAATACTTGAGAGAGAGAGAGTCACTTGTGAGAGCACCGTGGCAAAATTTTTTGCAATTGTGTGGGGGACATGGTGGTGCGACAAATCAACAAAGTTGTTGATCTTTCAATTTTTCTACTATTGTGGTACAAGTAAGCCGTAGATGTGTGTTGGGATGAAAATTAGAATTTTTTTTCCCTTTTATTTGTTGAGGTAATTGTTAAAATATCTATGTGTTCATTTTAAAAATGCTAAATGTTTAATTATTGTAATTTTTTTGACATACATATTTATGGATTGTATCCTATTTAAATGAAAGTTATGTTTATTTTTAGACTTTCTTAAATATATATGTATATTATCGGGTATGCGGGGCCAAAATGATAAGGTTCTTTTAAAAAAATTCAAATTATTTAGGATAATTCCAAAAAAATAACATCCTTAATTTTTTTTCAAAAATTTGGGGGGTGGGGGGGTGGGTGGGGGGTGGGGCAAGGCCCCCTTGGTTCTCATGATGCTCTGCCACTAACCCACTATTGATTTATACATTCCTTGATTGGATAGAAAGGAGGGATGAAAGGAAATATAAAAAAGAATCAACAAAAAAAGTAAAGAATATATAGACTTTTTCTCACCTGTTTTTCTCATATTTTGGGAAAATTAAAAATGGTGGGCTGGATGGAAAATTAATTTTCTCTCCTTTTTAACTTCTTTCAACTTTTCTAATCAATCCATCTTCCATTCTCTCTTTACCATTTTCTTTATTCTCACTTTTCCACCCAACCAAATGCACTTTTGAATGTTTAAAAGGCACCCAACAGTCCCAACCCAACAACCTTCGTGTACAATGAAGGCCATAGAAATAGCTATTTATAATCATCTCCTTTGGCTTCTACCACACTACTCAAAAGTTACAAAATTTCACAGCCCAATAGACATACAATAAATTTTATTTTATCAGACATTATTACTATATTACAGCTTCCTTCCCCTCCAGCACTGCAATTTTATCTTCTTTCCCTTAGAATGTCACCATTTGCATGTAGACATTCACTCTTCAAAGTCAAAAGATGATTTGCCTTCATTTAAAGAAGGTAATTCTACAGTCAATGTGCTAAAACATCAAACTGATTATTGTTTACCCTGCAAGTGCCAAAAGATCTAACGAATGCGTAAAATAATGCTAGACCACATTGTAGAAAAGGGAAAAAAAAAAAAAAAAAAGGTCCAAGAAGCATTTCGGAGGACAATTGTACAAAACCACTATGATGAAGGACTAAGGAGCCACCAAAACTGTCACATAATTTTTGTAGATTCAAGCTAAAATAATACATCATCCTCATCAACAAATCAAGTTATTTGAACCAAATCAAAATCATTTTCAACAAAAAAAATGTCAGAATCTACAAAACTTCAAATCATACTGTCATGGATCATATGCTATCAAAGAAAACAAGAACCATCATTATTACAACAATGCGAACATATAAGATTAGAAAAGACAAGTTGATAATTATGTGGAATATGGTGGGTTTGAAGATCAGAAAAGGCAAGTTTGAAGAAGGACTTGAAGATCCTTCAAGAAGTCTTTCTTCCTGGGTTGGCAAAGATTGCTGCAAGTGGTGGGGAGTGGGCTTTAGCAATCAAACAGGTAACATCATAAAACTCGACCTCAAAAGGCCATATTTCTGTGATCTAATGTCTGGTGATACTTCAACAAGTGTTTTATCTCCTTCTTTGCTTGATTTAAAATATCTAAATTACTTGGACCTGAGCAACAATAAATTAATTTCACGGAACTCCCATCCCAAATGTAAGGTTGAATTTATTCAATCATGTGTTGGCTTTATTTCGTATCAAATTTGCTTGTATTTTAGCAATTAGATATCCTGTATTTAGGTGGGAATTATGTAAGAGTTGTGTGTGAAAGAGTGTAAAGAAAACTCAAGATGTGTGCATACAAAGGAGCCTTACAACTAACTCGCGACTAGCAAGTCGCCAAAGTGGCACATATGTGAAGCATGTAGGGAACTGAAAGGTCACGACAGCTGGAGCACTATAGGACAAAATGTCCAATCTAGCTAGGCAGTTAGCTCGCAACTCAAACTCGCAACTCATTCCACTAGCGAGACTGAGTCGCCAGCATGCCCTATTTGGATGAAAACCAACTTTTCACATTCCTCACATACACTATTATAAATACCCTTATACCCACGAAATGTAGAAAGCTTCCAGAGAGAATTTTGAGAGAGAAACCCTAGAAAAAAAAAAAGATTGACTCATCCACAATCTTTGTCATTTGATTCTCCAAATTTCTCTACTCTCACCCTCTCCATTGACATATACTTGAGAGGTACATTTGCCAAATCCTTATTTCACCATACTCATATCAGTGAGGAGGTATTTTGGTGCTTGGGAATCAATTCGGAGAGGTTTTTCACCTAGTTCTTTAGTTTCCTCTTTGATAACACGTGCCAGTGTTATCTTTGTGTTTGCATCTCTCTTCCCTTACTATTTACCTTTTAATTGCTGCTGTGTTTGTGATTAATTATGGTTTAGAGTGTTTTACCAATTTGGATATAGCTTATATTCATCATTCCGCATATATATTGTTTGTGTATAAGCTTGTGTTGGTATTATTGAAATTGGGGGTTTAAACATTCATTAGTGTTTTACACACTAATTGAACTTTCAATTGATATCAGAGCGGGTGCACTTGCTGTGGTTTCATTACCTAAATGTGATCCTAGACCCTTGTTGAGATGGATAGATCTCAATCACTTAATGCTCTCCCATATTTTGATGGGATCAACTATGCATTTTGGAAAGTCCGTATGAGGGAATTTCTATGTTCCATTGATGATAGTGTTTGGGATACTGTCGAGATAGGATGGAGTAGGCCGAAGACCGCCAAATCCACATGGGATAAGGCAGCCCTTGCGGCAGATAACGCTAATAGCAAAGCTTTAAATGCTATTTTCTGTGGTGTTTCTCCTGATGAGTTTCACAGGATTTCTCACGTTACAATTGCCAAGGAGGCGTGGCAAATCTTGGAGACAACTTATGAAGGCACCAAAAAGGTGAAGGACACCAAGTTGCAAATGCTTACCACACGCTTTGAGGAGCTGAAGATGAGTGAAGATGAGTCATTCGACTCATTTTATGGGAAGCTATATGAAGTGGTGATTGGGAAATTCAACTTGGGAGAAAAGACGGAGGACTCCAAGATTGTGAGGAAGATTCTACGATCATTGCTGGAGAGCTTCCGTGCAAAGGTCACTGCCATCGAAGAAAGCAAAGACCTTGATGAGATTAAAATTCAAGAACTCATCAGCTCTCTCCAAACCTATTAGCTATCTCTACCATCACAAAGGAAGAGTGAATCTCTTGCTCTAAAGACCCAATGAGATAGTGGAAGCTCAAGACTCCTCGGATAAGGATGAGGTTGAAATGGAAGTGGCGTACCTTGCTAAGAACTTCCGCAAGTTCTTGAAGTTCAAGAGAGATGGGAAGTCTTTTGAGAAGGGAAAATTCTCAAATTTTAAAAAGGACAAGAAAGACTTCAAGAAGAAGGATTCAAAAGACTCCCCTCCATCTCAAATGGTCACATGCTTTGAGTGCAAAGGCATGGGCATGTAAAGAAAGAATGCCCCACTTCTTTAAAGGCAAAGGGTAAAGTATTTGCCACTACCTTTAGTGACTCAGATGGTTTAAATTCATATTCGGAAGAAAGTTGTGGTGGAGAAGGAAACTACTCCGCATTTATGACCATTGCACCCTTGGACTCTTCAGAAGATTTGAATGCACTAGAGGAAGAGCTCAATGAGCACACCGAAGTGGAGTCAATGGTAGTTGGGGAGGAATCTAATGATGAAGGTGAAGAATGTGTCTATGAAGGAACAAAGGGATTGCAAGAAACTTATAATTCTCTTCTTGAAAAGACCGGAGAGTATGCAAGAATGGCTAAGGCAGCCATAAGAAAAATGAAGAGAGCAGAGCAAGATTACAAAAGTCTTCTAGTGCGGTACAAGGAGACTAAATGTGAAGTTGAGACGCTGAACGGAGAACTAACTGAAGCCTATTCCAAGATCAAGTTTTTTGAGCTTGAAGTGATTCAAGCTAATGCTAAAGTGGAGCGAGTTACCTCCAAAAGGCTTGACGAAGTGCTTGCACATCAAAAGACCTTTTCTGACAAAAGCAGCTTAGGATACACCAAAGAGAGTAGTTCAAGCACCAATGTGTCTAAGGAGATGAAGTTAATCAAAGCAAAGGAACTAGTGGTAGCAACTCCAACTGTTGAGAAAGGGAAGTTTGAGAAGAAGCCAAAGGTGATTGCTCAACGGGTTTTAACAAAGCCTCCAAACCCAGTAGTGGCTAAACCAAGGCGAAAGGAAAATCTCTTCCAAAGTCACAAAGAGGACCACAAACTCAACACTTTTGCCATCATTGTGGAATCCGAGGACACACTAGACCTAATTGCCATAAGCTTCAGGCATTAAAGAATGGCAGCTCTCAAAGGCCAAGAGGACAAAGAAATGGCAAAGGGAACCTCAAGCAATCAAAAGGGCGAGAAGTTAAGTCTAATATTGGTGATGTGATGAAGATGATAGACACCATCACTTCTTGTTTGGCAAACTTCAACCTAAGGTTTGAGAATCGTAACTCAAGTACCCAATCCTTTAAGGATATCACCCCAAACGCATGTGTCGTGTGGGTGAAGAAGGGTACACATGCATAAGCATTAGAACATGTCCATGCAACAATTCTTTCTATATGTTTTGGCTTTATTTGGTTGTTTTCTCTAGTAATCATTCTAGCATGTTTTGACCAATTTTTGTTTGTTTTTAAGAGCTTTGAAGGTTTTCTTTTTGATCACTCTTTACTTACTTTTGTGTCAAAAATCCAAAAACACATAAAAAGTAGAAAATCCAAAAAGTTTGATCGGCATTATTATGTTTTGTCACACGCATGTTTTACCTTGTACCTTCGTATAAATGGCTTTATGCATTTATGAGCGTAGCTTGTTCTCTATGCACTCATATCATTGTGGGAAAAATCTTGACATCTATCTAACTATTGTAAATAGATCTTCAAACTTGTCATGAAGTCAATGGTTTTGTTGATCTTGAGACTTGCGTAGACTTGTGCCTATATATCTTCCCACTCTTTTATTTTTTTTGCTTAAAGAGCTCAACCAATGTTAAATCTCAAAATGAAAAGAGATAATGAGCTGCAAAAGCCGTCGCACATACTAGTATTTGACTAGGAAAAAGGAAAAACGACTTTTATGAAAATGTATGGTGCCCAAAAGCCAAAGGCTTACTAATCAAATTGAAATATCAAAAATTTCAGGCATCAATCTCAAAATGAGATGTATTGTTCCAAAATGATCAAATGTTATGAAATGTATGAAGCCAAATGAAAAGCTTCAAAATTTTGTAATCAAGTTTTGTGGGAGGTCATATATGCATACTTCTATAATTGAGATTGGTCACTCTTCCTAGTGCTAATTGTGTATGTCTTGGTTGAATTGATGATTGAACCTTCACATTAGACTAAGGACTATCTCATCTTTGGTACCCACACACATCACACATGTCTATGTTCAATGAATGCCTTATTCATTTGTGTGATTGTACATGATTAAATGTGTTGCACTTACTCAATCATATGTTGATCAAACACGAAAATATTTTTGAGTATTTTAATTGTTTTTGGAAAGTGTTTTTGTTTTGAAAATTTTCAAAACTTTCAAAAACTGTGCAACTCTGTTTTGGCGACTCACTCTCGCGGGTCACTCTAGTTGCGAGACCCCAGTCTGAGTTGACTCTCTGGCGAGTCAATTCCCTAGTCACGAAAAAGACTTAGAAAAATTTCAAAATTTCTAGGTTTTTAGCATTTTCACAACTCAGTTTGGCGACTGGTTCATGAGTGGAAGCTCTAGTCGCAAGTTTACTCAGAATGCTTCGCGACTCTCTTCGTGACTTACTCGCGAGTGGACCTTTTAGTTGCGAAAAACACTTAAAAATTTTTCAAAATTTATGACACATGATTTTGGCGACTTGACTTGGCGACTTGCTCATGACTCATTCCAATCACGAAAAACACGTGTTTTGCACAAATAGGGTTAAATCCAAGATGGTTTTCAAAAACTTTTCAGTTTTTAGTTGTTCTTGTCCGCCTATCCCTCTTCCAAAACCACCATTTTCACTCACAAAACCTCCATTTTCTTCATCAATCTTTCACCAATCTTCAAGAAAAGGAATGGGTTTTCTCTTATTATCAAAGTATTTCATGTTTCTAGCCCTAGTTTTCTTGGATTTTGTGTTTTTGTTGAGATTTGAAAATATGATGTTAGAATATGGTTTATTGATGTTTTGTTGAGTTTGATGTATGGGTTTTGTTGGTTTTGTTAGTATAATGCCTATTATACATGTTTTACATGTTTGTTTTTCATTTTTATGCATTATACCATGTTTGTGTTTTGTTGTGCATATCATGTCCATGATAAAATGTCTCATAGATGTTTTATTGTGTTTCTATGGATTCCATGGAATACAATGGGTGTAGGGATAATCATGTGTTTTTGATTTTGAAACATCATATGATTATGTGTTTTTACACTATGCCCTAATTTGCACACTTTTGCATTTGATGCACACACACACACACTGTTTGACATGTTTGAGTGCTTAATGTCATGATTCTATCATGTTTTGATGATTTATGTCTTCATATGTCATTTTTTTCTGAATTACTCTATAAATTTATGTTTTTGGGGTTTTAATTCAAAATTTTGATTTGGGACTAACTTGGTGCTAATCAAGTTTGTTGCCATTTGTGTTCTCTCTTGCTCTTTGATATTACATGATACAGCTTGACAATGTCTCCATTCAAGAGATCAGCCGTGAAAGGAAGTATTAGCAAAGGAAAAGAACCAGTGATTGATCTTGAGAGCCCCACTCCAAAGTCAAAGAAGACTTAATCATTGATAGGATTCTATGATGTCAGCAAGTTCAGATCATATGCCGTATCTCAAGCTTATGAGAACTACTTCAGAGATGCTCCCTTGTTGGGGAAAGGGCGGTTGAGTAGGGTTCTCTTCTTGATACGAACATTCCGAAATGGTTTGCTAACAGGGATTGGAACTTCCTCCTAACCAACTTAGACGAAACATATAAACAAATGGTGAAAGAATTCTATGCAAATGCAATTTCTAATGGTGATAAGTTGAAATGTTAGGTTCGAGGTAAGGGCTTCATGGTGACACCTTCTTATCTGAGCATCATCTTAAATATCAACCGGCCAGTGTTTTAAAAACCATCGGTGTATGATGACTTGAATCCAGAGGAGGATTTACTTCGGGAAACTCTCGGCGATAGCTTGGAATTCTCTCCAAATGGGAAATCAATTAGTGTTTTTTCACTACCTCCCGAATTGAGACTGCTCACAACGATAATGTTTCATAACCTCTATCCTCTCACAAGCATCGAACACATGAATCTCAATAGAGATTTGTTTCTTCACGATCTGAATAATGATGAAGAAATTGATGTTTGCTCGCATATCTTTCATATTTTGAGCAAAACTGCTGAAAGAACTGCCTCAAGGAACTGCATTCCTTTTTGCTGCCTCATTTCAAAAAATTTGAAGCTTAAAGGCGTTCATCCATTGGAAGATGAGTTTTCCTACCCTAAGCCAAGTCCGATCAACATTCATACTCTCAATGCCAGCATCGGTCACAGCCGAAAGGGAGTCAAGCAAGAGGGTCATGCTCATCATGGTGGTTCACGCTCTAGCTCACATTCCTATGATGAGAAATTAGACAACATTATGGCATTTAGATATGATAAGGGGAGAAAGATTGAAGTTGAAGTGCAAGAGAAAGAAAAAGCCTATGTTTAATACTTTGCTTTATATTATCTATGGTTTTTGTTCATAGTTCATGGTTATGTTTTAGCTATTTAAACTATGTTTAATTATGTACCTTTGCTTTTGTAGCCTAGTACTTTTAGTTAATGTTATGCATTTTCTTTAGTACTCCACACTTATGCCCTTGTTGGATCTTGCATCCTTGATGCAACTACCTTTGTGTTTTTGTATCGGTTGTGTGTTGGACATGCAAATGATATTTTGCATTGAGCTTATTTGCTTGCATGTCCAGATATTCATTCCTTGTGTGAATGATCATTATGATCACTATTTTTAGTGATTGTTCATGTTTGGTCAAGCCATGCTTTATTGCTATAGTCTTTATTGCTTGATTGCATTGTGCTTGTTCCATATGTATTTCAAGATTTCTGCTTACAACGATCGTCTTGTGTTATTGTTTTCAGGAAAACTTGTCTATTTGGTTCAAGAGTTTCATAGTTTCTAGAGTTAGGTGTGAGTGAGTTTTGGTAACTGTTCCCAACTCACATTTTAAGTCTAGAGTTTGTTTTAGAGTTTTGTCAAGGAATAGCCAAAGGGGGAGATTGTAAGGTTGAATTTATTCAATCATGTGTTGGCTTTATTCCGTACCAAATTTGCTTGTATTTTAGCAATTAGATACCCTATATTTAGGTGGGAATTATATAAGGGTTGTGTGTGAGAGAGTGTGAAGAAAACTCAAGATGTGTGCATACAAAGGAGCCTCACGACTGGATCTCGCGACTGGCAAGTCGCCAAAGTGGCACACGTGTGAAGCATGCAGGGAACTGAAGGGTCACAACAGCTAGAGCACTATAGGACAAAATGTCCAGTCTGGCTAGGTAGTTAGCTCGTGTCTCAAACTCGCTACTCGTTCCACTAGCAAGACTGAGTTGCTAGAATGCTCAATTTGGATGAAAACTGACTTTTCACATTCCTCACATACACTACTATAAATACCCTTATACTCACGAAATGTAAAGAGCTTCCAAAGAGAATTTTGAGAGAGAAACCTTAGAGAAAAACAAGATTGACTCATCCACAATCTTTGTCATTTGATTCTCCAAATTCCTCTACTCACCCTCTCCATTGACATATCCTTGAGAGGTACATTTGTCAAATCCTTATCTCACCATACCCATATTAGTGAGGAGGTATTTTGGTGCTTGGAAAGCAGTTCGAAGATGACCAATTCATTTGGTTAATGCAATGGGCTTATTGCGAGATCCAGGAAGCTAAAGAAGACAAGGTTAAGCATAACCTTACTGGAGTAAGAAGCTTGAAGGGCTTAGGTGCATTGGGTAGATTACGCTTAGAGTGTCTTCTACTATTTGTGTATCCCAACTTTATTCTTTAGTGGACCATTTGACTGCTTAGAGGTCAGCGAAGAGGTTTTTTGCTGAGTTCTTTAGTTTCCTCTTCGATAACACGTGCCGGTGTTATCTTTGTGTTTGCATCTCTCTTCCCTTACTCTTTACCTTTTAATTGCTGCTATGTTTGTGATTAATTATAGTTTAGAGTGTTTTACGAATTTGGATGTAGCTTATATTCATCATTCCGCATATATATTGTTTGTGTATAAGCTTGTGTTGGTATTGTTGAAATTGGGGGTCTAAACATTCATTAGTGTTTTACACACTAATTGAACTTTCACCAAATTTCATTGGTTCTCTCAATAAGTCGAGTTACCTTAATCTCTTTTATGCATCCTATAGGGGGCTTGGACCCAGAAAATCAGTACCGGCACACTTAACTAAGGCCCAAGATCAGCCTAAGTAGTCAAAGTCAGTCCATAAGATGGAAGTGGACCCAAACCCAGTTGAAGTGAGCCCAGCCCGATGATACATATGTTGGGACTTAGAAATAATCGTTCGGGGGAATCCCATAGTGTTCGGCCCACTATCGACTAATGAAATGGTGGGAAATCGATGAAGAAATGATGAAATTCAAGTTGGTTGCCGAGAGTTGTTAGTGCCTTTGGGGAGCTCGCTACAAAATGCTATTTAGCGTTTGGAACAAGTTTCAAGAGAATCCTCAGAAGGCATGATGGTTTCTTGGGATTCTGGTGAAAGTGGAAATGCATGGAAACTAGTGAAACAATAATGATTAGATCCCCATTAAGGAGAGACTATACAAGGAGATGGAAGGCAAACAAGAAGGGGGTGGGAAAAACTGGAAAAAATAGGGAATGAAAGAAAACAAAGAGAGAGGGAGTGCAAGTAAAGAAGGGAGAAAAACAATCAGAGGGGAAGGGGGTGTAGGTCTAAAAACTCATAGAGATAATAGAAATTGGACTGTCCTGTTTGTGTTTGAAGCCGTTTCTCGAAGGATTGTTAGGAAACCCACAAATAGATAAATTGGGGGCCCAAATCCTTTATCCAGGACACCAGCTCTCACAAGTTTGGGGACTACAATTGGCGCCGTTTGTGGGAATCCTACTCAACTAGAGACTTCGAACTAGCTTGATATCATCTAAATATGGAGGGTCTGCATGCTAATGAAGGCTCAGTTGAAGGAAATCATTCGAGGGCTTCCTTAAGGGGTCGTAGGAGGTTGGAAAGGGAGCGTAGAAGGGACCAGCAGCACATGCAAGAAGGGTATTAGACCAGACTTGATTCTAATGAGGGGTCCTCGTAAGGGGAATGAACCGTGTCTTATATCCCTAAGCGATCTCATCGTAGTTACCAGGAATGAGAGCTGGAGGATTACAAAAGCAAGTTAAGGACCTAGAGATTGAGTTGAGAGGTTGATGCTATAGGAGGAACCATGAGGACTTGTCTGATGACCCCAACTACATAGGGGAGAGTCATCTCATAGTGGCAGTTCATGTCAGTCGAGGGACAGATCTCATGAAACCATAGGGCGATGTCATAAATCTCCCCATTGTGAAATAGAGCATACAGAAATGCCGAGGCATTTCACCCGCCTTCTGTTTACCATTTATGATGGAAAAACCGATCCAATGGAGCATGTAAGTCACTATATTCAGATGATGTTGCTTTGTTCCCAGACCGATGGTTTAATGTGCAAGGTGTTGTGAGAGACCACGCCCCTAACCCTTTTTTTTTTATGTTGGGACAAACCCACGTAAATGGATGGAGTCGTGTTATTGCCTCTCAAAATAGAGGTTCGACTGATTATATTTTTCCCTTTAGATTAAGGGTTCTTCAATGGAGCCGCCACTTATTTAATTATTGGAATAAATAAGAAAACCAAAATTGAAAAATTCCTCATTTTATTAATTTGAAATTGAATTTACGTTAATCATAGGAAATTACATGGCTTTGGTCCTAGATACAATCTAAGATAAAGTACATGATTTTGTTTCCTAGTTACAATCTAGAAATCGAAAATTACATAGAAAAGCATTTGATCTACTAACCCTTGATCTAAGCTCAGAGGCTATGTTACAATGTGGGAAGGTGTTAGGCACCTACCTTGCCCGATGAAACCGGTCTTCTAGACTATGGTGGCCAGCATTCATATCACATCATCCAATATGTTATCAATCAATTTGCATGTTGAATTTAACGTGTGTGCATGTGATAAACCCTAATTCAATTTATTAAGCATTTCATTTGGATTGAAAAATAAATTCTAGTGAATGTGTGTGGATGGTGATATTCTAGATTCAAAGATTTGAAAGAATTATTAAACAAACATCTTTTTCATGTTTTTTTATGTGGATTTAAGATCAAAACTAGTGTTATGCATGAACATGTGATGAACAATTAAGAACATGTGAAGAACACATAAGAATATTTAGGAACATTCAAACATATTCAAGAGAATTTAAATAATTACTATCATGCTATAATCTTAAATTCTCATCATGGCAACATGTTATACCTTCATGCAAGATCCATATAGTGGAGGAGGAGACTCTTTGTGGAGGTCCTAAGGGTGGATGAAAAGAATAAGTAGGAAAGGGAGAGTGAGTCTCACTCAATACGTTAAGTTTCAAGAAGACTAAGATATGACAAGACTACTCTACTTCACTAGAACTCAAGAGAGGAAAAGAGAGGGGGGTTTTTTGTGTTTCTTGGAATGAAGGAGATGGGGGCTTTATATAGTAATGGTGGAGAAAATATGAACGGAAGGTCATTTAGTGAGGGTTGACAAATAATCATAAATCTAGACCTTATTTTAGCCTTTGGGGAAATCTGGTGCATTAAATGTAGAGATTGGTAGGAGTAAGGAGCAAGCAAAATTCGGTTTTCTCGTTGCTACTGTAACAGCCTGTAGAGCCAACTTTAAAAAATAATATCTTACTCAATTCTGATTAGAATTGTCTCTTTCTTATGCTCAAATTGAAGCCTCGGATGTCTAGTTTCAGGGAAAACTAACCTCATTTACAGATTCAAAATATTTTGAGAGATATCAACGAAATGGTGAGCAAAGGTCATTTGTTAAAAAATAATTTCAGCACAATTAACATTAATAGGTTCCAAATTAGTTTCCAATTAACATTAATATGTTCCAATCACTCCCATTTCAGACTTAATTAGTTCCAAATTTACCCTAATTAAAAGATAATTGCACAAATTACTCATTGAATAATTAATGTTTGACTATCTAATTAATTAAGTGTGTGCAACCTTACCATAAAATGTAGTCCTAGCCAATCAAATCATAACACGTCATTAATCTCAAATTGATTATAATTATAACCAATTGGAATCAATTGTTCATAATCGCATATAGTCAGACTCAATTTGTGATACTGCATCTTGGCCATTAAAACTTAATTTTATGATAACTTTCAATTTGATGATCCGATTAGGGTTTATGACTAGTCGATTTGATCATTAGAATATCAAGATCATTTTGATGAAATGAAATTAAGGATCTAATGGCCACAATTAAGATGCCTATTTTCAAGGTGAAATTAACCTTTTACCCTCCATGTGAGGTTAAATATGGATTGCAAAATGGGGTGTCAACAGGTATTCCTGTCCAGCCTCAGACCAACGACAATGAGGTGCTTTAATGGTTTAAGAAAATGCTCTATTCACAATTTCAGGGAGTTGATGCAAGCATTTGGAACGCGATTCATAATGTGCAGCAAGGTCCCCCAACTGATCAATAAATTGTTGTCAATAAGGATGAGGAGTGGGGAGACCCTCCGATCATATGCAAATAGGTACGAGGAGTTATATAATGAAATAGAAGGGGGAAATGAGTAGGTGGCTGCCAGTACCTTCAGGCTTAGGCTCCTTCAGGAGTCAAAATTGAAGGACTTTCTAATTATGCATCCTCTCGAGAACATGCACCATCTTATAAGAATGATTGAGGAGTATAGGAGATTGGAAGTCGATAGGCTACAGGGCAAAGGAAAAGCCCCTACCTCTTCACAATACAACAAAGATTATCATCTCGAGAGATTTCAGCAGAGAACTAGAAGGGAGCCAAGGGTCTTGAGTATGTACTTGGCGCAGCAGACCAAAGGAGTTAATGTGACGTTTAAGGAGCCTGTCTATAAGATTCTTGAGTGCATCAAGAATGAACCTTACTTTAGATGATCGAGAAGATGGGTAAAGACCCGGCTAGAAGGAATCGAAGCTTGTATTGTACTTACCATAGATAGAAACGTCATACTACCGAGCAGTGTCGTTTGTTGAAGGGCCACTTACAGTAGCTTGTAAATGCGAGGCATTTGAAGGAATTTGTGGTCGGCCAAAGAGGGGTAAGTGCAGGCCAGGGCTTGGGAAACCGAAATAACAACACACTTCCTCCACCCCTGGAATTGTTGAGGTCATTCATGCAACTTCCAATGGAGTAAGTGTGAGCCGTCGGAGGGGCATACGGAGTGTAGTGACCCCACTTGAGACAGAGGCCACAGACCGACCTGAGAAGAAACTCAAGAGGACTTCAATCCCGATCACTTTTGGTGAAGCAGATTTGGAAGGAACATCCCAACCACATGATGATGCCTTGGTGGTGACTTCGTGAATTGGTGGATTCTTAGTGAAAAGAGTCATGATAGATTAAGGGAGTGGAGCTAAGATCATGTACCTTGATCTATATAAGGGGCTGGGGTTAAAACTAGAGGATTTGAGTAAGTATGACACACCGCTAGTGGGATTTGATGGGAAAGTAGTAATGCCCAAGGGGCAGATAAAACTCTCGGTAGTAACTGGGAGAAAGGAGGTTGAAGTAAATTTCATAGTGGTTAATGCCTTTTCACCATACACTGCGATTTTGGGACAGCCTTGGATTCATGCTATGGGGGTAGTACCTTCTATGTTGCACCAGAAGATCAAATTCCCTACTAAAGATAGGGTTCTTGTGGTCCGAGCCGACCAAAAGGTAGCAAGACAGTGCTCGGTGGCCGCAATAAATCATGAGATTAAGTAGAATAAGCAAGTTGAAAAGAAGCAATTATAGCAATTACAGGGCACCGAGAGCCTATCAGGGGTAGACAGTGCGGAGGTATTAGGTCAAGTACAAATATTGACTCACACTGACAGGTACTTTCAGATAGGGAAAAGTTTGCAAGTAAAAGATCGGGTAGAAGTTTTTCTGTCATTATTACAGAATTTGGATGTGTTTGCATGGAATCCGTATGAAGTGCCCAGGGTGAACCTGACTTTCATTACATATCAGTTGAATGTAGATCCTCTGGTCATGCCAAAAAGCAGAAACTGAGGAGATCAGCAAAACCACACGTGGAAGTAGTGAAGGAGGAAGTGAAGAAATTGAAGCAAGCACTAGGCCATAAAGGAGGTGTTTTTCCCCGAGTGGTTATCTAATACGATGGTAGTGAAGAAGAAAAATGGGAAATGGAGAGTTTGTGTTGATTTTACCGATCTCAACCGAGTGTGCCCAAATGACCCATTCCCTATACTGAAGATAGATCAGTTGGTAAATGCTACAGTCAAACACTAGAGAATGTGCTTTTTGGATGCCTTTCAAGGTTATCATCAGATCAATTTAGCACCTGAGGATTAGGAGAAAACCTCTTTCAATATTCTCGAGGGTAATTACCATTACATAGTGATGCCTTTTGGGTTAAAGAACGCAGGGGTTACATACCAACAAATAGTTACTCAGGTGTTCAAGGAGCAGATTAGGGAAACGGTAGAAGTTTATATTGACGACATGGTGGTGAAGAATAGTAGAAACGAAGAGCACATGCCTAATCTAGTAGAAGTTTTTGAAATATTGAGGCAACATAAATTACACCTCAATGCAGACAAATGTGTCTTCGGCATGGGGTCGGGTAAGTTCTTGGGTTACATGATAACTACGCGAGGAATAGAAGTCAACCCCATTCAGATTATGGTAATTCAATAGCTTAACCGGCCCACTAACCCTAAAGAAGTGTAAAAACTCACTGGGATAATTGCCACCCTGAATAGGTCCATTTCAAGGTCAGTGAATAGGTGTAGACCATTCTTTTGATTGTTGAAGAAGTGGAAGGGTTTTCAGTGGATGGAGGAATGTGATAAGGCATTCAGAGACTTGAAGTCTTACTTGGCTAGCTCGTCTGTTTTATCTTGACCCGAGCCTAAAGAAGATTTGTATATGTATTTGGCGATTCTCAACCATGAGGTAAGCTCAGTATTGCTAAGACATCAGGAGAGGATCCAAAGACCAGTATATTATCTCAGCAAAACGTTGGTGGATGCGAAAACTCGGTATTTGCCATTAGAAAAAATGGCATTAGCGTTGGTGCATGCTACAAGGAAGCTGGCACATTATTTTCAAGCCCACACAGTGTGGGTGTTGACCGAGTACCCCTTACAGTCACTTTTGAGAAGGTCAGATTTCATTGGAAGGACAACTAAATGGGGAACAAGACTTGGGGTGTTTGACATACGGTACAAGCCTAGGAATTCTATTAAGGGTCAGGTGTTAGCAGACTTTGTAGCCAAATTCACCCCGGCACCAAGAGTTCCTGTCAGAATATACTAGGTTATGGTTAAGAAATGGTGAGTGTATGTGGACGGTGCGTCTAATACAAGAGGATTTTGGATCGGGGTTATAATGATATCTCCCGAGGGGTTACGATTAGAAAAATCACTAAGATTGAGTTTCAGTGCTTCAAACAACGAAGCCGAGTATGAAGCTTTCATTACCGGTCTCAGGGCGGTTCAGAAGCTTGGTGCAGAGGAAGTTGAGGTATTCTCAGACTCGAAATTGGTGGTAAGTCAAATTGAGGGGAGCTTTATGGCAAAGGATGCCCGTATGTCGCAATACTTGAAGTTGTTCAGGGCCCTACAAGAAACTTTTTAAAAAGTAAGCATGGTTAGGACACCGAGAAGTTAGAATAGTCATGCTGATTCATTGGCCACTTTGGCTTCATTGTCAGACGAATATATTCCCCAAATGATCTCTGTAGAGTTATTGGAGCAGCCGAGTTTAGAGCATCGTGCAATTGTAGTATCAACTACAGTGTCTAAATCAAGCTGGATGGATCCTTATATTTCTTTCTTATCTGATGGACCTCTGCCAACTAATTCGAAAGAGTCAGAGAAAGTACGGAGAACGTCACTGAACTTCTAGCCAAGCTACATGAAGGGATATGTGGTGGACATTTAGGAGGAAGGTTTTTGTCTCATCGAGCTATGACTTAGCAATTTTGGTGGCCGAGTATGCAACAGGACGCGTCCGACTACGTTAAAAAATGTGACCAATGCCAGAGACATGCCCAGTCATTCATCAACTAAGTGGAAACCTGAACCCGGTATAGGGGGGGATTGGCTTACAGAGGAGTCAGTTGAGGGGCAACATGGCCCCTGACCAGTTGTGCTCTTGGGACCAACGTTTGAGAGCCATATTGTGTCACTGAACCATCCCTGCAGTCGGATTACGGGGAACTAAAGTGTTTGTAGTAGGGACTTCAATCAAAATATGTGTACCGCCCAACCGTGAAAAACCGTGTCACCGAACCATCACGAACCGGTTCAAGTGAGCTTTCTCTGACTATTCTGGGCCTTTAGTGTCTAGCTTCACCACTGGTAAGCCCGTGCGGCAAAAATCCAGGCAACTAAACATCAAGATAGGACAAAAGGAGGCTTCCAACTGTTAAAGCTCCCGAAGAGTTTTGGTAGCTAGTGTACGAAGGCACGCAACCAAGAATCAAGTGAGAGGCTCTCAGTTTCCCGTCGTAGTGCACAAAAATTTTTGAGTGCAAGACAAAGTTCAACTCGTACAACACTCAAGTCAGGTTGGAACCGTTTGTAGTCTAAAATGAGTAAAAACGAACAAAGTTAACAAAACTATATATGGTAATAATAACAAATCATTTGTACAAACACAAAAAAAAAAAAAAAAAAAAAAAAAAAAAAAAAAAGAAGGAGAACAGAAAACTTAAAGTAAAAATGCACACTGCGGGGTTATACTAAATGAATGTTCAATTAGTGTATAAAACACTATGAACGTTTAGACCCCCAAAATACAAATTACCAATTCAAGCTTATTATCAAACAATAAATGTGCGGAACATGAACATAAGCTAATGAGAATTGATAAACAGTCTAAACCAATTAAAATTACATCCATAGTAGAAATTAAAAGGCAAAGATTAAGGGAAGAGAGATGCAAACACAAAGACAACACAGCGATGTGTTATCGAAGAGGAAACCAAAACCCTCGGCGTAAAACCTCTCCGCCACCCTCCAAGCTGTAAATAATCCACTAAAGAATTTAGTTAAGATACATGAACAGCAGAAGACCCTCCAAGCCTAATCTACCCAGTGTACCTAAGCCCTCCAAGCTTCTTGCTCCAACAAGGTTGCGCCGAACCTATTTCTTCTTTAGCTTACCCGATTCCGCTATAGCCCATAGCATCAACCAATAGACATTGGTTCCTTCCTAACTACTTCCCAAAGCACTAAAAGACCTTCTCACAGATGTGAGTATGGTGAGAAAAGGATTTGGTCAAGAACCTCTCAAGGTTGTATCAATGGAGAGGGTGAAAGTAAAGGAATTTGAAGAGTCTCTTTATGAAGATTGTGGATGAGTCAATCTTTTTTCTCTAAGGTTTCTCTCTCAAAATTCTCTCTAGAAGCTCTCTACATTTCGTGGGTATAAGAGGTATTTATTCTGGGGTGAGAGTGGAATGCGAAGAGTCAGGTTTTTCAAAACAGAGCTGGCTGGCGGCTTGGCCTCGCGACTTGACTGAGTCGCGAGTTCAAGCCACGAGATAACAAAACGGCCAGGCTGGACTTTTTGTCCTGTAGTGCACCAGCTAGCGTGACTGTTCATCTTCTCACACGCTTCACTCATGTGCTACAGTTGGCGGCATGCCAGTCACGAGTCACTCGCGAGTCCCAGCCGTGAGTCCCTGCATCCTTGCACAATCTTGAGCATTTCTTCACACTCTCTCACTCACTAACCTTACATGAATCCCACCTAAATACAAGGTTACTAAGTGCTGAATTACAAGCAAATTGGCACGGAATAAAGCCAACACAATGGTTGATAAAATTCAACCTTACAGTCTCCCCCTTTGGCTATTCCGTGAGAAAACCCTACAACAAACTCTAGACTTAACGCGTGAGTTGGGAACAGTTGGAAAACTCACTCACACCTAACTCTAGAATTTGTGAAGCTCTTGAACCATAAGTACAAGTATCTCCTGAAACACAACAACACAATAAGTTCATTGTATGCAGAAAACTTGTAATGCATATGGAGCAAGCACAATGCGATCAAGCAAAATGGAATATAGCAATAGACATGGCTTGACCAAAAACAAACAATCACTATAAACAATGATCACAATGTTCATTCACACATGGAATGAACATCCGGACATGCAAGCTAATAAGCTCAATTGCAAAGTATCATTTGCATGTCCAACACTCAACCAATGCAACAACACTAAGAAATTGCATTAAGGATAAAAATCCAACAAAGGGCACAAGAGTGATGTACTTAAAGAAAATGCGTGACATTTAACAGCAAGTACTTTAAGCTACAAAGCATGGCTACAAAAACCTAAAAACCTTAAAAGCTTACAAAAGCAATAGGTACAAACAAAACATGAAGTATTGAAAAACATCATTTTATATACTAGAACCAAGAACTTTCAAGAGAGAACAGAACCGTGAGTTTACCAAAATGTTAATCACAGTGTATCAAACTCATAATAAAAGCAAAACATTATCCAAAATGTAATACCATAACTATAAACAAAGAATAAAACTGAACAATAAACTAAATAAACACTGTTTTTAGCTGCTCCCCCTCAAAATGACACTCCCCCTCAAGAGTTGCTTCTCAAAAAATTTCTCCCCCTTTTTGACCGAAATGGCCAAAGGGTCACTGCTGGGTGTTGAAGCTATCAAACTTGGCTGAAAGTATATTGAGCTGATCTTGTATTGCTACCATCCTGTCAGTATGTTCATTCTGTACTTCTCTAAGTCCATCAATCCTCTCCAAGATGATCTGAAAAGCATTTGGAGGTACAGCTGATGAGGTTGAAGCCTTGCTCCTCTTGCCTTTGCTTCTGGGTGTGGATGTCTGTCCTGCAGCCTCTGCTTCAGTTTCCATTGGATCACCTTCTCCATGGTCACCCTCCTCTTCATCACCTG
This sequence comes from Quercus aquifolioides, assembly GCA_019022515.1. Classification (NCBI taxonomy): domain Eukaryota; kingdom Viridiplantae; phylum Streptophyta; class Magnoliopsida; order Fagales; family Fagaceae; genus Quercus; species Quercus aquifolioides. The sequence continues at coordinate 55,396,720 of CM032330.1, forward strand.
GAAGACAAACTTGTATCCTTGTGATGGTTTGTTTGTTAATGGCTGATAGTGGAGTAATGGGACTAATATCTTGAGGGATTGCAACACCTTTTGCTCTGAAAAGTCTCATGAGAAGGATAGGAAAGATTAGCTTGGGCCTAAAGGTGGTTCTAGTCTCATCCACAATTGTATCAAATATGTGAGAGCTAATGTCAATGAAAGTTTTCTCCTTGAGCTCCACGAGGAAGATAGCTCTGGCATTGGTGATTGTAGTCAGCTTCCTTATTGGATACAAGTTGAACATCATGATGGTGGTCAGACACCTCATGTCAGCAGGGAAAGCATTAGTGTTAAGACATCTCCCCTCTTTAACACCACCAATCCGATTCTGGACAGTTTTTATAGATAGCATCCTGTCTTTGTAATTGGTGAAATCATGATCCTCTAAACCCTCAAGCCCTAGAACCTCATCAATGTCATGTGCATCTATGGTGAACTCATGTCCTCTGATCCAGCAATTCAGCTCATCCTCTTTTATAACAACCTTTGCATAGAATTCCCTTATTAAAGGCTCACAAACTACAGGTAGGTCACTTAGCAACTTATCCCATCCTCTGCCCTCAAAACAGTCTGGAATGAAGGTATCCTTCAAGTCTCCTAAGTCCACAAACCTTTCCTGGATAATTGTTCCCTTCATGAAAGAATCTTTCTATCTCTCAAAATGTTGAATAGACCTAAATAGGTTATGGTCCATTTTCAGCCTTTTGTCAGCCTTCTTAGCAGGAGTCTTCTTCTTTGTAGGTGTGGGAGCCATCTGTAAACAAGCAGAAAAGGCCACAACAGGAACATAACACAATAGGTGGAAATTCACATGAGTTAGTAACAAGTTAGTTACATAGGGAGTAACTGAGTGTGGAGATAGCATATAGCCCAATCACATATAAGAACTAGAGTAAATAGTTCATGTCAAAAACCAACAACTCAATCAAGTACAGTCTGTATTGATGTAGACTGCAACAAGTAAAAATCAGCTCAATTTGGCCAGTGTAAACCACATTCAGTCAAAAGTAAGCATATGTCACTGAGACATAACTAAATAAACATGACATGTTCAAGACAAACCCTCAAGACAGAAGCACACACATAATATGGCAACACAAACTCAAGACATCATAATCCAAACAATCAAACACCTCAGTCAATTTGAAACAGCCATACGCACACTCAGAGTAAATCACAGAGAACCCCAAACACATATACCTAATGGGTATGAAATCTATCAAACAACAAAGCTCAGAACAAAGACTAGCACAATGAGGCTTAATCATGATAGCAAACATATTCAGCAACAAAAGCAACCAACCAACCCCAATCAACCAAACCCAACATTTTAAACAAACCCATGTTCGAACAATGCAATCCACACAAATCACAAGTCAAAACCACAACTCACAGATCCAAGAAAATAAGGTTATAAACATGAAGAATATAAAGAAAATGAGAAAACCCACACCTTTTTCTTGAAGATTGGTGGTTGAAATGATGTAGAGATGGAGGTTTATATGAGTGACACGGTGAGTTTGAGAGAGAGAGTTGAAATGGGGAGGGCAATGAACAGTCATAAAAATTCGAGGGAAAACTGAAAAAGTTTTAAAAACTGACTTTAAAATGCAAAACACGCATTTTTCGAGACTGGATCAAGTCGCCAGTAAGTCGCCAGGGTAAGCTGCGAAACACTTTGAAAACAAGATTCTTGAAAAATTTTCTAAGTGTTTTTCGCGACTAGAAGGTCTACCCGCGAGTGAGTTGCAAGTTTAGCCGCGAAAATCTCTGTGTACCCCTCGTGACTGGACCTTCCACCCACGAACAAGTTGCCACACTAAGCCACGAGAATCATAAAAACTCAAATTTTGAAAAAATTTCTAAGTATTTTTCGTGACTAGGACATTGACCCGCTAGTGAGCCGCGAAAAATCTTGGAGTGGGCTCGCGACTAGGGCATGCGACTAGGCCAACCTGCGACTGCGTCGCCAAAACAGGACAACACTGTTTTTGAAATTTTGACATTTTTGTAAAAACAAAACAACTTTCCAAAAACAACTAAAAACACTCAAAAATCTTTTTGTGTTTGATCAACAAAGATTGAGCATATGAAAACACATTTAATCAAGTATAATCACATAAATGAATATGGCATTCATTGAACATAGACCTGTGTGATGTGTGTGGATATCAAAGATGAGATAGTCTTTAGTCTAATGTGAAGTTTCAATAATCAATTCAATCAAGGCATACACAACTAGCACTAGATAATGTGACCCATCTCAATTATAGAAATATGCATATATGACCTCCCACATAAACTTGATTACATTTCTTTGAAGCTTTTTATTTGGGTCCATATACATCATATCATTTGATCTTTTTGATTCAATACATCTCATTGTGAGATCGATGTCTGAAATTTTTGATATTTCATTTTGATGAGTTAGTCTTTGGCTTTTTGGGCATTATACATTTTATTTTTGGTCGATTTCCCTTTTTCCTAGTCAAATACTAGTATGTGTGACAGGCTTTTGTAGTTCAATATCTCTTTTTATTTGGAGATTTACATTTGGAGAGCTCTTTAAGCAAAACAACAAAATAAAGAGTGGGAAGATATATAGGCACAAGTCTATGCATATCTCAAGATCAACAAAATCATTCACTAATCATTCATGACAATGTTGAAGATTTATTTACAACAGTCACATAGATTTCAAGATTTCTCCCACAATGATATGAGTGCATATGAAACAAGCTAAGCTCGTAGATGCACAAATCCATTAGTATAAAGGTACTAGGCAAAACATGCTTTGAGACAAAACTCAACAATCTCGATTAAACTTTTTAGGATTTTCTACCTTTTATGTGTTTTTGGATTTTTGACACAAAAGCAGTAAATGATTGATAAAAAACAAACAAAACAACAATGTAAAAACATTTTAAAGCAAATAGCAAACAAACAAACAAAGTTTTAACACTCAATTGCAAAAGGCATACAACCAAGCATAATCACACAACATAGGAAGAATTAATGCATGGACATGTTATAATGCTTATGCATGAGTACCCTTCTTCACCCACACTTCACATGCATTTGGGGTGATATCCCTATAGGATTGGGTACAAGTGTTAGGATTTTCAAACCTTCTAGTGAAGCTTTCCAAGCAAGTGGTGAATGCACCAATCATCTTCATTATGTCCATTATTCCGGAATCATCATTTTAACCTCTCGATGACTCAACAGCCTAAGTCCTCTTGTCACTTCTTGGTCCTCTTGACCTTTGATCTGTTGCATTCTTCAATGCTCTAAGCTTGTGACAATTTGGTCTGGTATGTCCTTACAGTCCACAATGGTGGCAAAAATGGTTCGTTCTTGGACCTCTTTGTGATCTTCAAAGTGATTTCCTTCCAGCTTCTGGTTTGACCATAGATTGGTTACGGGGCTTATTCAACACCCGTTGCTCAACTACATTCTTCTTCTTTTCATTTTCCACTTTCTCAGGATTAGGGGCAGCCACTACTGATTCTTTGGCTTGCACAAACCTCACTTCCTTGGTAGTTTTGACAGCGGAACTACTTTCTCCTGTATATCCTAACCCGGATTTATCTGAGGAATGTTTTTGAGAGGAAATGACATCATCTAGCTTCTTAGTGGAGACCCTCTCTACCTTGGCATTTGCTTGAACTACTTCATGCTCAAGGAATCTAATTTTTAAGTAGGCTTCTGACAGCTCTCCATTCAGCTTCTCTACTTCACATTTGGTCTCCTTGTATTGCACTAGAAGAATTCTGTAATCTTCCTCGGCCCTCTTCATCTTTTTAATGACTGCATTAGCCACTTTTGCATATTCACCGGTCTTCTCAATGAGGGAATTGTAGGTCTCTTGCAGTCCCACTGCTTCTCCATCTTCCTCATCTTTAGATTCCTCAACTATCCCAATTGACTCCAATTCTGAGTACTCACCAAGTTCTTTCACAAGTGCACCAAAATCATCCGAAGATTCTACATAAGCAATGGTCATAAATGCAGAAAAATTTCCTTCTCCATCATAGTCCTCTTCCGACTTAGAATTAGATGAGTCTGAATCACTTAATGTTGTGACATACGCCTTGCCCTTCCCTCTTAGATAGTTAGGACACTCATTCCTGAGATGTCCTTGGTCATTGCATTCATAGCACACAATGCCTTGAGGAGATTGTGAATCCCTTCCTTCCTTCCTTTTGAACTCCTTCCTATCACCGTTAGAGGATGAAAACTTCCCTTTGTTGAATGGTTTCCCACTGTTTTTCATCTTTAGGAATTTTTGGAAGTTCTTCGCAAGAAATGCCACCTCCTTCTCCACTTCATCTTCTTTGGAAGAATCATTAATTCTTTCGGTAATGGTTTTAAGAGCAAGAGATTTACTCGTCTTATGAGAAGGCAATCTCAGCTCATATGTTTGGAGAGACCCAATGAGCTCTTGGATTTTGATCTCGTCCAAGTCTTTACTCTCTTCTATGGCAGTGACTTTTGCTCGAAAGCTCTCCGGCAAGGACCTCAAAATTTTTCTCACCATCTTAGTATCCGCAATCTTCTCACCAAGATTGAGCTTAGCAATTACAATTTCGTTGAGCTTCCCATAGAATGAATCAAAGGGCTCATCATCTCCCATCTTAAGCTCTTCGAATTTGGTGGTAAGCATCTGAAGCTTTGTGTCCTTCACTTTCTTGGTTTCTTCATAAGTGGTCTCCAATATCTCCCACGCCTCCTTGGTAACCGTTATGTGAGAAATCCTGTGAAATTCATCTGGAAACACACCACAAAAAATTGCATTCAAAACTTTACTGTTAGAATTAGCTGCCGCAAGGACTGCCTTATCCCAAGTGGATTTAGTAGCCTCCGGCTTAGTCCATCCTATTTCTACCGCATCCCAAATGGTATCATCAATTGAATACAAAAATGCCCTCATTCAGACTTTCCAAAAGGCTTAATTACTACCGCCAAAATATGGTGGAACATTTAGAGATTGAGACCGGTCCATCTCAATACGGGGTCAAGGATCGCACTAAGGTGTTTAGACCGTAGCAATTGCACCCGCTTTGATACCAATTGAATGTTCAATTAGTGTATAAAACACTATGAACATTTAGACCCCCAAAATACAAATTACCAATTCAAGCTAATTATCAAACAATAAATGTGCGGAACATGAACATAAGCTAATGACAGAATTGATAAACAATCTAAACCAATTAAAATCACATCCACAGTAGAAATTAAAAGGAAAAGATTAAGGGAAGAGAGATGCAAACACAAAGACAACACAGCGATGTGTTATCGAAGAGGAAACCAAAGCCTTCGGCGTAAAACCTCTCCGCTGCCCTCCAAGCGGTAAATAATCCACTAAAGAATGTAGTTGGGATACATAAATAGCAGAAGACCCTCCAAGCCTAATCTACCTAGTGTACCTAAGCCCTCCAAGTTTCTTGCTCCAACGAGGTTGTGCCAAACCTATTTCTTATTTAGCTTACCGGATTCCGCTATAGCCCATAGCATCAACCAATAGACATTGGTTCCTTCCTAACTGCTTCCCAAAGCACCAAAAGGCCTTCTCACAGATGTGGGTATGGTGAGAAAATGATTTGGTCAAGAACCTCTCAAGGATGTATCAATGGAGAGGGTGAGAGTAGAGGAATTTAAAAAGTCTCTTTGTGAAGATTGTGGATGAGTCAATCTTTTTTCTCTAGGGTTTCTCTCTCAAAATTCTCTCTGGAAGCTCTCTACATTTCATGGGTATAAGGGGTATTTATACTGGGGTGAGAGTGAAATGCGAAGTGTCCGGTTTTTCAAAATAGAGCTAGCTGGCAGCTTGGCCTCGCGACTTGACTGAGTTGCGAGTTCAAGCTGTGAGATAACAGAACGACCAGGCTGGACTTTTTGTCCTGTAGTGCACCAGCTAGCGTGACTGTTCATCTTATTGCACGCTTCACTCATGTGCTGCAGTTGGCGGCTTGCCAGTAGCGAGTCAGCCGCGAGTCCCTGCATCCTTGCACAATCTTAAGCATTTCTTCACACTCTCTCACTCACTACTCTTACATGAATCCCATCTAAATACAGGGTTACTAAGTGCTGAATTACAAAAAAATTGGCACGAAATAAAGCCAGCACAATGGTTGATAAAATTCAACCTTACACTAAAGAATCGGAAAAAAGGGTACCGACCTATCTGGCAGGGAGAGGTTGGACAAGTGAGTTCTCCGTTGAGCCAATTCTCACTCGCTCTCACAAACTCCCCCGTGGAGTTCCTATTGGAGTCGGGTAGACAAGGTATCAACCTAACCATGGTATTTCGGGTTTGAAGGTAATACCCGTTCCTTAGGCTTCCTTGAATAGCGTATAGGAAGTTAATATCATGATGTGTGTTAGGTTCTAAAAGTTTAGAACAATTAGCAAACCGTGAACACAAACTTGTCTAGATATAGATCCTAGCGTCTCTAGGTATTATTAGACAATGCTCAAGTTGATATAAGTCAAGATTCAAGAACATACAAGCTACAGGAAAAAGATTTTGTAATCTGCCTGGTTCGACCAATTGAGAAATAGGCTCGACCGATCGAAATATGGGTCTGTAGAATTTTAAGTTCAGCCAACAGCAGTTCAAGCTCAAAAAGGATTAGGGTTTCAGATTTACTTCTTCTAGTATATAAAGGAAACCCTAGGCACATTTTATTATGACTTTGGAGGTGCTCTTGTGAGATCTAAAAGGTTCTGTGCCTTCCTCTAGCAAAGTCACTACTGGATATCACTCTCATATCTTTAGAACCGGTAGATCTGAAGTTGCTGCATGAAGATCAATAATAGCTAAAGATCTAAACCTTCAAGGACGGTCTTGGAGTCACAAACAGGAGAGTTTGTGTTGATAGTCACAAGTGTGGGTGCTTATGTTGCAAAGGCCAAGGAAAGAAGAGTCCGTGGACTCGGAGCTATCATGGGGTCGTGGTAGTAAGTTCTACGTGTAGTAGCAATAAGATGTTAGTGGTCTAAGTTTTATTGTAAACTTCAATTCTTTCTAGTGGATTTTCTTTTTACCTTGAGGATAGCTAGGTTAAATCCTCCCCAGGTTTTTTACCGGTTTGGTTTTCCAGGGTTATCATATCGTTGTGTTCTTTATATTTTTCGCTGCTTTACATGATATGACTTTATTGTTTTAACCTAGATCTAAATAATAAACCTAAGTATTCACTTGGTTAATTAATTAGGTTAAACAATCTAGTTTACAGGGATCTAAAACCTAACAGTGTGTAAGGTTAGGCCGTACAGTCGGTTAAGACGCCCCACGCAGTTTACTACCCTATAAAAGTTGGGTAGACATTGGTCAGGGCTAAGCCCGTAAAAACTAATAGTTCTAAGTGAAAAGGGATCTACTGGAAATCTAACTCTACCCTCTAGTATAGACATTAAAGGAAAAATGACCACATAAGGCAATATTTGGTCTTCTATATCTCCCTCGTGACAGTATGATATATTCACATCACAAGGGATATTAAAACTAGTCTTGAAGGATTCTATGTCTGCATTTGTGTTTAAAAGGTACAAGAAACCCTATCTTTTCCTATTACGTCGCTGAACCATCCCTGCAATCGGATTAGGGGGAACTGGAGCGTTTGTAGTGGGGACTTCGACCAGAATATGCATCGTCTGACCATGAAAAACCGTGTCGCCCGAACCGTCACAAACCAGTTCAAGTGAGCTTTCTCAGACTATTCTGGGCCCTTGGTGTCTAGCTTCACCACTAGTAAGCCCATGCGGCAAAAATCTAGGCAATCGAACGTCAAGATAGGACAAAAGGGGGCTTCCAACTATTAAAGCTCTCAAAGGGTCTTGGTAGCTAGTGTACGAAGGCAAGCAACTGAGAATCAAGTGAGAGGCTCTCAATTGCTCGTCACAGTGCACAAAAATTTTCTCAACGCAAGACAAAGTTTAGCTCGTACAACACTCAGGTCAAGTTGGAACCTTTTGGAGTCTACAATGAGGAACAACAAACAAAGTTAACAAAAATATATATGGCAATAGTAACAGATCAAACGTACAAACACACACACACACACACACACACACACAAAAAAAGGAGAAAAGAAAACTTAAAGTAAAATTGCGCACTGCAGGGTCATACTAAAGAATCGGAAAAGAGGGTACCAACCTATCTAGCAAGAAGAGGTCGGGCAGGTGAGTTCTCTGTTCAGCCAATTCTCGCTCACTCTCACAAACTCCCCCGTAGAGTTCCTATTAGAGTCGGGGAGACAAGATATCAACCTAACCATGGTATTTCGGGTTTGAAGGTAATACTCATTCCTTAGGCTTCCCTGAATAGCATATAGGAAGTTAATATCATGGTGTGTAAGGTTTAGGCCATACAGTTGGTTAAGATGCCCCACACAGTTTACTACCTTATAAAAGTTGGGTAGACATTGGTCGAGGCTAAACCCGTAAAAACTGAGAGTTCTAAGTAAAAGGGGATCTACTGGAAATCTATCTCCACCCTCTAGTATAGACATTAAAGGAAAAAGCACCACATGAGGCAATCTTTGGTCTTCTATATCTCCCTTGTGACAGTATAATATATTCACATCACGAGGGATATTAAACCTAGTCATGAAGGACTCTATGTCTGAATTTGTGTTTAAAAGGTACGAAAAACCCATCTTTTCCTATTAAGATAACTATGGAAGAACAAGAATGAAAGAAACACGAGAAAGAAGACTTACTGAGTAACTTCGTGATGGTAGGGGTGGTTTTAGGAGAGATTTAAGGGCTCAAGAAGAAAGAATAAGACGGATTCTAAAATTGAAAGAAACTAAATAAAGTTATAAACGAGTAGGATGACAGTATTTATAGGGAAAAAGATCATTTAATGTAACTGCAAACAACTAATCAATACTTACCATTGTTTCTACTTACGCGTGCCTCAGTAATCAAAGCGTCAGATCATCTTGACCATTCGATGTAACAGAAGCTATCACACCCTCATAAAGATCAAGCTGTCATGTCTGCTGTATTAATGGAGTGATGTTTTGTCTTCCCGAGTTATAACCGTCGTTTTTGAAAAGCTTAGCCAAACGTCGAAGCAGGAATCCCTGATCCTATCCCCACTTCATGAAAATAGGATTGCGGGGGGCTATTATGGGGGGCTTAGGCCTAGAAAATCAATACCAGCCCACTTAACTAAGGCCCAAGATCGGCCTGAGTAGCCAAAGCCAGCCCATAAGATGGAAGTGGACCCAAACCCAGTTGGAGTGAGCCCAGCTCGATGATACGTATGTTGGGACTTAGAAATTATTGTTCAGGGGAATCCCATAGTGTTCGGCCCACTACCAACTGATGAGGTGGTGGGAAATCGATGAAGAAATGATTAAATTCAAGTCGGTTGCTGAGAGTTGTTAGTGCCTTTGGGGAGCTCGCTGCCGAACGCTATTTAGCGTCTGGAAAAAGTTTCAAGAGAATCCTCAAAAAGCATGATGGTTTCTAGGGATTCTGGTGAAAGTGGAAATGCATAGAAATTGGTAGACATGGCAAAACGGGTCAGAATTTTCTGACCCGACCCAACCCGAAAAATACCCGACCCGAACCCGATTTTTTTTACCCGAAGCAAAAACGGGTTGACCCGTGACCCGACCCATGTTTTTTGCGAGTCAACCCGACCCGACCCGCGACCCGACCTGAACCTGAACCATTTTTTTAAAACTTTTTTTTTTTGGGTAAAAAAATAGTAAAACTAAGACAATATTAGTTTAATTGTTTATTGTGAACTTTAAGGAAACAATTGATACATTTATAACTATATGCAAATTAATTAAAAGATAGATGGTTGAACATTCTGTAATGAGTAAATATTTTTAGATATCAAATAGCAAAGTACATGCCAAGATAATCTGGTTACAGTATAGTTAAAAAATATAGATTTAAAATTGTAGACATGTGAGAAATATTCACAAGTGTGAAAATAGTGAAGCTAAAGTATCAAATTAGCATAAATTATGAATACTTAGACTTATTTTTTAATAATTTATGTCCAAAATAAACGGTTTTTCAAAATAAATTATGATATTTTCTAGAGTGTGTGTTACTTAACAATAATATGATATTCATAAAAGAGACCATGTATAAATAAGTAAACAATCAAATTTTAAAGTATATCTCAAATTGAAATAGAGTATCAACCACAACTGATAATAGATTATAAAATAAATTTTCAAGATTGTAAATTTCTTATATATTTTTATTCTTTATCAAATGAGTTATCCAATAAGTCATTTGTAATTTTGTTTTATATTTGGAATGTTGATATTGTGTAAAAATAAAACTTGTGTATTTGTTTTACTTATTTTTGTGTTATTTTGTTTTAGATAGTAATGTTAGGATTTGTATAATTTTAAAATTGTTGAATAAGTATTAATAAGTTTAACTGAGTTCATTCTTGATATAAGTGGTGAATTCAAAATAATGCATTTTACATTAAGTAATTTGTTGCATAACTTTCCAAATGACAGATACATGTTGTTTTCTATATAAAAAAAAAAAAAAAAAAAAAAAATTCATGTGAAAAATACGGGTCAACCCGACTCGACCTGCAACCTGATTGACCCGAACCCGATTTTGACCCGCTTAAAATGACCCGTTTTTGACCCATGACCCGTTTGACCCGCAACCCAATTGACCCGACCCGACCCGCCCGTTTTGCCATGTCTAGAAACTGGTGAAACGATAATGATTAGAACCCCATTAAGGAAAGACTATAGAAGGAGATGGCCGGCAAACACGAAGGGGGTGGGAAAAACTGGAAAAAGAGGGAAAGAGAGAAAACAAAGAGAGAGGGAGTGCGAGTAAAGAAGGGAGAAGAACAATCAGAGGGGAAGGGGTGTAGGTCTAAAAAACTCACAGAGATAATAGAAATTGGATTGTCCAATTTGTGTTTGAAGCCATTTCCCGTAGGATTGTTAGGAAACCCACTAATAAATAAATTGGGGGCCCAAGTCCTTTGTCCAGGACATCAGCTCTCATAGGTTTGGAGACCACACATCCTTTGCTGGAATGATCCCTTCTTATCTTGGGAATCTTTCTAACTTGTTTTATCTTGATCTCTCTACGTTTGCATATCCACTAACACCACCAATTTCAAATTTAAATTGGCTTTCTGGTCTCGCTTCTCTAAAATACCTCAGTTTGAATGGCTTGAACTTTTCCGAAGCAAAAAATGATTGGCTGCAAACTATTAATCTACTCCCTTCTCTGTTGGAGTTGCGCTTGTCCTTTCGTCTACTTCACTATCTCCCTCAAAGTTTTCCCTCTGTCAACTTTTCATCACTTTCAAAACTTGATATCTTTGGTAATGACTTCAACTCTTCAATTCCTTAATTAGTGCTCAATATCACTTCCCTCGCATATCTCAAACTTGGCAATTTTTATCTTAGGCTCCATCCCTAAGATTGCGAAGGGGAACCTATGCAATTTACAGACTTTAGATTTATCAGTTAATCATTTAAGTGGCAAAAAAACAGAATTTTCCAGGCCTTTTGGGAATGTAGTAACAGTAGCCTAGAGCATTTAAATTTGAGCTTGAACCAACTCATTGGAAACATGCCTCATTCTTTGGGGTATATAAAACGTTTGAGAAAACTTCAACTTTACAGCAACACATTCTCCAGTTCAATTCCATTATCTATACAAAATTTATCCCATTTGGAGATACTGGACCTCAATGTCAACATGATGAATAGAACCGTCTCAGAATTAATTGGACAACTTTCTGAGTTAAGACTGGAGAGTGCTGCATCTCTAAAGGAATTATTGGCAAGGTATCATGACTGAAACTTATTTCCGAAATCTTACAAAATTGTATAAGTTTTCTTTGTTATCACCTAGGAACCTTTTAGTTTCCAATGTGACACGTGACTAGATTCCTTCATTTAGTCTACAATATGTAAGCTCAATTAATTGTTTTTTCATATCTGTTGCAGTGGGTTCGAGAAAGGGACTGGATCTACTGTCTATGTAAACTGGTTTTTTGTAGTGAGGAGTTTCTTTGAAGCTGCAATGGTGTGTTTGCACTAGCTGAAGAAATCACAAGCTAGTAAAAATCTAAGATTCATATACAAACTAGTCTCCCAATATTATTTTTATTTTTTAAAAAGAGTCTATACATTTCAAGGAATTGCAGAAGTTAACTAGGAATATATAAATATATATATATACACACACACACACATAAGCGAAATTCTGAAACAAATTGAAAACAACTCTCACCACCATTGACACAGAAGAAATCTTCACAATCAGATTCTAAACAGGACTGCATATCAAAATATACTTCCTCTTTAGAACCTGCATGGAATAACGGGCACCATTTTGTTAAAGATGATATATAGTTCATGAGCAAGTCAAGAGGAAATGGGCGTAGTGGTTGATTATGTAAACTAGTTACTAAAATGTGTAAGCTACAGAGTCACAGAAGTAGAATACTTGGACACAGCTAGTTATTACAGGGTGCATTCTATAATATCCTTTAAGAGGATAGAAAAGTGGGATGAATGAAATTATAAGAAGAATAAATAAATAAATAAAAGTAAAGAGTATATGGATATTTTCTCACATTTTTTTCTCAATACAAACATTCTGTGTGTTCTCCTTGAAACTTCTATAACCAATTCTATTCACTCCATAAACATATAGTAATTACCAATAAAAAAAAAAACACTAAATGGCTAATCAATTAGAATTCAAAATCCTATAAAAAAAAATTAGAATTCAAAAAAGTTTCATTTCACCTGAGGAAGGTCCATGATTTTTTTGGCGAATTAAGAAGAAGATCACAAAGAACGCAAAAACGTTGAACTAATTAATTTTGGGCCTTAAATACTACGTTTATAAGTTCTTGTTGAGAGCTTGGGTAGAGTGGAAGCTCGAGTTTGGGCCTGGCAGTGTGTGTTGTGGTCAGACGTATAGCCCATAAAATAATTAACATGTTAGAATGCTGGGCCGAAGACTAGTTAAGTTGAATATCATTGAGGCCTTTCAATAGACTTGACGGGCAAGAAACGAGCCTACATTAGCTCAATAGTTTTGGGCCTTAAATACTATTTATAGGTTCTTATAATTAAACTAGCTTCTGTGTCCGCGCCGGGCATGTGCTCAGAGGTTCTTTTTTTGTGATAAAAGTTAATAATTTGCATCTATTATAATTTAGAAATATATATTTTTTTTTCAAACAAATAAAAATAATAAACTTTAGAGGTAAACAGTAACTATAATTTCTTTTTCGAATGTAAAAGAAAAAGATTCATAAATGAAATTTTTTATTTGACATATATGACTTTATTTCTAAATGAAGTTACCCTACATTAATGAGGATATTTTTGAACCACATAAAAGTCCAGTTGAAAGAGAGGAATCTTATACAAAACTAACCCTTTAAATTTGAGTAAAATACAATTTAGTCCTCTAAATTTACTTTCTTTTAATTGAGCTCTCTAAGTTTCAAACTTATTCAATTAAGGTCTTCCATCCACTTATGTTAACTACTTGTCGTAAAATATTTAATTTTGAATTGTCTAAAAAATTTTAATTAAAAATTCAAAAAAATAAAAAATAAAATTTTGAAAAGAAAAAGAAAAGAAAAGAAAAGAAAATATGGTTAATCGAAGTGTGCAGTGGGTGTGGCATCGATGGGTGATGAGGTCGATCATGCTGGTTGTCATGGCGGCTGGAGTGTTGGGTAAAATATGGTCTCATCGTTGCTAGGAGAGGGTGCTTTTATAGTTTTAATTTTTAACAATGATGAGGCCAAAAGAGCGGTGGTTTGATCCTTTGTTCCCACTTGGAATGCATTGTGAGTCAATGACTTTAGTAATTTGCATAGAAGCATCGGTGTCCCTCATTGGAGACGATCAAATCTAATTTCCTACAGTGATGTTGGATTTCAGTTTTGCTACATGTGAATTTACCTTCTCACAGTCATGGCCTGAATCTCTATACAAATTACTAAAGTCAGGTACTCTCTACAAGGAGAATGTATTTAGTATCAAATAATACTATGTCAACGATATCAAAATTCAGTAAGTGTGAGATCTGTTAGTAAAAAATAACTAACCAATCAATAATTGAAAGACATGTGTTAGTGGTTAGTTATTTTTGCACATATGTCTCTTATTTATTGGGTTTTAATTTGAATGACATGGTAAAATTTGATATAAAATACTTTTTCCCAGAGAAAAGGGTGAGACCAAAAGTGATTGTGTTGCTAATTGGATTGTGTTGCCGATAGTGCTGCTTCATTCACGCTGATCTAGGCAACCTGGTCTGTTCTTTTTTCTTTTTTTCTTTTTTCAAAATATCATTTTTTTTTAAATTAAAAAAACTAATACAAAAAAAAAAAATCAAATTTGGACAAATAACGGTTATAACTAGTTAACAGAAGTGGATGGAAAGTATTAACTAAACAAATTTGACACTTAGAAAACTTAATTGAACGAAAGTAAATTTAGATGATTTAAATGAATTTTGCTCAAGCTTAAAGGGTAAGTTTTATATTTTTGCATTAAATTACTTAAACAAATTTAGCTATTTCCCTCCTTAACTATGGGTAATAAAGAATTTGCACGCTAAGATTTCCATCAAATTTAATGGAAATTTTAATTTTCAATTAGAATGTTTGTCAAGAAAAGTGCATGTTCCTAAACTATTGATACCAAAATTGACCATTATTACAACTTTGGTATTTGCATTTTCTCCTCTAAAGACTTGAGTCAAGTTCATTGGATATATGGTTGTCACCAGCTCCTTAAATCGTGATCCTCAAAAACTACCACGATGCCATTTGGGGTTGATGTTGTTTTCTTCTTGCCTGATAGCGAAAATAACTTTACGTTCTACAATGCAGGGGCGGAGCCAGAAATTTTTGTTTGGAGGGGCCAAGTTGCGACGCTAATATACTTATCAAGACAACTTTCATACTCACACACACATATGTACACACATGCGCGCTTTTTTATTATATATACACACTTTTTTATTTGATAAGTTATATATATACACACACCCAA
Organism: Quercus aquifolioides; assembly: GCA_019022515.1. NCBI lineage: Eukaryota > Viridiplantae > Streptophyta > Magnoliopsida > Fagales > Fagaceae > Quercus > Quercus aquifolioides. The sequence goes on from CM032330.1 coordinate 55,411,818, forward strand.
CAAAAAAAAAAAGATCTTAGTAATTTCAATCAAAATTATTTTTGACGGCGATCTTTCATAAAATAAAATTCATTTTTTCCATTTTCATAGTCAAAATCTTAAAAAGTTTCATTTTAAATACAAATTATCAAATTTTATGCTAAAGTAAGTAAAAAATCTTTCAATTGAACTAATGAAATTTTCAAAAACATGAATGATCCAAAACTTGGAGAAATAAGTTAGGCTCCAAACATATTTAAAGTTACCTTGCTTTAACACATTATATAGCAACTAAAGACACATTTCATGTGTAGTTTTAGTGACAAAATTTTTTTAATGAGTCAATGACTTGTTAATCATCATGTTGAAAAATATATATTTAAACATGTTTGATATCAAATTTTATCAAATATTTAACAGATATAAAGGCACATTTTACAATAAAAAATAGAATTACAAAAAATAAAGTTATATCTCTATAACTATTAGACCAATTATTTTTTTTAACAGCATTATTGGACTAATTCAAATATTTGGGGGGGGGGGGGCAACTCTTATTTTTTAGACTAAATTTTGAAAACATAAAAATAATTGTATATATATTTTAAAAATGGGGGGCATGGCCCCCCCCCCCCCCCCACCCTTGTACGTGCCTCCGCCCCTGCTACAATGAAATCCTTCACCACTTGGAGCACTCACATTAGGCTCAACATAGTGAAACTTGATTAAAACACTTTTTCGTGAAGTTCAATAGCCTTTAGACAAAAAGTAATTTATGAACAATAGCACAATACATGAATTGAGATATTTTAGCTCAATATTTCATTTTTATCTCTCTCTCTCTCTCTCTCTCTCTCTCTCGGTGCTCGTACTTGTAGATTAAGAAGGTTTGGGCTAGAATTCACACTCCAATATGATCTTTTAAGTACATATACATCAATTCAGCCTCAACATGATTGCATGAATCACGTTGAAGTCAAGCTTTGTGAGAGAAGACAAAGGTGGCAATTGGACTACCGAAGAAGAAGAGCTTGCGAGAGAATTTTAAAACAAAGAGAAGATGAAGACGACAATGAATGTTTCTTCTTTAAAGACAACAAGCATAACATCCTCCTTTATTGGGACTTTGAATAAGTGTATTCATAGAGAAAGAAATATAAAGTTCATTTCATTTTTCCAATGAAAGACTTTCAACAAGTCAAGAGCCTTGTAACTCAACTACACATTCTATTGTTTTCAATAAAGACATCCAAGATTCAAATTTTCATTATCCTAATAATCGAATTATCTGAAGTCTTTCTTACAATAAAACTAGTCCCATATTGGGAAAAAAAAAATGATGTTAACAATATTTTTACTTAAAAATGAGCAAGTCTTTTTGTCTTATTTTTTTTATTTTTAAGATGAAAACACGTTAATTTTTTACATGACAATTTCCAAAGACTAAAGCTTTATTAGCCTTTCTCATAAGTTAAAAAATGAAGAAGTATGCAACAAATAAGAAAAAAAAATTCCAAATTAAAATTTATAAGCATGAATCAATAAGTTCTCTCTCTTAATTGAGAGTTTATCAATCTTTAACTTATATAATTAGAGCATTCATAGTGGTGGTTGTAAAACCACTAAATAGTTATTTTTAGCACTTTAAACACCAAAATACATGCCATATCAAAGATGCTAAAGCTAAAAAAGTTTAGCAACATGCTACCGTGATCAACTACTAATAGTCAACCATTGTAGCATGTTGCGCTACTATTATTTAATTCATTTATTTTCATGGGTTGGAGAGGAAGAGAGAGAAGTGAGAGACAGAAAGTTATAGAGAAATTAATAATTTAATATGTTGGGTTGTTTATATTATTTTAATGGATTGTATGTAAAAATAGAAGATTTGATGTAGAGTGTGTAGTAAAGTGGAAAGATAAAATAGATAAAATAGCTTTTGAGGTGTTAAAATCTAAATTTTTAGCACATTTGATGTGAATGCTCTAAGAATTCTTAAATGTACCCTTATTATTGTTATTATTATTGTTTGCTGCAATCTCTCTCTTAATTTTTTTTTTATTTTTAAATTTTTTATGGATTGACTTTTATGAAACAAAAGTGCAGAATTGAGCATTGGGAGTTGACATACTACCAGACTATCTCTCGTAATATAACTAATGTGTAACTCCATGCATATGTATAAGTACAATTATTATACAATTCAAATTATACATTTTTTTAGAAGAAGTTCAAATTATACATAGTATTAGCTTATATATTTTTTAAACCATACATTACACGATATTGTTTAAATATATATAAATATAAATATATATTTAAATTTTTTTATATTAAATTTTTTTTATATTAATTTTTTTTTTAAATCTTGTCTTATCACATTTTTTAATTGAATTTTAAATTTTATTCCATAATTAAATTTCCCATTATATATGATTATGTTTTTTTATGGTCTATTTATATTGAATTTCTCACTTTCTACATTAAATTAATTCATTTTGCACAAAAATTTATAAAAAAAAAATTAGATCAAATGGAATACATGACGCAAAATTAAACTCTAATTGAAATTCAATTTTTATACTGAATTAACTCACTTAGCACAAAAATTTAAAAACTTAGATTAGATGGGACACGTCGTGCAAAATTCGACTCTAATTGAATTTCAATTTGAAATTTAATTGAATTTTCTATCAGCATTGCCTATATATATATAGATTTCATTTTGCCGCTTGCAACACCCATGGGGCACTTCTTAGTTACTTTAATGTGAACCTTTATTATTATTATTATTATTATTATTTGCTGCAATCTCTCTCTATTTTTTTTTTTTAATGGATTGACTTTTATTAAACAAAAGTGCAGAATTGAGTATTGGGAGTTGACAGACTACCAGGCTATCTCTCTTAATATAATTTCATTTTGCCACTTGCAACGCCCATGGGGCACTTCTTAGTTACTTTAATGTGAACCCTTATTATTGTTATTATTATTATTATTATTATTATTATTATTATTATTTGCAGCAATCTCTCTCTAATTTTTTTTTATATATTTTTTTTATGTATTGACTTTTATTAAACAAAAGTGCAAAATTGAGTATCGGGAGTTGACAGACTACCAAGCTATCTCTCTTAATATAACTAGTATGTAGCCCCGTGCGGAATTGATATATTATTAATCATGAGTTTATTCATGTTTAAAATGTTCAGTTAAGTCTAAATTCATATTATTAACCAGAAAATTTCATTAACAAAACTTAGCAGTATATATATTTTACACAGAAAGATGAACCTCGGTGACAATGTTTATCCAAAAGATCCATTCACGCTTTTAAATCTTCAATCTCTATTGGTGATTGAAATTTTCGTAGCTTAAAAATTTTAAAATTAAAAAAAAAAAAAAAAAAAAAAAAAAAAAAAAACCGTCAGAGTTGTACTCATTTTGTAGTTTTACGATGAGTCATTTTGTAACATAATGGGCATTTGTGTGAAGAAAAAACCTTTGAAGTTTCATGGCTGATAAAAGAATTCTCTCCAATCTCTTTTTATAGAGAGATGGGTTTGTGCGTATTTTTATACATCCTTCGTAGTTGTATTATCACGAAACAAGTCCAATGGATTTAGATTGGTACTACCAATTCCCAAAGCATGAGTGTTTAATGTGTTATTAATTTCATCTCATTGGCTTCTACATATGACAGCAAAATTAAAAATAATTAGATTGTACACGTGTATAGTAAAATTGGACTCCAATTTCATATTCTAATTGAACAATTGGAATGATAATATATGATAGTAACAACAATAAGAAAATTCAAATAAAATTTCGAATTAAATTATAACAATCTGAATAAAAAATTCCAGTAGAAAGACAGAGTGGAGTGATCCACTCCAAGAAGGCGACCAAACTTGCGTAAATATAGAATAATAAATCTCTCTCTGGAAAATTTACATTGTTTATAAACTTTACCTTCACTAAAAATTTTAAAAACATAGTGACTCACATCTACCATCCAGACATCTATAGCCGGGTCCTCTCCAATTTGCGTGAGATTTCATTGATCACTAAGTTCCTTTGCAGCCTGCAAAAAGTATCATCCATCGATCCACAGCAGTGCTTTCTTCATTGTTATAGGTGCCAAACCTGAACAAAAAGCCAAATATAAGGATAGTGAATTTTAGGCATAATGTGCATCTAATCACATATTAGCAATTTATAACAAATGTAAAGATGCAAACTTTATAAGTGAATAGTAAACAAAACTCAGTGTCAGAACCAAGAAGAAAGCACTTTAATCTGAAACTCAGTGCAAATGTAAAGATGCAAACTTTGTAAGCAATTTATAACAAAGATGCAAACTCTGGCTTTACTATCTTTTTGGAAATTATGGAATGTACCCAAACCAAGTTCTTATTACCGATATTAATTTCTTTGGTTTTCACGTTTGATTGCAAAATCAAGAAAAACCTTAATTCGCATAGTAACTCACTTGACCCGATACATAGAAATGGTTTTAATGAGAATGAGCCCACATACATTTAGCCAAATGATGCAAAATTCAACTTCAATTTCAGATTCTAGACTCATGGTATAAAATTAGAACTCTAATTAAGAGTACACATTGCACACAATTTAAGTTCTAATTTGAAATTTAATTTCACGCTCTCTCTGTTTCACCTATATATATATATATATATATATATATATATATATATTTCATTTTGCCACTTGCAACGCCCATGGGGCACTTCTTTATTACTTTAATGTGAACTTCTTAATCTATATTAATTTTCAGGTAACAACGTACTCTAACTAATTATAAGTGAAATAAATTAAGAGCTATTTGCCTTACTTTTCCAACAGCTAAGAGTCATAGGTCCCCTTAGGGCCTATTAATTTTAAATCTAAATAATTATAAACTCTTGATATTTTAAATTCATGAGAATTAAAATTCCTGAGAGTTTTTATTTATGTTGTTTAGATATGCTTAGAAATAACAGAATCAGTAATTTGACAATTATTTATATTTTTTTTAAAATGATAAAAGCACCCGTTAAATATTTTTGTGGGTGTGAAGAAATTAAACATTTTTGTTTTGAAATTAATTCTATACAATTATTTTTAAGAAAAAAAATGAATTTAAGTAATTCTTACTCATATGATATACGTAAGAATTGATATTTCATAGTTTGGGTTAGAGTTTTTCATTTAATGGAAATTTCTATTTTCATGAAAATTATAATTCTCAATATTTTGTTTTTACGAAATCTCAACAATTAACAATTCTTATTCCAAATTCCTACGTAAAAAACAAGCACTTAATAAAAAGTTTTGGAGTGTGCATTCCGTGATTAATTTGCTCTTAGCAAAGGACAAAATTATATTCCAAATCTGTTTAGAGCTATCTTTTTTAACTAATTATGTGACAAATTTAAGATTATTTATGTATTTTATTTAAACAAATCACATAACTCATTAAAAAAATTCATGTGATTAAAACTATACATAGATGGTCTTTTCAATTATAATATAATGTGTCTGTTTGAGAACAACTTATTTAGCTGAAATTGAAAACTTTTTGCTGAAAGTATAATAAATAAAAACTAAAAACTAGCTAAAATAGTATAGTGAGATATATGAATAATACCAAAAAGTGCAATAAAACCCATAAATAGTAGCAAAAATAAGCTAAATAGTAATTAAAGTTGCATTTTTCAGCCAATGCCAAACCCAACCAATAGTAACTAGTAAATTAAAGCAAAATAACTTTAAATTTATTTAGAGCCAAACTTTTTCTTACAAGAAAATTTAATTGGGACCTAGCTAGGACCTGGAAGAGATAGATATATGGATTTTATATGCAAAGGGAATTCCAAAATATTCTCCTTATAAAACATCCTCTCTGTTAAATAATCAAAAAAGATCGATCTAAGTTATTATTTGTCCAAAAGAAACAAATACCGGCCAGGAATGGATAAGAATCAAAAGAAATATACTTATGCGAAAGTCCAAGTACATGATTTCCACCAACACACCAAGTAATATAATTTTTTCCACATAGAGTCAACTCCAGATTTCTTCTCCATATAAAGGTGAAGAAGACTCAGATTGCAAGAACAGAGGAAAGTAAGTACTCATAAACGACAGCAGTTCAGCCAACAAGAAAGAAATGCAAGTTGAAAGAAAACGATATGCCGTTGGACTTAAAGAATTAATTGGCACCTGTATCATAGCTTAGTGGAATACAACTGTCAGTTAGTTAGCTTAGTGGATTACAGCTGTCAATTAGTTATTAGATAATTTTGATAGTTGGTTGGTTAGTTTTTTTTTCCCTCTTCAGCTCTTGCACCGTGTAATACGTGTATATATATTATATAGCAGAGCACCTCTCAATGTAATTTAAGCTTTCACATTTCTCTGATTCAGTGAATGAAATCCCTAATTCCTATTTAGAAAGCTCTTCTTTTACAATAAATGTATTGCACTTCATGTTTGTTTGTCATATATAATTAATGTAAATTATATTTGTTGTGTTTTCTATAGACATGGCAAAACGGGCGGGTCGGGTCGGGTTCGGGTCGGGTCAATCGGGTTGGCGGGTCAAAACGGGTCAAAACGGGTCATTTTTAAACGGGTCAACCGGGTTGCGGGTCAATCGGGTTGCAGGTCGGGTCGGGTCGACCCGTATTTTTCAAACTTTTTTTTTTTTTTTTTTTTTCAATTTCAAAAAGACTAATATCAAACTAAAAAGATTAAGAAAGAAGAGCAACTCACATTGAGAGTGCAAAAGATCTAGATTTATATTCAACTTCCAACAGAAGCATAACAACTACATCTTGATTTAATGCATGGAACTTATGTTGTTAAGCACATTTTTTTCATATACAACTTACAAGTCTTCTACCGCCTTTGTCATTAAGTAACCAACTCAAAATTTCTAACAAGCATCTTTTTTTTTTCTTTTTCTTTTTTTATACCAAAAACAAGAAGTACAAAACAAACGACATTAAGAGTTCATATACAAAGCTGATTCAACCAGCGTTAGTTCAAAGGCAGTAAAGTTGCCTGCTTAGCTACAATACTTATATAATTAACTAGCAAAAAGGGCACTAAGATCATTTTGTAGAGTAAGCCACATTGAACAAGAAAGTTAAGGTTAGCAAGCCTATTAGAATCCTGCCAATCCAAAGCTCTCTTGCTGTTAAGGGTTGTAAAAAGTCCTCCACAATCACTTAAAAACAAAATTCTTTGGGAGTTATAAACAGTTGCAGTGAGACTAGCTTCCACCACAGCTTCCAAAAGGCACCTTGTTGCAGTCCTAGCTAAACAAAAAAAATTAGATAACTTAGAAAGATAAACTAAACAAAAAAAAGATTTAAAAATAAACATAACATATTAAGTAAAGAAGAATTACACCTCAATCTCAATCTACTCAACATTGGTAGCAGATTCAGCACTGGAAATATTCATACTTGCAAATTGTAGCTCAAGTTGACCAATTTCGTCAGCACTGGAAGTGATGTGAAGAGAGGAACTCAACTGAGTCAACTTTCAGCTTTAGGTTTCAGAAAATAGAGTTTGTACCGTTTGTTTGTATAATACTATAATTGATTAATTCATTGTTTTGTGGCTGAAACGGAGTGGACTACAGCTAGCCTAGCAGCAAGCATAAAGGCATAAAGCATTGAAAGTGAATGGGATTTTTTTTTTTTTTTTTAATGGTTGTGAATTGTGATTATTGACTTGTGACTTGTTAGAAAGCCTTCTCTCTAAGCCCTTGCCCCTTGGCCGGTTGGAACTTGGAAGTTGGAACTTGGCCCTTGACTAGTTGACTTGCCTTGTCACTTGTGCAATTGTGTTTTGTTTGTAGTGACTTGAAGACTTCACTGACTTGTACTCTTGTCTTGTCTTAGTCTTTGTCTACTGTCAAGTATTGCTTTATTAATTATTACTAGTTTTGATACTTTGTGAGCACAAAGTATCAGGACGTAATTAAAAAAAAAAAAGAAATTTGCGATTTTTTTAACGGGTCGGGTCACGGGTTATTCGGGTCGGGTCGGGTTGACCCGCAAAAAAATCGGGTCGGGTCACGGGTCAACCCGTTTTTGCTTCGGGTCAAAAAAAAATCAGGTTCGGGTCGGGTATTTTTCGGGTCGGGTCGGGTCAGGTCAAAAAATTCTGACACGTATTGCCATGTCTAGTTTTCTACCTCTTTGAAACAATAAGATCAGAATCATATATTATGCAACGCTGTTCTACTGTCTTTTTCTTCTTTCCAAAACAGATGCTTCATTGCCTAACACAATGCTACCAGTCACTCCTACCTAAAGTTCAAATTATAACTTTTGGCATGTATAAGGGTAAAACTAACTTTTAAGTTTCCGAGCTTTTTCAGAAATTCTGTGAGAGAAATAATCAAGAGGATTGTAAGTTTTATCCAACTTCTAGCCATTCTAAAATTAGGATTCATTATACATAGAGGGTCACATATGAAAGATAAAATATTAGCTTGATTAGGCAGTGTTAGTAATGAAGCTTATATTTTGTTTACAAGCCCACCGCCTGTGGTGGAGCAACTTTGCTATTTCTAGTTAATTATCTAATATCCTCTTTCACCAAGCTTTTGTATTTTCCGTTATTGTACGTGAATTCTTCAAGTTTTCCTCCCTAAAATCACAGATACCTAATCAAAGAAAACATATTTATTAGAATTCACATTCAAAATCCAAAATCAAACATGGAAATGCATTCACCAAAGCAACATAAAATGAAAATGACAAAGCAAAATTCAAATATCTAAGAAACAGTTACATTGAGAGAGAGAGAGAGAGAGAGAGAGAGAGAGAGATGGGGGACGTTACTGTCAGTAGCAAAGGTCTTGAGCTAAGAAGTGAAACCCATCCATTTTTTTGTAGGCAATTAAACTCATGCGCTTTGGCACTTGATGACCACGATCTCATTTACCTTTGGTCGTACTTGTGTCATTATTCATTAAGACAAAGTTGAAAGACCATTACCACTGCACCATTTGGATACCTTTTCCAAGTATTTGTGCTTTGGTGAGCAGGAAGAGCGCATGAGTTTGAGTTATGAGCAGCATATTTTATTTTCATATTTTTTTCTTATTGATAAGATCATGAGCAGCATATTTGATTTTTAAGTGTTTCTCTTATCTCAAAAAAATAATAATAATAAATAAATGAACAAATGAAAGACCATTGGCAAATCATTTTATACCTTCTACAGCTATACTGAAGTTTGGATTAGTTGAAAATCGAAGTGCCAAAATGCTAAAGGACACTTGGGGTTTGGGTAATTGCAAATTGACCCTTCATCTCAATTCTGTTAACTATACTAATATAAATGGTCATATGTTGTCTACCTATTATTTTAAAAATGAATATTTTTATAATAAAATGGTCACATGCACATCACATGATCATTTGGATAAGTAAAGTATATATATGGGTGATTGTTCCATTTTTAACAGACGAGAAGATAAGTGTCTAACACATTCTCTGTATATAACTTACCTTTCAAAGTTAACCTATGGAACACATATTAGGTTTATCCATATAGTTTTTGCATTATTTTATTTTATTGTAATTAGGAAATGAAGCCCTTTTTAAAAAATAAAAATTTAATTCAATAATTACAATGAAAGAGAGAGGATTTGAGTGAGATGTCTCAATTGGAAAAACTAGGTGTCAATATAGTTCCAAGACTCTTGGCATGAAATGAAGCCATGTACTTTTGGTTCTTATTAGATTATATTTAAGATAAAAGCCATGTAGTTTGAATTTATTATTTTCAAATATTTCATGTAATTTCATATATCCATTGTGTAAGGAAAGTGCTTATGAGTTGTCAAGCAATTTGTGAGAGTTGTTATGTGCATGGTTTTAAAAATTTGACCGAACCGACAAGTTTGACCAAACTCTAAAGTGGTCTAGTAAAAACTATGAACCAAACCCAATTACTGGTTATTTGAATGCTTTGATTTTTATTTTCAAGACAGTTTCAACCTATAGTATTCGCTTCTGATAATACCTCTTTATCATTAGATCAAGACACCAATCAGTTTTTGGTATAAGCAGAGATTGAATACTAGATCTCTTATTCAACCATCGGAGATTTTACTAGTTAAGCTAATTGGAACCTACACTGTTCTCATTTTTTTATTTTTTATTTTTTATACAAGATAGAAATTCTACTCTAGCCTAATCTAAGTGTATATGTGTGTGAAACTCCCTCTTGGAGACTTGAACTCCGACCCTTGCCCTCCACTCCCCATAAGCACTTATACTTGTGGAGTGACCATTGCACCAAGGGTGTGCGGTGGTTGTGCTCTAGTATCTTAATGAAGAAGATAAGGTTGATCCATATATTTTGATTTACTCCAATATCTTAATGATGAAGATAGGGTTGTTTTATGCTGCTTGAGATAGAATTTGCTTATGAGTTTATCAAGCACTTAAAGGGAGCAATTTGTCTAATTCCAAGAACACTCCTTTGGTGGTGAGCTCAATTACAAATGGGCTTTTGAAGTTCAACTCATGTAGCAAAGAAAATAAGCCACCTTGTATAGTGAAGTAATGTGGGTCAAAAGTCTAATAACTTATGAAGAAAAATAAATGGGCTAATATTTGTTTGGATCCAATATTTTATGTCCAATTCCAATATAAAATTTTTGCATGAACAAAGGTAAAGTGAGTAGTGGTCACTCCTGGTGGCAAACACTAAACGTGAGTAGTGGTCCAGAGGTAAAGTGTCACTCATTGGTAATTAGTGAGTGGTAGTCCCTAGATTTCTACTTATTGACTATTTTTTATTTCAATGATTTTGGGAGAGATGGAAAAGATGGGAGAAGAAAAGTGAGAGAAAAAAGTATTTTCTCTTTGCTTGGTAGGTGAGAAAATAAAGAGGATAGAAAATGGAATAGGCCACAAAATTTAATACCACCAAAATGGAGAGAAAAGAAGGAGGAAAATATGAAGGAGAAAGAAAATCACTATTTTATCTCTTTTTTATTTATATAAAAGTAATGTTAAAATTTACTCATTTTATGTAATAAAAATTGGTAAACTTAACTTTGTTTAGTTGGAATAATAGAACATACTCTCCCTCTCGTTTTCAAAATGAGCCTATCTCCCTTAGGTTGTCCTAAGGGTTTGAGTTTTATTTCTTTTTCCTTTTCTCACACTCTCTCTCATCCTCGCTAATAGTATCCTAGTGTATCTTGGTACATCATGGCTGAGGGCGTCTCTGAAATTTTAGATAAGCTAAAACTCACGTCCGAGGAGGAGGAAGTCATTGAGATTGCTGATGAAAGAAGGGTCAATGAGATTGAAAGTTGTGTGCTTAGTTTGGTAGGCAAGTTTTTAACTTGTAAACCATATAATAAGAAAGCTGCTTCGAGTACCTTAAGGAGGGTTTGGGGATTGGATTTTGAGTTACAGATTGTGGAAGTTGGTGCAAACCTATTTTAGTTCAAGTTTAGGACTGAATTTCAAATGGCTCGGATCCTTAAAGATGAGCCTTGGTCTTTTGATAATCAAATGTTGTTACTTATGAGATGGCAACGTGGGATGTCTGTAGCAAATGTTGTTCTTGATCGTGTTTGGTTGTGGGTACAAATTTGGGGAGCACCATTTGATATGGTTTCTCCACAAATAGCAACAAATATTGGGGGTCGGATTGGCACGGTGGAAGAAGTGGAAAAACGGAGGTCTAATGATTCACAAAGCCTGTTCATGAGAGTGAAAGTTTCCGTCTCTGTTTCTAAACCATTAAGAAGGGGTTGTTTTGTCTTAGACTCCGACGATAACCGTACATGGCTAAATTTTAAGTATGAGAGACTAGCGATGTTCTACCACTTTTGTGGATTTGTTGGGCACGATTTGAAACACTGTGCGAGTTTCTTTGTTGCAGAAAAGAATGGTGCAACAATGGATCTCCAATACGAGGATTGGCTAAAGACAGTAGGTGGACAACAGAAAACAACATCAAGGGCTGAGGAAGAGTTGATGACGAACTCCCAAAACAGGGCGATGTAAAGGGAAGAGGGTGGTTCCAACGAGTTGGCTGCGCAGAACAGAGTGGAGTAGAGAGAAGCAGGTGGGATGAGCAAGCTGGCCGTGTAGTACAACTCCGGACTTTGTGTCACAGGCCCTGTTTTTCCGGAGATTATCCCAAGAGAAGATACGGAGTCTAGGGATAAGGAAAGTGATCAGAGGGTTAGTCATGTGGCGTGAGCTGAGGTAGATTTTGAGAAGGTTTTGGAGGAGATTGATGCGGCAATTGAGGGGGAAGGAGTTATTATCCCTGACACAACTAAGACGAAAATTCAGGAAGCTCTCTGTGGGAAGGGACTGATAGACGTGGCTGTGCAGGAAGTGGGGGTTACTCCTAATTTAAATATAGTGGTTTCCACGCAAGACACAAGGACCGGGCTTGATGTGGGCTCGCCTAAGTTGGGCCTTACACTTGGGGGTATTCCAACTGATGCCAGTAAACAAAAAAGGACCAATAAAATTTCATGTAAAGGAAATAAGTGTGGTAAGTTAACAACTACGACTCCTAACGTGGGGAAGGATAGTAGTCCAAGCATGGGCAAGCTTAAACAAGGTACCTGGAAAAGAAAGGATGGAAGACCTGAAAATGAGACTTTGAGCTCATGCATGGACATTGATGTTGGGCAGAAACGCAAAATCAGCTTTGAGAGGCCTGATGGTACCAAATCAGGTCGAAAGCGAGGCAAGATTATTGACAAGCTTGTACTTATTTCAACGGCGGAGGTTGCTAGGCAACCCTGCCGAGCACAATTTGTGCCTTGGAAAAGGTGGTGAATAAGGAAGAGCCCGACATAGTTTTCCTAATGGAGACTAAGGTTGATAAAAAGGAGTGGATTGATAAAGTTAAAGAGAGATGTAAATTAAAGCATGGAGTGTTCGTTCCGAGCAATGGTAATAGTGGTGGTCTGGCATTATTTTGGAAAGATGGGGTGACTATTGATGTGCAATCTTTTGCTTATGACCATATTGATGCTTGGATTGATGGTGGTTCGGGTATTGGTTGGTGGTACTTTACGGGGTTCTATGGTAGCCCGAAAACGGATAGGAGACCGGAGTCTTGGGCTAAATTGAAGTTTTTGAAGAACTCCTCTTCTCTCCCTTGGATGGTGATTTGGGATTTCAACGAAATCATTGGATTATCGGAAAAGGAAGGGGGTTGTTTAAGGCCAAAAAGACAAATGGAGCTGTTTTTGGAGGTGATTGATTTTTGTGCTCTTAGAGATTTGGGGTTTGTGGGGCCTAAATTTACTTGGTTATATCAACAAAAAGATGGTTTCCAGATTAGAGAGCATTTGGATAGAGCCTTAGGGAGTTCGGATTGGATGAATCTCTTCCCAAGGGCAACGCTACATCATCTATCCTCCTTGGTTTCTGACCATTCCCCTTTACCCCTACACTTAAAAAACCGGCCTTGTAAGAGACGTAAAAGAAGGTTGTTTCGATTTGAATCCATGTGGCTTAAAGATGCTCAATGTGAGGAGGTTGTAAAGGAGGCTTGGGAGGAGGGGGAATTGTTGGGTCCAGATGGGGCTATATCGAACTGCTTGGATAGGTGCAAAGCTGAATTATTGAGATGGAACAAGGAGGAGTTTGGCAATATGGGGGCAAAGGTGGCTGACCTACAAGCTAAGTTGGTTTTTTTGGAGAACCAAACTACTTCTCCTAACCAAATTCATGACTTGAGAAAAACAAGGATTGAACTTAATTGTTGGTTGGATAGGGAGGATGAGATGTGGAGGCAAAGGGCTAGGCAAAATTGGTTCCAAGGTGGTGATAGGAACACGAAGTTTTTTCATGCAAAAGCTTCGGATCGTCAAAGCAAGAACCATATTGACGGTATTTTTGATGGCAATGGGGTGTGGCACGAGAAAGAGGCTGACATATCTAGAATTTTTGTGGAGTACTACACGGATCTTTTCTCATCCTCCATTCCTGTGGACTTTGAGGAGATTCTTCACACTTTGGGGCCGAAAGTCTTAAGGGAGATGAATGATGATTTTGCTCGTGTGTTTCATGAGGGTGAGGTCCAGCAAGCTCTAAAACAAATGTATCCCCTAAAGGCATCGGGCCAGGATGGTATGCCACCTTTATTCTACCAACATTTTTGGAGCACATGCGGACGTGTGGTATGCAAAACAATCTTGGACTTCTTGAACCATGGTATCTCTCCCCCTAACTTTAATCAAACTCATATTGTGCTTGTTCCTAAAGTTAAAGAGCCAAAACATGTGACTGATTTTAGACCTATTAGTTTATGCAATGTAATCTATAAGATTGCCTCGAAGGCTTTAGCTAATAGATTTAAAAAAAAATTGCCATCTATTATTAGTGATTCTCAAAGTGCTTTTGTACATGGTAGACTTATTACTGATAATATGTTGGTAGCTTTTGAAACTATGCATCATATTAGCAAAAAGAAGGGCTTGGTAAAAAACAGGCGGGATGGAAGGAGAAGCTGTTATCTAAAGCAGGCAAAGAAATCCTCATCAAAGCTGTGGCTTTGGCAATACCAACATACACTATGGGTTGCTTCAAAATCCCAAATTCACTATGTGATGATTTAACGAGTATAATTAGGAATTTTTGGTGGGGCCAAAAATCCGAGGAGAAGAAAATTCCATGGGTGTCGTGGGAAAAGATGTGCGAGCCCAAAGCTGGTGGTGGGTTGGGTTTCAAGAATTTGAAATGTTTTAACTTGGCTCTACTTGCCAAGCAAGGATGGAGATTGCAATTAGCCCATGACTCTTTGGCTTTCCGGGTTTTGAAAGCCAAATATTTTCCTAGATGAAACTTTGTCCAAGTTTCTCTAGGCAATAATCTGTCTTATACTTGGAGGAGCATCATGGCGGCGCAAGATCTAGTGAAGGAAGGAATTATGTGGAGAGAGGGTAATACGAGGGATGTGAAGGTTTGGGGTGACAGGTGGCTGCTTAGTTCTTCCTCCCATAGGGTAATTTCTCCTCGATTGTTCTACTCGGGTGGGTGAGTTGATAGATACTGAGGTCATGTGTTGGAAATCTTTAGTGGTGGACTCTATTTTTCTGCCACATGAGGATGAAGCAGTCAAAAGTATTCATTTGAGTGTCCGCTCCCCTCTAGATAAATTGGTGTGGGCTGAAACGGCTAATGGTAATTTCTCTATCAAAAGTGCTTATCACTTAGCTGTGAGGATTTCTTCCTTGGGTACTAGAGGGAGTGTCTCGGATTGTAGCTTGTTGAGAAGGTTTTGGAAAGGTCTATGGAGGCTTCCTATTTCCCATAAGGTTAAGTATTTTGCTTGGAGAGCATGTAGAGAAGCGTTACCCACAAAAGTAAACCTAAAGAGAAGGAAGGTATTGGCAGATGAATCATGTGAATGGTGTAAGGTGATGCCCAAAATCGCTGGTCACGCTTTGTGGGGTTGTCCGAAAGCTCAAGAGGTGTGGGAGTGTTCTAAATTGGCTCTAAGCTTAGATAAAAGAGATATCTCTTTTATGGATATTCTATGGCAATTGCTGTTGTGTGAAAACATGAATATGGACTGTGTGTTTCGTCTGGTTATGATAGCTTGGAAGGTTTGGCACAAACGAAATGAATGGCACCTCAATGGTGTGTTGCGTTCTGGTAAGCAGCAGGTGTTTGAGGCAATGCAGCACTGGGCTGAGTTCCTTGTGGCTAATGAAGGTGATGTGCGCTCTAGCTCTGCTGTCTAGCCGAGGCATTGGTATCCTCCTCCGAGATTGTACAAAGTGAATGTTGATGTAGCAACCTTCAAGGATTTAGGCTCCAGCTTGGAGATTGTTGCAGCGACTTTGTGCAGAAAACTGGAGGCCCCTCCCAGTCCTCTTGAGGCTGAATCAAAAGCTTTTGAGGCGGGAATTATGTTTGCCCTGGGCCGTGGCTGTTCTGCAGTGGTGTTGGAGGGAGATTCACAGGTTGTGGTAAATGCTCTGGCTGGTTCTTCTCCCTTTCCCTCTGCTGTGGACTCTGTTATTCAGGGCATCCTAGAGCTATGTAGGGGGTTTACACAATTTTAGTTCTCCCATATAAAGAGGCAAGGGAATATGCCGGCCCACTTGGTAGCAAAAAATGCTTATAGCATTGTTAATGACATTGTATGGGTTGAAGAGGATCCTTGCTTTGCTAAGCAAGCCCTCATCCATGATATAAAATTTATGTCTTCTTAGTATTGAAATGTTTATGCATTCCCTATCCAAAAAAAAAAAAAATAGAACATGTTGGGAGGCCAGAAAAGTTTAAGGATACAAAATGTTTTAGTTTTCCCTCATGTATGTTTAGTAAAGATGATGAAAAAGTGGGAAGGAAAATATATATTACTAATATGCCCTTATTGGAATTTGAAACAATGAGATAGCAAGGGAAATTTTAAAATTTCATGTTCATGGCCATTTTTTCATGTATTTTCTTGCCTATTTAGAGAAAAAGAATGACAGGCCTAGGTGGAAAATCCCCCCATCTCACCATTTTCCTTCCTCTTTTTCTTTCCAACCAAACGTGAGATAATCTCATTTTCATCATTTCTTCCTCCATACTTCCCCTTTTCACCCCAATCAAATGCAACTTACATACAATATCCTTTTTTTTTTTTTTTTTAGTTCGATAGGTAGTGGTAAAAGGATTTAAACTGTGGATGTTTTCTTTGGGGAAAAAAAATGTGTCAATTAATTGTGGTATGAGGATCTTGGCCATTAGGCACATTATTTTTGGTACAATACATTATATCCCCAATTAAAATCAAATATATAATTGTATTGACCAAGAAAATACAAATAGTGTTACATTCTCCAAGGAAAATTAAATACAATACAACTATGTGTTTAAATGTAATTTAAGAACTAAATGTACTATACAATATACATGCAATAGTGTACCCAAATTTCACCCAATAAGAATATAATAGTAAATTGCTACAAATCTACTACTTTTGTCATCCCATTTTCTTTATTATCAAAGGAAATATGCACCAAATTTCCAATTTCTCATTCCTAAATCCTTCCTTCCAAACACATAAGATAGAAAATTTGTCCAAATGATTGATAAAGTATCTTCTCCTTTCACTTATTTTCCATGGTTCCATCTTTCCATTCTCCCTAAGAAAATTTGTCCGTTGATTGATGATTTTACTAAGCTTCGACTCCATTTTTCTATAAGGTGGCTCCTATTTTCCACGGAGTCAACTTGACCAAGACTTTCAACAATCAGCATAATGTAGAAGTTGTGATTATTTTTTTTATCATTAATTGCCAACAGATTAATAAAGGTTCTTCTTAATATTGACTTACTAATCCCTACCTAGAATTCATTAATTTTAATTATTTTAAAATAATATAATCTTGTTCAAAGTGTCACAATGTTATATTTAAAATTTGTCCAAAGAGAGAGAAAAGCTTGCATGGTAGGTGAGAAAATAGAGAGGATAGAAAGTGGAATACTGGAATGGGCCAAAAAATTTAATACCTCCAAAATGGAGAGAAAAGAGGGAGGAAAATATGAAGGAGAAAGAAAATCACTATTTTATCTCTTTTTTTATTTATTTAAAAGTAATGTTAAAATTTTCTCATTTTATATAATAAAAATGGGTAAACTTAGCTTTGTTTAGTTGGAATAATAGAACATGTTGGTAGGTCAGAAAAGTTTGAGGATACAAAATGTTTTATTTTTCCATCGTGTATGTTTGGTAGCGATGATGAAAAAGTGATAAGGAAAATATATATTACTATTATGCCCTTATTGGAATTTGAAACAATGAGATAGCAAGGGTAATTTTAAAATTTCATGTTCATGGCCATTTTTTTCACTTATTTTTCTTGCCTATTTAGAGAAAAAGAATAAGGTCCGGTGGAAAATCCCCCCATCTCACCATTTTCCTTCCTTTTCTTTTCAACCAAACAGGAGAGAATCTCATTTTTCATCTTCATTTTCATCATTGCTTTCTCCATACTTTCCCTTTTCCCCCAATCAAATACAACTTTACGTACAATATCCTTTTATTTTTATTTTATAATTCGATATTTAGTTGTAAAAGGATTTAAACTTTAGATGTTTTCTTTGGGAAAAAAAATGTGTCAATTAATTGTGGTATAAGGCTCTTGGCCATTAGGAACAATATTTTTGGTACAATACCTTATATTCCTAACTAAAATCAAATATATAATTGTATTGGCCAAAAAAGTACAATTAGTGATTACATTCTTCGAGGAAAATTAAATACAATACAACTATGTGTTTAAATGTACTATACATACAATAGTGTGCCCAAATTTCACCCAATAAGAATATAATAGTAAATTGCTACAAATCTACTACTTTTGTCATCCCACTTTCTTTATTATCAAAGGAAATATACACCAAATTTCCAACTTCTCAGTCCTCAATCCTTCCTTCCAAACACGTAAGATTAAAAATTTGTCCAAATGATTGATAAAGTATCTTCTCCATTCACTTATTTTCCATGGTTCTATCTTTCCATTCTCCCTAAGAAAATTTGTCCACTGATTGATGCTTTAACTAAGGTCCAACTCCATTTTTCTATAAGGTGGCTCCTATTTTGCACAGAGCTAACTTAACCAAGACTTTCAGCAATCAGCGTAATGTAGAAGTTCTGATTTTTTTTTTTTTTAATCATAAATTGCCAACAAATTAATAAAGGTCTTTCTTAATATTGACTTACTAATCCCTACTTAGAATTCATTAACTTTAATTACTGAAAAAAACAAATATAATCTAGTTCAGAGTGTCACAATGTTATATATGTAGGGAAAAATGGGCAAATGCCCTTTTCGTGCAAAAAAATCAACGTTTTGGCCTTTTTTCCAAACTAATTAGGGAAATGTCCATCTTTTGTAACTTGATTTACTCAAAATCAAGTTTCAATTTAAAACTTGATTTGTAGAAAATTGAGTATGGGGTGATCAAACTAAAAAAAAAATAAAATAAAAAAAAAATAATTTGCATAGAACTCGAGTTCATGGAGCTTGAGTTCCAAAAAAAAGGCCACTATAGGCCTCCATGAAACGCAGCTATAGGTAAAATTAAAAAAAAAAAATAGTGTATAATAGAGTTTGTTTTATACATGATTGTAATAAGTCCCTTAATATCCACTCTTTAGAAAAAAAAAAAAAAAATCTTTGTTCTTTATTTCAAATTAATTTTCTTAAAATACAAATCAAAGGAAAAAAGTATTCTAGTAATTAAAAAGATAAACTTAAAAAACAAAATCCACATTCCCACAACTTCACCATCATTCTGTTTGTTTCAGCGATGATGTTTTATAGAAAATGAGTTATTTTTCAAAAAACATTTTCTATAAAACTATCTCATTTTCTTATGTTTGGTAGCAACTTTAAATGAGTTGAAAAATAATCTTATAACTTCCCTTATTTAGTTTGGTGTGAGATAAAATTGTTCTCTAAAAAAATTTAGTAAAAAACAATCTTTAAAAATAAGCCATACTTTTTTTGTTGACTAAAGATAGTTTTCCTTTAACTTATTTTTTTGGCCAAAATGCAAAACTGACATTCTAAGTTTCACATTTTGTCATTTCAGTCCTCTAAGTTTGAGTTTTGTCATTTCAATCCTCTAAGTTTCAAGTATTGTCAATTCAGTCTTCCGTTAGTCTTCTGTTAAATGCTACCGTTAACTTACCAAAACTCTGTTTAGGATTTTTTTTTTTAATTTAAAAAAACTGAAAAGTGTTATTAAAAAAAAAAAAAAAAAAAGGCTCAGGGAACGACGTCGTTCCCCTAGCCCACTGAATATGAAAAATCATCTCCACCCCCACCGTACCTTAGCAGCACTTGACCTGAGAAATTTGAGGGACAGAGGGGGAAAGAGATAAAGAGAGAGATCGAGGGGGATGATTTTTATATTCAGTGGGCTAGGGGAACGACGACGTTCCCCTGAGCCCTTTAGATTTTTTTATTAATTTTATTTTTTTAATAATAAATTTAAAATAACGTTTTTTCAGTTTTTTGAAATTAAAAAAAAAAAAAAAAATTCAAAACGGCGTCGTTTTGGTAAGTTAACGGCAGCATTTAACAGAAGACTAACAGAAGACTGAATTGACTATACATGAAACTTAGATGACTGAAATGACAAAACTTAAACTTAAAGGATTGAAATGATAAAAGGTGAAACTTAGAGGGTCAGTTTTGCATTTTAACCTTTTTTTTTTTTTTTTGATATTATCAAACACTGAAAAATATGGAAAACTATCTTTACACAAGATTTTTCATCGAAACAAATAAAGCTAACGAGAAATTAAAGTCTCTTATCTATGAAAAATTGATCTAGGAGGTTCGAATCCAACCTATTCTCTTATTCTCTCCATCCCCCATCTAAGAATTCTTTCATTGTCACCCACTGGTTGATGCTTAGGTTATGCTCAAATTTTCTACTATGACTCCTATTTTCCACAATTAACTTGACTTGACTCGTATTTTTCCAAAGAAGGCTTGACCAAGTCTCCCCTACCGTGAACTAAAATTAAAAAAAAAAAAAAAAAAAAAAAAGTTTCACCTACTGTTAGAATTCTTTATCGTTTATTTCAAATTAATTTTCTTAAAAACACAAATCAAAGGCAAAAAAGTATTTTAACAATTAAAAGATAAACTTAAAATACAAAATACAAAATCCACTATTTTGCATGGATTCCAACGAGATTAACTAAAAAAGTCTCTTTATCTTTGAAAAAGGGATCCAAGTTACCAAAAACTAATTGGTGTCATCTCTTTTTGATACATTGATAGTTGGAGGTGGGAAGATTTGGTCCTTGAATGTTTCTATTGGAAACACTTTGAGGTGTCAACCAGTTAAGTAAAAAGTTAAAACACTCTTGACAATAAATAAATAAACAAATAAATAATATTGATGTCATAACTCATAAATTCAAATGCTATCGTATTGCTAATATAAATAAATAAAACCCATCACGACTCTCGTTTAGGTTATTTATCCCCATGTGAAATAAAATATTTCTTATCAACATGTGGCTATGGTTAAAAAGGAAAAATAAAAATAAAAAATCCACTCCTCGTTTTGTAATTACAAGGATAACTGCCAATAATATTTTTTATTTCTCTTTTTCATTTTTCTTCAAATGGCAACTCAACAGCCGAAACTAACCCATAAATTAATATGAAATGACCCAATCTAAAAGGCAAAATGAAAATTCTTGATTAAAAAATTTTAAAAAAAATTCTTTAACATAAGAGTGTGTGTGTGTGCACGAAGGCTAGATTAGGGATGGAAAAAATTCCTTGTCTAGCCCCCCAAATGTGTTTAAGGTAAGTAACATAATTTCCCTTCAAAGGAAAGGGGGAAAAAAAAAAATCTGAAATGAAGTTAATGAACTATGATCTTTATTAGCAAAGGAAATATACACCAAATTTCCAACTTTTCGTTCCTCAATCATTCTTTCAAAACACATAAGATAGAAAATTTGTCCAATGATTTATAAAATATCTTCTCCATTCACTTATTTTCCATGGTTCCATTTTTCCATTCTTCCTAAGAATAAAGCCTAAGGACGATCAACTTAGTTTTGCTTGACTTATTGCTGTCCACTTATTGATGCTTTTACTAAGGTCCGACTCCATTTTTCTAGGGTGACTCCTATTTTCCACAAAGTCAACTTGACCAAGACTTCTAGCAATCAGCATAATGTAAAAGTTGTGATTTTGTGGGTTCTAGTTAGCTCAACTGGTAAAGTTTCTGATGGTTGAAAAAGAGATTTGAGGTTCAATCCTCTCCTACACTAAAAATTGATTGGTATTTTGGTCTGATGATAAAGAGTTATCATCAGAAGCGGATGCCATAGGTTGAAACTCTCTAAAAAAAAAAGTTGTGATTTTTTTTTTTATCATATATTTTATGTGTTTTTCAATATGACTCGTCTCTTAATTGCCAACAGATTAATAAAGGTTCTGTGGGTTCCAGTTAGCTCAACTGATAAAGTTTCTGATGGTTGTATAAGAGATCTGAGTTTCAATCCTCGCCTACACCAAAAACTGATTGGTGTCTTTGTCTGATGATAAAAAGATATTATCAAGAGCGGATGTCATAGGTTGAAATCTTCTAAATATATATATATATATATATATATATATAAGATGGGTTCAAGTTGCACTTGGTGTAACTCTTAAAAAGTTACACCTTTTTTGTACCGTAAATTTCTAATAAATCCAACAGTTGAAAAAATAGCATTAAATGATTAAGAATTTTCACCTTATTTACTTAATTAATAACATATTTTCTCTATCCTCATTTACTACTTTCCATGGTAGATTGACAATTTCAATAGCAAAACTGACTTTTGCGGCCTCTCCCCTTTGAGATCCGGGCCAAAAGTAAGTACCTATGATGAGGTACAAGAGGAAAAACTGATTATCGTCTAGTATATGACTTTGTACATTGTTAGATTCTAAACCCCCAGAAGTAATAGGTCCAGTAACCTGAGATGAGCCATCCATTGCCACTAGTGATGTAATAAATCAGAGGTCTGCATAAAAATGCCACAAAGATTATTAGAATTGAACAAGACAACAAGACACAACGATTTTAGTTATAAAAAAGAGTTTAACAAAAAGCATGAATGAGATGAAATACATGCAAGTAAAGTTACTAGAAAGAGTTTAGCATTGAGGCTCCTGTGTTCTTCACTAAATTCTTTGTCCTATATTGTAAACTCTCATTTGAGGGCACGTAATGCATAATACCATGACTTAAGGGTACTATATTTTATGGAATCTGTAAAAATCCCCTTCAAATGATTAATATCTTCAAAAATTCAATCTTTGCTAGAAAGAGCATGCTGCATTGTCTCAATTCTAAACTCTTTCTAGTAACTTTACTTGCATGTATTTCATCTCATCTATTGATGCCATGCTTTTTGTTAAACTCTTTTTTATAACTAAAATCATTTTGTCTTGTTGTCTTGTTCAATTCTAATAATCTTTGTGGCATTTTTATGCAGACCTCTGATTTATTACATCACTAGTGGCAATGGATGGCTCATCTCAGGTTACCGGACCTATTACTTCGGGGGGATTAGAATCTAACAATGTACAAAGTCATAAACTAGACGATAATCAGCTTTTCCTCTTGTACCTCATCATGGGTACCTACTTTTGGCCCGGATCTCAAAGGGGAGAGGCCGCAAAAGTCAGTTTTGCTATTGAAATTGTCAATCTACTATGGAAGGTAGTAAATGAGGATAGAGAAAATATGTTATTAATTAGGTAAATAAGGTGAAAATTTTTAATCATTTAATGCTATTTTTTCAACCGTTAGATTTATTAGAAATCTACGGTACAAAAAAGGTGTAACTCTTTAAGAGTTACACCAGATGTAACTTGAACCCATCTTTCTATATACATAAAATAAAATAAATGTTCTTTCTTAATATTGACTTACTAATCCCTACATAGAATTCATTAACTTTAATTATTGAAAAAAATATAATCCTGCTCAAAGTGTCACATTGTTATGTATATATACTTGGAATAGGATTCTTAATATCCACTTTTCATTTTTTGTTTTGTTTAATATCCTTATTGTTGAGTTCAAATTAATTTTCTTAAAAACACAAATAAAAGAGGAAAAAAGTATTTTAAAAAATACTTAAAAGATAATCTTTGGAGAAACAAAATCCAAGTTCACACAACTTCACTACTCTTGGAGGTTTTAATTGGTTCAACTTAATGGACCTAGATTCAAATCCAACCACCAAATTATTAATCTATTCAATTTTCCTTTTTTTATTTTTTCAATCGCAACTCAATCACTGAAACAAACCCATAAATGATATAAAAAAAATTTCAAAAAAAAATTATATGAAATTACCCAATAATATGAAATAAGGATAAAGTTTAGCTACAAAATTGATTGTAACTTAAGTCTACAAACCCACTTAATAAAATAAATATTACTACATATTTTGAAAATTTAACCGTTAAATTGCATGTTCTTTACGCTCTTAATACACATGTTAAATTTTGTGTCAATCGGATAATATTTACTATATGATCTATAAGTTTATATTTTATACATAATTTAAATTACAAAAACTTGCAATTTAAAAAATTTATTGATTACATGGCTATTGATTTTTAATTTACTTGAAATTTTGCAAGCATGAAGGATATAAGAAGAAGATGTAATCCAATGGTGGATTTGTCAAAATTCACCTCCAATAAAAAGATATTGAGTAAGGTTGTAATATAAGGCTAAACCAATTTTGTAGCTAAAATTTATCCATAAAATAATATGGACAAGGTTTCTCTCCAAATTAAAACCCTTCAAACTTCTCATATATCTTTTTATTAGGTGTGAATTTTGAAAATCTAACCATTGAATTGCATGTTCTTTATGTTCTTAACACGCATGTTAAATTTCGTTCAAATAAAATTTTATTTACTATTCAATCAATAAATTTATTTTTAATGTATAATTTTAGATCACAAAAACTTGAGATTTAAACATTTTATTGATGACATAGTTATTGATCTTTGATCTTCTTGAAATTTTGGGAGCATGGAGGGTATAATAAGAACATGCAGTCCAACGGTTGGAATTTCAAAATTCACATCCAATAAACAGATATATGAGGAGTTTGAAAGGTTTCTCTTCAAACTAGTTTGGAGAGAACCTTTTCCAAATAATATTGAATTCCTTGAATTTGTCATGGAACCAGTTTACCGGAAAGATACCAAAGAATATTGGAGTTTTGTGCCAATTAGAAACTCTTGACCTCTCAAGCAATCATCTTTCCGGTCACATTCCTCCAAGCATGCTTTCTATGACTTTTTTGAGCCATTTGAATTTGTCCTATTGACAAAGAATGCATAACTTAAAAATCAAGATGTAAATTTACATAACGATGGTGAAGATCAATTTGAAAAGTTATGGTTTTACTTAATTATTGCATTGGGTTTCATTGTGGGATTTTGGGCGGTTTGTGGAATCTTGGTGATAAAGAAATCCTAGAGACAACCTAAAACGGAAGGATAGGTTTTTAGTGGTCATTGCAGTGAATATGGCTCATCCGCAAAAGAAGATTCAAGCAAAAAGACACTGTGATTGATCTTTGGAATTAGGCAATGTAAATATGTAATATATATATATATATATATATGTGTGTTGTACTAAATTATTATTTGTCATGTATTGTACTTAAAACTTTGTTTGTTGTGTATTATGCTTAATATTTAGGTGTACACTTTTGGGTTAAGTGATGTCTCAATATGTTAGTTCTCAAGTGGAGTCTTTTCAAAGTGTTATCTCTCCAACATAATAAATTTGAAGCTGCGTGTAGCAAGATGCCTTATAGTTTGTACTTTACTTCTCATGTATCCTGTTAAAACACATTGATCTTTTTGTTTGTTTTGCCATTCTAGATTGAGAATTGCATGGACTAATGGAGACATAGAAACTGGGGCAGTGCACATCTTAACCTCTTAACTCTTAGGAAAAGCACCTATAATCACAATCATACTACAATATACTCAACGCAAGTTAACATGCAAGAATTCACTCTTTACATTTTACAGATGCAGTAACACTAATAACAGACAAGCTCCCCAAGCACTTGCACAAGATATTACACATGAATATCAGTTCATAATTCACTTTAAAAACTGTCTCTCAGCACAAATAAAAATAAAAACAATTTTGCTAGAGGAAAGCCAAGTAATATGAAAAGGGAACTTTAAGATCAAATATATGTCTTCTATGCTAGTTAGGACTAGGAGTACCAATCTTTAAAATATCGACATAGTAGAAAGCTAGTCCTAGCTTCAGGCACTATGGACTGGCAAGGCTCAGCCTCTTCCTCCTCCCACTAAAGCTCAGACCGCGCATCAAATTTGGAAGGTAACACCGTGCAGACTTGACAATTTTGCTCTTCCCAGGGTTGTAACATTTGTTGTGTATTGCCTCACTACTGCATGCAGAGTTTGCTGCACATCTATAAAGGCTTCTATTTGTAGATTTTGAAGAAAGGTAACAAAAGGTAGGATTTGCTTTTGACCTCTCACGTAAATTTTGACTGCCATCAATAGAATCATCCCTGAAGATCTCTTGAAAAAGCTCATGTAAATAAATTGATTTTTATGTTTTTGATCTCACATTTAGCAAATAAGGCTAATTTGGGCTCCCAATTGGATACCAAATGTGCCTACATTAGCTCAATAATTTTGAGGCTAAATATTATATTTAAGTTCTTATAATTAAATTAATTAAAAAATTAAACAAAAATGGCAAATTATTGTCCCCCCTTAACTATGATGTACCCACTCCATAGTAAAATGTTTTACAAAAAACATTTTTAGCATTTTATTGTATTTGTTTCATTATAAAATTTGGTCAAATCTAAATTTTTTTCGTAGGCTGTAAAATCCTTACCTAAAAAAACATAGCAAAGTATTTTACAAAAACACACAATAACTCTCCCCCAATTTTGGTGGTTGGAGTCGGCTGGTGAATGCTGAACAGAGCCGATTTCAATGGTTGTTTTCCATGGTCCGCGAAAGTATTTCTCTTATTTGATAGGTGATAAAATAGAAAGGATGAAAAATGGGGTGCATGGTTGTTTTTCCCAATGTCCACAAAATTTAATACCTCCAAATTTGAGAGAAAAGTGAGAGGAAGAAAAATAAAATCACTATGTTATTCCTCATTTTGAAAATTAATGTTAAAAATTGCTCATTATATATTAAATACATAATAGTACGTTGCTACAAATATTTATTTCGGTCCTCCTATTTTATTTCTTATCAAACAAAAGGAAATATAAACTAGATTTCCATCATCTTACCGCTCTATCAAACACATTAAAAAAAAAAAAAAAATTCATCTTTCTCCATTCTCTAATTCTTTCATTCTCCCTAACCCTTTTTTTTTTTTTTTGAGAAGAATTCTCCCTAACCCTAATAAAGCCTAAAGGGACGACCAATTTAGTTTTGCTTAGAGTTATTGTCATCCACTGATTGATGCTAGGTCCTAGGAATTTTCTACGGTGACTCCTATTTTCCACAATGACTTGACTTGACTTGACTCCTATTTTTCTAAAGAAGCTAGGCTCGACCAAGTCTCCCCTACCTTGGACTAAAAAACTAAAAAATAAAAGAGAAACTACCCACTGTTAGCATTGAAGTCGTGATTTTTTGTTTAGTGTTTCTGGCGTTTCCCAGAAAATCATATTATTCTTGACTTGTAATAATTTTTTTTTCCATGATTGTAATAGGACCCTTAATATCCACCTTTTAAAAAAAAAATCTTTATTGTTTATTTCAAATTATTTTTCTTAAAAACATAAATGTAAGGCAAAAAAATACTCTATCAATTAAAAGATAAACTAAAAAAAACAAAATCAATGTTCTCAGTTCTCACAACTTCACTATTTTCTTGGGTTCAAATTAAATTAACAAGAAAAATCTCTTATCTTTGAAAAAGGGATCTAAGTTTGAATCTCACTTATACCAAAAATTAAATGGTGTCATATATTTTTAAATATATATCAATAATACATTAGGGGTGTGGTGGTTTAAACCTTCCCAACCCGTTGAAGCTACAATACTCCTGGTAATAAATAAATAAATGATATTGATAATATAATTTCAAATGCTATCATATTAAGGATGTGTTTGGATACCGCTTATTTTGCTGAAACTAAAAAATTATTAATAAAAGTACTGTAGATAAAGGTAAAAGTTAGTTGAAATAGTACAGTGGGGCCATGAACAGTGCCAAAAAGTGCAGTAGAACCCATGAATAGTAGCAAAAATAAGCTGAATAGTGAAATAATTTTTATTTTTCATCCTAACACAAACGCACACTAATATTTTAATACTTACTAAAAAAATTAATATTTAAATAAACAAATAAAAACATTTTTTTAGAAACACTAAATAAAAACCTTCATCCACTCTCATTATTTATCCCCATTTGAATTTAAGTGTTTCTTTGAACTAAAAAAAAAAAAAAAAAAAAAATTCTTATCTCCAGTTAAAATGATAACCACCAATAAAATTTTATATTTCTCTATTTCATTTTTCTTCAAATGGCAACTCAACTGCCGATACTAACCCATAAATTAATATGAAACTAGTATGTAACTCATGCATTTAAAATTAAACATAATTTTTATTATAAAAATATAAATAATTAGTCAAATTATTTTCAAAAAATAGCATGTAACACATGCATACATATAGATACATTTAAAATTGAACACAATTTTTATCATAAAAATATAAATAATTAGTCAAAAATTTATAAGTAAACATAATTAGTCACATATTAAAATTCTTACCTATATTTAATACTACTTATGATCATTTTTTTCTAATTTTTAATAAGATAAAATGTGTTGTGACCTTTGTTGTGCGGTGATTTTTATTGAGTATATGTGATTGGTTTTTTTTTTAAATTTTATAGTTCATTAATATTAGATTCTTAGTATTATGTACTCATTAACTCGCTTGACACAAAGATTAAAAAACTTAAGTGGATAATTATGGCGTGGTTCCCACATAAATTTAAACATATGACGTAAAATTAGATTATGATTAGGGATGGCAATAGGGTGGGGCGGGTCTGAAGGATGGGGTCTTCGCCCCAGTCCCACATGGTTTTGTCTTACCCATCCCCGCCCCGCTCCGCATGACGGGAAAATTTTCTTGCCCCATCCCCGCCCTACCCCGTAAAACTCTACTTCTTGTTAATTTGCCCACAACTATTACAACTGTTTTTAATAAAACCTGTTTCGTTATTAAAAATATACTTGAAATTACAAATAACTTTATCCCATCAAATCAAACTAATTTTTAGCAAAAATTGAATAATATAATTAAAGTGTTTAACAAGACAATATCATAACAAAAACAAAAATTTCATAATACAAATTCAATGATTCAATAATATATAAATTTGTTTATAATAACTAGCCTCTGAGCACGCGCTCACGTGCGTGCTCAGAGGCTTTTCTATTTTTTGAGTAAGGATTAATTTAGAGCATTTATTATACTTTAGGATTACTACATTTTTCAATCACAAAAAAACTCTAAGGTATGATGAGTATTGTGCGTTAACAGGTGAAATAATTTTTCATCACACTCCTAGGTTTTTTTTTTATGATTGGAAAATGTAATAATCTCAAAGTATAATAAATACTCTACATTAATCCTTACCCAAAAAATAGAAGAGCATCTGAGCATGCGCGTGAGTGCGTGCTTAAAGGCTAGTTTTATAATAAAAAGTATAATATTTTAAACTATAACTGCAAATAGTTAAAGTATAAAATGTTTATCCTATTTTTGGAATTTGTATTTTTTTTTTTGCCTATCACTTTTTAAATCTTTTTCTTTTGTACTTAATTTAGAGAATTTGAAAGGCTATTTATATAGGTTTGTAAATTGTAAGTGGGATCAGAAACTTATAAACAATTTTAAATTTATAAATTTATCCTTTGGGTTTGTCTTATTATTAAATCACTCTTTCAATTAAATAAATGTATTTTTAAAATTATACAAAATTAAACCATCCAAAAAGGGGGAAAAAAACTCCTTATTGCTCTCATCCAATTAAAAAGCAACATCAAGATTAATTTAGGTTTCAATTTAAACATTTTGACTTCAGTTCATTTAAAAACCCTAGCAATTTTTTAACATCAAGGGAAATACATCAAACATTAGCATACAAAATACTACTTTACATGGAACCTAAATCCAAATAAGTAACATACAAACAAAGATGCTTGTTTTGCCAATTCGATCCCTTTGTTCTCCTATTAGATAAGAAGGGATACAAAAAAGCTTGATACATTATTCTTCTATATTTTTCAAAGTGTTTCACCACCACCTTGTGTGTGTCCATCTTGGTCTTGTATGCTTTGCACGGAGTCAGATTGGCTACCTCTTTGCTCATGAATATAATACCATTCCTTCTCATGTCAAAAAGCCAAGTAGATAGAACCCTAAAAAATAACAATAAAGCAGTAGTCTTCCTTTGTACTTTTCATTTCTTTGACATCTCATGAAAATATTGCAACCGCCTCTGTTATTCCTACATTAAAATGAAACATCAAAATATTTGCCTTTCTTATACTTTGAAGCTTTGATTAAGAATAAATTTTTTCACAAAATAGTTTTAAAAAAGTATCCTTTTCTTTTGAAAGGCACCTAATGGCCCTTTCTTCCTAATTCATATCCAAATTTAACATCAAATTTAACATCAAAATAATCTCTGCATCCACTTCAGTAAGTCAATTATACACCAAACTAAATGATTAATAAAATCTATTGGGTTTCGTATAATTGGTTGTGCCCCTAATACTTACGGATTATAGTACAAAAAACAAAAAAATAAAAAAACAATAAAGGAGTACTGTAGGGTCAATTTTTGTAGCCCAAGCCCAAAAAGTATGGGTTAGAGGCCCAACGTACCCTGGACAATGAATTTGTAGAGAGTGGGTGAAAAAGCTAGGCTGGATATGAATTAAACAATGGTTGGCTAGGTTATGTAAGACATAAACGACATAAAATGATGCTCAAGAAACTTCTTAGTTGAACGTCCGAAGAGGTGTTTTATTGAATGAACAGTAGTTACAATATTCAGAGCTACAGTAAAGCTATTCTTTCTTTTCTTTTGTCTTTTTTCCGATCGCCCTCTATCAGGAGTCCTCCTTCCTTATATAGCATCCTTCCCCATCATCTCCATCGTCCACCTGTTCTTCATCTGTGCATTTACTTGAGTGCATGTCACGTCATGTGTCTACTTTAGTTCTTTGTGAGTGGCGGTAGCTGAAGTTACACTGTTCAGGGGTCTTCTCCACATAAATGCGGCCAGAAAAACTGTTGCAGTGCATTAAATACGGTGGTAGCAGCTTTTC
Source organism: Quercus aquifolioides (assembly GCA_019022515.1). NCBI lineage: Eukaryota > Viridiplantae > Streptophyta > Magnoliopsida > Fagales > Fagaceae > Quercus > Quercus aquifolioides. Next base: position 55,442,763 of record CM032330.1, read on the forward strand.
CTTTAGATATTTCTTCATTCTTATCATCTCCGGACATATCTAGGACTTATCATTATCACTAGGCTTGCTGGGAAAGTAATTCGGACCGTCCACACGTTTGAGTGATCAAGGATATTCGTATCTGAGGGACAAGATCTCTTCGGACCATAATAACCTCTTCGGAAGGAAGGTCACCTCCTCGGACTACAACCAACCTTCATTTTTAAGCTTCCTGCCTTCAGATGGGCTCCCCCGCCCAATGATTGCTCTTCGGAAATACTATACTCCTCAACATGATGCCCCAGGCCCACTCAGTAGCTTTGGGTTTTTACACCCCCCCCCCCCACAATAGCCCCTCAAAATCTCAATTTTTCCCTCGCATCCGAAGAGAAAAAGATGGATTTTGACTTGTCAACGGAGTAAAAGTTTGAAAACACATAAAAATTCAAACTGACACGTGTGTAGGTATAGATGCGCGCGTCCTATCATTGCTGTTGTTGTTTTTTGTATTCCCAAAGCGCTATAGTAATTACTCCAGGCGGCGTCTTGTCCTTCGCATCCAACGGTGGGCTATTGATCCAACGGACGGGGTTCTTCCTTGGGATTTAGGCGAAATAACTTCCGCCCTTTCGTTTGACCTCATATAAAGTCTCAGAGGTGGGCATTTCTTCTTCACTTTGCAACTTTTAGACCATCCAACAAGAACAAGCGCACAAACACTCCGAGCTCTCTCCATCGCCAATTTCAGTTCTTCCCAGAGTTTTCAAGAATCCTCCTGCGAGTTCAGAGATCGGTCCCTAGTTCAGTTCCTGTAAGTTTTCATCATTTCCAGCCTTCAGTTTTCTCTTCGGCTAGCCTTTTTTCCTTTTGAGCGACCACCTCCACACTGCTGCGTCGTATTTCCATTTTTCCGTTTAAGAAATGGGTAAACTCGAGTATATGGTGGACAATCCTGCCCAGTTGGAGAAGTTTAGGGCTACATATTGCATACCTCCAAACGTGGGTGTGAGGTATTGCCCTCCAGAGAAAATATTAACCGATCGGAAAACAGGAGAAGTTGTGATCCCCCTCATTGCCTTCCTAGAAGGGGGAATGACCATTCCTATGGGCCTCATCACCACTAGCTACCTTCGAAACCATAGGATTATCCTTTGGCAATGTGCGCCTAACATGGATCTTAGGAGCAATCGAGGACCTTAACCGTCACCTGGGACTGGGTCTCACTTGGCTCGACGTGGTGCACATGTACGAGTTCCATAGCCAACAAGGGGCGGGATATTATTTAAAATCCCGGTAGGACATTGTTCGGCTCATCTCCTGCCTCTCCAAATCCAATAAAGGGATGAAGGATGACTATGTGATCATCTCGGGCGCATGGTATGACGGCCCTCACTGTCCGACCAAGCCAGGAGAGCCAGGTGGGACACATTAGACTTAGGCACACTGACCCTAGGCTTAGGATCTTTGTTTTTCAATAGTTTCTGACTCTTCTTGTGTTGCTGTCTTTGGGTTTCTAACAAAGCTCTGCTGTGATTTGTAATAGATAAAAACCAAATTTCTCCTCGGCTCAGCCTTACCAACGTCGCTGCGCTCAACTTTCTACTACGGTCGGAGATCTTTGTTAGCGAGGACGGACAACTCCGATCGGCTCCCCTCATACTAGGGTACACAGCGAAGCCGAAAGACTTCCAACCGGTTGGCAACGCGATAACTCAGGGAGATCGCCGCCTCAACCGGATTGACGTTGCGTGGAAAGGTTTCCTAGCACCGCACGAGCTTCCACCCGTACCACACCCAAACCCACAGGCTATACCCCCTCTCGTCCAGCCACTCCAGCAAGTTCCCCTCAGATAAGAGGTTGGGGGTGAAAGGGTTGGCTCCTCTACCTCTTCGCTTGAGGAACAAATAGACAAGTTCCGCTTCGGGGAGGAAGCTTCAGGGGGAAAACAAATAGTAGAGGTCTCGGACGCCGAGGAAGAGACTGACAGGCAGTCTAGCATTCATCCCATTCTGCTTGTCGCTAATCCCGAGGACTCTTCGAATGAAGACATGGACCTAAAAAGTCTAATGAGGAAAAGGGGCCAAAAGACCGAGCAAAAAATAGCTAGAACTTCCCAACCAGCAGTGAACCTGCCACCAGTACCACCCTAGGTTCCTGACCCCGGCCTAAAGCCCGTGCCAAACCTGCAAAGGAAGAGGCCCCATGAGCCCGAAGAGAAGGAGGTGGTTGTGCCACCGAAGACTAATAAACAACAAAAGGTGACACGCGACCATCGAAGCAAGAGGGCCTTCTCCACCGAAAGCCGAGACGACGTCGTCATGGCCGACGTCCGCCGAGGAGGGGGACCTCGCATTTGGTCCCCAAGGTTGGAGCTGGATGGCGCTCCCCTTCCTTGTGACACCTTCCTCAAGAACTATGATGGGGGAAGGGCAGGGTACGTTGCTGAGGCCCTGCAGCAGCCCCTCCTTTTCCCTCATGACATGGACTCCTTCAGGCGCTTCAACCAGCAGGAGCTCTTCTTGTCCCTTAAGAGGGATATGGCCATGGTAAGTGAACTATTGCTTAATTCAGGTTTTATCCTTAATTGGCTTTGCTTCCTTTCTTCACCCAATGTTGAAAATGTTGTCATGCAGATTACTCAGCAAATTTACGTGGCCGAGGAATGGAATAAGAAGTCCTACCTCATGGCCCAAGTAGTAGCCCAGTCCCAGTCTGAGGTGGAGGCATCTCTCGGTCAGCTGAAGGAGGACTATGCTCATATGTCTGAGCAGCTCAAAGACATGACCAACCAGAGGAACAGCCTCAAAGTCGGCCTAAAAAATGCCGAGACTCAAGCCGAGGAGCAGCGCAAACAGCTGAACATGTCAGAGATCAACCTGGCGACCGAAAGGGAACTAGTGAAGGGTCTCAGAGCTGAACTCCAAAAGGCCAAAGAGAGCGCCAAAGCAGCTGAGCAGAAGGCTCAACTGGCCAAGGAGTCAGTTTAAGCTGAGAGGAAGGCGGCGTATCAGTTGGGCGTGGACGAGGTGGGAGCTCAGCTCGCAGATCAGTTTGCCTTGGTTAGTCGTGATTACTGCGACATAACCTGGAAGAAGGCACTGGATGCCGCTGGGGTCCCTTCTGACTCAGAGCTGAGACTTCCTGGGAGCGTATACTACGATCCTGACATCCAAGAGCTCCCAGGAACTGATCCTCCTCCTGCTCCACAGCTTGCAGAGGCCTCGGAGCAAAACTTGGTCAGTCAAGCTCCTCCACCCACCCTTGATGCCCCCAAAGAGGCTGCTCAGCTAGGTGACAAGGGAAAACCAGCTGAACCGGCCAAAGACAAAGGCCAAGGGTTGGATAAGGGAAAAACTCCTGCTGAGCCCAGGGATAAAGCCCCTGAATCAGCTGCTCGGGCAGGCCAGGCTGCTGACTCTCTGGTCCCTCCAGCAAGCAAATAGACACATAGGGCTTTTTCTCTTCTTTTTTATTATGTTCTTCTTTTTTGTAAGAGCTTGTAAATTACTCTTTTTAATCAATGAAGCAGCTTTTCTTTTGCTTTTGTCTCCTCCATTGTGTATGATACCTTTTATGTTTGTTATAAAGTCCCATACTTTAATATCGTAGGAGTGTGGGTGATCGTGATCCTAACATCATGTTAACCATGCACATGACTAAGACTGGAATTAAAAAGGGAACAGAATGTATAAGAACCATTACTGAACAACTAAAACTACAAGTGTCATAGCAAAAAGCTTCAAGAGCCCTCTCAAATGTTCACAAAAGAGTAAGAGACAGATTAGCTAGGGTTAATTTGAACACATTCAGGAATTTCAATCATGGCTCATCAGAAAGTGATATTTCAATAATAACAATTGCATTAGATTTAGACTTAACATTCAAAGAGTTGTAATGGAGTGTTAACTAACCCAAATCATCTGGTCCGAGGACTACAGGCATGAATGGGTTTAAGTTTAAACACTTAAAGAGATCGTAACAGAGTGCTAACTAACACATATCATCTGGTTTGAGGACTACAGGCATGAATGGGTTTAAGTTTAAACACTTAAAAGAGATCGTAACAGAGTGCTAACTAACCCATATCATCTGGTCCGAGGACTACAGGCATGAATGGGTTTAAGTTTAAACACTTAAAAGAGATCGTAACAGAGTGCTAACTAACCCATATCATCTGGTCCGAAGACTACAGGCATGAATGGGTTTAAGTTTAAAAAGAGATCGTAACAGAGTGCTAACTAACCCATATCATCTGGTCCGAAGACTACAGGCATGAATGGGTTTAAGTTTAAACACTTAAAAGAGATCGTAACAGAGTGATACGTTGATTAAAAGAAAAATTCGATTAATAATAGTACCTTTTCAGGTTATTTACATTCCATGGGCGTGGTATTACATGACTATCTAGGTCTTCAAGGAAATACGCCCCAATGCCAGCCCCTGAAGTAATGCGATATGGCCCTTCCCAATTAGGCCCTAATTTTCCCCAAGCTGGGTTCTTTGCAGTGCCAACCACCTTTCTTAATACCAGATCACCAGGTTCCAGAGGTCTAAGCCTTACGTTGGCGTCGTAGCCCTGTCTAAGCTTTTGTTGGTAATGTGTCAATCGGACCATTGCATTTTCCCTTCTTTCATCGATGAGGTCCAAACTCTTCCCCAGCTGCTCATCATTGCCTGTCGAACTGAACGAACTAGTTTTCAACGTGGGGAACCCAGTTTCCAAAGGTATGACAGCTTCAGCCCCATAGGTCATTGAGAAGGGGGTCTCTCCAGTAGACCTGCGTGGAATAGTTCTGTATGCCCAAAGCACATGTGGCAATTCTTCCACCCATTCGCCCTTCGCGTCATCTAATTTTTTTTTCAGGCCACTCACAATGACCTTGTTGACAGCTTCTCCCTGGCCATTTCCCTGAGGATATGCTAGGGTAGAGTATCTGTTCGTGATTCCCAGTTCGCTACAATAACTCCTAAATGCTTTGCTATCAAACTGCAGGCCATTGTCCGAGATGAGAACATATAGAATTCCAAATCGAGTAACTATACTCTTCCATATGAACTTTTGCACATCCACGTCTCGGATGTTGGCAAGAGGTTCTGCTTCGACCCACTTGGTGAAGTAGTTAGTGCTGACCAGCAGATATTTCTTGTTTCCTGTAGCCTTAGGGAATGGTCCCACGATATCCAAACCCCATTGGGCGAAAGGCCATGGGCTGGATAGTGGGTTGAGAGTCCCCCCTGGCTGATGAATGTGTGGGGCAAACCGCTGACACTGATCACACTTTTTAACGTAGTCCAGGGCTTCTTTCTGCATATTGGGCCACCAATAACCTTGAGTGATGGCTCGGTGAGCCAAAGATCTACCCCCAGTGTGGCTTTCACAGATTCCTTCATGCACTTCCTCTAGTAACAGCTCCGCCGTTTCAGGATGTACGCACAACAAGCACGGTCCTGAATAGGAGCGTTTGTATAATTTCTGATCTTTAGATAACCAGAACCTGGCAGCTTTCCTCCGAATCTTGTTGGCCTCTCCCTTCTCTTCAGGCAAGATATCTTCCTTTAGAAACTTAATTAAAGGGTCCATCCAACTGAATCCAGCCCTGACTTGATGTACTTGAATTACTTCTTTTTCTGCTTTAGTACGCTTATGCAAGTCCTCGACAAGGATAACTTTTGGCAAATCCTGTGCCGAGGAAGTGGCTAGAGTGGCCAAGGAGTCAGCATGCGTGTTACCATTCCTAGGAATATGCAGCAAGCTGAAAGATTCAAACCTTAACTGCAGATGTTTAACTCGGCTCAAGTATTCTTGCATTCTTTCGTCCTTTGCCTCAAACTCGCCCTGTACTTGACCCATGATCAGCCTTGAATCCGAGAAAACTTTTGCTGCCTTTCCTCCCAACTTCTGGACCATACTCATCCCCATTAGTAGGGCTTCGTATTCCGCCTCATTATTTGTTGCCGAGAAGCCCAGCCGTAGTGCTTTTTCAATAATGATTCCCTCGGGGGATATCAACACTAGCCCCACTCCGGAGCCTTTCTGATTCGCAGCACCATCCACATACGCCTCCCAATGGGAAGGGCCTTGTTGAGAAATCATACCAACCGATTTTTCATCCATGTCCGACGTCGGCTTTACTTCCTCTAATTGGGCCTCCGTGAACTCTGCTACCAAATCAGCGATCACCTGACCCTTGACCGAGGTGCTCGGCATGTACTTGATATCAAAAGCCCCTAGGATCGTCCCCCATTTAGCAATTCTTCCAGTATAGTCCGCACTTTGGAGTATTGCCCTGAGCGGAAGCTGGGTGAGAACAATGACTGTGTGGGCTTGGAAATAATGTGGCAGCTTTCATGTACCAAGCACCACTGCTAGAATAGCCTTTTCCAATGGCAAATAACGAATCTCGGCTTCATGCAGCGATTTGCTTACACAATAAACTGGTTTTTGCACACCGCCATCTGCTCGGATCAGCACCAAGCTTACAGCATGGGGAGCTACAGCGATGTATGCAAACAAGACTTCGTCTGGCTTAGGGCTGGACATGATCGGTGGTCAAGCTAGGTAATCCTTTAATTGCTAGAAAGCCACAGCACACTCTTCTGTCCACTCAAACCCTTTCTACTTATTAATCAGGGAAAAGAAGGGTCGACACCTATCCGCTGATCGCGAGATAAATCGATTTAGGGCTGTGGTCATCCCAGTCAATTTCTGAACCTCCTTGGGATTCCGAGGAGCTTGCAGCTCATTGATGGCCTTTATCTGATCGGGGTTGGCCTCAATTCCTCTGTGAGTCACCATATATCCCAGAAATTTGCCTGATCCCACACCAAATGAGCACTTAGAAGCGTTCAAGCGCAGCTTGTATTTCCTGAGAACTTCAAAGGTACTTTCTAGATCCTTCACATGCTCGGCCACCATTTTGCTCTTCACCACCACGTCGTCTATATAAATCTCGATATTTTTGCCCAGCTGTGGTTCAAACATTCTCGTCATCATCCTTTGGTAAGTAGAACCCGCATTTTTCAAGCCAAATGGCATCACTTTATAATGGTAGTTACCAATGGGAGTTACAAAAGCAGTCTTTTCCTGGTCATCCAGGGCTAAGGGTATCTGATGATAGCCTTGAAATGCATCCAAAAAACTCATCCGAGGGTGTCCAACAGTGGCATCTACAAGCTGATCGATTTTTGGCATAGGAAATGGATCTTTAGGGCATGCCCTATTTAAGTCAGTGAAGTCAACACATACTCGCCATTTCCCGTTCTTCTTCTTCACCACCACAGTATTTACCAACCACTCTGGGTAGAAAACCTCTTTAATAGCTCCAGCTTGCTTGAGCTTTGCTACTTCTTCTTTAACTGCTTCAGCATGTTCTTTAGATGGACGCCGATGAGGCTGCTTCTTAGGGGTGACCATGGGGTTTACTTTCAAATGGTGGCATATGAATTCCGGATCCACCCCAGGGGCTTCATAAGCGTTCTAGGCGAATACGTCGAGGTTTTCCTTAAGAAGATGCATTAACTCCTTTTTTTCTTGTGAAGGTAACTAGGATCCGACTTGGAAGAACTTTTCAGGATCATCCCCAATGACGACTTTTGTTAAATCCTCGCACCCTGCGCCCTTATCCAGATCTTTAGTGGGCGATAACCGATGCTTTGGTTGCTATAAACCCTCTTCGGCTTTTGCTGATGACTCAGCTTCTGGCTCATGTTGAATGGCCACCACCAAGCACTGTCTAGCCACGGATTGATCCCCACGAATTTCGCATACCTGGCCTTCGGATGGGTATTTGATTTTTTGATGTAATGTAGAAGAAACTACCCCCAATGCATGAAGTCAAGGTCTGGCTACAATTGCCGTGTAGGGCGAAAAGACGTCTACGACTATGAAATCCACCTCCACTACCTCTGAGCCAGTCTGCACAGGTAGTCGTATTTGGCCCTTCGAGGTAACAATTCTCCCTTCAAAGCTAATCAGCGGAGAACTATATGGTGTCAAGTCACTAAGTTTGAGGTTCAGCCCCCTGTAGAGATCAGGATACAATATTTCTGCAGCACTACCTTGGTCTACCATTACCCGCTTCACATCATACCCTCCGATTCTGAGGGTTATGACCAATGCATCATCATGAGGTTGGACAGTACCCACCTTGTCGGCGTCTAAGAACTCTAAAACTGGATGACCATCTAATTTGCACCTCTTCGGACCTTGGCCGAAGTCCCCTGCAGGCAATCGATCTACTGATATGACCTTAGTTGGCGAGGATCCGGTTCTCCCTGGGGCTGCAAAGATAACGTTGATAGTTCCCAGAGGGGGTTTTAAGGGATCGTCCCTCCTGGACTCCGAGCTCATCTGGCCCCCTCGGCCACTGGTGTGATGCAAGAGATGCCTCAATTTCCCTTCACCGACCAGCTGGTCCAAATGATCCCACAAACTTCTGCAGTCCTCGATCGTGTGTCCATGATCCTGGTGGTATTGGCAATAGAGATTGCGATTGCGCCTATCAGGATTCCCTACCATTTTATTCGGCCACTTGAAGAACGGTTCGTTCCTGATCTTTTCTAAAACTTGATGGACTGGATCTCTGAATACAGTGTTGACAGCCTGGGGATTGGCTGCTCCTGACTGCGTAGGAAAATCTCTCCTCGGTTTGTTGTTGGTGTATCGATCCGACCTGAAATCCTTCCTCTCCTGGGGGATAACCTTTTCCTTTCCTTTTCCTTGTTGTTGGTCTTCTTCAACTCTTGTGTACTTCTCAATGCGGTCCATTAGCTGACGCATGCTAGTAACAGGTTTACCAGATAAGGATGTCCTTAGACCATGATCAGTAGGGAGACCGAGCTTAAATGTTTCTAGGGCCATTGCATCAAAATTGCCCTCCATGTCGTTAAACATCTCCCAATATCTATCCGAATACACCTTCAGGGTTTCCCCTTCCTGCATGCTCAAAGACAGCAGAGAAGACAAAGGTCGGGCCACTCTTCGGCAGGTGACAAAACGTGAACAAAAAGCTTGGGTGAGCTCTTTGAAAGAGTTGATGGAATTTGGGTTCAGTCCATCAAACCACCTCATGGCAACTGGCCCCAAACTAGAAGGGAAAGCTTTACACATCAGAGCTTCGTCCCTGGAGTAAACAGCCATCTTTTGGTTAAAATGACTCACGTGTTCCACGGGGTCTGTTTTACCATTGTAGATGGTGAACGTTGGTTGGTTAAAGCGCCGAGGAAGTCTCGCTTCCTCAATCCTGCGCGTGAAGGGTGACCTAGAAATCTGATTTAGAGCCTTGCGCATGGCGTCGTTTCCCACGTCTCCACGTGATGGTCTTCTACGTTGCCCCTTACGATGGGATTCTTCTTCATAAGAATAGGACTCGCTGGCTGGTGTCCTGGATTTATGTTGATAAGTAATGTCTGGCTTGTCATCAGGGTCCTCATCAGAATATGAGGAAGCCCGTTTCCTCTTTACATGGCGTAACTCCCTTTTTAGCTTTTCAACCTCTCACTGCAAATCTCGGTTCTTCTCTGCATGGGACATGCGACTTCCGCCATGTGATTGGTTTTGACCAGGGGGCACGGTGTGTACGCTACCCTCGCGGTCTTGCCTTCGCTCTAGGTTAAGAAAAGGGTCCACGTGCTGAGATGCCCAAGACTCCGCCTCTTGTTGACCGTGTCCAGCCATCACCTACTGTTGTCTTCACCCCTGCACAAGCTCTCCCCACAAACGGCGCCAATTGGCGGGTCAATTTTTGTAGCCCAAGCCCAAAAAGTGTGGGTTAGAGGCCCAACGAACCCAGAACAATGAATTTGTAGAGAGTGGGTGAAAAAGCTGGGCTGGATCTGAATTAAACAATGGTTGGCTAGGTTACGTGAGGCATAAACAACATAAAATAATGACAAAGAAACTTCTTAGTTGAATGTCCGAAGAGGTGTTTTATTGAATGAACAGTAGTTACAATATTCAGAGCTACAGTAGAGCTATTCTTCCTTCTCCTTTATGTTTTTTCCGATCCCCTTCTATCAGGAGTCCCCCTTCCTTATGTAGCATCCTTCCCCATCATCTCCACCGTCCACTTGTTCTTCATCTGTGCATTTACTTGAGTGCATGTCACGTCATGTGTCTACTTTAGTTCTTTGTGAGTGGCGGTAGCTGAGGTTACACTGTTCAGGGGTCTTCTCCACATAAATGCGGCCAGAAAAACTGTTGCAGTGCATTAAATACGGTGGTAGCAGCTTTTCCTTTAGATATTTCTTCATTCTTATCATCTCCGGACATATCTAGGACTTATCATTATCACTAGGCTTGCTGGGAAAGTAATTCGGACCGTCCACACGTTTGAGTGATCAAGGATATTCGTATCTGAGGGAGAAGATCTCTTCGGACCATAATAACCTCTTCGGAAGGAAGGTCACCTCCTCGGACTACAACCAACCTTCATTTCTGAGCTCCCTGCCTTCAGATGGGCTCCCCCACCCAATGATTGCTCTTCGGAAATACTATACTCTCCAACATGATGCCCCAGGCCCACTCAGTAGCTTTGGGTTTTTACCCCCCCACAAGTACCATACAATACAATACTGTTACTGTTAAATCTGCACCTACAATAAGACGATGATCTTAATTGCACAATAATTAAACAAATCCTTTAAAGTTTTTTTTTTTTTTTTTTTTGAGAATCATCTTTAAAAGTTAAGTCCCACATTCTTTTTGACTAAATCATGAATAAGTGACACACACTTTAAACATTGAATTTTAAGATGACTCGTTTAGATTTGAAGAGGTTAATGGACAAACTACACAAAAGATAAATAATTAAATATTAAAAGGGTGGACATAAAGTGTAAACTATTTTATGCTTGAAATTTCAATTTTTGATGGGAAGGATTCTTCTCTACTTTATACTGTGAAATGTGAAAGAAAGGGTTTTGTATTTTCTTTTTTCTTTTTCTTCAACAACAGTATAATAAAGCTTTTAAATTTTTCAAATTGAACATACTTTTGGAGGGGGAAACAAAGGTGTTGTGAATTTGCATGACCATGGCAGTGCCTCGCTTGGACTTCTTTCCTCTAGAGCTGTTGGCTACTGAGTCGTCAATGGAGCCAACAAAGACGCTAGAGCTTGGTACACTGGTATGAAATCCTGATCAACTTCGTCGATTCCTATTTCAAAAAGCATGTGTTTTCAAAGTTGTAAGTAAAAATAAAAATAAAAAACGAAAAAACCTAAACAATGGGAGACGCAGTAGAAAAGGATTCACCATTGGCTGTGCGTATTTGGAAACCGTTTGTGAAACCAAAATTGTAATGTTAGCCTTTTTGTAACAGTAAAACAACTGAAAAAATCTATTTTTGTAGGGGAAGAAGATAAGTGAAGAGGCAGTATTGGATTCCTTTGATGCTAGAAAATAGGAGACAGAAATTTTAAAATAAAACAACCACTTCAGATAAGAAATTTAAACGTGAGGAATTTAAAAGAGATGTGAAAGTGCCTAATTTTAAGGAATATGGATAACATGAGAGAGAGGAAAAAAAGCTTTTAAAAAAAAAATTTGAGAGGAAGTTGTAATAATTATTGACAACTACCGTTAAAGAGAAATGTAGAGGTGGGAGGAAAAACTGTTTTTTTAAATTTAGCAAAAATTTAGGAGTTTTTAAATTACTAATTTTACATGTCTAACCCTATTGTTTAGGTTTAGTGGATTAGTGGATGTGAAGTTATTCTGTAGTGGGTTGTTTAGAAGTTAGAAATGCAATATTACTGGATTGTCCTCCAAATTTGTCTAGGTGTAGGGGTATTTTGGAACCAAAAAAAATCTGGTCCAAACAGGTGCAACCCCTTAAATAGTAGTATAGATATATATATATAACAATGCTCTCTAGTTAATAAATAAATGGCAAAAATGCAAAACTGACTCTCTAACTTTTACATTTTTCCATTTCAGTCCTTTAACTTTCAATTTTTTCAATTCAGTCCTCTAACTTTCAATTTTTGTCAATGTAAGATTTTGTTACAACTCAGTTAGTAGCCGCCGTTAGACCCACTAAAACGACACCGTTTTGCATGTTTTTTTTTAAAAAAAATTCGAAATAAGAAAAATTTGAAAAAAAAAAAAAAAAAAACCCGTCTTTGGAACTCCTGCGTCGACCTCTCCAACCTCAATCCTAAACTCCGCTCCTCTTCTTCTTCTTCTTCTTTCTCTCTCGACCTTGCCAAGCTCCGCCACATCACCGCCGATATCCTCTCCCTCGCCGCAACGTCTTCGGTGTTCTATCTCTGTCCATCAAGTTCGCTTCCTTCTACTACAAAACCGGCCTCATCTGGCATGACTTTTGCCGCTTCGACCTCGCTTCCTCTTGCTTCCAGAAAGCCACCGATCTTTTCTCTAATTCCAACGCCATTGTCGCCATCTCCGCCGATGAAGCAGCGAAACTTCTCCTCGATGTCAATCTCGCCAGATCTCGTACTGCCTGGGAACTCTCGGACCGAAACCTCGTCGTCGCTTTGCTTAGCCGGTCTAAGACCTTGCTTCTCTGCTCCGATCATTACGGTTCGCTCGCTAACCAGTACTTAGCCTGGGATCTTCTTCTTCTTCTTCTTTTTTTTCCTTTTTTTTTTTTTTTTAGATTTTTCCTCTTTTCTTTTAATTGTGAATTAAAAAAAAAAACATGCAAAATGGCGTCGTTTCAGTGAGTCTAACGGCAACCACTAACTGAGTTGTAACGGAATCTTATATTGACAAAAATTAAAAGTTAGATGACTAAATTGACAAAATTGAAAGTTAGAGGACTGAAATGAAAAAATGTGAAAGTTAGAGGGTCAGTTTTGTATTTTTGCATAAATAAATCTTCTGTTTTATATAAAAAAATCATAATATACTTGTAATATATATTTTTCCCATTATTATATTAACTTAATATACGCCCTTTAAAAAAATATTTATTGTTTATTTCAAATTAATTTTCTTTCAAAAAATCAAAGTCTAAATAGTATTTTAACAATTAAAAGATAAACTAAAAAAACAAAATCCATGATCTCACAACTTCATTATTTTCATGGGTTCTAGCTAGATTAACCGGAAAAAGTCTCTTATCTTTAAAAAAAAAAAAATCTAAGTTTGAATCTCACCTATATAAAAAACTAATAGATATCATTATTTTTTTCAATACATCGATAATTAGGAGGGTGATATAAAGATTTCTAACCAATAAAGCTACAACGCTCTTGGTAATAAATAAATAAACAAATAAATGATATTGATATCATAAATTCAAATGCTGTCGTATTAATATATAAATTAAAAAAAATAAAAACCTTCCCCACTCTCGTTTAGGCTATTTATTCCCATTTGAATTTAAGGGTTTCTTATCTACATGCGGTTATGGTTTCTTCTAAAAATAATAATACTGTAATTAAATTAAATACATGCAGCTATGGTTAAAAAGAAAAAATAAAAAAAATCCAATCCTCGTTTCGTAGTTAAAATGATAACCACCAATAATATTTTATATTTCTCTTTTTAATTTTTCTTCATATGGAAACTCAATTACCAAAACTAACCCATAAATTAATATGAACCCAATATCCAAATAATAACTAAAAGGAAAAAAGAAAATTCTTGATTAAAAAAAAAAAAAAAAAAGCTTTAACATACTAGCCAGTAGTGTGTGTCGGTGTGTGAGAAGGCTAGTTTGGGAATGCAAAAAATTCCTTGTCTTTCCCACGAAACGTGTTTTAAGATAAGTAACATAATTTCCCTTTCAAAGGAAAGGGGGAAAAAAATCTGAAATGAACTATGATCATTATAAATAGCATTTAAACCCTCAACATTGTAAATCGCCAAGCAACGATGGCTAGCATGAAAACCACCTTTCTACTTGCTCTTATTTTCCTTCTTTTGCAAACTGAGTTTATTTCACTTGAAGCTATATGGTCCAATTCTAGTGCTGGCAACTCCACTGTGGGTTGCATTGCCATGGAAAGGGAAGCCCTTCTTAAATTTAAAGAAGGTCTTGATGATCCTTCAAGAACTCTTTCTTCCTGGGTTGGGGAAGATTGCTGCAACTGGTTGGGAGTAGGCTGTAGCAATCGAACAGGTAACATCGTAAAACTCGAGCTCAAAAACCCATTTTTCTGTGACCCATTTTCTGATATTACATCAACAGAATGTAGGATGCCTTTGGGTGGTGTTTTATCTCCTTTGCTTGAATTAAAATTTCTAAATTACTTGGATCTAAGCTACAACGATTTCCACGGAATTCCCATCCCAAATTTCATTGGTTCTCTCAATAAGTTGACTTACCTTAATCTCTCCTATACATACTTTGCTGGAACGATCCCTCATCAAATTGGGAATCTTTCTAACTTGCTTTATCTTGATCTCTCCTATGCATTATTTTTATTTGATAGAACGATCCCTCCTCAAATTGGGAATCTTTCTAACTTGCTTTATCTTGATCTCTCTGGGAATTTCCTAACAGCTTCAAATTTAAATTGGCTCTCCGGTCTGTCTTCCCTAAAATACCTCAATTTGAATTACGTGGACCTTTCCGAAGCAACAACTGATTGGCTTCAAACTGTTAATTTGCTCCCTTCTCTGTTGGAGTTGCACTTGTTCGAGTGTGGACTTCATTATCTCCCTCAAGTCGTTAAACTTCTCTTCCCTGGACTCGGTATATCTAGATTTTAATCATTTAGAGGGTCCACTACCACTATGGCCTAGTGTGACAAGGTTCTCCGTGAGGAGCAATTTACTTTCGGGACCAATACCGATAAGAATTGGCCTAGAAATGTCACAATTGACAGTCTTAGATCTCTCTGACAACTTTCTAAATGGTAGCATCCCACCATCCATAAATGGACTAAGAGATTTGGGCTTTCTTCTTCTATCGAACAATCATTTATCCGGAAATATCCACAATCACTGGAAGAGTATGCAAAATCTGCTCTACATAGATCTGTCCAAGAATAATCTATCCGGTGACATTCCAAGCTCAATGTGCTCACTACCTTCCCTTAGCTGGTTGCAATTGAGTAACAACAATCTTTCTGGAAACCTCTCCTTTTGCCTGAATTTTGTTTCAAGCATATCGCTATCAACACTTGATCTTGGTGAGAATAGATTATCAGGGACCATACCAAAATTGATTGGAGAAAGACTTTCTTCAATAACAATATTAAGGCTACGAGGAAATATGCTCTTCGGAAGAATTCCTAAACAATTGTGTGGTATCACTTATATCCATGTCTTGGACCTTGCACATAATAATTTCTCAGGATCTATTCCATCGTGTTTAGGTAGTTTGGCTAGTTACAAGTATTTCAATAACACAATATTTCCAGAGGTCACAGAGCATATGGATTTGGTTGTTAAAGGAAGACAATATGAATACTACAACCAAATCTCAAATGTTAGTCTCATGGATTTTTCGAAAAATAGTCTTTCAGGGGAGATCCCAGCAGAACTCACAAATCTGACCTTACTGAATTCCTTGAATTTGTCATGGAACCAGTTTACGGGAAAGATACCAGAGAACATTGGAGCTTTGCACCAATTAGAAACTCTTGACCTCTCAAACAACCATCTTTCAGGTCACATTCCTCCAAGCATGTCTTCTATGACTTTTTTAAGCCATTTGAATTTGTCATATAACAACTTGTCCGGAGAAATTCCATCATCCAACCAATTTCAAACCTTCAATGATCCATCCATTTATGTAGGTAACCCACAACTTCATGGGCCTCCTCCATTGCCAACAAGTGTCTTAATGCCAAGTGACAGGAAGACAGAACATAAAAATCAAGAAGATGTACATGTAAATATCGATGGTGAAGACCAATTTAAAAAGTTATGGTTTTACCTTAGTATTGCATTGGGTTTCATTGTGGGATTTTGGGCTGTTTGTGGCAGCTTGTTAATGAAGAAGACTTGGAGATATATTTACTTTTGTTTTGCTTATAAAATGAAAGATAAGCTTTTGGTGGCCATTGCAGTGAATATGACTTGTCTACAAAGGAAGATTCAAGCAACAAGACACTGAGATTGGGCTAATGGGACCAAGCAATATAATATATATGTTTTGTGTGTGTGTGTTATGAAATGTAATATATATGTATTTGTACTTATTCTTTGTTTTTCATGTATTGTACTTAATATTAGGCTTAAGTTTTTTGCTTGAGCAATGCCTCAATATGTTAGGCCTCAAGTGGAGTCTCCCCAAAGTGTTATCTTTCCAACAAGAACTTCAATAAATTTGAAGCTGCACGAATTACAGTTTCTGCTTCTCATTCTCATATATCATGTGCAATATAATGAAGACACTTGTTACCCTCCATTATGCATGAATCACAATGTCAACTTTTGTTTGTTTTGCCATTCCAGATTGAGAATTGCATGGACTAATGGAGCCATAGAAGCAGGGGCAGTGCACATCTACAATTTGGCTTGGCTCATCATATATATATATATATATATATATATGCATTTCTCAGAGGAAGTATCTCTTAATTCATATCTAAAGCACCTACAATCACAACCATTGACTAGAATACTATATACTCAATGCAAGTTAACATGCAAAAAATTTCTTTTTTAGTTTTTACAATTCATTAATAACAGATAAGCTACCCAAGCACTTGCACAAGATATTACATGAATGTCAATTCATATTTCACTTTAAAGCCTGGCTCAGCCACAAATAAAATAAAAATGATAATTGCAATTTTGCTTGAGGAAAGCCAAGTAAGATGAAAAGGGAGCTTTAAGATCAAATTTATGTCTAGTTAGGAGTACCAATTCTTTAAAGTATAGACATAATAAAAAGCTAGGCTTTGCTTCCAGCACTAGGGTCCGGCAAGGCTCAGCCTCTTCCTCCTCCCACTAAAGCTCAGGCTGCACATTAAATTTGGAAGGCAACATCTTGCAGACTTGGCAAATTTTCCCTTCCCAGGGTTGTAACTTCTGTTGTGTATTGCCTCACTATTGCATGCAGAGTTTGCTACACATCCATAAAGGCTTTTATTTGTAGATTTTGAAGAAAGGGGACAAATGGTAGGATTGGTTTTTGACCTCTCTTGTATATTTTGATTGCCATCAATAGCATCATCCTTGAAGCTCTCTTGAAAAAGCTCATTTAGTTGTTTCTTCATATGTGTTGGAGAGGGTTCAAGAATGGGACTGGAGCTACTGTCCATGTAAACTGGTTTTTTGATGTGAGGAGTTTCTTTCAAGCCGCAATGATGGATAGGAGTGTTCTCACAAGATGGGGTGGTACTGCAGAAATTACAAGTTAGTAAAAAATCTAAGACGCAAATATAAACTGGTTTCCCAACTTATTTATTTTATTAAAAGAAAGTCTATGCTTAGAATTATAGAAGTTAAAGAAAAAACATATATAAGCCAACCAAATTCTGAATCAAATTGAAAACAACTCTCATCACCATTGACATTGAAGAAATGTTCAAAATCAGATTCTAAGCAAGACTGCAGATCAAAATATACTTCCTCCTTAGAACATGCATAACAGGCACCATTCTGTTAAAGATGCTATATAGTTCACAAGCAAGTCAAGAGGAAATGGCTGTGATGGTTGAGTATGTAAAACATTTACTAAAATGTGTAAGCTACAGAGTCACATAAAATGTGTAAGCTACGGAAATCAAATTCTCCCAATTTCAACCCACAATTGATTTATACATTCCTTGAGAGGATAGTAAGGTGGGATGAAAGATAATATAAGAAGAATCAATAAAAAAATAAAGAATATATAGACATTTCTCACCTATTTTTCTCATATTTTGGGAAGATTAAAAATGGTAGGCTGGATAGAAAATTAATAATCAATCATTTTTAACTTCTTTCCACTTTTCTAATAAATCCATCTTCCATTCTCTCTTTTACCATTTACTTTTCTCTCACTTTTCCAGCCAACCAAATGCACTTTTGAATGTTTAAAAGACACCCAGCAGTCCCAACCCAACAGTCTTGGCGTATGATGGAGGCCATAAAAATAGCTGTTTATAATCATCTCCTTTGGCTGCTACCACACTACTGAAAATTCCAAAATTTCAGAGTCCAATAGAATTACAATAGAATTTATGCTATAAGACATTACAATATTACAGCTTCCTTCCCACTCCTGCACTGCAATTTTATCTTCATTCCCCTAGAATGTCACCGTTTGCATGTAGCCATTCACTCTTCAAAGTCAAAAGATGATTTGCCTTCATTTGGAGAAGGTAATTACTAATTTAACAATTAATTTGCTAAAACATCAAACTGATTATTATGTACCCTGCAAGTGCCAATAGATCTAAAGAACGTCTAGAATAATACTAGAAAAGAAAAACAAAAAAAGAGAGAAATCTAGGAAGAATTTCAAAACCACTATGATTAAGGACTAAGTAGCCACCAAAACGGTCTCCGTGCTTCTTCAGCCGGATTTACAAGGCGTCGAATTAAGAAGAAGATCACAAAGAACGCAAAAACGCTGACTCCTAGCTTGACTTTCAGATTGACGTCGAAGATCCGGATGGAGTTGTGAGCTCTATTTCTATCTTTACGTAGTTTCAGGTTAGGTTTTGTGTTTTAGAGAGGATCGTCACCGTCGGCATCGGCGGCGGATTTGGTTCTGTTTCTAGTAGTTCTTCGGCCATTTCCACTCATTTTCAGATTAGAGTTTATCTATGCTCAAATGCACAGCATGTCGATTTTTGTGGATATATTTAGCGATCGATATAAGGATGTAAGAGTGTTAGATCAAACGCAGACAGAGTCTATAAAACTGGAACTGGAAGTCGCGACGGAGATTATAAAATTGCGTTCTCGAAGCCTGTCGTTGACATTGACGACGATTTCGAGCAAGATTTCCAGGGCTTCAAGGACGATGACGATTCTGATATTGATGAGGAAGTGGAGGTCCTTGTGCAAGATGTCAAGCCCTTTGCTTTCTCTGCTCCTCGTTCCTCTGGTAAACCACTTCACTTTATATATCTATCGTGGGGGTTTGAAAGTTATTATATTTTGGTTAGTTTTGGTTGAGATTGATGTGGGTTTTGTTGATTTTGTTGATCAAAGTTTGAATTTTTTTTAGTTTTGTTTGTTTCACTTTGGATGATATAGCAACGTTGTTTAATCGATTTTGTTTTTTTTTTTAATCAAAATTGAAACCTTTTGTTTTCTTAGTGCTATTTGTTAGTGATTTTATGTGGTAGAAGTAAAATTTTCTGGGCAAACTTTGTTTTATTTATTTATTTATTATATATGATATTGGGTTTCTGATTTTGCTGGTCATTTTTTTAGAAATTTTTTTTTATTCCAAATATTTTTGGGGGTGTTATTTTGGTGATGTTGAAGTAAATAGGCTCTGGGTGTTTTAGATTGATGTAGAAGGTTTCGGGTTTTTGATGGTTTATCATGGTGGCTTTGGATCATCTGTATAAATTTGTTTCATTGTTGAGAAAAAGGGGTTGATCCTTGTATGATCTGTTAATCCCTTTTACTTTTTCTTAATCGAAATAATTGAGCATCAAATATGTGGTATGTATATATATTTTTTTTTGGAATCAGTGCTTAACTTTACATAAAGCTTTTGTCTTTTGATATGTCAATTTTTTGGGTAACTCAGTTTCTAGATTTTGTCTCGGTTGTGGAAATTAACTTTGGCTTTTTGTCAGTGATAATCATGCTTTATGATCGAAAATCTCTCTGATTTTATTTCTTTAAAACTATAATGCTCTGCCTTGTAAGGCTTGGGAAAAAATATATTTGTAGAAAATATTTAATCTTTCCTGTTCAAAGATTTTAGCGTAAAGTAAAAGAAGATAATAATTTACTCAAAGGTAGCTGATTTTTTCTTTAAGTTTGCTTTGTCCTATAGAAGGTCATGCTCTTTCTGTTCTTTGATTATTATTCAATGAATTAAGTTTATATTTATTTCTAATGTTTCTGTCATTATTTGCATATTTCTTCTTCTTCTTCTTCTGTTTTAACTGCTCTATTACATGGATCTGTTTATCTTGATATTAGGAGAGTCAAGTATTTCTATTTTTATTGATCATCTATATGTGACGAAATGGAAATTGTGGCTTTAGAATTTTATTCGATCAAAAGTTATTTATAATTGAATCATGGATGGTTTTGTTTCAGTTTCTTTTTCTTTTAAATGGTGTCTGCTTAAAATGGTTTAGGGTCTCATGTGTATTGTTGATTTGGAAATTGCTTTGAAACTGAAGTATTGTTTTGAGTTTTACTGATTGGTTAATTTTCATTTTCCCTGAGTAGAATTTTTCTGAATAAGCACTCATGCTATTTTATAATCTCTTCCTTTATTGATCCTTGTTTTGTTGCAATGATTAAATTTGTGGAATTCATTGGGTATTTTGAAAGATACCCTAGCATGTGTGTGTGTGTTATCTCAATCTCTTATGGAGTTGTAGTGCATAATATATATGTTCCTAAATTATGTACTCATCTCTTGATTCATGAATCTGGATAATATATCTGTTTCTTCTCTACTTATTGAAGGATCTAAGCCTGTAAAATCTGTGGAATTCAATGGGCAAGCTGAAAAATCTGCCAAGAGAAAGAGGAAAAATCAGTATCGTGGAATCCGGCAGCGCCCATGGGGTAAGTGGGCTGCTGAGATTCGAGACCCAAGGAAAGGGGTTCGTGTCTGGCTTGGAACTTTTAACACTGCAGAAGAAGCTGCAAGAGCTTATGATGCAGAGGCGCGGAGAATTCGTGGCAAGAAAGCTAAGGTGAATTTCCCCGATGAGACTCCTCGTGCTTCTCCAAAGCGTTCAGTTAAGGCAAATCTGCAGAAGCCACTTGCCAAGGCAAACCTGAACTCTGTCCAGCCCAACCTGAACCAAAATTTTAATTTTGTGAACTCTGATCAGGACTTTACCATGGGTTTGATGGAAGAGAAACCTTTTACCAACCAGTATGGGTATATGGATTCCATCCCCGTTAATGCAGATGTCGGACTCAAGCCATTTGCTTCCCCTAATACAAGCCCGGTGTACTTTAGTTCAGATCAGGCCGAGGCGCCGAGGCATTCTTCGAGCTATAGTGGGTCGCAATTCAATAGACATGGACGGGCTGGAAACATTTTAGCACAATAATTTCGAAGGTAAGGTACCGTAATAATTTAATATATCGAGGGAAAGAGTTATCAGATGTGCTGAGGATATTAATTTAGAAAATATTTTTCAAAATTTTATATAGAAAAAAGAAAAAAGTAATTAATTTTAAAAAATTAATTTTTATATTTTCCATGAAAACGATATTAAAATCTTTTAAGTTCACTTATTACAAAATCCATATATTAAAGTGGAAGCACATCAAGCAAATTCACATTTTGAAATTTAAAGTGGAAGCACCAAAACTTGAGTAAATTTAGTTATGAACTTAACTACAGCACAAGCCCTTAATCTCTTTATATAACCTTCATCGCACACAAAATTTGTAAGGAGAATCCCCATATTGAAGAGCTATAGACCTAAAACAGTAAAACCTTCTCATTTTTTGTACCTTCTCCCTCTCAAATTGCCATATATCATGAGAGGAGATTAAAACTGTAGGGGCTCGTTTCGTCGTGGATCCCCCAGCAATAAATTTATTTAGAGAGTGGGACGTAGGGTTTGGCGCCAACTGGCTTACCACCGGCTCGCCGGGAGCGTTCTCCTCTCTTGAGGGCTTTGCCTTGTTCTTTTTGGCTTGGGGGTTGCTCATCGGACGGCCGAGGAGCCCCCTACTCTGAAGGGCCCCTTGCATTATATACCCTCTTTGGCCAATCCTAGCCTTCCAACTGTCAATCATCTAGACCATTGCTTAAGGACCTGTCCCATCAGCCACGTTTTCCACCTTACTGTGGGTCGCAGCGCCCAAGGTTCCTCCGTTCAGGAGTCCTCTCAGCATTAAGACTGCCAGGGGAGTTAGGTAGACGCATTAAATGTGGACGTGACCGCCTGTACTGGGCTTGTCCCCCACCGGGGATTAGGATAGGCACGCCGAGGAAAGGGTCGTCCTCGGCGTGGCCCAGAGGGCTAGAAGCCCTTAGATAACTGCCTGGGGCAGCCATCGGTCCTCGGCGTGGGCCTTGGGCCAGCCTAGAGGTGGGCCGAGACTTCCAGGCCCACGGGCCCCACAAAAACCATTACACATATCAAGACCTTGAGTATTCTTGAGTGTTGTTGGTGCTTGGGAACCATGGAAGTAGCCCATAATTGCTCGAGAGACTTGGATATTGCAATTAAAGGCTCAATTGTGGATCAAGATGCTAGTGTAGAGAAAGGACTTGCGGAGTCAATTGCAACCAGTATGCAGGAGCTCAAAGGGCTCAAGTACATGGTTGCCACTTGACTTGTATGGTTTTGTGGGTAATATATATTGTAACTATCTATTCTAGTGGAACACTTTTAGAGGCAAAGTTTTTTTTTTTTTTTTTTTTTTTTTTTAGAATGATTAGAGGTGAAGTTGTGGAGAGGTTTTTACACTCGGTTCTCGGGTTTTCCTTTTCAATAACACCTCATGTGTTATCATTGTGCTTTTGATTGTCTATAGGTTCAATTTATATGTTTATACATACATTTGTTGCCATCCATGCTTATGCCAATTGACTAATCACTTTAATTTAGACTCAATTAATAAATATGCCTAAATTGACTAATTCGTAATTAAAATTTGAGGTCTAAATCAGAATCAAACTTAATTTGATCATTTTCACCTTTAAATGAAAATTTATTTATAAACACTACAATATATTATACATGTATTGCGATATTGTAGCACAATAGTTAATTTATTTATTTATTATTTTTTTATATATATAATATTTCCCCCCAACGTTTTTCTTGGTCTTTTCCACGCTAGAGCTCTCTCTCAGTAGATCAAATAGATCAATAAGGTTTAGGCTTGAACTCAATCTCAAACCTGATCCTTCTAGCTAACGAATGTCAGTTTGGTCCAACACCAAGGTCACAAGAATCTAGGCAAAGACAAGCTCACAAGGGAAAACAAAGGTGACAACTGAAGAAGAAAAACTGTTACGTGCTTAATTTTTTATTTAATTTTATTATTTAAGATTTTATTTTTGTTATTAGGAGTTGGATAATCAGATAATGAATAGGATAATTTTCTCCACAAAAAAATAAAAATAAAATAATAAATAGGATAAATTGTTAGCTTAGTATTTGAATAAATCTTATCTACTTGTTGTAGATAAAAATTAGATTTCTTTTGAATTTAAATATTAGCTTTATCTTGAAAAGCCATCTATTTATATGGCTTAATGTTGATTAATAAAGAAAGCTGAAAAATATTATTATTGAGTGAATATTCACTTTGGAGGTTTGAATTCCCTCAAAGTAGTCCATTTATCAATTAGGAGGTCTTGGTAACTTGGGTTTGTAACAAAAACTCATAAGAGAAGATGAAATCAGAGAAAAGACAAATGTGGGAGAAGATGAAGACGACAATGATTATTTCTTCTTTGAAGACGACAGTGAGCATTGTTGAAGAAGACGGCGATGATTTCACCTTCGAAGACAACAATTTTTGTGAAAATTTGTGGAAGGTTGATTTGTCATCGTGTGAAAAATTATGAATTTTGTAAAAAAATTGATGATGCAAAAAAATCGTCAGTTGAACTCTTTGTCGATACAAATGGACGAAGGCGTTGGCTTTGTCCAGAGACAAACCTTTTGGTGTTGTTCTTCTTATGCTCCGTTTGTTTCGAAGTAAAATATTTTCAGGAAAATATTTTACATATTTTACCATGTTTGTTTTGTTGTTAAATTTGGTCAACTGTAAAATTAAGGCAAAAAGAAGTAAAATATTTTACGCTTGAAATTTTTGTAAAATATTTTACATTTTACAATCTCTCATGCGTAGAGTTCACATTGACAGACCAACCACTCCTAACTCTCTTCCAAGCCTGACAGCGAGAGCACCCACTAGCAACACAATCTTCAACGATAGAGATGGCATCTCTCCACAGCAAGTCAAGCACCGAAATTGCAATTTGTGTTGTTTGCTGATCTGGTTTTTTTTTTTTTTTTCCTAAACCTTGTAGATCTGGGTATGTTTTGTACAAATCTCTACTGCTAGGCCCTGTCATACAAAAATTCTGTAGATCTCCACCTGTGTCATGAAAATTTGGTTTTTTTTTTTTTTTTTTTTTTTTTTTTTTTTTTTTTTTTTTCCTGATATACAAATCTATGTTTTTTGGCTTTTTGCAGATATGATTTTTTTTTTTTTTTTTTGGGTTGCAAATCTGCATTTTTTTTTTATAGCTAATATGAGTTTGGGTGGTGTGATTCATAATTGTGTTTCTTATTAAAATTTGATAATTTCAACATAGGATGATGAGAATTTTGAGTCTGGTTTTTTTTAATTGAAGATTTTCTTTTTTTCATTTTACACTTGCAAATGAATTTTCAAGTACAAACCCAAACACTGTAAAAGGAAAATATTTTCTGTAAAATATTTTCGATGTAAAATATTTTACATCGAAACAAATGGAGCGTAAATTTATAGCTGTTGAAGTAGAAAATTGTTAGTTGAACTCCTTGTCAATTAAGATGGATGAAGACGTTGGATTTGTCCAGAGACGAACCTACAATAAGATATCAAATAGAGAAGAAGAAATACATTGTTGTGGTGTGTGCCAAAGGGCCTCCGATGATTAAGTTAGAATGGAATTCATGAATAAGTTAAAATGGAATTCAATTGGAGTATATCGCAAAAGAATTCAACTTGGGAATAGTTTTGGGGTGAGAATTGTCTACCTTTCTCCCTTTGGTTTGTGTGGGTTTTATAGCCCTTGTATTCATTGTTTGAATGAATATATGCATTTGTGGGATATAGAGCCATTGGTATTAATGACTATTTTTTATTGTTTGCCAATGGCTATTTGTCAGTTGGTGCCCGTACGTTACTCCTTAGCTATCTTGGGCATTGAATTTCTTTTATGGCTTCGTTTGTCATTGATGTCCGTACGTTATGCCTTACATTGAGTAGCATTTAATTCGTCCGTCGAGAGATGGATGATCTTGATAAATTAATACTCATTAGTTATGAATGCAGAGGCATTATAGACTTCAATGGTCTTTTGACCATTGGTCCATCGATTATGCTTTTGTTTATCTGGTGCGTTAACTGTTACTTATGTCATTTATGGGAAACCCCTTTAACATATGCTGTAGTCGTTCATCACATGGACGATGCTAGCTTGATGGATGAAGCTGGCATGATAGACGATGCTAAAATTCTCATCTTTTGCTATATAATCGACAATGGTGATTTTTCTCCTCTTCAAAAATCATTTTTGAAATTGTCAAAACAGACACACTTTCTCTATGTCTTTGGTTTCTTTTGTGAAATTTTGTTGATTTGTTTGTAGTTTAGAAGATTGAGACCTTGATGAAAATTGAAATTGAGAAAGGATGGAGGAGAGAAATATTGATATATTTGGAGAGATCATAATAAAACATAATAAAGAGGCATATTTTGCCAAATAGAAAAATATTTGAAAATATTTAGGAAAAAAAGCACATGGTCAAACTTATCTAGTTATGTAGCATTTTTTTTTGGAACTTGATTTTGTCAATCTCGAATTTACCAAACTCGAGTTCCAAGCATTATGGCAATATGATCAAACATAATGCTTGGAACTCAAGTTTGGTAAACTCAAGTTTCACTTGAAACTTGAGTTTGATAAACTCAAGTTTCACTTGAAACTTGAGTTTGATAAACTCGAGTTCTAAAAAAGTGCTACATAAACTAAATAAGTTAATTAGATGCTATTTAACAAACTTTTCCTAAAATCATGCTATTTAGCAAATTTTTCCTAATAAAGAATATTTAAAAGAAAAGAAGAAAAGAGTATAAAGAGTTTGATGTATGAATATGTGAATAATGAAGTGCCAATCACTGGAAACTCGCCCCTTGAGCGCGTTCATCATAACCTCCATTTGTTCCCTCATCGCCTGCATCTCTGCGACAATATGTGGTGGAGTCACATCCGTAAGGGATGGCATGCTTAAGTTCTGCCCCTCCGGTCTGCTTGGGGTGTGGCTGCCTTTAGGTTTCTCCTGGTTTTTTCTTGCAGTGCTGGTCCTTTCTTGATCTTCTTGTTTGTCATTCGGTGTTGTATTCTTCTGGCGTAGTTGTTCTTCCAAATCGTGGTTTTGTTTGGTGAGACATTCCACGGCGGCAGCGAGAGTTTGAACTTGTCTTTCAAGGGCAGTCGTGGGTGGTTCGTCTCCTTGAACGTCGTTAGTGGTTGCCATCAAGCGAGTGAGTACCATACAACCCTTAAGTCCGGGAAACGATAGTATGGCTTATGAATCTCAACTAAGTTTCCCACAGACGGCGCCAACTGATGAGGCCGAGAAATTCACCAGTGAGCTACACGATATCTACGCGCTTGAACATGAACCTGCACAATACGAAGAAGAAAAACCTAACAGGGAGCATCGGTGTGGTGCCGGCCAGATACCCTCCGAAGGTTAAGTCAGAAATATTGTCACAGTTCCAAAGTGCTAGAGAGGGTAAATTATGCGTACCTTGATTTGTGAGGGTATTGGGGCTTTTATAGTAGTAAAGGGTTGACCTCTCTTCCTTGGAGTAGAAGTCTTTTCCTTATAGGAAACATCCTGTAGAATCCTTCTTGTGCTGGAATTTCATTTGTCTTCGGACTCTATGAAGTGTGTCGCAAGTATCCCACACCAAGGGCCTTTCTGCCTACCTCATGGGTATTGGACTGCTGATATTTCATATTGGATCCGTTTACAACAAATTTGGCAGATAATGGGCCCGTCCTATATCGGCCCACAGTTGATGACCGTCAGGCCCACCTCTAGCCCAAATTTTACCTCTTTAGTTGCCCCCTCGCCCTATGGGTCTGTCATACTTTAACGGAGGGAAGCATGGGGTGACCATCTTCGTAAAGGGAGTGACGGTTGAGAGGCCTGTGGGTCGACGGTTCCTCAGTCGTTAAGGTTGACGGTTTCAAGTCTTTAAAGTTGACGGTTTCAAGACATACACCGTCAACCATTCGTGCTGCTGACAAAATCTGGAAAGCATTAATGGTGCCTGACACGTGTCACTTTTCTACTAGTCACTGTATGGGATCGAAGCGTCGCTTCGTCTTCCATGCACCTCTCCTATAAATATCAAACCTTCGACTCTCATTCTCCCATTTTCAACAAAAACTCACTTGTCAGAGCGCAATCCGTCATCTTTGTCAGAATACACCATCCAATTATAGTATCCATCATCATCAACTTTCCTCTGTTTGACGTACTAATTGGTAAGTACCATCCTCCATATTTTTTACCGTCGTATTACTTTATAGCTCAAAAATTTACTTCTGTTATCCATTCTTAGCCCCGTCAGAGTCTTAGGTTTTGTCATCACTTGTAGGCAATGTCTAGTATGTCAAGTAATCAGTCAGCTGTCCGTGATGGGGCAGATTATGAAAAGGTATACCCGTCAGGTCACAAAGACTAAGAAAGTCCAAGCGAAGAGAGGAGTACGTCTGCCTCTTCTCCGTCCTCAACAAATGAGGATACGGAGTTGGATGAACCAATGGAAGGTCCTGATGGCGAGGAACAAATAGGACCCGTCATAAGAGCTGATGGACCAAGGGAGTTCATCATGCTTCCAGAGTGGACGGTTAACGCCTTTGTATCTTCTATCAAAGAAAAACATTTTAATACTCTTAGGGAAAATTACCAGATTCCTGACTTTGTCCTCATCTGTCTCCCCTACAAGTCAGAGAAATGTTACTATGAAGGGGTGACGAGCCTTGGGGTGTACGAGCAAATGCTGAAGGCAGGTTTCAGGTTTCCGTTAAACTTCTTTCACCGTCAGCTTCTCAAGTACCTGGGCCTGTCCGTCAACCAGATATCCCTTAACGCTTGGAGGGTATTTATAGCCATGGAAGTCCTTTATGGTGCCATGTCAAACGGTGCTAAGAGGTTCACGGTGCGAGAATTCCTCCATTGCTACCATCCTGATGAGATTGATAAATCAAGAGGGATGTATAGCTTCGTGGCTAGGAGTCCACTGTTGAAAGTCATCTATGATACACCAGACTCCAATAGGGACTGGAAGAGTCGCTATTTTTTCTTAGAGGGTGACGAATGGATGTGCCATCCAAGTTACACAGACCATATGCCCGTCGACATAACTTGGGGCATATTGGATCCGTCTGGTAGGCGTCCGTCCAAGTATTGAACAAAGCCTTTTTAGTTGTCCCATTTATTAACACTTTTTAACCGTCCACCTTATTTTTTGTAGCCAGAAAACGCCTGCAGGTGGACCTTGAAGAGTTTAGTTTTTTGAAAAGAATTTTTAAGAAAACCACCAAGGAGGAGAGGACTTGGGCGAAACTGGTCACACCTGATACCATCTTTTGGTATTGTGACGGGCCGGAGCCTTCACTTTCTGCGAGAAAGTACGACGCTAGAATCCGTCAACGTAAGTCCGTCACCTTATTATATTTTGATGGTTTTTAATTTCTAGTTTACTAACTTCATTTATCTACTTCTATAGAAATGGACGATGCCAAGAGGAGAGCACTAATAAAGGCAAATGCTACCAAGAATAGGGGAGCAGGTACTGTTGACCCGAAGGAGACGGGCACAAGCAACCTGTCTATGAAAAGAAAGTATTCGTCCAAGAGTGACCGTCACTCAAAGAAGCCCAAGGTCCCTTTAGAGCTCGTCGTAGGGCTCATGGCTGAGGGTGCGAAGGCCGTCGCAGTAGTGAAACAAGGGGCTGGTAAAGGGCTCATGAAGGGTCCGTCCACCAATCTAAAGAAGCCACCCGCCCTCCTTTGAGATGATCCCAAATACGCCTTGGAGCAACTCTCGTCCATCATTACCTCCGAGGACTATGAAGACTTGAGCAACCATTCGACGGAGGCAATGGGTGAAATGGGTTTGTTTAGCATTGCACAGGCAACATTGAGTTCGTTCACTTTTCATCCGTCCACGTTCTCTTTGCTCAGAACTAACTCTTTTCTCTTTAGGCCATGGTCATGATGAAGGGATTGATGGGACGATGCTTAAATCACGAAACTACCTTGGACCGTGTACGGGAGAAAGCAAGGCTAGCAGAGGATGAACTCGTCAAGCTGAAGGCCTAGAAGGTGGTCCAGGAGAAGAAGCTAAAAATGGCTAAGGAAGCACGAGACCAGTACCTCCAGGCAATGGAGCAGTTGAAGCAGGTTGTTGAAAATAAAGAAGAAGAACTCCGTCAGGCCAAGGAAGTTGCTGTGCTCGAGTACCGTGATTCTGATGCCATCCTATCTAAATTAGGAGTTTCTTATGGTGACGGATTTGACGAGGCCATCCGTCAAGTAAAGGCCTTGCACCTTAAGTTGGATTTATCATCCGTCACCCTCAAAGATCAGAAGGAAACCTCCGTCCTGCCAGCTCAATCCGAGAACACGGATGAGCTTTTTGCCAAGAACCTCCCCGTCAATGATGCCCCCGGCGACCAAACAGTTGTTAATAGTGAAAGTGAACCCAAAGATGGCCAAGTCCGTCATAATGAAGAGAAAAATGAAGCCCCTGCCCCAGACGTGTAGTTTTATTTTATTTTTTATTTCATTTTGAAATATTTGGAGAACAATTTTCATCCGTTGTGGATGACATGTAAACACTTAACTTTTATTTTTATTATATGTTGTGTTGATTTAATCCGTCTGCTATTTCGCCTGTTTTTAGTAGTTTGTATCCGTTCATATATTGAGCTTGATAAGGATTTTTTCTGTTGGGATGATCCGTCTACTTTTATGATCACAATTCTAGCTCAACCCGTTCATTTTGTGAACCAACAGGGTTTCATTGTTGCATTATAATCCGTCCATTTTGTTCACATAACTTTTGGCTGTTCATGTTGTGGACTGTTTAGAAATTCTCACCATAGGGTGATCCGTCTATTTTGAGGACGTGACCTTATGTCCGTCCATGTTGTGGACAATTTTAATCACTTTGGGATGATCCGTTCACATTGTGGGCCGGGCTTTACGTTCGTCCATGTTGTGGACTTTGTAAAAATTATCATCCTCTTTAGGTGATTCGTCCACGTTGATTTCGTGAATGTTATTATTCTTTTGATTCGATCCGTCCACTTTGTGGACTAAAATTTGCATCTGTCCACTTTGTGGACAAAATTGTTATCACTTTGGAATGATCTGTCCACTTTGCGAACTTTGTGAAAATTATCATCCCTTTGGTATTATCCGTCCACATTGTGGACTTCGTAAAAATTGTCATCCTCTTTGGGTGATCCGTCCACTTTGTGGACTGAAAATTGCCATCCACTTGGGATGGTTCGCCCACTTTGTGGACTTCGTGAAAATCATCATCCCTTTGGGATAATCCGTCCATCTTGTGGACAAATTTTAATCCGTCTAGTTTTGGACTTGGAAAATTTCATCCTCTTGGGATGATTCGTCCACTTTGTGGACTGAAAATTATCATCCACTTGGGATGGTCCGTCCACTTGGTGGACTTGGAAAATTTCATCCTCTTGGGATGATCTGTCCATCTTGTGAACTTTTTGTTAACTTAAATTCATCCCCTTGGGATGGCCCGTCCAATACTGGACTTAACAAGTTTAGTAGGAACAACATAGTCGTGTCTGAATATTTCTCTTATTGAAAGAAAACCATGTAGAAAAAGTACCTGCCCCCTAGGGCTTAAAAAGGCACTTCCAGAAAGAATTGTTCGAAAGTAAAACTGGCGATAACAAAACCAAATAGTAGAAAAGATTGTTCGAAGTAAAAGCTAATAAAACTTAATGATAAACTAGAAACTGGAAAGCGTTGATGCTCTTCATGTCGTCCCTACTGGTAGTATCTCCGCAGGTGCTCCGTATTCCACGAGTGCTGCAGCTTCCGTCCGTCCAGGGTTTCGAGGTGGTAGATCCCTTTCCTTTGCCATGATGAGATCCTGTATGGTCCTTCCCAGTTGGGGCCGAGCTTTCCTTGCGAAGGATCTCTGGCAGTGCCCATGACCTTTCGTAGTACAAGATCCCCAATCAGAAAGTCTCTATGCTTGACTTTGGAGTTGTAGTATTTTGCCATGAGATTTTGGTATTGCGCCAACCTCTGCTCTGCTGCTGCCCGAACCTCATCCACCAGGTCTAGCTGAAGGCGCAAGGATTCTTCGTTCTTATCCTCATCGTAGTTCTCCACACGATAGCTTATGAGTCCTACCTCTGCTGGGATGACAGCCTCACTTCCGTATGCCAGCCGAAACTGTGATTTTCCAGTAGGTGTTCTTGATGTAGTACGATACACTCATAAGACGCTTGATAGTTCCTCAGGCCAGATGCCTTTTGCCCCCTCAATGCGGGTCTTGATGATCTTTAGCAAGGACCGGTTTGTGACTTCGACTTGCCCATTGGCCTGTGGGTGTGCCGGCAACGAGTAGTGATTCTTGATGCCTAGCTCCGAGCAGAAGTCTCTGAATGTGCTATTGTCGAATTGCTTTTTGTTGTCAGAGATGAGGACCTTGGGTATCCTGTACCTGCAGATGATATTCCTCCATACGAAATTTCGGATGTTCTTCTTCGTGATAGTAGCCAGGGCCTCTGCTTCCATCCATTTAGTGAAATAGTCTATACCAACTACCAAAAATTTTAGCTGCCTTACAACCGTCGGGAAGGGGCCCATGATGTCTAGTCCCCATTGGGCGAATGGCCAAGGGGCCGTCATGGGTGTGAGCTCCTCGGACGGTTGCCTGATTAGATTACTGAACCTCTGGCATTTGTCGCAGGTCTTGACATAAGCTTGGGCATCCTTCAACATAGTAGGCCAATAGTAACCAGCTCGGATCAACTTGTGAGCTAATGACCGCGCCCCCGAGTGGTTTCCACAGATACCCTCGTGAACCTCTCTCATCACGTAGTCTGCTTCCTCGCTGCTCAAACACCTCAGGTACGGTCGGGAGAATCCTCTTTTGTATAAGACATCTCTGATCAGCACAAATCGTGAGGCTTGTACCTTTAATTTTCTAGCGGCGTCTTTCCCGTCTGGCAGAGTGCCTGATCTTAGGTACGCTATTAATGGTGTAGTCCAATTGTTCTCAGAACTGACTTCCTGTACGTTTGTTCCGTCATCAATAAGCGAGGAGAGTTGTACAAACGACAATACCTGTTTGGGAACAAGCATAAGTTCTGCCGAGGCTGCTTTTGCAAGACGGTCGGCGCATTCGTTCTCTTCCCTTGGGATTTGTATGAATCTTACTTTGAGGTTGCAGATCCGATTGTTCACTTCTTCCAGGTACTTCTTTATCCTCTCATTCTTACACTCGTAGCCACCGTTGATCTGACGTATTACAACCTGGGAGTCGCAGTGTACGACTACATTTTCAGCACCTGCTGCTCTTACGAGGTCTAGTCCTGCTACCAGCGCTTCATATTCGGCCTCGTTGTTAGTTGTGGGGAAGTCGAGTCGGATCATGCACTCGATTTTATCCCCTTCCGGGGTTTGGATGACAACACCAGCTCCTCTTGCCTTTTTGTTTGACGATCCGTCCATGTGGATGCTCCACTGCGCGGCTACTTCGGCCCCCTTACCTTCCGATTGCGCGAATTCGGCAATGAAGTCGGCCACAGCTTGCCCTTTAATTGCAGTTCGTGGGCGATATTGTATGTCAAATTCACTCATCTCAATTGCCCACAAAGCCATCCGTCCGGCTGCGTCGGGGCTGCCCAAGGCTCTTCTCAGGGGTTGGTTCGTCAGGACTATGATAGTATGGGCTTGGAAATACGGCTTTAGCTTTCTTGCCGCAGTTACCAATGCGAAGGCCAACTTCTCTATTTGTGGATACCTCTCTTCTGCTCCTCTGAAAGCCCGACTTATAAAATAGACGGGTCTTTGAGATCCGTCTTCCTCTCTTACCAATGCCGCGCTGACCGCCGCTTGTGAAACAGCTAAGTAGAGGTAAAGTTCTTCTCCTGGTCTGGAGGGGTTGAGCAATGGTGGGGATGTGAGGTATTTCTTCAACTCTTCAAAGGCCTTCTGGCATTCTTCCGTCCACTCGAACGATTTTCTCAGTGTTTTGAAGAAGGGTAGACATTTGTCCGTCGCTTTCGAGACAAACCTGTTCAGGGCGGCAATTTTGCTGTTCAGTCTTTGCACGTCCTTGATTGTTTTCGGCGGTTCCAACTCCATGATGGCCCGAACCTTTTCTGGATTGACTTCTATTCCTCTGTGGGATACCATGAATCCCAAGAACTTCCCTGCCGTCACACCAAACGCGCACTTGTTTGGATTAAGCTTCATATTATACGAGCGGAGAGTGTTGAAAGTCTCCTGGAGGTCCTTCAGGTGATCATTTTCGAGTGGGCTTTTTACAAGCATGTCGTCGACATAAACTTGCACGTTCCGGCCGATCTGGTGCGCGAACATTTTGTTCATCAATCTCTGGTATGTTGCGCTTGCGTTCTTGAGTCCAAACAGCATCACCTTGTAGCAAAAGAGCCCTTGGCTAGTGACAAATGAGGTTTTCTCCTGATCAGCTTCATCCATCTTAATTTGATTATAGCCCGAGAAAGCATCCATGAAGCTCAGAAGCTGGTGTCTTGCCGTCGAGTCTACCAAGGTGTCTATCCGGGGTAGTGGGTAGCTGTCCTTTGGGCATGCTTTGTTGAGGTCCGTGAAATCGACGCACATTCGCCACTTCCCGTTAGCTTTTTTAACCATTACTACGTTTGCTAACCAGTCGGGATAGTAGACTTCTCGAATGAAGTTTGCTTCCAGCAGCTTCTTCACCTCTTCTGCTATTGCTTTGTCTCACTCCTAGGCGAACACTCGCTTTTTCTGTCGGACTGGCGAGAATGATGGGTTTATGTTCAACCTGTGAACTATGACTGATCTTTCGATTCCGGGCATGTCTTTGTGGCTCCAAGCGAACACATCCTGATTCATTTTGAGGAATGCTATAAGGGCTTGACGGATTGGCTAGCTAGCCAGCGTCCCCATTCTGGTAGTCCATTCAGGTTTTGACTCATCAAGGGTTATCTCTTCTAGTTCCTCCACTGGCTCTACTATCGTCCATGTACCCTCTATGCACATGGTTTGTTGCTGGTCTTCCATCTCCAGCATGGCAATGTAGCATTCACAGGCGGCCACCTGGTTCCCCCGTAACTCATCGATCCCATATTCTGTAGGGAACTTGATCATCAGGTGGTAGGTTGATGTTGCCGCCTTTCATGCATTGAGGGTAGGTCGTCCAATGATAGCGTTATACGCGGATGAGCAATCGACCACAAGGAACGTCACATCTTGTATGATTTGTCGAGGATAATCTCCTACCGTCATCGAAAGTGTGACCGCCCCTAATGGAAACACTCTTGTTCCTCCAAAGCCAACCAACAGAGCGTTTGTTGGTATCAGTCGTTCCCTATCAACTTTCATTTGTTGGAACGCTGGATAATAGAGAATGTCCGCTGAGCTGCCGTTGTCCACCAACACTCTGTGCATGTTATACTCTCCCACTCGTAGGGTGACAACCAACGCGTTATCATGCGAATGGTGTAGATGTCGTGCATCTCCTCTGAGAATCCGACGATTGGGCTATCTCTTCGCGCTGTCTTTGGTGTTGAGCCCGTCAGCTGGACGTTCTGAACCATTCGGAGGTAAGTCTTTCGAGCCTTCTTGGACGACCTAGTTGTTGACGTTCCCCCTAAAATCATCCTTATGTCTCCGATTGGGGGTCCAGGACTCTCATTATCCCTTCGGGGCTGTTGCTCTTGAGGTGGCAGATCCATCCTCTCTTTTTTGATGAACTTTTGTAATTTCCCTTGTCTGATAAGGGCCTCTATCTATTACTTTAAGTCATAGCAATCTGCTGTGTCGTGACCGTGATCGCGGTGGAAACGGCAATATTTATCTCTTGATCTTTTGCTGGGATCTCCTTTCAGCTTCCCGGGGAAGGTTAGAGCCCCCTCATCCTTGATTTGTATTAGGACTTGTTCTATTGGGGCAGTCAATGGGGTGAAGCTTGTGAACCTCCCCCCTGATGGCTTAGAGCGCCGCTCATCCCTTCGGTCGCTCGTTCTTGGCCTCTTCGACCCTTGGTCTCGTTGTCCTTCTTCCTGCCGCTCCCTTTTCCTTGGGTTTTCCTCTCGGGCCTGCAATGCGTCTTCCGCGTTTATGTATTTGGTTGCCCTGTAGAGTACTTTTGACATGGTCTTAGGGTTGTTCTTGTATAAAGAGAATAGAAATTTGCCCTTCTGCAACCCGTTCGTGAAAGCCGCTACCAGTATTTTGTCGTCGGCTTCGTCTATTGAGAGCGCTTCCTTATTAAAGCGCGTTATGTAGGTCCTCAGCATCTCGTCCTCCCGCTGCTTAATACTCATCAGGCAGGCTGTGGACTTCTTGTACCTGTGCCTTCCAATGAAGTGCGTAGTGAATTGAGCACTCAGCTCCTTCAAGGTGCTGATGGAGTTTGGCGTCAGTCGGCTGAACCATATCCTTACGGGGTCTTTGAGTGTCGTGGGGAAGGCCCTGCACATGATCTCGTCAGCTATCCCCTGAAGGTGCATTAGGGTCTTGAAAGTTTCTAGATGGTCCAGAGGATCCTTCACGCCGTCATAGTTGTCTATATGCGACATGCGGAATTTATGGGGTAGGGGTAAGGAGTTCACGGCCGCAGTGAAAGGTGAGTCGGTGCGGTTAACTAAATCATCTAGATCACTGGAAACTCGCCCTTTGAGCGCGTTCATCATAACCTCCATCTGTTCCCTCATCGCCTGCATCTCTGCGACAATATGTGGTGGAGTCACATCCGTGAGGGATGGCATGCTCAAGTTCTGCCTCTCCGGTCTGCTAGGGGCGTGGCTGCCTTCAGGTTTCTCCTGGTTTTTTCTTGCGGCGCTGGTCCCTTCTTGATCTTCTTGTTGGTCATTCGGTACTGTATACTTTTGGCGCAGCTGTTCTTCCAAATCGTGGTTTTGTTTGGTGAGACGTTCCACGGCGGCCGCGAGAGTTCGAACTTGTCTTTCAAGGGCATCGCCTGCATCTTTGCGACAATATGTGGTGGAGTCACATCCGTGAGGGATGGCATGCTCAAGTTTTGCCTCTCCGGTCTGCTTGGGGCGTGGCTGCCTTCAGGTTTCTCCTGGTTTTTTCTTGTAGCGCTAGTCCCTTCTTGATCTTCTTGTTGGTTATTCGGCGCTGTATTCTTTTGGCGCAGCTGTTCTTCCAAATTGTGGTTTTGTTTGGTGAGACGTTCCACGGTGGCAGCGAGAGTTCGAACTTGTCTTTCAAGGGCAGTCTTGGGTGGTTCGTCTCCTTGAACGTCATTAGTGGTTGCCATTGAGCGAGTGAGTACCATGCAACCCTTAAGTCCTGGAAACGATAGTATGGCTTATGAATCTCAACTAAGTTTCCCACAGACGGCGCCAACTGATGAGGCCGAGAAATTCACCAGTGAGCTACACGATACCTACGCGCTCGAACGTGAACCTGCACAATACGAAAAAGAAAAACCTAACAGGGAGCACCGGTGTGATGCCGGCCAAATACCCTCCGAAGGTTAAGTTAGAAATATTCTCACAACTCCAGAGTGCTAGAGAGGGTAAATTATGCGTACCTTGATTTGTGAGGGTATTGGGGCTTTTATAGTAGTAGAGGGTTGACCTCTCTTCCTTGGAGTAGAAATCTTTTCCTTATAGGAAACATCCTGTAGAATCCTTCTTGTGCTGGAATTTCATTTGTTTTCGGACTCTATGAAGTGTGTCGCAAGTATCCCACACCAAGGGCCTTTCTGCCTACCTCATGGGTATTGGACTGCTGATATTTCATACTGGATCCATTTACAACAAATTTGGCAGATAATGAGCCCGTCCTATATCGGCCCACAGTTGATGACCGTCAGACCCACCTCTAGCCCAAATTTTACCTCTTCAGTCATGTTGCTGGCATATTCCACAAGCCGGGTTCAGTGGTACTTTCCTTCGACATAAGTTTGTGCGAGTAGGGAGTATATCTGAGAATAGTCCACTAAGTTAAAAGCTGACTTCTCTCTCTCTCTCTCTCTCTCTCTCTCTCTCTCTCTCTCTCTCTCTCTCTCTCTCTCTCTCTATATATATATATATATATATATAAAGGTTAAAAGCTCACTACTTTAGGAAAAAGCCACCATAAATTTTAACAAATGCTTCATATATATATATAGGGTTATAATTAATTGAGTTTAATGTATTATGAATATTTAAAAAAAAAATAATTGACTAAAGTAAATCAACAATCAAAAAGAACAAAACAACTTAAAATACAGAATTATATCGCATCAATCAAAAATAGAATTCTAAATAATACAAAAATTTATCAACCGAAAGCAAAGATGCAAGAAAATTACAAAATCAACCAAAAAGTTGAGAGAGAGAGAGAATTAACCTTTTTTGTGAGAGAAAACTATGCAAAGAATGAAAGAGAGAATAACATATTTATAGCAAAAGAGGGTGACTAAGAAGAGACGAAATAATGGAAGATGAAAGGAAAGATGATGAGTGATATTAAAGTAGGAGGTAGTGGGGAGATGAAAAGATAAAGGAGAGGAAGAAATGTTAGACAAAGTGTAAATATTAAAAAAAATTATAAAAAAATTGGAAAGAAATAGGATAATGATGTAGATGCTGATGTGGCTCAACTGGAGCGTAGCAACAATAAATGCTATGCTTCAGCTTTTAGATATATATAGATTGCACTTGTCTGGTTGTGAACTTCAAAATCTTCCTCAAACTCTTCAATTTGTTAACTTTACTTCACTTTCGGTCCTCAATCTCTCTTATAATAACTTCAACTCTAGTTTAATTCCTCAGTGGTTGTTTAACATCACTGGCCTCACAAATGTCCAACTTAGCTCTTGTTATCTCAAGGGCTCCATCCCTGAGATCGCAATAGGGAGCCTGTGCAATTTGCGAAGTTTAGATATATCAGTAAATTATTATATTAGTGGCGAAATAACAGAATTTTTCCAGGTCTTATCAGGATGCAGTAACAATAGTCTAGAAGAGGTAGATTTTTCTTGGAATATGCTCACTGGGAATTTGCCCTATTCTTTGGGATATTTTAAAGGTTTGAAAAGCCTTCTACTCTCTAGAAACTCATTTTCAGGTCTAATGCCAGCAAATATAGGAAATTTGTCTTGTTTGGAAGAACTAGATCTTTCTTATAACAAGATGAATGGAACTATCTTGGAAAGTATTGGACAACTTACAGAGTTGACAATATTGAATCTCTTTAGCAATTCTTGGGAAGGTATCATATCTGAAATTCATTTCCAAAATCTCACAAAACTGAATAGTTTTTCTTTGTCATCAACTAAGAAACTTTTAGTCCTTAATGTGAGACATGGCTGGATTCCCTCCTTTGATTTAATCCACATTGAAATGGATGGTTGTCAATTGGGCCCTGCATTCCCTGCATGGCTTAGGACTCAGAAGAACTTGATGGACATCTCTCTCACGAATGCTGCAATATTAGACAAAATACCAGATTGGTTATGGAACTTGTCTTCACAGATTTTTAATCTAGATCTTTCTCATAACCAGTTAAGTGGAAATATTCCTAGGCCATTAAACTTTCCTTTTTATACATCTATAGATTTGAGTTACAATCTTTTAGAGGGCTCACTCCCTTTATGGCCTAGTGTGACAGGTCCCTTTCTGAGGAATAATTCACTTTTTGGAGAAATACCAATGAAAATCTACAAAGAAATGTCACAGTTGCAAAAGTTAGATCTCTTTGTGAACTTTTTGAATGGTAGTATTCCCTCATCCTTAAACAAACTAAAGAAGTTGTCTTTTATTGATCTTTCAAATAATCATTTCTCTAGAGAAACCCATGACCATTGGAAGGGTATGCAAAACCTGTATGCTATGGATCTTTCCAAAAATAAACTATTTGGTGGCATTCCAGACTCAATGTGCTCACTACCTAGTCTAATATGGTTGCAATTGAGCAACAATAATCTTTCCTGGGACCTTTCTTCATCCCTAAAAAATTGCTCGCACATATTATCACTTGATCTTGGAGAGAATAGATTCTCAGGGACCATACCACAATGGATTGCAGAAAGATTTTTTTCAATAGTGGCATTACGCCTACGAGGCAACATGATCTCTGGAAAAATTCCCGAAGAATTGTGTGGTCTCACTAATATCCATGTCCTGGACCTTGGGCTACATGTTTAGGTAGATTGGATGGTTACAAATATTTGTATTAAAATGTTTTGCCGCTGGACAAACATTCTTACATAGAGCATATGGATTTGGTAGCGAAGGGAAGACAATTGGACCATGGTGATCCAATTTAAATACCATAGATCTTTCAGAGAACTCTTTCTAAGGGGAAATTCCAATAGAAATAACAAATCTATCCGCACTACATACCCTAAATTTGTCATTGAACCAGTTGACTGGAAAGATACCAGAGAATATTGGAGACCTGCAATATTTAGAAATGTTAGGTCACACTTCGAATGACCCCTTGTGATAAACCCTAATTAATTAATTAATTAGCCAAGTTGTTAATTAACCAATTAAGCATACAATTGCGTGGAAGCACAAACAAATCACCAAATACTAAATATGCAGCGGAAAATAAATAACACGGTGATTTGTTTACGAATGGGGAAAACCCTAACGGCAAAAACCCCACCGGGTGATTTTCAGGTCACCACTCCCGAAACTCCACTATTATCAAATCAAGCGGTTACAAGAAAGGAATCCCAAGTACCTTACCAACCTACAGTTGAACCCTTACCCCAATACCCAATTGGACTTGATCTGTAGTGACAATTTCCACCTTTGATGCACGGCTCCCAAGTACGTGACTAACCAATGCGCGAATCCCAATACGCGACTTCAGAACACCAACTTGAGGAAGAATGGTTGGCTGCAAAGTTCTTCAGTTCATCCACGTGATGAATAGCAGGAAGATGCTTGGTTACAAAACCCTATGGTGCAAAGACACAGCAACTTCTTGATGAAGGATGAACTAGGTCAAGAACTTCGTCTGTTGAGCACAATTTGCATAAACAGAGATTGCTCAATGATAATACAACTTGTGTCTACCAAAACGGCTCTTAAAATAATCCTTTTATATGTTTAGGGTTAGAAGAAAAGAAGCCCCAAAAACACATTCACGGATCCCAAGAAAATCAGATTGGAATTCTGACTTTTTAAATCTCGACAGATAGCAGGTGTCGAGGTAGCTATCGAGAGGTGTCGAGCTTTAAAAATTCTGCACTTCAACTTGCTTTTTCTTGGACAGACTTGATGGCTTCAACACTTGATCTTGAAACATGGTTTCTTGAAGTATTAAAAACACCTAGATCTACCCAAATATAAGCAGAGTGCGTTTTGTCAAAGGATAAGCCAATTTACATAATAAGTGACATATGTTCTTAAACAAGTTAAAACATATATGTCCTAACAATCTCCCCCTTTGGCAATCCGTGACAAAACCACAACAAACAAATGAGCATATGAGAGAAGTCATAAATCACTCAACTCATATTCACTTGTTAAATACAATAAAATCTATCCTAACACAAACTCTTGAAAAACTTTGCAAGAAGAGAGCTTATGATAAGTAGACTTTGACAACCTGTATTTTTGAAACACTTTAAACAAAACTCATCAAGGCATCTTGTGTGAAACAGAAATAATTAGATTGCATACAAGTATAAAGAACATGTGTATAAAGATAGAAAAGAAACAACACATGAAGAGATAGGTGAAAGAAACATACATCAACATATATACGAGAGAAGATAAGTACAATGTATGTAAGAATGGTCAAAGGACCTCATATACAAGACCAATGTATCTAAAAGATAAGAAAAAGAATACATATAGCCTCACTACATCCCTCAAAGAATATGATAACACTCCCCCTATCAAAAATGTCCTATGCTAACTCTCCCCCTAAGATGACTACTCTCATAGCCCCAAAACTACTCCCCCTTTTTGTCACGAGTGACAAAGGGTAGAGTGTCATGTAGACATCTCATCGGTAGAGCTAGCATCCTCATCATCAACATCATCCTCATCATCCTCAGAATCTGAAGCTGCTGGAGTAGGTGGTGAAGGAGTAACCTCTGGAGCAAATCCACCCATGGTCGCCTGCCGTCGTGCAATACGACCAACACGAACATTCACCTGATACAACTCAGCAGAGAGTGTATCAAGGCGAGTGTCCATGCGCTGCAGCTGCGCCATAATATCTCCAAGGGATACATCGCTCGAAGATGAAGAAGGAGCGGATGTAGATGGAGCGGATCTGGATGGTGCTGAACCGGAGGGAGGAGTGGCACCTGGCTGTCTCGACCTGAACTGCGCCTCACTACGTTTTACGGTAGCGGCATCTATGGTAGATATGTGCGTGAAGTGGTCGGACACAGGAAAGGGAACAGAAAAATGGCGTAGAATCCGCGTGATAGCAGAAGGAAAGATGA
The DNA here is from genome assembly GCA_019022515.1 of Quercus aquifolioides. Classification (NCBI taxonomy): domain Eukaryota; kingdom Viridiplantae; phylum Streptophyta; class Magnoliopsida; order Fagales; family Fagaceae; genus Quercus; species Quercus aquifolioides. Next base: position 55,484,229 of record CM032330.1, read on the forward strand.
GCTTATCACGAGACGCCGAATCAAGATAAACCCCTATGATAGACCGGATGAAGTGAGAAGGGAAGTCTATGGTCAAGTGCTCAAGAAGAGAAAGCAAAAATCGAGCACGAGGCTCTGTGATAGAGTTATAGTGAGAAAGAGGATGGAGAACAAAAGTCATCACCATGTTCATGAATCGAGGACCTTTAGCAAAAGGCCTACATGATGTGAACTGATGCTCACCCCAATCAGCAGGACGCTGACAGAAGGCAGAGATGAGCTCTTCTTTGGACACAGTCCTCAGACGCTCACAAGAGGGGTAATCTGGAAACTCTATCCTAGGTACCCTAAGCACATCCGCAACAAGCTGCGGTGTGACAGGAATGCGCATATCTCGAACGCAAGTAATAAAAAGAGGTACAGAAAGATCAATCCCGTGGATGTTGGAGTAGAACTCCTGTATCAACACGAGAGGGCAAGTGATCGGGATGTCACACAGTGACCCCCATCCCCTACTGTGAATGACAGAGGGAAGGTCAGTATCGGCAAAGTCCGCCAAAATGACTTGGCGTTCCGAATGAACACCTCGTCTAGAAAAGTTCTCAGTAAATGCCTTTTGGGCATCTCCATCACGGAACCGAATGTTAAAAGGAGCAGAATCAGAAGATGAAGATGCTCTAGAACGCAGAGGGTTCCGAGCAGGAGTAGATTTACGTTTGGGTGCCATAGACACTACTAACGTAAAAGAATGAGAAAGAGATAGAGAGGGAGACAAGCAGAAAAGTCCCAAAACAGTTCAAATATGACAGATATATGAACAAAGAGTACGTATGCATGGGAATGCATGAACATATGACATGCAAAACAGAAATATCATCATGGGCTCAGCCCAATCCATTCCTAACAGCATATAAACAAAGTACTCACATCTAAATGCATGAAAATATCATTATAATGCACATGAAATGCAATGTATGACATTTTGAAATCATTTAAGACCAAACCCAACCAAAATTTCAATAAAAACTCAACAATTTTGAAAAATCCCAAATTTTATGAAAAATCCCAAAAACTAGGTTTTCAAAACATGAAATGCATGAAAATGAAAGAGAAAAGGGATCTTACCAAGTGATTTGAGCAAGAGATGATCAAGATCCAAGTGGGTTGAAGGATTTGAGTGAAAGGAGAGTGAAAGGGAGATGAACAGCCATGGAGAGATCGAGAGAAATCGAGAGAATGAGTTCAGAATCGCGATCAGCCTTTAAATAGGCACCTCAGTAATTCTCAACAGCTGAGGTGTCGAGAGGTATCGAGGATGCTGTCGAGGAAGGTATCGAGGAAAAATGCCATCGACAGATGAAGGTATCGAGAGGTATCGAGGAACAAGATAGATTTCAGATGCATGAATCTCGATCGATCAGCAAGGTATCGAGAATGCTGTCGAGAGGACAGAAGAAATCTCGATCGATCAACAAGGTGTCGAGACAGGTGTCGAGAGTGAAGACACAAACAGCATAAGTGAATCTCGATCGATCCAACAGGTGTCGAGAATCTATCGAGAGGACAGAGACTTTCTCGATCGATCCACAAAGTGTCGAGGAAGGTGTCGAGATTGCGATAAGAAAAGCTTGAGAAGCTCGACAGATAACCAGGTATCGAGGAGGTGTCGAGGAAGGTGTCGAGCCACAGAAAAAGGCAGTTTTTCGAGAAGGGAAAAACACAGTCATGAATGCAATCCAACACACATCTCTACCAAAGATCCACTCAACATATAAACCTCTCAAAAACATCTCTCAACAAGAAATTAAGCACAAAGATCATGCAAAACACACACACACACACTAAACAAGTCTAACCAATTTTATATTTCAAAAACAAGTTATGACAGTTTAGTGAGCATACATTAGCATATGTAAACACTTGTGATGGCCAAATCACATTGTACCTGCACATGTATCAAGAGTAGCAAAGAATGTTGCGTGTTGTGTGTGAAAAACATCGCAAGATTGCATATGTGTATAGATGTTATGACGATCTGAGATATGAGTAAATAACTTTTAACTCACACACAATCATAACTGTTTGATGGGGACTATCACCTTCAAGGTACATCCTATAACTCCCACATCTCCTAGAAAACACGCTTGCAATCATATTTAAAGCATCTTTAATCTTTTTGCTTTATATTTTCTTTGCATATTTTTCTTTTAAGCATATCATGCATGGGCATAAAAAGAGAGAAAAGAAATACCCAAGATGTTAAGCATTTGACATCGCAATTTTGCTATGCCGAAGCATACGAATGTCTTTGACACTGCACTTTTGCTATGCCGAAGCATACAGGTGTCTTACTATGATTGGCGGGTAACAGTGGTGAGATAGTTATTTATGCCTTTCTCTTAGGATTTTCTAGTCCTACCCGTCAAAAAGAGTGATATGAGTGTTAAGTTTAAAGAGATAACCTAATCTTACTCATCACAAACAAGAGCCACAAAGCTCACTTGCTTAGTTGTGCATAGAGATGCTCATCTAAGCTACAAAAGATACAAAGTTTAGAAAACTTTGTTTCATTGGCCATCCAAGGTACACAAGTACCAAAGTACACATAACACACACTGTTTTTGTATTTTTCTGATTTTTCAATTTTTTTATTTTTTTTATTTTTATGTTAAAAACAAAATAAGCAAAACTGAAAATAAACAAACAAAAACATGTTATCAAAGCAAAGCAAAAACTAGACTGACTCAGCAGAAAAGAAAGACACACGAGCAATGCAACAAACAAAAAAAATAATAAGAAGGGAGAAGAAAGTGATGAAATCACTTAGAGTCCTTTTTCTTCCACTCCTTGGAAGAACCTTTCCTTTGATAGAATCTTTGAACAGGCGGTGAGGGGGAAGAATTCAAACCGTTCAAGTTCGAAAGGAACATGAGGGCTTTCAGAAGATCTCCAAGAGGAGCAAGAGAGGATTGAAGCTGAGATTGGCTTCCAGATGCTATCATGCCATTGCTTTGTTGAGTGGCTAGCCACTTATAGCAATTTGGTCGAGTGTGACCGGCAGCTCCACAATAATGACAGAGATGCTGCTTCTTTTGTTTAGGCTTTTGAGAGTTAGCCTTCTTAGCCCTAGGGTTTTTAGCATCTTTCTTGTCTAGCTTAGGGGGTGCTCCTAAGATAGATTTTCCCTTGTCTAAGTTCTCACTAGCTAAATCAGTTTTAACATTAGTGTTCTCAATTTCAATGTTATTAGCAGGAGGAACAAAAACAGTATTGCTAGTAGAGGCAGAATTTGAGAAAGAAATACCATACCCCAAACCAGTTCGATCCGAAGCAGATTTCTGATTGCTAAGCATCTCATCAAGCTTTGCACTTGAAGTCCTCTCCAATTGAGCTCTGACTTGAAACAGCTCCGCTTCAAGTTTCTTGGTCTTCTCAGCCAAAAAGTTGTTCTCAAATCTCTGTGCTCCAATAGTTTGATTCGCCTCATCAAACTTTGTGGACAGCTCTTCACGATCGAGTTCCACTTCACTGAGCTTCTTGGTGGCCAGCCTATATAATTTCTCATGCTTTTCAGATAGCTTGTAAAGCTTCTCATAGGCTGAATGGATATCATCTTGATCATCCATCTTCTCAAACTTCGACTCCACCAATTCCTCTTCATTCACTTCTTCAACAATCCCTTCAGTAGGATTGACTGTGGCAGTGAAGGCATTTAGGATTCCGTCATCCTCATTGTCGGAATCATCTTCAGGCTCAGTGTCACTTAGGGTTACGGCAAGGGCCTTGCTTTTCCCAATGCTTTTCAGATATGTAGGACACTCATGTTTCATGTGTCCAAACCCATGACAACCAAAGCACTTTGGTCCTGTAGGAACAGTATACTGACCACCCTCCTTAGCATCCTTCTTCCCTTTGTCTTGGCTTTTGAACTGAGAAGAACTGAACTGCCTGCGGTCCTTGTCGAAGCTCCTTCCATTTGCATTCTTCATGAATTTTTTGAATTGCCGAGTAATGTAGGACTTCATCTTAGAATCTTCATCATCGGAAGACTCATCTGTATCACTGCTTTTCGCCTTCAAGGCCATGCTTTTGCTTTTATTGGACTTGCCAATCCTAGATAACCCTATTTCATAGGTCTGCAAGTTTCCAACTAGCTCAGTCAAAGGAATTTTGTCTATATCCTTTGATTCCTCAATTGCCGTAATCTTGGCATGAAATCTCTCAGGTAGAGATCTGAGCACCTTCCTTACAATCTTGGGTTCAGGGATGGTTTCCCCAAGATTGAAGGCTGAGTTCACTATGTCCTTGAGCTTGGCATAGAACTCGTCAAACGACTCATCCTCCTCCATCTTAATTTCTTCAAAGCTTGTAGTGAGCCTCTGAAGCTTTGAGTCTTTGACAGCCTTTGTGCCTTCATAGGTTGTCTGGAGGATGGTCCAAGCCTCCTTAGCAGTTTCAGTTGAAGATATCTTCTTGAACTCCTCATTGGTGACTGCGCTAAATAGGGCATTTAACGCTCTGCTGTTGAAGTTAGCCGCCTTGATCTTTGCATCATCCCAATCGGCCGGATCTTCTGTTGGCTTAGTCCAGCCAATTTCTACAGCTTGCCACACCTTCTCATCTAAAGACTGTAAGAAAGCTCTCATGCGTACTTTCCAGTATGCATAGTTATTGCCATCAAATAAAGGAGGTATAATCAATGATTGTTCTCTATCCATGACAAACAGGGGTCAATGGATCAAACACAGCAAAGATTAAATCCTAATCAGAGTGTGCCTGCTCTGATACCACTTGTTAGGTCACACTTCGAATGACCCCTTGTGATAAACCCTAATTAATTAATTAATTAGCCAAGTTGTTAATTAACCAATTAAGCATACAATTGCGTGGAAGCACAAACAAATCACCAAATACTAAATATGCAGCGGAAAATAAATAACACGGTGATTTGTTTACGAATGGGGAAAACCCTAACGGCAAAAACCCCACCGGGTGATTTTCAGGTCACCACTCCCGAAACTCCACTATTATCAAATCAAGCGGTTACAAGAAAGGAATCCCAAGTACCTTACCAACCTACAGTTGAACCCTTACCCCAATACCCAATTGGACTTGATCTGTAGTGACAATTTCCACCTTTGATGCACGGCTCCCAAGTACGTGACTAACCAATGCGCGAATCCCAATACGCGACTTCAGAACACCAACTTGAGGAAGAATGGTTGGCTGCAAAGTTCTTCAGTTCATCCACGTGATGAATAGCAGGAAGATGCTTGGTTACAAAACCCTATGGTGCAAAGACACAGCAACTTCTTGATGAAGGATGAACTAGGTCAAGAACTTCGTCTGTTGAGCACAATTTGCATAAACAGAGATTGCTCAATGATAATACAACTTGTGTCTACCAAAACGGCTCTTAAAATAATCCTTTTATATGTTTAGGGTTAGAAGAAAAGAAGCCCCAAAAACACATTCACGGATCCCAAGAAAATCAGATTGGAATTCTGACTTTTTAAATCTCGACAGATAGCAGGTGTCGAGGTAGCTATCGAGAGGTGTCGAGCTTTAAAAATTCTGCACTTCAACTTGTTTTTTCTTGGACAGACTTGATGGCTTCAACACTTGATCTTGAAACATGGTTTCTTGAAGTATTAAAAACACCTAGATCTACCCAAATACAAGCAGAGTGCGTTTTGTCAAAGGATAAGTCAATTTACATAATAAGTGACATATGTTCTTAAACAAGTTAAAACATATATGTCCTAACAAGAAACTCGACCTCTCATGCAATCATCTCTTAGGCCCCATTCCACAAGGCGTGACTTCAATCACCATGTTAAGTAGTCTGAACTTGTCGTATAATGACTTGTCTGGACAAATTCCAACAACCAACCAGTTCTATACCTTTATTGATGGGCGTGTAGAGCATAATGATCAAGAAAATTTTGATGACGATGAAGGGTCTGAAAAATTATGGTTCTATGTAAGCATTGCACTGGGGTTCATTGTGGGATTTTGGGCAGTTTGTGGTACTTTGGTGATAAAGAAGTCTTGGAGACATTCTTACTTTCACTTTGTCAATGAACTGAAGGATAGGCTTTTTGTGGCGATCTCAGTGAACATGACTCGTCTACAAAGGAAGATTGTTGAAGGTAATTTAAATAGAGAAATCATTTGTTAGTTATATATTACGTCTAATTCATCCTTCCTTTTATATAACTTCTCTTCATTATCTGGTTGGTGCAGATTTGGTTCATCATCATGATGAATTAGAGGGAAGCAAAGTTACTTAAGAAGGCAAGGTGAATCATTACATGTTAGGTTGTGCTTCCATTTTATACTTTTTATTGTATTTACTTGTTACAAGTTATTGCTTCCATGAAGTTTGAATGGAACTTCGGGTTATATAAATGTATTGTACTTAATGTTTGTTTGTCATATATAATTAATGTAAACTATATTTGATGTGTTTGCTACCTCTTTGAAATAATATGATCAGAATTATATATCCGACAATGCCGCTCTACTCTTTTTCTTTTTCCCAGAATATTAGCTTAATTGCCTAACACAAAGCTACCAGTCACTCCTACCTAAGATCGAATTATAACTTTTTGCATGTGTAAGGGTAACCGTAAAACTAACTTTTAAGTTTCCGAGCTTTTTAACAAATTCTGTGAGAAAATTAATTAAGAGTAAAGCTACAATGATTTCATAAAGGATTTAATTTGATTCAATTCATTCAACTTCCAGCTATTCTAAGATTAGGATTCATCATAGAGTCACATACAATGATACAAAAGGGAACAATATATATTTACGATATCATAATTTCCTCTTCATTCCAGAAGTGATCAACTAGATATTTAAAGTAAACAAATTCTAGAATTCTAGAATTCTAGAAACTTCATTTCTGTATTTTTCGATTCTAGAAGTCATTCAGTCGGAGAGATCCTAAAATGGACATGATAAAAGGATGAGGAAATGTGGCTCGTGAAACCAAGATTTTGTATTTTCAGTGTCTTGTACATGAATTCTTCAAGTTTTCCCACCTAAAATCACAGATACCTAATCAAAGAAAACATATTTATTTGAAATTCACATTCAAAATCCAAAATCAAAAATAGAAATGCATTCACCAAAGCAACATAAAATGAAAATGACAAAGCAAAATTCAAATATCTAAGAATCAGTTACAGAGAGAGAGAGAGAGAGACAGAGAGATGAGGGACGTTACTTACTGTCATTAGCAAAGGTCTTGAGCTAAGAAGCGAAACCCATCCATTTTTGTAGGTAAATTAACTCACGCGCTTTGGCACTTGATGACCACGATCTCATTTACATTTGATTGTGCTTGTGAGTTGTGCCATTTGGATACTTTTCTAGTTGCAAAGTTGATAGCATCGTTCTTCCTGTTGATACAGTTTTTGATGAGCCCGTAGGAAAGGTGAACTGGCTTTCTGGGTACATTAATGAATGCCTGGAAGCTCAGACGCATGCAGAGCAGGAGTTGGGTAAGGTGAAAGAGAATGCCATGTACTTTTAATTCTTATCAGACTATACTTAAGATTAAAGCCATGTAGTTTGAATTTATTATTTTCATATATTCCATGTAATTTCATATATCCATTGCATAAGGAAAGTGCTTATGAGTTGTCGAGCAATTTGTGAGAATTGGTTATGTGCATGATTTTAAAAATTGGATTGAACCAATAGGTTTAACTAGACCCTAAAGTGGTCGAGTAAAAACCATGAACCAAACACAATTTCTAGTTATTTGACTGTTTTGATTTTTAAAACTATGGTTACATGCTCTAGTATCTTAACGAAGAAGAAAAGGTTGATCAATGTATTTTGATTTATTCTCCGATATAATGAGGAAGACAATGTTGTTTTATGCTGCTTGAGATAGAACTTTTTTTTTTTTTTGCTTGAGATATAACTTGCTTATGAGTTTATCAAGCACTTTGAGGGAGCAAATTGTCTAATTCTAAGAGCACTCCTTTGGTGGTGAGCTCACTTACAAAATTGAGTTTTGAATTTCAACTCATGTAGCAAAGAAAATAACCCACCCGGTATAGGGAAGTAATGTGGGTCAAAAGTCCAATAACTTATGAAGAAAAATAAATGGGCTAATATTTGTTTGGATCCAGTATTTTATGTCCAGTTCCAATATTAAAGTTTTGCATGGACAAAGGCAGGGGGAAAAAAAGCCCTCAAGTACATTGCACTCTACAGAAAGTAGAAACTTGAAACCTAGAATGTGTTTAGATACCGTTTATTTTGTTGAAATTGAAAAATTATTGTTGAAAGTACTGTAGATAAAATAAATTTTAGTTGAAACAGTATAGTGGAACCCATGAATATTGTCAAAAAGTGCAATGAGACCCATGAATAGTAGCAAAAATAAACTGAATAATGAAATAATTTTAATTTTTTATCCACACCAAAATGCACACCTAGTGGCAAACACTAAACGTGAGTAGTGGTCTAGAGGTAAAAGCGTCACTCATTAGTAATTAGTTAGTTAGCGGTAGTACCTAGATTCTACTTATTGACTATTTTTTATTTCATTGATTTTGGGAGGGATAGAATAGATAGGAAGAAAAGTGAGAGAGAAAAATATTTTCTCTTGTTTGGTAGGTTAATAGAGATGATAGAAAATAGAATGGGCCACAAAATTTTATATCTCCAAAATGGAGAGAAAATAGAAAGGAAAATACGAAGGAGAAAGAAAATGAAAATCACTATTTTATCTCTTTTTTATTCATTTATTTAAAAGTAATGTTAAAATTTTCTCATTTCATATAATAAAAATGAGTAAACTTAGCTCTGTTTAGTTGGAATAATAGTACATGTTGGGAGGTTAGAAAAGTATGAGGATACAATATTTTTTAGTTTTCCATCTTGTATATTTGGTAGAAATGATGAAAAGGTGGGAAGGAAAATGTAAATTACTATTATGCCCTTATTGGATTTTTAAACAATGAGATAGCAAGGGTAATTTTAAAATTTCATGTTCATGGCCATTCTCTCACTTATTTTCTCGCCTATTTAGAAAAAGAGAATGACAGGGCAAGTGGAAAATCCCCCCACCTCACCATTTTCCTTCCTCTTTTTCTTTCTAACCAAGTAGGAGAGAATCTCATTTTCTTTTTCTTTTTCAGCCTTCCTTTCTCCACACTTCCCCTTTTCACCCCAATCAAACGCAACTTTACAAAAAATATCCTTTTTTATTTTTATTTTTATTTTATAATTTGATAGTTGGTGGTAAAAGGATTTAAACTTTGGATGTTTCCTTTGGAAATAAGAAAAATGTGTCAATTAATTGTGGTATAAGGCTCTTAGCCGTTAGATACAATATCATAAATACAATGCATTATATCCCCAATTAAAATCAAATATATAATTGTATTGACCAATAAAATACAAATAGTGTTACATTCTCCAAGAAAAATTAAATATAATACAATGATGTGTTTCAATTTAATTGAGGAACTAAATACCATATATATTGTCAATGTCTCACGTCAGTCGACCACCTACGCGGCGACGCTCGCTCTTTTGCAGAGCTCGTGTGCTATGAAAGAAGGGTTAAACCTCTAGTATGTGATTGAATTGAGTCAATTTTAATCTATTATTACCAAATGCAGTGAAGTCGCCATCAATCATTGGGTTTTTTCTAAGGGTCCAAGAATCCTTAATATGGTGATGACCTTTGTTTTCATGTCACGGTCTCACTATAACTCTATCATTGAGTCTTATACTCACTTTCTTTTCTCTCTCTTAAAAGGTCTCTTTGTAGACTTTTCTTCACACATGATAGTGTCCATGTTGGATATTTATCAAAACACTACTGCATGTGATAAGTTTATTTTTCTTTTAGCTATCACACACATTCTTACCCATGCAGATCTCGGATCATGAAATGCCTTGATTTTGATTTCAAACTAAAGTCTATTTATCTACTGTTGCGTACCAAAAAAGAAAGCACAGCGTATGGTGTTTTTTTTTTGGGGGGGGGGGGGGGGGGGATAAGTACTGTGTAAAAGGTGTTTGATACTTTGAAGTATACATACTTTAGCACAGAATATGAACAGCCATAATCAACCACCCACTTTTTCACATTTAAACCAACTCCCATAAAAGACATACATATTAAGAACGAGGATTTACTTCATGTGTCTGATGATGAACCCAAAGTAACTTTAAAAATTACAAAGAATTATACACAAAATCTAGGTAAATCTTGGAACTCGAAAATGGAATTACCGTGTGTAAAACACATTGCATGAGACCAATCAAAGAAAGTTCGAATCAACAAGGATTCCAACTGATCCGTTGATCCCTCTGTATCTGACTATCTTCCAAAGTGCAGCTATTACGTTCACTCCACAATGTCCATATCAAACATTGCAAAATAAGATTCCGAACATTGCAAGAGTATCACCCAAACCAAATCCTCTACCGAAAACAATAGTTCTGGTATCATCTTTGGCAACTTTCAATGAAAATTCCAAAAGCTATATAGAAACTACACTCCAAAGAAATTCCTATAATATTTACACTGAAACTGGTTTAAACATAAACTCTACTAGAAAAACAAATAAATCAATTACTAGAAATATTTGGTCTCTCTTTTTTTGAATTTTTAACTTTTCAGGATTATCATCATGACCTGGATAATAATCTATACGACTATTCTCTCGTACCTATACATAGTTCATTTCACAAAGAACGCGTTGTAATATTTAAAATAAAAACAAAAAAACAAAATCGCTATAGGAACAAAATACCTGGCACGAATTCCGAGATAAAATTATATATATATATATATATATTTTATCTCCAATTCAATTCACTCCATAAACATATAGTAGTACTACCAATAAAACTAACACTGCGAATGACTAATCAACCAGAATTCAAAAAAAAAAAAAAAAAAAAAATTCACATTTCACCTGAGGAAGGTCCATGATTTTTGGCGTCGGAAATGGCGTTACAACTCTCGGTCTCCGAACTTCTTTAGCAGGATTTACAAGGCGGCGAATTAAGAAGAAGATCACAAAGAACGCAAAAACGCTGACTCTTAGCATGACTTTGAGATTGACGTCGAAGATCCGAATAGAGTTGTGAGCTCTTTTTCTATCTTTACGTAGTTTCGGATTAGGTTTTGTGTTACGTAGTTTCGGATTAGGTTTAGGGTTTATCTGTGCTCAAATGCACAGCATATCGATTTTTGTGGATATATTCAGTGATCGATATTAGGATGAAATTGAGAGTGTTAGATCAAACGCAGACAGAGTCTATAAAACTGGAACTGGAAGTCACGACGGAGAGAGTGTCATTATGAGTTCACGATGGAAATGAAATTGAACTTGGGCCTAAGCTGGGTTTGGTTTTGGGCCTGGCTGTGTGGCGTTCTCAAAAGCATAGCCCATGAAATAATTAGTGTTAGAATAATGGGCGGAAAGACTGCTTTAAGTCTATTATTACTGAACGCCTAAGCGCCAAGCCATTCTTCGAAATCGAGCTCAATCGAGTGGCAATTCAATAGACATAGACCACGAGCAGGAAACATATTAGCTCTTATAATTTTTAGGGTAAAATATGGCAATATATTTCCAATAAAAAAAAAAAAATGTTAATATATTAGAGTTGAAGCACTGTCAAAATCTAAATAGCTTCTAATTGTAGTATGATTTTATGGCAAGTGTCTACTTTACTTAGATAAGATTACTTCATCGTTACTCTATTGAATGTTTTCGTGTAAATGCTTAGGCATGGGTTATAACCTAGTACTATAATTTAATAGTACTATAATTCTTGTTGTAAGGCAAACAAGAATCCAACTTGTAAAAACTTTAAAAGAAAAACTACTATTCATATGTTCTTACAATTAAGTTAATTAAAATTTTCTATAAAAATAATGGCAAATAGGAATCCAACTTGTAATAGAATTTATTGACCTATTTAAAGGCTTTTTATGGAAAAATTCAAGGGGTAGGTGCCTTACAACAAAAATTAGTTTTTCTTTTAAAGTTTTTATTTTTTTTTATTTTAATTTTAGATTTTGTGTGTGTAATGGCTTACTAAAAGTCTTGCTAAGACAAGGGGTGAAACCTAACTGTTTAATGTTTATGCTCTTGTGTTTTTGATTGATTTTACTTATCTAGAAAAAGTGTTTAATTCTGTGTAATTCTTTCATTTAGCATAGATTTGGACATGTTAAATGCTTAAAATTCTCCGTGAGTTAATTCATCGGTTTGTCTTGCCTAAAATTAATCAATTTCATGTAATTCATCGGTTTGTCTTGCCTAAAATTAATCAATTTCATGAAACTACCTTAGAAAATATATTCTTGAGTTCTTATTGCTAAATCATCTGACTAAGATCATCATTCGTATGAATTTTAGTTGAGTTTATAAAATAAATATTGTTTAGACTACCAATAGATGTGTTGTGTGTAGATACATAAAGCTTAACGCTTTAAAATATTGTTACTTTCTCTCAATCCAAATTTTCTTTACTAAACCCTCAAAATTTCTCTTCAATTAAATTTTATTGTTTTCAATTTTATTTCATCTTGTGGTTTGCTAATCAATTCCCTTTTCATGTGTGTGAGTGCACCATCTCGCACTAACTCACCATGTTGTTCATGCCCCCCATGGGAAGTACGCCTCAGCCGAATGGATTTGGGCCACTTACTTAGATACATAGGTCTACGTATACCAAATTATGGGTTTGGATTTTGAGTGCTGCTTGGGAATGTGTTAGGCACTCAAAACTACTCGGCTTGTGGGCCGACATTCATTATTGTTGCTAAGCCATATTTAATTAAAGAGTTTATTAAAAGAGCTTTAATCCTAAATCTAAACATATATAATGCACTTAAATAAGATAAAATACAAAACAAATCACAACATTAAAGGAAATACAAAATTAAACATATTATATTAAAAAGGAAAACTAATATCAAATCAAACACATAAGAAAAAAATATCAAATAAATCAAACATGGCAAAAATACTAAAATAAACATGGAAAACAATTAAACACAATTAAATGACCTAGAATAGAGAATTCAACTTCAAACAGACTAGAAAACATGTGAAAAATAATTAATTAAATAAAACAAGAAAATTTGCACAAATTTGGGTTTAGAGTGCGTACGCATACTTAACCATGTGTATGCATGTTCAAAAATATGTGTGGGCATACTCGAGTATGAGTGCGCATACTCGAGTATGCGTATGCATCCTCAGCAAGAAACTGCAAAAAATTACATTCTTATTGAATCAACCAAACACAAAACTAAAAAAACACATGAGAGACCCTAAAAATAAATATTATCAACTACTCAAAATTAGATTAACATGACAAGAAAAGGAACATGGAAATTACACCAATTAAACACAGATATAAAATAAATTATGTGGGAGGGGAGAATCAGAGTGAGACATAGAGCCCATGGGCCCAGTCTGAGGATGGAAAAGGGCCCATTCTCACACTAGTTTGGGCCAGACATGTGGATAAAAGTCCAAGGAGGGAAAACATAGAGACCCATCATCCGAGGAGCCCGAAGAGCGAGTACTCCTTGAGAATTCTTCAACTGGCCACTTGCACCAAAGGACAAGATATCGAGGAAGACAATAGAGACGTGCAAGTAAAGAAGAGAGGAAATATCTAGGTAAAGTAGCCATCACCTCGGCATTCAATGCACTGTACCAACTCAGCTGGTCGCATTAATGAAGGAATGACTCCTGAACAATATTACCACAGCTCACAGCACACTACCCCCTCCAGCAGAGTCCTGATGGGACAAGCATCCAAATTAATACATTGTGACGTACAGGTGGAGGGCTTAGATGCAATGGGAGGAACTATATAAAGAAAAGGAATCCCTCCAAGAGTGGGGAAAAATCATTGAAAAAGAATTAGAAGTGATAGTATATCATCTTGTATCAAACACGTAAGCACTTCTTTTATGAACATTGCCTCCTTGGCCTGTCACGAGGAAGTGTTTTATCCATATTTCATACTTATTTTTGTTACTTTGTAAGCCTTAACTCCACTGACTTCATATTTGGATCATAGCAAAGTATTAAAGTTGACCTTGCAAGCCCATCCTCTAACAAATTAGTTGCACAGGGCTTGAAATATCTAACTCCACTTGTAATGCCCTAAAATCATAAATAATAAAAGTTTATTCAAATCTAAATAATCCATAAAAAAATTAAATAAATGCAACCAACAACCTAAAATCTCATCACAATTGTTAGAGCTCTAATCCCACCAAATATAAAATATCCTCAAAATAATTCTCCAGTACAATATTGATGAGAATCAACAAGCATTCAAGGATCCATTGCATGTTCCAATTGGGCCTATTACTAAAGCAAGATCCAAGAAGATCAAAGAAGCACTTAATGGGCTGATTCAAGAGATTTGGACTGATTCTAACGGAGAACATTCCAAGCTTGGCCCAAAGGAAGATAAAGGCATAATAAATTTAATCCAAGCTATTGAGGGCTAATCTGGCTTAATTGGGCGTGATTTATGGCATGGATTAATGACTGATTGATTTTCCAACTCCATATCAGTTAATAGATATTTTTCCTAGTCTGGAGCATTTAGTTTTGGACCAGATCTACCTTAATTTTAGGCTTTTATTATTTAAAACGTTTTTAGCTATTTTTCCTATTTTGGATCTACTAATTTTAGACCAAATCAACTTTTATTTAGGGTTTTATTATTTAGTACGTTTTTTTATATTTTCTATTTCCAGTCATGTCATATAAATAGCATGCACTCATTGTAATAGGGAAATTATTGAATAAAAATTAGAAAATGTGAGGTTTTGCTCTTCTTTTGGTTCTTCAAGAACTGTGAACTTATCAGGGATTCTCCCTTGTGGCGTTCAAACTTTATACCTTTGGTTTGTGATTCAATTATAATCATTGGGTCAAGGTGTTATACTTGTACCTTTGGTTCGCGTTTCGATTATAAACGTTGGGTCAGGGTTTCTATAAAAAAATCTGAATTTTAGCTTTCTTGGGCAAGTATTCCAATATTTTTGTTGGGTCTCAAAGCGTGTTGATTGAGGTTCACATCAAATATTTAATACCATAACAATAATAATAAAATCCTCAGTTTCACAAATGTATCTGTGAGGGGGAATAAAATGGGGGTGAGATAACTCAATAAGTGAAATTCACTAACATTTGGGGTGTGGGAACAAACCTTTTAAATAAATAATTCATACAACAAAGTTATAACTTGTAACCCATCAATATTTAACATCAAATATTTAATATAAAAATATCATTATATTGTGAGCCATTATGATTTACCAACACCATTATACAAACAATTTCCTAGGCTTTTCTCGTGGTCAACATTTACGCTCCGTTGACAAGATTGTGCTGTCCCATTTTAATCACGACTTGCCATAGGATTCAAAACAAATTCAAGATGCTCACAACAAATAATCCAATCATAATACTCAAAAATACAAAGATTTATCCACACATATAAGTTTAAATAAGTTTAGGTTGTCCCACAAGTTTTTCATATAACAAATAGTCAATGTTTCCATACAATGTGCACATCAAACAGTTATAGGATATTAATATATTTATAGAATATCAGCATATTTCTTTGATTTAAGGATAGTTTGATAATCAAAACTGTTTTGGGAAAACTCTCAAAATTAGTAAACACCACCTATCTCTTATTTGCAAAAAAAAAAAACAAATTAATCACTCTTGAGTCACAATAAATCAGTAGAATTAGAACCTAGCAACACAAAAAATAGGTCCATCAATACACGAATTTCCCACTTAAAAATCTGTTTTCATACTTAAACAATATAATCTTAGACAACACTGATATTTCCAAAATTTTCCATTTATTTACTTACTGTCCAGTTCACTTTCAGCTTTGATCCAATTGTTCTATTTCACATATTCTCACTATCTATTAATTGGCATGATTGTACTGCTATAAAGCTCTAGCATTTCATTATATGTCTAGCCATCATATAATCTATTATTCCTTGGAAGCCACATGTTATATTCATATCTAATCAACCTAATATTCACATCCATTAATCAAACAGTAGAAGCCATATATTATATTTTTATCCATCAATATTAAAGCCTACGGAGTACCCCTTTCCTGACATACAGCTATATGCATCCTTCCTAATCTAATATAATAACAATTATAGGACATCTTTTCCATTAATGTAAGGATAGGTGGAGATTCATGAGACCAACGCCTCTTAGCTCCATTCCATGACATATACCTATATGTACTTTGCCTAGTCTAGTATAATAACAATCATAGAAGTCCTTCTTCCATTAATATAATGATAGATTAGGTTCATGGACTGACACCTATTATCTCATTAGGTACTAGAATAAATTCATGCACAAACCCATGTCTTTCCTGTAAGCGTGGGACAATTACTGGTCATTGAATATTCAAACTTCCTAAATTTAGAGCAGGAGAAACCATACTTGCAGTTTCCACGCACAACCGCAAAGAAGAAAAGAAAACCTCAATCGTGTGTTGCGGTTTAAACAAAAGGAAACTTCTTATATATATACACGTGTAGGTTAAGAGGAAAAAGGTTAGGGTTTTTAAAACTTATCAAGACCCATATATATATATATATATATATATATATATATACACTTATGCCATTTCACTTGGGCCTCTTATACTATAATAATTATCTGATTTAAATATCTTAGGCACAAATCAATTAAATCCATTTACTTGTGGGCCTCTTTTTTAATTTATGTATAAGAAAGAAATTAGTAATAAAATTATGGGGTGTTACATCACCGTTCTAAGTGGGCCTAGCAATTTTGGGCCCTTACAAACTACATCAAGAAAAACACATGGATATATCACAAGAATGAAATAAAGGCACAAACACAATAGAAACAGATTATAATCAACCCAAGAGCAGATTACTATACATTAAAAGAGTTAAAAATAACAAACAAAACAAATTTAACAAATAGAGAAACTATATCAAGAAACTCATGTGAATCATATTAAGAAAAGAAGGAGTTCATAGGAAGAACACACACCTTACTTAGGATCACGAGTTTGAGGTTTTTAACCGATCCCTCAGTGCCTACAACATAGAAATTAGATTGAGATAACAAAGATAATTAAGAGAAAAAAAAAATAGAACTTAGTAATCACAACTCAATAACAACTTTAATTGAAAAGGGTTTTGAAAGCAAATAAGAAAAACTAGTTTCTGACTTAGTTACTGCTGGAAAGATGTGCAAAGGTGTTGTGGTGAGTTTAGAAAAGATGAACTAGGGTTTAGAAAAGATGGAGGCACACTTTCTTGCTAGGGTTTGGATTTGAGACATAAGGTGAATATTTATACGTTAAAATTAGGGTTTTTTTTGGAGCTTTTAGATGACTTTAGACATTCCTAATGGTCTAGGGACCGATCCCCATCAAAGAATGATGTTTTGGGGCCCAAAACTCAAGTTCAGAAGACTAGGAAATGAGCCTGCGTACGTAGGTTCAAGGCATGCGTACACATTCTTCCCAAAAACCCTAATTTTGACTACACTATTAGTCTAACTTTAAACAGTCATAACTTACTCAATTTAAATCCAAAATTACATAAAAGTTATGTTCAAATTGAAGCCAGGATGTCTACTTTCCAATGAAACAAACTTCAATAAAAAAGTAGTTTTCGATCAAAAGTTATGGTCAAAATAGCGAGCAAAGATCATTTTTCAGCATCGTTTTCAAAGTGATTTGAGCACTTTTGAGTTGTGATTACTCATGAATTATTGTGAACACTTTAATTACCCTTGGTTGACTATTTCAAGCTCATCATTAGGGCTAGGGGCCAAAGGTTATTAACGGGTACAAAATGAGGTGTCTACAATGTAGATTCAACTTCAGACTCATTGAGTTATTACTTTGTGACAATCTTGCACTTGAGAACATTATTTAAGTCACATCAATCACACTTTGTAAAGACTTGGAACCTAGCGGCAAACACTAAAGATGAGTGATCCACAAGTAAATTGTCACTCACTAGTAATTAGTGAAAGGTAGGATCATGATTCAAAATCATTGAGCATGTTTGATACTAGTGATTTTGGGAATGATGAAAAAGATATGAGAGAAAAATGGAGAGAGCAAAATGTTTCTCTTGTTTGGTAGATGAGAAAATAGAGAGGATGAAAAATGGGGTGGGTGGTTGTTTTTCCCATGGTCCACAAATTTTATACCTCCAAAATTGAGAAAAAGTGAGAGGAAAATATGAGGGAGAAAAATAAAATCACTATGCTATCCCTCATTTGAAAATTAATGTTAAAAATTGGTCATTATATATTAAAGATATAACAGTACATTGCTATAAATATCTATTAGTTTAGAACCTGTGCATATGTACGGGTACAATTAAATTAAAAAAAAAAAACACACACACATGCACACACACCATATATATAAGTTTCTACCAAACAAATAACTACCGTTCATAGTATTAAAAAGTTGATAAATTTGAATTATTTTTAGCTAAACAAGCAAATGATATTGGAAACTCTCTCTTCTTCTAATTTTAGATATATGATTGGATTTCTTCTGGTTTATTTATACTAGCATATAACCCATGCAACACATGGATGCATTTAAAATTAAACACAATTTTTATTATAAAAATATAAATAATTAGTTAAATTATTTATAAAAAAAACATGTAATACATGCATATGTATGGATACATTTAAAATTAAACACAATTTTTATCATAAAATATTAAATAATTAGTCAATTTTTTTTTTTAAAAAGTAAACGTAATTAGTCACATATTAAAATTCTTACCTAGATTTAATACTATTTATGACAACTTTTTTTTCTAATTTTTTAATAAGATAGAATGTGTGGTGATCTTTGTTATGTGGTGATTTTTATTGAGTACATGTGATTATTATTATTATTATTATTATTATTATTATTTAATTTTATGGTTCATTAATATTAGATTCTTAGTATTTTGCACTCATTAACTCACTTGGCACAAAGATTAAAAAACTTAAGTGGACACATAGTACATCAGAAAATGAGTGTGAGTTAAAGATGTTTAAAGTCTGTACTGTGTATCCAAGAGTTAGACCATTTTAGATATACACTATTGTCAGTTTCTTTAAGACTTTCTCCCCTCTCTCCGTGTGTGTGTGTGTTAAAATACTTAATATTCTCTAATAAAAAAAAAAAAAAAACTTAAGTGGATAATTAATTATAGCGTGGTCCTCACATAAATTTAGACACATGGCGCAAAATTAGATTCTAATTTATAATTCAAATTAAATTTTCTCTGAGTTTTGCCTATATATATAGATTGGACTCCTCATATTTGCACTAAATTAACTCACTTGATGCAAGATGGGAAGGTGTTAGGAGACTATGTTACAAGATGGGAATGGGTTAGGCACCTGCCTTGCTCGGTGAAACCGGTCTTCTAGACTATGGTGGCCAACATTCATATCACATCGTCCAATATGTTATCAATCAATTTGTTTGTTGAATTTAATGTGTGTACATGTGATAACCCTAATTCTATTTATTAATCATATCATTTGGATTAAAAAAATAACTTCAAGTGAATGGTGTTATCCTAAATTCAAGTATTTGGAAAAATTACAAAACTAACATTAAGATTTATGGTGATACACTAAGATTTTCCTCAAATTTAATAGAAAATTTAAGTTTAGATTAGAAATGTTTGTCAAGAAAAGTGCATGTTCTTAAACTTTTGATGCCGACATTGATCGTTATTACAACTTTGGTATTTGTGTTTTCTCCTCTGAAGACTCTACTCAAGTTTATTGTCACTAGCTCATTAAATTATGATCCTTACAAAAACTACCGTGGTGGCATGGTGCCATTGGGGTTGATGTTGTTTTATTCTTGGCAAACAGAGTAGATGACTTTACTCTCTAAAATGAATTCTTTCACCACTTAGAGCACTCACATTAAGCTCAAAATGGCAAAACTCACTTAAAACATAAATTTTTTTATCAAGTTCAATAGCCTTTAGACAAAAAGTATATGAACAATAGCACAATAGATGAATTGAGATATTGTAGCTCAATATTTCATATTTTGGTATTTTTCCCAGCATATATATATATATATATATATATATATTCTTTCATGCACAAATTAAGAAAGTTTGGGCTAGAATTCAAGCTCCAATATGATCCTTTAAGTACTTAAAACGTCAATTTAGCCTCAACATGTTCACAAGAATCACATTGAAGGCCAGCTTGTGAGAGAAGACATAGGTGAAGAAGAGCTTGCGTGAGAATTTGAAATCAGAGAGAAGATGAAGACGACAACTAATGTTTCTTCTTTAAGGATGACGAGCATTACATTCTCCTTTATTGGGACTTAAGACAAGTGTATTTATAGAGAAGAAATATATAATTCATTTTAATTTTTCCAATTTGAGACTTCTAACAAGCAGTCTTGTAGCTCAACAGACATCTTCTAATATTTTTAATAAATACATCCACTTTCTCAAAAAAATAAAGACATCTAAAATTTAATGGGAAAATAAATGAGTCCAGTAAAGCGATTAAAAGTCTAGCAATGCTATTAAATAAATTTAGCATAATATTGTAAAATTCTTGACAAAGCTAAATATAGATTTTCTACGTGACAAAATAAATTTTCATAGTTAAATAATAAGTAAGTAACAATGTCAAAGTAAGTAAGAATAACATAACAACACAGAAAATCTTCCATTAGATAGTGTTTTCTTATCATGTGATTTAGGGAAAGATGTATAGGAGAGAAAAGGGGCAAAGAAAAGTAATCTCCTTTGTTTGGTAGGTGAGAAAATAAAGAGGGCAAGAAAACGGGATGGGTCGTTATTTTCCCATAGTCTACAAAATTTAGTACCTCTAAAATGAAGAAGAAAGTGAGAGGAAAATTCGAGGAACCTAAGATAGTAAACTCCATTAGCCTTAAGGGTGATCATTTTAGCTTGCTTTTGAATTATTGTCGTCCACCAATTAAAGCTAGTTTGGAGTCTTTGGACTCAATTTTTCTACGGTGAAAGCAGCCATGCTTTTAATAAAGCCGGAAGGACCAAGTTTTAAGTTAGCTTTAGAATTATTGTCGTCCACTGGTTGGATTTTCTACTGTGACTCCTATTTTTTACAATTTTGGCTTGACCAAGTCCGCCTTACGTGTTTCTAAATAATAATTAGGTTGGGATGGTTTTTTGTTCTTTGTGTACTCCAACTTTACCTTCTAGTGGATTGATTTCGACTTAGAGGGTTGCGAAGAGATTTTTTGCCGAGTTTTTCGGTTTCCTCTTCGACAACACGTCTTGGTGTTATCTTTTGTTTGCATCTTTCTTCTCTACTCTTTAAGCTTTCATTTTATTGTTGATGATGGATGAATATGGCTTAGGGTAGTGTTACCGGTTTATTACGCTTATTTACTCTTGTTCCACACTTAGTCTAAGTTAGAATAAAAGCAATTTAGCCGTAATTTTTAATTGGGGGTTTGAACAAACTCTTGTGTTTTAATACAAATCCGAGCTTTCAGTAGTATAAGTTCTCATATCGTTTTGTATGTTGCTTGGCAGGAGTTAAGTGGTTTGAGTTGTGGCGCTTCAATGAATGTGATATGCCCACAACAATAGCCACATCAAGGCCTCAGTGGTACTTGTGGTACTACCTTTACCATCACATGACATAGGGTCAATAAGTCCATACCAAATACCTTTTTTTTTAGAGAAAAAAAAAAAAAAAGTCTAGTTTTTCAATAATTGTAGCATCTTAGATTCTTAGTATCTTCAATTCGTCTAAGTGGGGAAAATTTTCAAAGTCTACTAAGCGGGGATAGTGAAGTGGGTAGAGATCCACTTCTAAAAGTCTCAGCCGGGAAAATTTTCAAAGTCTAAGCGGGGATAGTGAATTGGGTAGAGATCCACTTCTAAAAGTCTCAGTGGGAAAAATTTTCAAAGTCTAGCTTGAAATATTGGTATGAACAATGATTTCATTCAATAACTTGCTAGTGCTGGTATATGCAAATCATACACCACGAACTAATGCTAAACCAATTGACGAAACTGGTCTGTCTTACTCAATTTTGGTCTAGATTTGAATTTTGCATCAGTTTTATTCATCGAATGCTCCTAAATGGTCCAAAATGATCTTTTTCTATTGATTTTGATGAATTTTTAATGGTTCCCACTTCCCACTTTGTTCAATGGGCATTTAATAATTTTTCTAATAAATTCAAGTTGTCATCATGGTTCCCACCTTTGGTCTAATACTAGTAAGGGTTGCTCTGCAAGGCACATGCTGCCCCTTGAGTGAAAAATTTTAGATAGAATTTTTTTTTAAGTAGTATCAAATCATGTACTTAAATTTATAATAATTATTTAACATATGACTATCTATTTAGTATCAAATCACAGGCAAAAATGGGCAAATGCCCTTTTTGAGCAAAAAAGGTGGCATTCTGCCCTCTTTTCCAAACTAATTAGGGAAATGCCCCCTTTTTGTAACTCGATAATAATACAGGCGAGTTATATAAAGAACTCGACCATATAATAGTCAAGTTATCCTTAGCCTTGTGCCACGCTGGACCACCAGCGTGGCATTTTCTTTCTAAATAACTCTATTATACAAAAAACGAGTTATATTATCGACTATGAGGATATTGAGTTATGCTATTGTTAAAGCTGTTTGTACCCTATCTTGGTGTCAGGCGTACGGGTTCGTGACTTTTAATATAACTCGATATTATATTAATCGAGTTATAAAGCATACTCGAACTCCGTAGAATCGAGTTATTCTCGTATATTACCTACCCATCTCCTCCCATTCAGAGTGTCTTGCTTTCCGTCTGAACTGAATTCCACTCTGCTCCACAGATCCACAGTTACTTCCGGACTCAACTAAAATTTGTATCACCTCAGGTAAAAAACTCACACCATAATTTTATGGCAATGGTATTTTCATTTGATATTGTACTGAATTTTTTTTTTTTGGTTGAATGAGTGTGAAGTAAGTACATTGGTGTGATTTTGGTTGTTTGTTGTAGTAAATGTTGGTCACAAGAGAATGAAATCTTTACTATAGCAACATTTTGTATTGCACATAATCATCATTGGTCATAATCATATAGAGGCGTGTACACAATCATCATTGGTTAGACATTAACAACAACATTTTGTATTGCACACAATGTGTAGACATTAATAACAACGTCTAATGTATATGGTTAATGTCGTGTACCATTTTATGCAGCATTACATTATTTACCAACAGTTGATGCACACTGTTAACTTGATCATTTGTTGTTATTGTATTCAGCGTCAATGTCTGGTTCTGGCAACCCAGAACTCTATAGGCCTCACAATGTGTTCACTGCTATGGGTCGTTGCTAGCTATTGGAAGATGAGTTCAGCTATCCAATCAATCCAAATCTGCGAAATAATGCTTACATTCACAATACCATGAGACAGGAGTGGGCTTGGTTATTTCGTGAACAGCAAATGTTTTATGATGAATTGGTTGGTTTTAAGTTGCCAGTGCCTCGGCGACTCGCATCGCAAATGCCCAGAGACATGTTCGACGAACTTCGTAAAGCATTGAACCGCATAAGAAATGAAAATAATCGAATGAAGATATGTCTTAATCGATATCGTACCCAAGTCGAGATTTGAGAGTCAGTGGAGGGAGGGTGGTACGAGCACACACAATTCATGCAATCACTTCTTACTGATCCCATTTATCAATCAAACGTGGAGATGTCAGATGAAGAGTAATCGTGTCGTGGTGTAATTAGACTTTGTTGGAGAACAATTTTGGTTAACTATGTTTTAAATGTATGTGTGTCACTATTGTTGCATTTGTACTATGTAAACCTTATTATTGATTGTGAGGAGCATGCACGTTATTCGCAATCTAGATTATTCCCACATAACGCATAGAAGTTAAATATTCTCACACATGATGTTTTTCAATAAGCACCTACAACATAACACAAAAAACTTAAAATAACTTACACGATGCCACCAATATGCATGCATTGCATATTGAACACTAACGCTACTAATATTATTAACTTAACCCTAGACACAACACATATACCACATAGGCATTCACTCTGACAGGTAGTCCTCGTAGTTGAGGACATTGTTACGTTCCGTCAGAGTGAGTTGTCTGTTCGTTGTGGCAGCCAGCTCTTTCGTCAGTTGTAACATGTGATACCTAGACCTATGGAGTATCATCAGATTGTTCTCTTTTTTTATTTTTGTCACTGCACGCTCATATTGGTGCATGTTTTGCCATGGTAAGCGAGGTACGGTTGACAAGAGGTGCTCCGAGTCGTACGAGATCATCGTGCAGAGCGTTGGACTCGTTCACGCAAAAGTCCCACTCCCGCCGCAGTCCAGCATAGTTGTAAGTTCAAAATTTGTATAAAACACCCTTGAACGTTTAGACCCCAAATTATAAAATATCAATTCAAGCTTCTAATCAAACAATTAATGTGCGGAACATAAACATAAGCTAATCACAGAATTGATAACTAATCTAAGTCAAATATAAACACATCCACAGCAGTAAATATAAGGCAAAGATAAAGGAAGGAAGATGCAAACACACGGACAACACACGATGTGTTATCGAAGAGGAAACCGAAGTCCTCGGCGTAAAACCTCTCCGCCGCCCTCCAAGCGGTAAATAATCCACTAAAGAATGTAGTTGGGATACATGAACAGCAGAAGACCCTCCAAGCCTAATCTACCCAAGTACCTAAGCCCTCCAAGCTTCTTGCTCCAACGAGGTTACGCTGAACCTATTTCTTCTTTAGCTTCTCAGATTCCACTACTATACCATAGCATCAACCAATGTATATTGGTTCCTTCCAAACTGCTTCCCTTAGCACCAAATGAACCTTCTCACAGACGTGGGTGTGGTGAGATAAGGATTTGGTCAATGGCCTCTCAAGGATGTGACAATGGAGAGGAAGAGAGTAGAGGAATTTGTAGAGTCTCTAAGGTAAAGATTGGGGATGAGGCAATCTTGTTTTTCTCTAGGGTTTCTCTCACAAAATTCTCTCTGGAAGCTCTCTCAATTTAGTGGGTATAAGGGTCTATATATAGTGGTGTGTGTTTGGAATACGAAGAGTCAATTTTTGCCAAATAGGGCTGATTGGCGGCTTGGCCTCTCAGCTTGTCCAAGTCGCGAGTTCAAGTCGCGACATAACGGCCTGGTCAGCTTGGGACTTTTGTCCTGTAGTGCGACAGCTGGCGCGACCCTTCAGCTCCCCTGTGTGCATCTCACGTGCTAGCATTTGGCGGCTTGCAAGTCGCGAGTCCTAGCCGTGAAACTCTACCTTCTTGCACAAACTTGAGCTTTTCTTCACATTTTCTCACACACTACCCTTACAATGATCCCACCTAAATACAGGGTTACTAAGTACTTAAATTACAAGCAAATTGGCACGGAATAAAGCCAACAAGATGGTTGATAAATTTCAACCTTACAATAGTATTCCCTCTCGTTGGAATCTCTCTCCCTCCTATAGTTATCTGGAAAATGAGGTAGCATCCAATTGCGCATTGACATTGGAAAATGTGGCTTTTGATTGGTATGTGTAGATGTTTTGCAAGGGTAGATGTAAATGGGACTTTATATAGGAGTTTTGCAATAGCAAGTATTCACGTGGATGTGACTATATGTAAGGGTAAGTATTTACGTGAATAAAGATGATATGACTCGACAGTGTATTGTTTAGTGAGGTGTTGAGGAGCACATGCAAGACTGCAAACATGACTTAGCTATACAGTGGCCCTTGTTGGTGCTTGTGGTTTGCTGAGGCAGCTGTTTGATATAGCTATAGCTTGTGCTACAGCAGCGGGCTGGTGATGTGTACTGCAAAGGAGGTTGTGTATTTAATCACGTGAAGACTATTCAACACTCCTATGCTTCATCTAACATGACTTGACGAGACAAACAACTGCCATGTTGTGTTAAATGTATCATAACCTTTTCAGGGATGCTTTTCATCCTTGAAAGTGGTGCATTGCAAAAGGATGCATACTGGACAAGGTTCAACAGTACGAAGCTGTTGCGCAGCACATGCAACACTACGAACATCAATGTAGCAATGGTGGACAGCTCACTCCCAAAATTGATGCATAAACTTTTCAGGGATGCTATGTATATTCACGTGAGTGTGGATGGGTACTTGTGGTCAAGGTTCAACAATGCTGAGCTATCCACCATAGCAACACTCATTGCTCCCTATGGTGGTATTTGGCAAGTGGAATTGAAGAAAGCTGATAACAATATTCTGTCTAGAAACTTGATTGGCAGGATTTCGTTGAATACCATTCTATCTGTTATGGTCATTTTTTAGTCTTCAAATAAGAAGGAATTTCAAGCTTCCATGTTCTTATATTTGATAAGACTGCCACTGGGATTCAATATCCACCCAGCAAGAACTGTAAATTGGAAGATCATTAGGTAGAAATAATAGACTTAGATGAAGATGATACAAACATATCTCCCTCAGATGATTTTCCCACAAAACATGAAGTTAGAGAAAAGGGTTGTTACGAAAATATTTTCTAGCATGTCTAGAGGAAGAGAGCAATCCAAGCAGTTGAAAAGTTAAAGCCTAAAAATCCTTCTTTCATGGGTATCTCGCAGCCGCATAATATGGTGGTGAGCCTTTATACATAATGTGATCATGATATTCTCTTAAATATGGCCTTGAAACATATATGCTTTAATGCTTAGTTGTTTCTCCTTCTTGTGCAGTATGTACCTACTAAATTTTCTACCAAGTATATTATTGGGAAGCAATTTGTCATACTTCAATGTCTTGTGCTATTACCCCCTATCAAAACTTATTCAGCAACGAGATTTGGGAAGGGATGGGTTGCATTTTTGAAAGACAATAATTTAGAACAAGGAGATGTCTGTGTCTTCGAGGTGATTGAGAGGAAACCTGTTGTGCTTAGTGTCTCAATATTTCATGTGGTTGACCATAAAAGTTCGTACTAGGATAACCTATTTAAATTTTAAACTAGTGATGTTTATGCTTATATTTAATGGTATGGTTTATATCTGATGGATGTGGTTTTAAGACTTTTCTCTGACCAGTTTGGTATGTCTTGTTGAAGACTATTTAGCATTCCTGTGCTTCATCTGACATGACTTGACTAGACAGTGTCGAGCTGTGTTAAATGTATCATAAACTTTTCAGGAATGCTCTGCATCCTTGAAAACGGTGCATTGCAAAAGGATGCATATCTATGTATTGACGTGCGTGTAGGTGATATGATTAGATAGGGTTTAACAGTGCGAAGCTATTGAGCAGCACATGCAACACTGCGAACATCAGTGTAGCAATGGTGGACAGCTCACCCCCAAAATTATAATGAACCAATTTAGGGATGCTCTGCCTCCTCGAAAACGGTGTATTGCAAAGGGTTGCGCATCTGTGTATTCACGTGAGTGGGGATGGGTACTTATGGTCAGGGTTCAACAGTGCCAAGCTGTTGAGCATCACATACAGAACTGCAAACATCAGTGTAGCAATGGTGGACAGCTCACTCCCAAAATTTTGCTTACACTTTTGACAGATCCTCTGCATCATTGAAAACAGTGCATTGCAAAAGCTTGCATATCTGTGTATTCACGTGAGCATGGATGATATGACTGAATAGGGTTCAACAATGCAGAGCTGTTGAGCAGCACATGCAGAACTGTGAACATGACTTGGCTGAACAGTGCTAAGCTGTGTTAGCCTTCTCCAACCTCACTTGCCAAATGCTACTATTACAAGCAGTGAGTGTAGCAACACTGGAGAGTTTTATCCCCATATTCCCTTACAAACTTTTCAGCGAGTCTTTGCGGGTACAAGATGTAGTTACATTTTCTCAACATCAATGTAAAATTACATGAGTGCAACTATGCTTCCAAGGTTTACATCAATGGCTTCTAATCATCACAATTGCAACATTAGGGAGCTTTGGAGCAATGCTACAACAAACCAATAACTTGAATGAAACATTGTAGAGGCTAATCAGGCTTTTAGGCATTTGCCCTATTTCTAAGTAAGCCAAATATCATCGTAATGCTGTGAGCCATATGGATTTTCAGTGAGTGAGTGGTTAGTCTGGTTTGGATGAGTCTATATGTAATGTATCTATATAAAGTAGTACACTAGCATTGAACATTGAGATACACGGATACGTGTATATGATACAGCGACTTAATCAACTCATATAAATGAATTATTCGTATTATTGAATCATATGTGTGGTTGGTCTGTGTGGTTTGGATGAGTCTGTATGTATTGAATCTATTAAATTTTCCTACAAGTAATGTGCAATAAATCTAATTTGGGTGATGAGTGTTATGTGTGTAACATTTCAAGTTACACAAACAGAACATTGGAAACATCAACATATCTAACTGGAGGCATTTCACTTTCTAAGGTTTTTCGTACATTACAAAGCAGAGGACATTGTCCAACCAAAGCACAAGAATCATATGTAGCAACAAAGAACAGCAGGGAAAACAAGAGAAACAATTTTACTTTTACTTAGCCAAAACTAATGAACAGTTAATCTATAGAGTTGCAAAAGTTGAACGTACATAATCATCATTTGTCAAACATTAACAACAACATTTTGTATTGCATAGAATGTGTAGACATTAACAACAACGTCTAATGTTCGTAGGTAGAAATTTTTGGAAATCATCATCGCTTGAATTTGAGAAGTCTGAAATATCTCTTTCATCATCTAACGCAATAATTTCATTAATAGACTTGATGGCTTGCTCTTGTGCCTTCCCCTTTAGATTCTTCATAGCTTTTTGGATTGCGTGAAAATGGTGTAGTCGCCTTTGCATTTGATTGTTCTCTTGTTCAAAACAAGCAAGTATGTTGGCAAGTTCATCTCTAGGTAACTCGGCTAAGTGTGCCTTAGGAACTCGTAACCCGTGCCATCGACAATACACCTCTAACTCACACCTCTTCTCGTATAGGGTTGACCATGGTGGTTCTGCTACGGTGAACTCTATTGCGGTGGTATTTGTACTTAGTTTTGTAGGTTTGCCGACCATGATGTGCCCGACGCTTCCAAGACTCTCGTACATGTATATTGGCATATTAACGAAATCTCTCTTCTTTCCAACCCATTTCCCTCCATAGTGGTCTGTGTATGTCTGTAGTTGTTGATCTGTTGGAACTTGTGATGATTCATTTGTTGAAGTAGATCCAAACTTGTTTCGCATTGTACGATTTGATGTTGAGGCGTTGCGACTCATAGCTTAATCAATCTACGAAGTTAGCGGGGTAGAAAGAAGATCATTATTGTGTTGCATTTATAACGTAATTTCATGGTCCAAGCATTACAATTTCAGTTAGTAGGGCTTGTCATGTCAATACAGGCTGGAAAAACACTATATCAACAGGATTTTAAATGTTCCCAATGTCACATCAAAGGTGGGCAATAGTTGCAACATTAGATGTAAATGGGACATCTGTGCATCCAATTTCACAATTGTGTATTCACATGAGTGTGGGTGTGAAACAGTGCCGAGCTATTAAGCAACATTTGCAGAATTGCCTTACCAGCTCCTGCCATGGTTAATTAGGTGTTTGTTTGGTCTTTCTTTTTTGCTGAATGGATGTTTGGTCAATGAATTATATTTCTTTCTCATGTATCATATAGTTTGTGGTACATGTTATGGATAAAGTTAGAGAGATATATAAGAAATACACATTAACAGTAACAAAGGAGCCCTAACATAGGAAACAAAACACATTTAATCCTACACAACACAAAACTAAATGAACTTATATTGAGTTCAAGCCTGAGATAGAGTTGGCAGTGTATGAAAATTGGGGAAGAAAAAGAGAAGATTGTGTGCGTGATTAGAATAATCTTCTAACTCATATTTAATAGCATAGCACGGGTTAGCAACTAGTTAATATTAATATTAAGTATTAAGCTTCGTAACATAACACTACAGCAGTATTCTGCATCAATACAACTGAATCGGAGATAAGAGCCTTGAATCACCATATGACAATCAGCACCATAATTCAAATTAATCTAACGAAACATCAATACCAAGCATAGATCCTAAATAAACCAGAAGGCTTCAATAAAAGCATAACCAACCTAGAAAGGAACCAATATTCTTAAATCAACTCATTCCTACAACAATCCAAGAATTCAAACAAAAATAAAAACGTGGTCATGCAATTGAGGGAAACGAAAATAAAAACCTCAAATTGAGTTAGTAAATTAACCGAATACCTGCTCTGCCCGTAATGTAGCCAGCGACGTCCGGTACGCAGCAAGGACGTGTGTGGCATGCTCTGCGGTGCTCTTTGGCCCGCTCCACCCACCAAACATGGGGTTTCGACAAATGCTTGTTACTGAACTTTACTTTACATTTAACAAACTTTGCTTTATATTTCACATCCATATACATTGCATTGATAAGTTTCTTTTGTTTGTTAGTTAGTTTGACATATTTTTAATTATATTAGAGAGACAAATAAAATCTAATATACTATTACACATAAATAATTATTCGTAAGAGACACTTAGCTTGAATAACGAGAATTCAATGAACGTACCTAATGGCAACGGGCCCTGAGTGCACTGGCGGTAGAGGCGGCCTCGTAATAAGGCATATTCGTAGGAACCTTGAATAGGCTCATAGCTGCACCAACAAGAGTGCTCCTCCAATCTGCATCGCATCCTTCTTCGATGCACTACAAAGATACCTGTAGAGCTAAGCCAATGCTGCACTACCCTAACTGTACTGTTTCGCACTGCTGATTGGGTTGAAGAACTACTAAGGCAACAGTGAGACCCGGTTCGCCGACTTGTCCATGAACAACAGGGCCCCCATCCGTACAAGTAGGTGGTAGCGGGCATGTTGCTGCATAACTTCATCACCAGTGTTCGCAGCTGGGGGAGCGGCAAACTGTGCATCAAGCCACTTGTATTTTATCCTCACCCCAGCAAGGGTAGACTTGTTTGAGTTCAGTATCACAGGTAGAGGTTCATGGCCCAACAAGTCTCGGCACACTAAGTTCCATTGCTGGTCTGTCCTCCCAGTGACAAGCAACCTATCCACCGGAATCCCCAACATCACCTCTATATCTTGCAAAGTGATACCCATTTCTCCATGGGGTAAGTAGAACGTGTGTGTCTCTGGACGCCACCGCTTGACCAACGCCGTGATCAAGGCATGGTCGACCTCCATATCAGGAACCTTGAATAACCCGGTCAAACTTGCTGCGTCTATGTATTGCATGATACGTGGGTCTAGCCCACCCTGCGACAATGCAAATTTACAGTATCGAACCTTTGTGATGCTAGGCACCTCCTACACACGGACGAGCATTGTGTTAGGTAGTGCACGTGAGGTAATTATAAAATGGACATGTATTAATAATACAACGATTGTTAGAAATTATCTGAAAAGTAAACCACAATTAATACAAAATAAAAGCATGGATACAGTAAGACATATTATGATCCCAACAAGATTGTCAACATCACTTCTTGCCCCCACTTAACATGCAACCCAAAAGCAATCAAATTAAAGCTTAAATAAATAAGAACTTGCCATAATTTTACATAAAAACACTTTTTTTTTCTATTATCTGTAATTGAAGTAAAAAAAAACAAACAAATGACTAATTAATGTGCTAAAAACTTGATTGATACCTAGATGTTCAACATCTGAGCAATGGACCACTAAGATCCCTACAGCTACAGGTCATTTGGTCTCAAGTTCTCAACTTCATATCTAGAAACCTATACTAATTATTCTACATTTCTACTCACTAAATATGTAAGCATACCATGACTCAGTCAGCCCATTTCCCTACTTCTTAGGTCTATTATCAACATTTTAGGAGTTAATTCTACTCAATTTCCTGCTTGGTCAGTTAATTTTAGGAGTTGGTTCTAGATCCATTTATATGAGTGTGACTCTATCAGACTCCAAACTATACCTAGGTCCAATATTAGCTATAAGCAATAGTTAGGATTCTACATTAGGCCATGAGGCTTAAATTTCATCAAATAAAAACCAAGCACAACAAAAACCAATGAAGTATACAGGATGTGTACCCTAAGTTTCTAGTACAAACTACAAATTACAAAAAAGGACTCTACATGGACAACTCTTGGCATTCAAAATATCCTTCTATTCTCTCTCTCTCTCTCTCTCTCTCCATAAAAGGAACATAAAACAAGTTGGTACAGAATTCCAAAACACTAAAGAAAGCATGAAAATTGTTTGGTTTTAGCAATAAAGAAAGCATACTTGAAAGATTAATCCTAATTTGTGGGAGAGCACACTGGTGAATTAATACAAAAGCAATTCAATTAGCATTAACAGAAACTAACAAAAAGGTACCAAACAAAAGGGTACCAAAAAAAGGTAAAGTTATTGAGACATCTTCGCACCAAATTGTCTTCCTATTTTAAAAGAGATTTTATCATTTGGTTCAAGATTCAAATGAATGATGGAAGATTTGAGAACCAGCATTTAACTAGGACTAATATTGGGTCGGGTCGGGTCGGGTTTATTGTGACCCAAAACCCGACCTGATAGAAATTGGGTTTGATTGCCTGGAACCCGACCCGACTTGAAAAATTGGGTCTGTAATCGGGTCGGTTTTCCGGGTCTCGGGTTGGACCCTTTTTTTTTTTTTTTTTTTTTTTTTTACTGTTGATTGTTAAATGGGAAGTTAAGGTAAGGGTTGCTATTGGGTCATCTCTAGTTCAGCTTTTGGATACTTTATTTGACTGTTTAGATTTTCCTAGTGGGTCGTTTCTTTTGAATGAATTTGCTCATTCATCAAAAATAAAAATAAAAATAAAAAATCATTCCTGGGTTTTAAGATTAGTATTGTCCTAAGAAAATTGGCAACAACAAAAAATGAAATTTACATATCAATAAAATTGCATGGTCCATCTCCAATTACCCATCAAGGAAATTGTAGTGTGACTTAACACATAACACTTCATTCAGGGTTCTTGCAAAATGCATCCTCTGTATCAACTACTATGAATTGAAAACCTTGAAGTTCACCAAAATTCACGAAAACGAAGACCAAGTCTTACATAAACAATTATACACACACACCTAAAATAAACAATGTCAACTACAAAATCTTCTAGTTTTTCCCACACATCCAACGCTGCAGTTCTATCTTAGTGTCGCTTATTCTTGCTAATCTACACATTTGCAATATACATTCACATCAAATCCTAATGATAAATGGCTGCAGACATCGATATACTCATATCCCATTCAACATAATTAAGATCAAAACAACCAACCAGATCAAGAAAAACAATACTCACTAAGATAATCTTTACATTCCACTGCTTCACAGTCTTTGCAAACTCCAAACTGTCATCCTCAAACTGCATAAAAAATCCTAAAACTGCAAACACCAATCCAACATATAACTCAATGTCAATTCCACAAAGAATACACGATTTCATAACCAAAAAAAAAAAAAAAAAAAAAGGATCATTCCTATTCTACCCCTTTTCAACCCAAGTACATAACTTTTTTTTTTTTAAGACCCTATGAAAAAACTGAGGAGGCAGTTAAAATAACAGAACAAAATTGATTGAAAAAAGAAGTAAGATGGTTATCATGGTTATGTTAACGATATCAGAAAAATTCATCATCCATTATACAAAAATTAAACCTGCAAAAGTGGCTGCAAATTCCAAAGACAGATTCTAAATCTAACTCCATGTTATACAATAATTCCAAAATGTCCCAACAAATTTTGTAACTCTAGTGACTTGTGCATTTTAACACAAAACAACTAATTCTAATGACTTGTGCATTCCAAGTATTTCTAACACATATTCAATTATATGTAAAAAAAAAAGTATACAATGAAACACATGCTGATTAGTTTTGAAGTTTGAACACTAATCAAATCATTAACACAATAATAAATAAGGGAACTAAACTAAATGCAAATGGTCCCTCTGAAAAATTTGAGGCAGTTAAAATAACAGGAAAAAGAGAGAGAAGTAAGATGGTCATTATGATTGTGTTAACAATATCCAAGTAAAATTCATTTCCTCCTATCTTATCTATGACCCATTATACAAAAATTAAAATGGATAATGGAGATACAGAGACTATAAGGGCATAAACAAAACCATTATCCAAGTAAGATGGTCATTATGATTGTGTTACAATTCTCAAGATGATTGTGGCTACTGTAGATTCAATATAGAAACATGGTTTAAAGTTTATACACGACACAGGAACATTCTTCTTTAACAAGTGAAAGATTGAAAGTTTCAATATTATGAAGTGATTTGACGATCACCAGTAACAAAAACTCAATTCACCTTGGCCTTCCAGATTTTTTGATATGCAGTTTGACTCCATCATTGATGGATGAGCCTTATGATAGAATCACAAGAAAAGTTGAAGTTTTCAAAAGAAGATGCAAGAAACTTTACATTATTCGTAGCATATTGTTGTGATATAATATGAATGAAAAGCAACAACATTCTATATAATACAATTAGAAAGGGAAGTTGTCCATCCTTTGTTCTTACTTAGACAAATAAACAAAACATAATTTTCCTTTTTTTTCAAGTTGGGTCACTTTCTCATTCAACAAAAACTAAAGGTTTTGGTACACAGTCACAGTCAGAGTCACAGAGTCACAGCCAACACATGCCCACAATTACTCTATACAATACAAAAAAGCTTTCAACAAGCATCCAAATCATAACCACTCTGAACAACTAACAAAGAAAAAAAACCCAAAAAAAAAGAAAAAGAAAAAACAGATCCAAGCAAATCACATTTGCAATCCACAGTCCACACAACAATTTCATAAACAAATTACAGAAACATCAAACCTTAAAACACCAAGGTATTGCATGTAGTAATATTTTGTGTATTGTGAAGAATTTGGCAAAGACAGAAACAATAGAACTTTTGATGCACAAATCAGATTATTAAGCAATCAATTTTAAGATCTTTGTATGATTGAAGAGAGAGTAAACCCAGAAAGCAAAAAAAAAAAAAAAAAAAAAAAAAAAAAAAAATTTGAAACTTGAAGGCTTTAGCCACAAACCTAGATAGAATATATGAAAAAAAAATTGAAACTTGAAGGCACTCAGATTGAACTCATCCATAAGTACATAAACCCATTATTGAATAACAAAACCCAGTTCCTAAAAACTGAAACAGAAGCAAACCCAGAAGCACAAACGAGTAACACTAATACATTCACTAATATATATGAGGAGGCTTACAAGTCCTTTTGCGGGCAGCGACTCTTCTGAAGATGGAAACTACGGCGGCCACACCTCACACACAGTGTGTGGGTCTTGTTCTCCTCTTACCAAAACTCCCTGTTCCAAACACAACAATGCTATCACACACACACAAACACAACGACACTATCCAAAATCTAAAACCAAACACAAAACGAGAAGGATGACAATCTCATTTACTCAACGTGTAGAGCTGAGGGAGGCAGAGAGAGGACAACAACAGAGTAGGGTTTTTTTCAAAAAAAAAATCGAGTTGAAGTAGTATATTTATATGACCCGAAGCCCGACCCGAAATTAAGACCCGAAACCCGACTCGAATATTGTCAGACCCGCCCAAAACCTGTCGGGTCGGGTTGGGCCGGGTCCTTGCTTAGTCCTACATTTAACAACAAGATAAAAATTATATGATTCACAGTCAACATAAAACAAATGAAAAAACAAAGATAGATTGAAGTAACAGTCAACATATTATAACTCACACATTCTTAGAGAGAATGAAAGACAAATATAGATTAATCCCCCTCTGATAATCATAAAACAAATGAAAAACATGGAAGATTAATATAAACAATTGAAGATTAATAATCATAAAACAAAAGTTACAATCTTTGATGTGCGTTTAGTCTATATTTTCAATGTCAGTGCATAGATTAATATAAGAAACTTCACAAAATGGAAATCATGAAATTCATGTCATGGCTTGAACTCTAATGAAAGCAGCAATATATTCTCTATTTTCAATGTCAGTGCATACACTCATACTGTTTGCAGCAAATAGAAATTCTACAATAAATGAAATCAGGAAACGATATCAACATGAAGTTCAATGTCCACACCTATCGCAGAAATGGAAAATCTTTATATAAACTATACTTTCATATATTAATAAATAAATTTTATTGATAGAACAGGTTCCTTCATGTTCAAGATGATAAGCACACCATAACCTAAAAGAATTATGCACAAAGCTAAGTGATTATGGGAAATCAAGAACAATCATTGCTATTTGTAAGCACCCCAGGCATGAGACCAATCAACCAAAGTTCTAATCAATAATGATTCCAACCGAGTCTTCAAAAATACAACTATTTTGCTCCTTCCACAGTTGCCATTTGTTTTGGCAATATGAAATAGAACTTTTTCAAACAGAACTTTTTCAAACAACCCATTTTCAAATAGTAAAAAATTTAACTAGCACTTATTATCATCTTTTCTTCCCTAGGCAAAATCTGAACCTGAGTCATACCCATAAAACAAATGAAAAAAATTGAAGATTTTGGTAATGCGAGATCCCCCTTTGATAATCATCCATTTCCCACAAAACAAATGCAGCACAAAACAGTAATCAACAGCAGAGCAACGTACTTGTAATCAATGGCGGCGGGTACAGTGAGGGTTCGAAAAGGGTACGACAGAGCATCAGGGTACCGGCAATGGCGACTGATTGAAAAGGGTGAGGGAGGCTGATGGTGGGTGGGGGAGAGTGAGGAAGCGTGATCGCAGAGAGCGAGGGAGAGTGTACAGGGAGAGTAATGGCAGAGAGCGAGGGAGCGTGAACAGGCAAAGAGTAAACAGGCGTTGTGAGATGTTGGTTTTGAAATTGTAAAGCAAACTCGATTTTGTACTTACCAAGTTATGCGTTTATAAACGACCATTTTTTTAATCGCAAAAGGCCACGTCTGCTTTGCCAGCGTGGCACAAAGCTGAAGCTAACTCGATTATTATATGATTGAGTTCTTTATATAACTCACCCGTCTTATTATCAAGTTACAAAAGAGGGGCATTTTCTTAATTAGTTTGGGAAAGAGGGCAGAATGCTGCTTTTTTTGCTCAAAAAGGGCATTTGCCAATTTTTTCCTCAAATCACAATATTCAAATTTTCACAATAAATGATGACATATGCTACAATTGAAACTCTTCATTAAATTAAATATCTACAACCAAAATTAAATAACTACAACCATTTGCAATAAATATTTTGTTATTCATACTTCCTTCTTTATCATTTTATTTTACGAGCCTAACTACGATGATTAGCTTACTTAATTTTTAATGAGCACCTTTTTAAGAAAGAAAAGAAATTAAAAAAGAAAAAAGAAAAAGAAAAAGACATATGTCATTAAAGTTTCTATTAGATAAAATTATAAATCTAGAAGATTTAAACCTCTAATAAATTAGTGTTCTCTAGGTAACAAATAGAATACCATAGATCATCATTTTTACTTTTTAAGTATGCCTAACACGTAAAACTCATATACATAAAGAAAATTTTTGGGACATTAAAATTTAGTGAGGCATTTTAGATATTGCACAATGAAATATTCTAGGAATCATAAGATTTTGTTAGGATTTAACTAAAAGAGTAACAGTAGGGATTATATGCTTGTGTGCAAAATATAAAGGAGGAAGTTATTCAACTTTAAAGTTGGGGAAGAAACTATTCCAAACATAAAGGGGGAAAATATTTTTTTTTCTATAATTTTGTTTTGTTGGTAAAACTATGTATTTTTTACTTTAAACAATGTGTTAAAAAAACCCAAGAGAACTGTTCGTAAAATTATGAATTTTAACTCAACAAAATGGCTAAAAAAAAAAAAATCAGGAACACAATAAATGTCATGATATTTTCTCAATACCTTTATTTTAGCTATGGTGGGCCCTAGTATGATATTTTATAATTTTATTTTAAAGTAATGTTACATATACAACATTTTTACAACAAATCCTAAATGGTAAATTGTTATTGATTTTTAATTGAGACAACCACTTTAAACTATGCATTAAAAAAAAAAAAAACCAACAGAATAAAATTATGCGTGAAACAGTGAATTTTTGCTCGCCAAATTGACTAAACAAAAAAATGAAGTCTAGGAATACAACAAAATGTCACAATATTTGAACAGTGCAAATTGAACAAAAAATAAAATAAAATTGTAGCTACTACTATAGCTTTACGCATTCATACTTCTTTTTTCACAATATCTTTATTTTTAGTTGTAGTTGGTTCTAGCATGATATTTTATTTTGACCTATAAGAAATTAACACCTCAACAATTGTGAAAATATTGTGACAATTTATTATATTAACTTATATATAAAAAATAAATAAAAAAAGTGGACCAAACGCTATTACCCAAAGGAAAAAAAAAAAAAAAAAAAAAAAAAAAGACGCAGCAAAACAGTGCTAAGTGTCCATTTGACAATGACAAATAGATAATGATAACTTCTTAAAAATTATAAATGTTATACAAACTTAATAAAATAGAATGGTTACACTTACCCACATCGAAAATAAATAATGACAATTAATAATAAACTATCTTGTAATGATTTTAAAATATAAAAACTCATAGAAGAAAATTTTAAAACTTCATATATTTACGTTTTTTTTTTGTTTGTTAATAACTCAATATATTCAAGTTCTTTTTTAATTAAATTTTATGGTTTTAAGTTTCTTAATGACCCCTAACAAAATTCTTAAAGCCGCCAGTTTCTCCATTCTCTTTTTCTTTCATTATACTTTTTTTTTTTTTGGGAGAATTCTTTCATTCTCCCTAATAAAGCCTAAGGGACAACCAATATAGTATTATTGCCATCCACTTTTTTTTTTTTTTTTTGATGAGGGTCATCCACTTATTGATTCTGGGTCCTGCTCAAATTTCAATGGTGACCCCTATTTTCCACAATTAACTTGACTTGACTCGTATTTTTCCAAAGAAGACTTGACCAAGTCTCCCATACCGTGGACTCCAAAAAAATAAAAAAAAATAAAAAAATAAAAGCTCACCTACTGTGACTGTTAGCACAGTCTAGAAGTCAAGATTTTTTGTCCAGAGTTTCTGGTGTTTCCTAGAAAATCACATTATACGTTTTATTTTATCAAAAAAATAAAAAATCATATTATACTTGTAATATTTTTTCCATTGTTATATTAATTTAATATTTACTCTTTAAAAAAAATATTTATCCTTTATTTCAAATTAATTTTCTTAAAAATACAAACCAAAGGAAAAAAGTATTTTAATAATTAAAAGATAAACTTAAAAAACAAAATCCACATTCTCACCGTTTCACTATTTTCATGGGTTTTAGTTAGATTAACCAGAAAAGTCTCTTATCTTATTTAAAATAAAAAAAAAAAACTATTTAGGTTTGAATTTCACCTATATGAAAAACTAATTGGTGCTATTATTTTTTTGATACGTCGATAGTTAGGGAGGGTGATCTGAAAATTTCTAACTAGTTAAGCTACAACGCTCTTGGTAACAAATAAATGATATTGATGTCATAAATTAAAATTCTATTGTATAAAAGTTAAAGTGTAACATTTATTATTGCTACACATTTGTCAAGCCACATCAGCGGCTATATTATCTGTTATTTTTAAACTTTTCTTCCTTGTATTCTCAAAAAAAAGAAAAAAAAGAAAAAAAAAAAAGAAAAGACTCTTCTTCTCTTTACGAGACTACGACTGTTAGTTTACATCTATTATTACACTTTCTCTAACCTTTCCTCTCTCTCTTTGCCTCTTATTTCCCTACTACTCTTTACTTTATCATTAAACTTTCGTCATCCTTTCTTCTTTCTCATATTTTGACTCTTCTTCTCCTCATCTTATTTTGTATAAATTTGATATCATTTTTTCCATTCAATCCATATTTTTTTCAAAAGAAAACTATAAGCATTCTCTCTCTCTCTCTCTCTCTCTCTCTCTCTCTCTCTCTCTCTCTCTCTCTCTCTCTCTCTCTCTACTTTCTTTCGGTGAATTTTTGTTCTTTCTTATAACTCTAATTTAAGTTGATGGATTTTTATTTTTTTTTTTATTTTAATGTGTTTTGATGTTTTGTGTTTTAAATTTCCATCACAAATCCCTCTTATATCTCTGGTTGAATTTTGGTATGGGTCAATATTTAGTTTTTTTTTTTTTTTTTTTTTTTATAGAAATAAGAATTTGAATTTATATCAAAACAATTTGTTTGAGTAATAAATTATTCTAAATTCTATAATTCTATATTTTATCCCTATGGTTTCATTTTAATATTGGTTAAGATAATATTATAGCTTTGTGATTAGTTTTGATTATCATGATAATCTCGTTATTCCTTAAGAGTTAAGAGATGAGAAATTTGAATAATAAATTTGAAACTTATAATATAACAGACTATAACAGAAATTATAAGAATATGGTTCACCTTAGAAAAAAGTATTAATAAAACATACCAAAAATTATAGAATGATATATTTGTAAAGATAAAAAAGGATAAAGTTTAGCTAAAAAATTAGTTGTGAAAATCTAACATTAACATTACTATAACATTACTATATTGACCCAAACCTTACTCAATAACATTAACATTACTATATATTTCAAAAATCTAACTGTTGGATTGCAGGTTATTTATGCTCTTAATACACAAATCAAACTTTGTGAAAATCAGATATTATTTACTATATGATCTATAAAATTATATTTTATGCATAATTTTAAACTACAAAAATTTGCAATTTAAACAATTTATTGATGACATAGCTAGTGATCTTTAATTTTTTAGAAATTTTGCAAGTACGAAGGATATAAGAAGAAAATGTAATTCAATGGTGGATTTATCAAAATTCTCCTTTAATAAAAAGATATTGAATAAGGTTGTAACTTTAGACTACAACAAATTTTGTAGCTAAAATTTGTCCTAAAAAAAAATACTTATAGAAATCTTAAAAAAGAAAAAGAAAAAGAAAGAGACAATACTTGAAGTAATTGTTAGTTTTTATATATTACACCTCATTACATAATATTTATATATTCTCACACATCGCATGAGTTTGCGAGTATTAAAGATATAACTGTACATTATCACAAATATCTATTTTCGTTATCCTATTTTATTTAGGGTAAATTGCAAATTACACCTCTAAAATTTAGGGGTGATTGGATTTTACACTCTAAAGTTTCACAATTTGGATTTTATCCCTTAAAGTTGGGTGAGGTTTGGATTTTACACCCTGACGTTTCAGAATTTGGATTTTATTCCCTATAATTTAGGAGTGTTTAGATTTTACTCCCTAAAGTTTTGGAGTGTTTGGATTTTACACCTTAAAGTTTTAGAATTTAGGGGTGTAAAATCCAAACACCTCTAAACTTTAGGGGGGTAAAATCCAAGTTCTGAAATATTAGGGTGTAAAATCAAAGCACCCTAAACTTTAAGAGGTAAAATCCAAATTCTGAAATTTCAAGGTGTAAAATCCAATCACTCTCAAACTTTAGGGGTGTAATTTGTAATTTACCCTTTTATTTATCATCAAACAATGGAAATATATACTAAATTTCCTTCATCTTGCTACTTTATCATTCCTATCGAACACATAACACATAAAGATAAAAAAAAAATTAGGCCCCATTTGGTACGCAATTTTTAACACATGTTTTCAGTTTTTATACAATATTACTCGTATTTCTACACACTTTTCCACCCACACATATTTCCAAAAAAAATTGAAAATTGTTATTTAAACACACGTACCAAACGGGCCCAAGGCCTTAAAAATAGGGAATCCCACTTCCACAAAGATTCCATGGTGCAAACTTTCAAGGCTCTTTTCTATTAGCTATATAAAAAGCGGCAATGCCCCTACAGTACACATTTGGTTTAGTGAGTCTTTTTTTTTTTTTTTTAGTCTTTCGTTTGTATTTTTTTTTCCTTTTAAATATTTATAAGAACCCGCATATATATTGTTATACTCACACAACAAATTTCACAATATTTTCACAATTATTGAGATGTCAATTTTTTATTAGTCAAAATAAAATAATAAAATATGAAACTGTAACAAATCATAACTGAAAATAAACGTTTTGTGAAAATGTTGTGACACTTGGGTGAATGTGTAAAAGCTACAGTACTTTTATTTTGTTCAATATGTACCGTTCATCACTTTTTTTTTTTTTTTTTGGCAGTCATCGATTTGTGCTCTTTTTTCTATATATAAAAAGAGCGAATAGGCTCATGAATAATGTTATGAACGGTATTTTTGGTTTAGTGACTTGCCTTCCCCCCCCCCCCCCTTTTTTCTTCAAGTTCACCAACTTGGTTTGAGTTTTTTTTTTTTTTTTTTTTTAAATTTTTTTTTTTTAATTTTTTTTAAAAGATCTTTATATGTTTACTTTGTACTTACAATATAATCTTACATTGTATACACAGAAATAGTAGCAAATATTATATACATTTAATAAGCTCATGAACAGTGTTATGAACAGAATTTTTGGTTTAGTGAGTTGCCTCTTTCCCTTTATTTATTTATTTCTTCAAGTTCACCAACTTGTTTTGAGCTTGTTTTTTTTCTTTTAAAGGATCTTTATATGTTTACTTTCTACTTGTAATGTAAGATTACATTGTATACACACAAAAAATAGCAAATATTATACACATTTGCAACCAAAAAAAAAATTTGTACAAATTTTGCAAATGTGTACAACATTTGCCAATTTTTATGTATTTACAATATAACTTTACATTGTAAGTGCAATGTATATTTCTATATATAAAAAGTGTTAGGACATATGGGAATCATGTTAGGAACATATTTCAATATAGAATTGGCTAATCCTTTGAAAAAATGCACTTTACTTGTAATTGGGTAGATCTAAGATGTGTTTAATGCTTCAAGGAATAAGGTTTCAAGTTCAAGTGTTAAAGCCATGCAAGTCTGTCTAAGACATAAGGGAAGAAGTGCTGCATTTTAAAGCTCGACAGCTAGTATCTATCGAGGCTTAAAAAACTGTTTCAGCCCAAGGCTTGATAACTGCTCGATAGATAGGGTATCTATCAAGGTTTAAGAAAATCAGTTTTTCAGATCTGATTTCACTCCAATCCGTGAATAGATGTTTGGGCTTTCTTTTCTCACAACCCTAAACATATATAAGGATTTTTTTAAGGGCCATCAAAGGTTGTGCGCGTGTGAAGCAAAGTTTTGTTCAAGCATATTGTGAATCGAAGACATTTTCCCTAGTTCATATTTCTCTTGAAGAAACTGCTGTATTTGTACATTGTATGGTTTTGTAACTAAGAAGCTTCGTGATCTTCATCATGTGATGAATTGAAGAACTTTGCAGCCAACATTTTTTTCAAATTGGTGATTAAGTCGCGTACTGGGATCCGCGCATCTATTGGTTGGTCACGTATTGGGAGCCATGCATTAAAAGGAGAGATTGTCACTACAGAACAAGTCCAATTGGGTAAAATCACCCGGTGGGGGTTTTTGCCGTGTAGGTTTTCCTCATTCGTAAAAAAATCATTGTGTCAATTTATTTTCTACTGTATTTTACTTAGTTGGTGATTTGTTTGTGCTGCCACACA
Source organism: Quercus aquifolioides (assembly GCA_019022515.1). Taxonomy (NCBI): domain Eukaryota; kingdom Viridiplantae; phylum Streptophyta; class Magnoliopsida; order Fagales; family Fagaceae; genus Quercus; species Quercus aquifolioides. The sequence continues at coordinate 55,527,963 of CM032330.1, forward strand.
TATTGTATGTTAATTTGACTAATTAATAAACTTGACTAATTAATTAGTTAATTCATCACAAGGGGTCAATACATTCTTGGTCTATCAAATGGTATCAGAGCAGGCACACTTTGATTAGGTTTTAATCTTTGTTGTGTGATCCATAGACCCCTGTTTGTCATGGACAAATGATAGTCTCTTATTATACCTCCTTTGTTTGATGGTACTAACTATGTATACTGGAAAGTACGTATGAGAGTTTTCTTGCAGTCTTTAGATGAGAAGGTGTGGCAAGCTGTGGAGATTGGCTGGACTAAACCAAAGGAAGCGCCGGCCGATTGGGATGATGCCAAGATCAAGGCAGCTAACTTCAACAACAGGGCATTAAAAGCTTTATTTAGTGCGGTCAAGAATGAGGAGTTCAAAAAGATATCCTCTACTGAAACTGCAAATAAGGCATGGACCATTCTCCTAACAACCTATGAGGGAACCAAGGTTGTTAAGGATTCGAAGCTTCGAAAGCTCTCTACAAGCTTTGAAGAAATCAAGATGGAGGAGGATGAGTCATTTGATAAGTTCTATGCCAAGCTCAAGGACATAGTGAACTCAGCCTTTAATCTTGGGGAAACCATTCCCGAACCCAAGATTGTTAGAAAGGTGCTTAGATCTCTACCTGAGAGATTTCATGCCAAGATCACCGCAATTGAGGAATCAAAGGATATTGACAAAATTCCTTTGACAAAGTTGGTTGGCAACCTACAAACCTATGAGTTGGGTTTGACGAGGATCGGGAAATCGAGCAAGAGCAAGAGCATGGCACTAAAGGCCAAGAGCAATGACACGGATAAGTCTTCAAATGACAAAGATTCTAAAATGAAGTCCTACATCACAAGGCAATTCATGAAGCTCATGAAAAATGCTAATGGGAAGGGCTTTGACAAGGACCGAAAGCAATCTAGTTCTTCTCAGTTTAAGAGCCAAGACAAAGGGAAGAAGGATGCTAGGGATGGCGGTTAGTACACTGTTCCCTCAAGACCAAAGTGCTTTGGGTGTCAAGGCTTCAATCACATGAAACAAGAGTGCCCTACATATCTCAAGACCATTGGGAAAAGCAAGGCACTTGCTGCTACATTAAGCGACATCGAGCCTAAAGATGACTCCGACAATGAGGATGATGGGATCCTAAATGCCTTCACTACTACTATAAATCCTACTGAGGGGATTGTTGAAGATGTGGATGATGAAGAGAACTTGGTGGACTTGAAGTTCGAGAAAATGGAAGATCGAGATAATATCCATACAGCTTATAAAAAGTTGTATAAATTCTCTGAGAAGTATGAGAAACTATATAGGCTTGTCATCAAGAAGCTGAGTGATCTGGAGCTTGATTGAGAAGAGCTCTCCAGAAAGTTTGATGAAGAAAATCAGACCATTGGAGCACTGCGATTTGAGAAAAACTTCTTGGCTAAAAAGACTAAGAAGCTTGAGGCAGAGCTGTTCCAAGTTAGAGCTCAGCTGGAGAGGACTTCAAGTGAAAAACTTGATGATATGCTCAGTTTACAGAAATCTGCTTATGATAAAACCAGTTTAGGTATGATTTCTCTTCTCCTAGTATTGCTTCTATTAGTACTCCTGTTTTTGTTTCTCCTACTAATAATGTTGTTTTTGAGAATAATAATGACAAAACTGTTTTAGCTAGTGAGAATACAGACAAGGGTAAATCTATCTCAGGAGCACCCCCCAAATTTGTTAAGAAAGAGAATAAAAACCCTAAGGCTAAGAAAGGTAATGTTGAAAAGCCTAAACAGAAGAAGTAGCATCTCTGTCATCACTGTGGAGCAGCTGGACATACTCGACCTAATTGCTATAAGTGGTTAGCCACTCAACAGAGCAACATCATGATTGTGTCGAGAAACCAGAATCAGTTCCCATCCTCCTTTGCTTCTCTTAGAGATCTTCTCAAAGTCTTCATGTTCCTTTTGGACTTGAACGGTTTCAATTCTTCCCCCTCACCATTGGTTCAAAGGTTCGTGCAAAGGAAAGGTTCCTCCAAGGTGTGGAAGGAAAAAGGCTCCAAGTGATTTAGTCACTTTTTCTCTCTCAACCCTTTATTGTTTTTTATTGCATTACTTGTGTATTTTGCTTTATTGTTTTGAGTCAGTCTAGTTTTATGCATTGCTTGTTTTGATTAACATATTTTTGTTTATTTTTTTTTTCAGTTTGTTTTTATTTTTTATTTTTCATAAAATTAATTTTTTTTTTGAAAAATCAGAAAAATACAAAAACAGTGTGTGTTTGTGTACATTGGTACTTGTGTACCTTGGATGACCATTGAAATAAATTTTTCTAAGCTTTGTATCTTTTGTAGCTTAGATGAGCATCTCTATGCACAACTAAGCAAGTAAGCTTTGTGGCTTGTGTTTGTAATGAGTAAGATTAAGTTATCTTTTGTACTTAACACTCGTATCACTCTTTCTGACGGGAAGAACTAAAAAAATCCTAAGAGAAAGGTATAAATAACCATCTCACCACTGTGTCTTCTAAGAGATGTGTGAGTTATAGGATGTACCTCGAAAGTGATAGTCCCCATCAAACAGTTATGATTGTGCATGAATTTTAGTGATATTCTCATATCTCAAATCGTCATAACATGTTGACACTCATACAATCTTGCGATGTTTTTCACACACAACGCGTAATATTCTTTGCTACTCTTGATACATGTGCAGATACAATGTGATTTGGCCATCACAAGGAATACATGTGTTAATGTATGCTCACTAAATTGTCTTAACTTGTTTTTGAAATATATAATTGGTTAGACTTGTTTAGTGTGTGTGTGTGTATGTTTTGGATCTATGTGCTTGACATTTTTCTTATTGAGAGATGATTTTGAGAGCTTAAAATGTTGTTTAGATCTTTGGTTGAGTAGCATGTTTGATTGCATTCATGTCTGTGTTTTTCTCTTCTTTGAAAAACTGTTTTTAAGCAATCTCGACAGCTTCTCGACACCTCTCGACAGCTAGGCTATGTATCGAGCCTTTTTAGCTTCTTTTTATTGCATTCTCGTTAGCTTCTTAATAGCTACTCGATCCATTGAGAAACTTTCTGGATGCTCAATAGCTCCTCAATCCATCGAGACCCTTTTGCTGTGGACACCTCTCGACAAATCCTCGATAGCTTTTCGACAGCAGTTTCACGTGTTTTAAATCTCGATACCTCTCGACACATCTCAATCTATCGAGCTTTATAAATTTCTATATATATGTTTCAGCGCGTTTTCTCTCATTCCCCCCCGCCCCCCCAATCTCTCTTGACAGATCTTGTCTCTTCACCTCCCAAAACCTCTCTCTCTCTCTCACTCTAAACTTCATTCCCAAGTGTTTTTTGGCCTAGATCTTGTTCTTCTTCATTGGTAAGGGTCCTTAATCCTTCATTCTTCATGCATTTCATGCATTAGACCTAGGTTTTTGGGTTTTTGAAAATTTTTTGGGGTTTTTCAAAATTTATGAAGTTTTGGTGAAATTTTGGGATGGGTTTTGTGTAAATGATCCTAAATGTTCATACATTGCACCACGTCTGCATTATAACAATATTTTATGCATTTTAGATGTGTGATTACTATGTTAAATTGTTGTTTGCTGGTAGGTTTGGATTGGACTGAGCCCATGATGTTTTAAATTTTGCATGTCACCTGTTCATGCATTGTTCATGCATACGTACCTTCTATTCTTTATATTCTTATATATATTGATTTGTGTTGGTGCTTTTTTGCCTGTCTTTCTTTCTCCCTTTCTCTTTCTTTCGGTTAGTTGCTTCATGGCACCTAAACGAAAATCCACTCCGTCCTAGAACCCTCTTCGTTCTGAGCATCTTCTTCTTCTTCTGATCCTACTCCTTCTCACGTATGGTTCCGTGATGATAAAGCCCAAAAATACTTTTTGGAGAACTTTTCTTGATGAGGCACTCATTCGGAACGCCAAGTCATCCTATCAGACTTTTTCGATACTGACCTTCCCACTGTGATCTACAGTCGGGGTTGGGAGTCACTGTGTGGAATCCTGGTCACTTGTCCCTCCATGATCATACAGGAGTTTTACTTCAACATGCACGGATTTGATACTTCTATACCCCAGTTTGTCACTCGTGTTCGGGGTATGTGCATAGTAGTCACTCCAGATCTTATATCCGAGGTGCTACACATTCCTAGGGTAGCGCATCGTGACTACCCTAGCTGCAATCGTTTGAGGACTGTGTCCAAAGACGAACTCATGTCTCTATTCTGTGAGACACCATCTTCATGGGGTGATCGTCAAAACACCCGATGCTCGACCTTTGCTAAAGGTCCAAGATTCCTTAACATGGTGATGACATTCATTCTTCATCCTTTGTCTCACTATAACACTATCATAGAGCCTCGTGCTCGCTTTTTGTTATCCCTTATTAAGAATCTTTCTATCGACTTCCCTTCTCGCTTCATCCTATTCTTTATTGATGTTTAGAGGGATACGGCGACCAGTGATAAGCTTATTTTTCCTTCGGCTATCATGAGGATTCATTGCCATTTTTCTGTCTCCTTTCCTCCGTTCGATCACTTCTTTGTCATGGGTGCCATTGACGTAGCTACTATTAGACGGAGTGATGCTCAGCTTCGCCCGAAATGATAGCTCCTCTAGCTTCTTCAACTCCATCCACATCTACTCCTTCTTCTTCTGCGGGTGGAGTGACTCTTGATGCGATCATGGCGTAGCTTCAGCGTATGGATGCTCGCCTTGACACTCTCAATGATGAATTGTGTTAGGTGAACAATCATGTCGGCTGTATTGCTCAACGGCAAGCTCGCCTTGGTGTCTTCATCGAGTCTCCCTCTCCTTCTCCAGAGGCTTCTCAGGACGAGGGTGATGATGGTGACTTTGACGATGACCGTGATGAGGACGATAGTGCTAGCTCGCCCAGTGATGATGAGATGTCTACTTGATTTACTTACCCTTTATCACTCGTGACAAAAATGGGGAGTAGTTTTGGATATGAGAGTAGTCATATACATAGGGGGAGAGTTAGCATAGGAGATTTTGTTAGGGGCAGTGTCTATTGAGGGATGTAGTGAGGTTTTATGTATTTTATTTTCTTTATTTTTTACATTTACCTCATGTATATTGTTGGTCTTCTGACCATTTGACATACATTATACTTATCTTTGTATATATATATATATATATATATATATATATGTTGATGTATGTTATTCACCTATCTTTACATGTGTTGTTTCTTTTCTTTCTTTATGCACATGCTTGTTATATATTGTATGTAATCTTTTATTTTTGTTTCACACTAAGATGCCGTAATGAGTTTTGTTTAAAGTGTTTTAGAAATACAGGTTGTCAAAGTCTTCTTGCCATGAACTCTCTTTTTGCAAAGTTTTTCAAGAGTTTGTGTTAGGATAGATTTTATTGTATTCAACAAACGAGTATGAGTTGAGTGATTTATGACTTCTCTCATATGTTTATTTGTTTGTTATGGTATTGTCATGGATTGCAAAAGGGGGAGATTGTTAGGATACATGTGATTTATGTTAGGAATATATGTTAATATAGAATTGGCTAATCATTTGACAAAACGCATTTTACTTGTAATTGGGTAGATATAGGATGTATTTAATGCTTTAAGGAACACAGTTTCAAGTTCAAGTGTTAAAGCCATGCAAGTCTATCCAAGAAGCAAGTGAAGAAGTGCTGCATTTTAAAACTCAACAGCTAGTATCTATCAAGGCTTAAAAAGCTGTTTCAGCCCAAGGCACAACAGTTGCTCAATAGATAGGGTATCTATCAAGATTTAAGAAAATCAGTTTTCCAGATCTGATTTCACTCCAATCTATGAATAAATGTTTGGACTTTCTTTTCTCACAACCCTAAACATATATAAGGATTATTTTAAGGGCCATCAAAGGTTATGCGTGTTTGAAGCAAAGTTTTGTTCAAGCATATTGTGAATTGAAGACATTTGCCCTAGTTCATCTTTCTCTTGAAGAAGCTGCTGTGTTTGTACACCATAGAGTTTTGTAACCAATGAGCTTCATGATCTTCATCGTGTGATGAATTGAAGAACTTTGCAGCCAACATTTTTCTCAAGTTGGTGATTAAGTCACATACTGGGATCCGCGCATCTATTGGTTAGTCACGTACTGGGAGCCATGCATTAAAATGAGAGATTGTCACTACAGAACAAGTCCAATTGGGTATTGGGGTAAGGGTTTAACTGTAGGTTGGTATAAGGTACTGAGATTCCTTTACTTGTAATCGCTTGTTTTGATAATAGTGGATTCTCGGGAGTGGTGACCTTAAAATCACTCGGTGGAGTTTTTGCCGTGTAAGTTTTCCCTATTTGTAAACAAATCACTGTGTCAATTTATTTTCCACTGCTTTTTACTTAGTTCGTGATTTGTTTGTGCTGCCATGCATATTGTATGTTAATCTGACTAATTAGTCAACTTGGCTAATTAATTGGTTAATGCATCACAAGGGGCCAATACATTTTTGGTCAATCAAAAAGAGTGAATGGAAAAAGTTATAGTAATTTCGCTACAATAGTTTTGGTTTGTTCAACTTTCACTGTTTTGCTGGCTGTTTTTTTTTGTGCAAATGCATAAAGTTGTAGTATATTTGCTATATTACTTTTGGTTTGTCCAATTCACGCTATTTCACATTATAATAAAATATTAGAATCACAAATTGGCACAATATTTTCACAATTGTTAAAGTGTTAATTTATTGTGAGAGTTTGGATTCAACTTATTCCTGCTTATTCCCGCGGTTGCGTTTTTGTGTTTTTTTTTTTTTTTTGCTTGCCGTTGTTTTTGACTTTTCAACCGTTCACTGTTCACTTTTCATCCACCCACGCACTGTTCACAGCAAAAGAAGCGGTGGAGTGCACACCAGTGGGTCCCATTTACTGTTTACGGGACCCACAAACATCACTTTTTAGCAACTTTTCATTAAAAATGGGTCCCATAGTACTATTTACACATTTAAAAATTATTTTGCTACAGTGTTTTCAGTTTTCAGTTTTCAGTTTCAGCAACAATAAGTTCAATCCAAACGGACCCATTATAGGTCAAAATAAAATAATAAAATATCATACTAGAACCAGTTACAACTAAAAATAAAAGTATTGTGAAAAAGAAGTGCTATATCCACAATAATTTTCACAACACTTTCATAACAAATCAAATATGGTAAATTGTTATTGGTTCTAATTTAAACTTACCAATGAAACTACTTTTTTGCCCACCAATAACAACTTGTAGTAACCTACTACTTATGATTTGTTGTGAAAATGTCATGGACATAACATTTTTTTGTGTGAAAAATGTTAAGACATCTTGATGTCGTCACAATATTTTCAAAATTGCTAAGCTGTCAATTCTTTACAAGTTAAAATAAAATATAACAAAATTATAAAGGTATTATGAAAATGTTGCGTCATTCTATTGTGTTTTTAGAAATTTTTTGTTGGTTTAATCAACTTTGTTGAGCCAAAATTCACTATTCCACATACAATTTTCTTGGGTTGACTTTTTGTATATTTTTTTCTTTACACACTATTTTAAGTAAAAACACATAGTTTTACACACAAAAACAAAAACAAAAACTTAGGAAAAAAACATTTTTCATCCTTTATGTTTGGGGTAGTTTACAATTCTTCCTTAAAGTTTAAAATCAAACAATTTTTCCCTTAATATTTTGGAAAAGAGCAAATATGTCATATTGCTACTCTCTTAGTTAAACCCTAATGAAAACTTATGATTCTTAAAATATTTTATTGTGTAATGTCTAAATTACTCCCGCTAAATTTTAACATCCTAAAAATTTTCTTTACGTATTTTGAGTTTTAAATGATAAAAATTCTTAGAAAGTTAGAATGATGATATTAGGTGTTTTATTTGTTATCTAAAGAACGTTGATTTTCTAGGTTTAAATTTTCAAAACTTATAATTTATCTAATGAAAAATTCAATGACACATGCCTTTTGTTATTTATTTATTTTTATTTTTTATTTTAAATTTCTTAGCAAAACTCAGTTGTTTATTGTTTGGAAGATGATGATATTTGTTATCATTCTTAGAAATTTTAGAGAGTAGATATATTGTCTTTAGCAAGTAGGTACTAAAAAACTATTATACTTAAATAAATATTTATATGTTAAATAGCTACCCAAATTTTGTGGTTGATCAAAATTCTTATGTGAATGAGATTAACTTTTTACGACATAATTATCAAAATTCTTAAAATTAATATCTCTTTTGATAAATATAAATATATATATACTTTAAAAATCAAATGATTCATATCTTTATTTTGTGATACAAATAAAATCTAAAATTCACCTTAATTATTACTTTTTTTTTCCATTGCAAGGACTAGCCTTTCGCGTGCTGCCTTAACTAGTTTCCCTTTCAAAAAGTGAATGACAAGGCAATGAATAATCTGACTTTTTTGACAACGCACAATTGACTAAGTCTTCAGTCTCCATTCGTAAACTCATTTCCCTATACTCTTTTTTTTGGTTAATTCATTTCCCTATACTCACACACATGCATTCGCTCCAAATAGCCTCCAATCAACAAATTAACCTCAAAAAAAAAAAAAAAAAAAAAAAAAAAAAAAAAAAAAACCATAAATTCTGGGAAAGGAAAAGTAAAAAATAGAAATGAAACTTATTGGAAGGTGATTTACTTACAAATACATATTTATGGATTGTTTGGTAATATTATTTTAGTTACGTAGTTTAAACAGTTAAGTTGCTTATCCCTCTATGCAATTATCGTGTTCCTTGAACAGCCAATACAGTGGTTCACTTGTTAGTCCGTTATGCTAGAAATATTGAGGATGAAATTGTTTGGTTGGAGGAATTCCCTCCGCCAGCCTTTGAAACCTTGTATTTTGATTCTTTATAATATTCAATGAAGTTTGCTTTCGGTTTCCAAAAAAAAAAAAAAAAAACTACCCTTTAAAAAAATATTTATTGTTTATTTCAAATTAATTTTCTAAAAAAAAAAAAAATTCAGTGGCAAAATAGTGATTTAACAATTAACAGATAAACTAAAAAACAAGATCCATGTTCCCACAACTTCAATATTTTCACGGGTTTTAGCTAGATTAACTAGAAAAGTCTCTATCTTAAAAAAAGAAAAGAAAAAAAAGAAAAAAAACCTATTTAGGTTTGAATCCCACCTATATCAAAAACTAATTTGTGCTATTAGTTTTTTGATACGTCGATAGTTAAGGAGAGTGATCTGAAAATTTCAAACCAGTTAAGCTACAACACTCTTTGTAATAAATAAAAAAAACTAAGAAATGATATTGATGTCATAACTCATAAATTTAAATGTTATCGTGTTAATATATAATAAATAAATAAATAAATCCCATCAACAGTCTCGTTTAGGTTATTTATGCCCATATGAAATTAAATGTTTCTTATCAACATGTGGTTATGGTTTCTTCTAAAAATAATAATACTGTAATTAAATTAAATACATGAAAAAGAAAAAAAAAAAAATCCACTCCTCGTTTTGTAGTTAAAATGATAACCACCAATAATGTTTTATATTTCTCTTTTTAATTTTTCTTCAAATGGCAACTCAATCACCAAAACTAACCCATAAATTAATATGAACCCAATATCCAAATAATAGCTAAAAGGGAAAAAAAGAAAATTCTTGATTAAAAAAAAAAAAAAAAAATGCTTTAACATACTAGCCAGTAGTGTGTGTCGGTGTGTGAGAAGGCTAGTTTGGGAATGCAAAAAATTCCTTGTCTTTCCCACGAAACGTGTTTTGAGATAAGTAACATAATTTATCTTTCAAAGGAAAGGGGGAAAAAAATCTGAAATGAACTATGATCATTATAAATAGCATTTAAACCTTCAACATTGTAAATCGCCAAGCAACGATGGCTAGCATGAAAACCACCTTTCTACTTGCTCTTATTTTCCTTCTTTTGCAAACTGAGTTTATTTCACTTGAAGCTATATGGTCCAATTCTAGTGCTGGCAACTCCACTGTGGGTTGCATTGACATGGAAAGGGAAGCCCTTCTTAAATTTAAAGAAGGTCTTGATGATCCTTCAAGAACTCTTTCTTCCTGGGTTGGCGAAGATTGCTGCAACTGGTTGGGAGTAGGCTGTAGCAATCGAACAGGTAACATCATAAAACTCGACCTCAATGGCCAACTTTTATGTGATCAAATGTCTGGTAATACCTCAACAGAATGTTGGAAGCACTTGCCTTTGGGTGGTGTTTTATCTCCTTCTTTGCTTGAATTAAAATTTCTAAATTACTTGGATCTAAGCTACAACGATTTCCACGGAATTCCCATCCCAAATTTCATTGGTTCTCTCAATAAGTTGACTTACCTTAATCTCTCCAGTGCATTCTTTGAAGCTACGATCCCTCCTCAAATTGGGAATCTTTCTAACTTGCTTTATCTTGATCTCTCCAATGCATGGTTGGATGGAACGATCCCTCCTCAAATAGGGAATCTTTCTAACTTGCTTTATCTTGATCTCTCTCAGTATAGTGGCCTAACAGCTTCAAATTTAAATTGGCTCTCCGGTCTCTCTTCCCTAAAATACCTCAATTTGAATTACGTGTACCTTTCCGAAGCAACTACTGATTGGCTTCAAACTGTTAATTTGCTCCCTTCTCTGTTGGAGTTGCACTTGTTCGATTGTGGACTTCATTATCTCCCTCAAAGTGTTCCCTCTGTCAACTTTACGTCACTTTCAGTACTTGATCTCTCTCTTAATGACTTCAACTCTTCTTCAATTCCTCAATGGGTGTTCAATTTCACTTCCCTCACAAAACTCCAACTTTGCTATTGTAATCTCACAGGCTCCATCCCTAAGATTGCAAAGGGTAACCTATGCAAATTGCGGACTTTGGATTTATCAGAAAATAATTTAAGTGGCGAAATAACAGAATTTTTCCAGGCCTTATCGGAATGCAGCAACAGTAGCCTAGAGGAGTTATATTTGGGCGAGAACCAACTCATTGGGAATATCCCACATTCTTTGGGGAATTTAAAACGTTTGAGAGTGCTTCATCTTTACCGCAACGCAGTCTCCGGTTCAATTCCATCATCTATACAAAGTTTGACCCGTTTGGAGATACTGTCCCTCTATGACAACAAGATGAATGGAACCATCCCAGAATCAATTGGACAACTTTCTGAGCTGAGAGTGTTGTATCTCTCCGGGAATTATTGGCAAGGTATCATGACTGAAACTCATTTCCTAAATCTCACAAAATTGTATGATTTTTCCTTGTCATCATCATCTAGTAACCCTTTAGTTTTCAATGTGACACGTGACTGGATTCCTCCTTTTAGTCTACAATATGTCAACATTTCAGACTGTCAATTGAACCCTACATTCCCTGCATGGCTTAGAACACAGAAGGAACTCATAGAGATCCAATTAGTAAATACTGCAATTTCAGATACAATACCGAATTGGTTGGGGAACTTTTCTTCACAGCTTCAGAGCTTAGATCTTTCTCATAACAATTTAACGGGAAACCTCCCTAAGTCATTAAACTTCTCTTCCTTAGAGTCGGTACTTCTGGATTTCAATTATTTAGAGGGTCCACTACCACTATGGCCTAATGTGACTGCGTTCTCTTTGAGAAGCAATTTACTTTCAGGACCAATACCAATAAGAATTGGCCAAGAAATGTCGCAGTTGGTACAATTAGATCTTTCTGACAACTTTCTAAATGGTAGCATCCCATCATCCATTAATGGACTAAGAGATTTGGCCTTTCTTCGTCTGTCAAACAATCATTTTTCTGGAAATATCCACAACCACTGGGAGGGTATGCTGCATTTGTTTTTCATAGATCTGTCCAGAAATAATCTATCTGGTGGCATTCCAAGCTCAATGTGCTCACTACCTCGTCTTAGTTGGTTGCAATTGAGTAACAACAATCTTTCTGGAAACCTCTCTTTTGGCCTGAAATTTCTTTCGAGATGGATTTCAACACTTGATTTTGGAGGAAATAGATTATCAGGGACCATACCAACATGGATTGGAGAAAGAAATTTTTCAATAAGGATATTACGCCTGCGAGGCAATATGCTTTATGGAAAAATTCCTAAACAATTGTGTGGTCTCACCAATATCCATGTCTTGGACCTTGCCCATAATAATTTCTCAGGATCTATTCCAACATGTTTGGGTAGTTTGGTTGGTTACATAGATTCCAATGTCGTGGATCATATGAACATCCCACGGTATATGGATTTGGTTGTTAAAGGAAGACAATATGAATACAACGATGAAATTTTTTTTGTTAAAATCATGGATTTTTCAAGAAACAATCTTTCAGGGGAGATCCCAGCAGAACTAACAAGTTTGACATTATTGAATTCCTTGAATTTGTCAGGGAATCAGTTGACTGGCAAGATACCAGAGAATATTGGATCTTTAAGCCATTTAGAAGCTCTTGACCTCTCAAGCAACCATCTTTCAGGTCACATTCCTCCAAGCATGACTTCCATAACTTTTTTGAGCCATTTGAACTTGTCATATAACAACTTGTCTGGACAAATTCCATCAACCAACCAGTTTCAAACCTTCAATGATCCGTCTATTTATGAAGGTAACCCACAACTTTATGGGCCTCCTCCACTGCCAACAAGTTTCTCAATGCCAAGTGACAGGAATGCAGAACATAAAGATCAAGAAGATGTACATGTACATAGCAATGGTGAAGATCAATTTGAAAATTTATGGTTTTACCTAAGTATTGCACTGGGTTTCATTGTGGGATTTTGGGTTGTTTGTGGCAGCTTGTTGATAAAGAAGTCTTGGAGACACACTTACTTCTGTTTTGCTGAAAAAATGAAAGATAGGCTTTTAGTGGTCATTGCATTGAATATGGCTCATCTGCAAAGGAAGATTCAAGCAGAAAGACACTAAGACTGGGATTTAATGAAACTAGTTTATATATGTGTGTGTGTGTGTGTGTGTGTGTGTGTGTGTTTGTTGTACTTGTCTTTGTATTGTACTTAATATTTGGGCTTTACTTTTGGGTTAAATGATATCTTAATATGTTAAGCCTCGAGTGGAGTCTCTCTAAAGTGTTGTCTCCCTAAAAGGGACTTAGATAAATTTGAAGCTTTGTATTATGATTTGTACTTCTCATGTATTGAAGATGCTTGTTGCCTCCATTGTGCAAAAATAGCAATGGTCAACTTTTTGTTTGTTTTGCCATTCCAGATTGAGAAATGCATGGAATAATGTAGGTATAGAAGGCAGTGCACATCTAAAACTTTTTTTTTTGTTGATAAACTTCAATATCATTAGCAAGAGAAAGTGGGGCAATCCTCCTTACAGGCGAGCTCAAGAACTCCTGGAAGATTGTCCTTGTAGAAACAAACAGAAATCCTATAATTAAGAGAGAGTTTTGCAGCTACATGAGCAGCTGAGTTACAATCCCTCTTGATCCAATCAAATTTAAAACCTAGCAAAAGAGATTTAAGCGAAAAAACACTGCAAATTACATTATGGATAGACCAATAAGAAGAGCTGCTCTCTGAGGACAGTGGGTTTATACTGGTTTTGGCATCTCCCTCAAAGATAACATGACTCCACTTCTCATTAAGTGCAAGTTGAGTTCCCCAAAGGAGTGCAGAGGCTTCAGCCATGATAGGGGTACACTTTGAGATCAGCTTGGCCCAAATCTTGATGACTTCACCTTTATCATTTCTAACAACTGCTGCTATTGAAGCGAAAGACTCAGATACAGTAGCGTCGACATTTAGCTTTATCCAACCAGGAGGAGGTGGTTCCCATGCTTGTTGAGGATGATTAGTGTTGGGAGATGCTTCCAATGCTAGAGCTGGTTCCAATGATTAGTGCACATCTAAAACTTGGTGTTAGGACATATGTGTTTCACTTGTTAAGAACAATGTCACTATTTTATGTAGTTGACTAATCCTTTGACAAAACGTACTTTACTTGTATTTGGGTAGATCTAGAAAGTGTTTAATACTTCAAGAAACCTTATTTCAAGTTCAAGTGTTAAAGCCATGCAAGTCTGTCCAAGAATCAAGTAAGAACATGTTGAATTTTAAAGCTCAATAGCTACTCGACACCTGGCTATCTGTCGAGCTCTTCAGCTGATTCTTATCACAATCTTGATAGCTTCTCGATAGCTGGTGGATCGATCGAGAAAGCTTCTGTCCCCTCGACAGCTTCTCGACACCTCCTCGATAGTTGTATCTGTTGAAGTTTAAAGCTCGACACCTGCTCGACACCTCCTATCTGTTGAGGTTATGGGAATTCAGATTTCCAGATCTAATTTTCAGCTTAAGCTTATGTATTTGTGTAAGGTTTCTTTTCTCACAACCCTAGACCAAAATAAAGCTTATTTTAGAGGTCGTCACATAAGAGAATACAAGGTAAACATATGCAAAAGGTGACCGATGCCTTATTCTCTCTGAAAGAAGCTACTGCGTCTTTGCGCCTTAGGGTTTTGTAACCAAGTGCTTCTTGATATCCATTATTGATGAAGTGAAGAACTTTACAGCCAACATTCTTCTTCCTCAAGTTGGTGAGTGAGTCACGTACTGGGATTCGTGCAAAGGAGTTAGTCACGTACTGGGATCCGTGCATTAAAAGGGTAGCGGTCATATATTGAAGAGTTCAGAAGTTCTGAAGCGGTAGAATGTTTCTGCTGTGAGTTCATCTACGGGGATTGTAGAGTCTAGGGACAAATGTTTTGTACTAGATCTGAAACTTCTCTTTACTATAGTGGATTGCTTTTCGAGAATGTTTCCCCCCAGGTTTTTTACTATGAAACTAGTTTGTTTCATTGGTTTTCCTATGTCATCATATCTTATCTTATTTATTTTTCCGTTGTATGATTTTGACATGATATTGATGTTTGTTTGTTTTAACAAGTTTTATTCATAATAAATCTAATTAACAACTTGGGTTTAAAACTTGTTAATTCTATCAACCGAAGCCTAAATTTTCCAACAAGTGGTATCAGAGCGGGTTCACTCTGATTGGATTAATTTCCTGAGTGTGATCCTTGACCCCTGTTGTCATGGATTGTGGATAATTTCTTTTGATTCGTCCTTTATTTGATGGAACTAATTATGCGTACTGGAAAGTTCGTATGAAAGTTTTTTTGTAGGCTCTAGGTGAACAAGTATGGCAAGCTGTTGAAGTTGGTTGGATTAAGTCAAAGGAAGCGTCGGTGGATTGGGATGATGTAACAATCATAGTAGCAAATCAATAGTAGGGTCTTGAATGCCTTGTTTTGTGGGGTGTCCAATGAGGAATTCAAGAAAATATCATCCATGAAAGTTGCCAAGGAAGCATTAACCATTCTTAAGACCACCTATGAAGGTACCAAGGCAGTAAAGACTGTGAAGCTTCAACAACTCACTAGTAGTTTTGAAGAAATAAGGACGGAGGAGGATGAGACCTTTGATGAGTTTTATGCTAAACTCAAGGATATTGTGAATTCTGCTTTCAATCTTGGAGAATCTATTGCGGAATCCAAAATTTTTAAGAAAATCCTTAGGTCCTTACTTAAAAGATTCCATGTCAAGATTACTGCCATTGAAGAAAAAAATGACATTGATCAAATTCCTTTGACTGAGCTTGTAGGGAACCTTCAAACCTATGAGATGAGATTAGGTTTAATGGGAAAAGGTGGAAAAAGTAGAAACTTGGCTCTTAAGGGTATAGAGGAAGAGATTGAGGACTCTGAAGATGAAGATAAAAGTGAAGATGAAGATGAGGATCTAACATTCATAACTGATGAGATTGTCAAGCTTCTTCAGTTTAGGAAAAAGGATAAGGGCAAACCTCCTAGAAAATCTAAATCCTTAAGGAAGGGCAAGAATGAGAAACCCCTCATCCAATGCCATGAGTGCAAAGGTTTTGGTCATATGAGGATAGAGTGTCCAAACTACCTCATGAAGGAAAAGACCAAGGATTGGTTGCTACTTGGAGTGACATTAAGGATGACTCTTCTGATGAGTATGTGGATGAATGTCGTCACGTTATGGCCTTTGCTGCCACAACCGATAAGGTGATTGTGGAGAGTGCTAGTGACAGTGAGGATTCTTCTGATAATGAAGTACCTAAAAAGTTGACCCTTCAGGAAGCTTATGATAAACTATGCACTGAATTCATAAAATCTGAAAAGACTTCTCATCTTTGTAGAAAATAGCTTAATCAGGTAAAAACTGAAAAAACTGAATTGTTAGTCAAACTAGATGAGACTACAAGGTTAGTTGAGACTCTTATTGTGGAGAACACCTCATTAGAAGAGAAGGTCAAGAATCTTAAGGTTGAGCTTAGTCAAGTTAGAACTCAAATAGGGAGGATGTCTAGTGCAAAGCTTGATGAGGTATTGAGTGCTCAAAAGCCTAGTTCTGATAAGACTTGCTTAGGATATGTTGTTTCCTCTAGCCCCTCCTCTTCCACAGCTTCTGGATCAAGGATTGTCTTTGTGCCACAATCTGAGAAAGGTAATAAAAGTATGAAATTCAAAAATGATTTGTCTAATTCTAAATTCTTTATTAGACCTCATGTTTGTCACCATTGTGGTGTTTCTGGACACATTCACTCTAATTGCTTTAAGTTGTATCCTCATAAGCAATTGTCCAAACAGTCATAGGTTTCCTTTCAAGGACCTACACCTTTGTTTGGAGAGTTATTAAAAGTCTTGAACTTTTTAACTCAATTTCAGGAGAATTATAATTCTTCTATGTCCTTTAGTAGACATATTAGGACACGTGTCTTTTCATCTTCACGGCCAAAGACTTGTGCTATGTGAGTGAGAAAGGAGTCTAAGACTTAATTGTCTTTTCTGTTTGTTCTCTGCTTTAATTCTTTCTATCTAAAGTAGGACTCTCTTTGCTTGGTTTCTTATCTGCTTTTGGAATCATGCTTTCATGCATCTGCATTTTTCTATCATGCCTTCATGCATATGCATCTTTATTTCATGCTTTCATGTTGTTTGTCTGTTTTTGTTTGGTTGTTTAGTTTTTATTTAGTTTTTTTTTTTTCAAAATAAAAATAAAAAGGAAAAATCAGAAAAATACAAAAACAGTGTATGTTTTGTGTACATTGGTACTTGTGTACCTTGGATGGCCATTGAAATAAAGTTTTCTAAACTTTGTATCTCTTGTAACTTAGATGAGCATCTCTATACACACAACTAAGTAAGTGAGCTTTGTGGCTCTTGTTTGTGATGAGTAAGATTAAGTTATCTCTTGTACTTAACACTCATATTACTCTTTTTGATGGATAGGACTAGAAAATCCTAAAAGAAAGGCATAAATAACCATCTCACAACTGTTTCACAACACAGACTCCCTTTTCTTCAAAGTCTTCAAAGCAAAGTATTTCCCTAATGGATCAATCATGGATGAGGATGTTAAGGGTGGAGGTTCATATGCTTGGCAATGCATTTTAAGGCGAGGAAGGTGATCAATTTGGGTTCTATTTGGCAAATAGGTGATGGAAAAAAAGTGAAGATTCGAGGAGATAATTGGTTACCTAACACCTCCAGTAAAGTCATTTCCCCTAAAAAGAGCTCACCTATGGATATTGGGGTTTGTGCCCTTATCAATGAGGATGGCCCAAGCTGGTTGGAGTACCGGGTTGTCAATGAATTTTTACCCCATGAAGCTAGCCCTATCTTGAGGTTGCCCCTTAATTATTACAGCACTACTGATAAGCTGATTTAGCAGAGTACAACAAAGAGTGCCTATAAGCTGCTTATGGACAATGAGGCCTCAACAAGGCCTAGTACTTCGAATCTTACTGTGCTATCGGTGTTTTTGGAAAAAGATTTGCAGCTTGGAAGTGCCTAATAAAGTCAAACATTTTGTTTGGGGGGCATGTAATGGAGCTTTGCCTACTAAGAAGAATTTATTCCATAGGAATGTCACTAAGTCTGCAATATGTGGTGGTTGCAACTCTGAGTTGGAGGACACAGTTCATGCTCTTTGGGGATGTCAAAGGATTAAAGATGTTTGGTGGGAGGATAAGTTCTATCGGACAAGATTATTTGAACATTTTGTAGATTTCAGGGATTTGTTTTTGGGAGTTTTGAACTTTGATGATTTGGAATTTGCAGATCGATTTGCTATGGTAGGGTGGAGTATTTGGTTTAAGAGGAATGCAGATCATACGATGCAAGGATCACTACCATACCATTAGATCTACTCTGATGCAGTGGCAAGACTACAAGAATTCTATGCCGTTTCCCTACCATCTAGTTTGCCTCAGCTTGTATTTTGGCCTGAGCATTGGGTACCCTCTGACCTGCCTTTTTATTAAGCTAACTTCGAAGGAGCTCTCTTTAGGGACTCCTCATCAGCTAGCATTGGAGTTGTTGTTAGAGACTTTGAAGGTAATGCTATCGGAGCTTTGTCTGAACGGATTGGTCTACCTCCATCCGAGTTTGAGGTGGAAGCTCTTGCTTGCGGAGAGTTGTTTCTTTTGCCATTAAAATTGGTCTGCAGGAAGTTGTTTCTGATGGGGACTCTGAGACGATCATTAACTCTTTAAATTCAGATTGTTCTTGCCTTGCCCATTTTGGTCATCTAGTTGAAGATTGCCGAGTCCATGCAGGCAACCTTAGGTTCTCTGCTTTCACTCATGTGCGTAGAATCTATAATGTGGTGGCAGATAAATTAGCTAAGAAAGCAAGATATTTGCTTCCCCCCCAGTTTTGGCTTGAGGACATCCCTGTTGATGTCTCTCCATTTGTAATGCAGGACATAAATTTTATGTCAAACCATTAATAAAATTCCAGTTGGTTTCCTAAAAAAAAAAAAAATGTTACGTATCTGTAAAGGTTTTTATTTGTAGATTTCGAAGAAAGGGGACAAATGGTAGGATGGGCTTTTGACCTCTCTTGTAAATTTTCACTGCCATCAATGGCATCATCCCTGAAGCTCTATTGAAAAGCTCAATTATTTGTTTCTTCATATCTATTTTAGAGGGTTCAAGAATGGACTGGAGCTACTGTCCATGTAAAGTGGTTTTCTAAGTGATGAGTTTCATTGAAGTTGCAATGGTGGATAGGAGTGTTGCCACGAGAGGGGGTAGTATCTGCAGAAATCACAATCTAGTAAAAAAGTTAGACACAAATATAAACCATAGTCTCCCTTTTTTTTTAATAATAAGAGTCATGCCTTTATGAGAAGTATAGAAGTTAAGAGTAAAATATGTATAAGTAAGCCAAATTCTAAAACAAATTGAAAACAACTCACACTACCACTGACACTGAAGAAATCTTCACAATCAGATTCTATGTAGACTGCAGATCAAAATATAGTTCCTCTTTTTTTTTTTTTAATACTTTCTCTTTAGAACCTGCATAACGAGCACCATTTAAAGTTGCTATATAGTTCATGAGCAAGTCAACAGGAAATGGGCGTAATGGTTTGAAAGTGTAAAATATTTTACTAAAATGTGTAAGCTCCAGTCTACAGAGTCAGAAGTAGAAGACCTTGAAAGTTCAAATAGCATTGAAAACACTATGAACGTTTAGACCCCCAAATACAAATTATCAATTCAAGCTTATTATCAAACAATAAATGTGTGGAACATGAACATAAGCTAATGACAGAATTGATAAACAATCTAAACCAATTTAAAATCACATTCACAGTAGAAATTAATTAAATGGTAAAGATTAAGGGAAGAGAGATGCAAACACAAGGACAACACAACGATGTGTTATCGAAGAGGAAATCGAAGACCTCGGCGTAAAACCTCTCTGCCGCCCTCCAAGCGGTCAATAATCCACTAGAAAATGAAGTTGGGATACATGAATAGCAATAGACCCTCGAAACCTAATCTACCTAGGTACCTAAGCCCTCCAAGCTTCTTGCTCCAACGAGGTTACGCCGAACCTTTGTCTTTTCCAGCTTACCGGATTCCGCTATAGCCCACAGCATCAACCAATAACCATTGGTTCCTTCCAAACTGCTTCCCTAAGCACCAAAAGACCTTCTCACAGACGTGGGTATGGTGAGAAAAGTATTGGTCAAGAACTTCTCAAGGATGTAACAATGGAGATGGTGAGAGTAGAGGAATTTGAAGAGTTTCTATGTGAAGATTATGAATGAATCAATCTTGTTTTTCTCTAGGGTTTCTCTCTCAAAATTCTCTCTGGAAGCTCTCAACATTTCGTGGGTTTAAGGGGTATTTATACTTCGGTGAGAAAGGAATGCAAAGAACAGGGCTGGTTAGCGGCTTGGCCTCGCGACTTGACTGAGTCGCGAGTTCATGCCGCGAGATAACAGAACGGCCAGGCTGGACCTTTTGTCCTGTAGTACACCAGCTGGCGTGACTGTTTATCTTTTCGCATGCTTCACTCGTGTGTTGCAGTTGGCGGCTTCCCAGTCGCGAGTCACCCGCGAGTCCCAGCCGCGAATCCCTGCATCCTTGTACAAACTTGAGCATTTCTTCACACTCTCTCACTCACTACCCTTACATGAATCCCGAACAAGTTACATTTCCCAACAAGTTTGCATAAATAAGTTTGCATACGAAATTCAAAATCTCCCAACTTTTGCCCACAGTCAGTGGTCGAGTAAGGAATTTATCTTTGGGGGGCCATATATAAAAAAAATTTGTGTGTATGAAATCTAAAATAGTAATGTACAATACTTCATAACTCAATATGTGTTATAAACAACACTAAATACATGTTAATATAGTAGTATTACCATATACTTTAATTAAACTAATCAAGTACATTTATAAATTATAATGCCAATACGATATATAGTATATTGATTATTATAATAACAAATAATATATTATAAGGAAAATTAAAAAGAAAGCAAATGAAAAGTAAAGTAAAGAAATCAAATGAAAGCAAATAAAAAGTAAAGTAACACAGGAGCACTGTACAGGGGTTAGGAGTCTACGGAAGTTTCAAGCTTATCTTTTACTTTTTCTTGTCTAGTCTAGTCACACAAAACTTTTACTTTTTACATTGTAAACACAAACTGCAGTAGCAGTGGAAAAAAAGGAGAGAATTGAAAAGAAAAAAAGAAAAGAAAAAAAGAAGGCAAATGCCAACACAGAGAGAGAGAGAGAGAACACTGTGAGCAAAATTTGTTGCAATTGTGTGGGGGACTTGGTGGTACAGCAATTCAACAAAGCTGTTGACTAGGGGTGTTTGCGGTGCAATGCGGTGTGATTTTGGGCCATTTTTAGCACCGTACTTTGCGGTGCGGTTTAGCTAAAACTATAACTGCATCGCACTTTGTTTTTGCGGTCACATGTGTTGTGTGGTGTGGTGCGGTTTAGAGTTTAGCCCGAAACCATAACCGCATCGTACCTCATTTTTGCGGTCACATGTGCGATACTATGTATAAGATACGGTTTGAAGTCGGTATATTTTTCAAATTTTGGGCTTTTTCTACTCAGCCCAAAACTAATTTTTCCTTTTTTTTTTGGGCCATGTTTTAAATTAGTGAACTAGTTTTTCTTTATTTTGGGTTGGCTTTTCTAGTCAACACTTGCTAGGGTTATTAAATTTTTTTATTTTATTTTTAAAACTAGGGTTATTAAACTATTAATAATATATTTAATATTAAAAATAAATAAATATATTAATATATAGAGAGGGTGCGGTTTGTGCGGTTATGACATTTTATGGGCGGTTTTGGTGTGGTTCTACTAACCTTTCAATTTTTATATTTTTGTGGTATAAGTAAGCCCTAGATGCGTTGCGATGAAATTAGATTTTTTTTTTTTCAATTTTATTTGTTGAGGTAGTTATTAAAATGCTATATGTTTATTTTAAAGATGTTGAATGTTTAATTATTGTAATTTTTTGACATACATTTTATTTAAATGAAAGTTATGTTTATTTTAAGAATTTCTTAAATATATATGCATATTATCGGGTATGGGAGGGGGGGGGGGGGGAATGATAAGATTCTTTTAAAAAATTTCAAATTATTTAGGATAATTCCAAAAAAAAAAAAAAACTTCCTTAATTTTTTTTCAATTTTTTTGGGGGGGGTGGGGGGAAGGCCCCTCTCGGTCCTCATGATGCTCCGCCACTAACCCACTGTTGATTTATACATTCCTTGATAGGATAGAAAGGTGGGATGAAAGAAAATATAAAAAAGAATCAATAAAAAAAGTAAAGAATATATAAACATTTTCTCACCTATTTTTCTCATATTTTGGGAAGATTAAAAATGGTGGGCTAGATAGAAAATTAATTCTCTCTCCTTTTTAACTTCTTTCCACTTTTCTAATCAATCCATCTTCCATTCTCTCTTTACCATTTTCTTTACTCTCACTTTTCCACCCAACCAAACGCACTTTTGAATGTTTAAAAGACACCCAACAGTCCCAACCCAACAACCTTGGTGTACAATGGAGGCCATAGAAATAGCTGTTTATGATCATCTCCTTTGGCTTCTACCACACTGCTGAAAAGTTTCAAAATTTCACAGCCCAATAGACATACAATAAAATTTATGCTATCAGAAATTACTATATGGGAAATGTTAACCAATGCCATAATTGGTTAAGGAGCTTTTTTTAGAGACATTTTATTGGGAAAATAATAAAATAATAAATGTTGTTGACAGCTTTTTATATTTCCCATGAAAGCGGTGTTAGAATTTTCCTATTATAATTTATTAACAATTGCCCAAAGGGCATCCGTTAACATAACCCTTACTATATTACAGCTTCCTTCCCCTTCCTGCACTGCAATTTTATCTGCTTTCCCTTATAATGTCACCATTTGCATGTAGACATTCACTCTTCAAAGTCAAAAGATGATTTGCCTTTATTTAAAGAAGGTAATTCTACAGTCAGCGTGCTAAAATATCAAACTTTTTTTTTGAGAAAGAAAGAAATATCAAACTGTTATTGTTTACCCTACAAGTGTCAAGAGATCTAACGAATGCGTAAAATAATACAAGAAGCATTACAAAGGACAAGTGTACAAAACCACTATGATGAAGGACTAAAGAGGCACCAAAACTGTGACATAATTTTTGTAGATTGAAGCTAAAATAATACATCATCTTCATCAACAAATCAAGTTATTTGAACCAAATCAAAATCATATTTTCAACAAAAAATGACAGAATCTACAAAACTTCAAGTCATACTGTCATGGATCATATGCTATCAAAGAAAACAAGAACCATCATTATAACAACAATGCAAACATATAAGATTAGAAAAAGACAAGTTGATAATTATGTAGAATATGGTGGGTTTGAAGATCAGAAAAGGCAAGTTTGAAGAAGGACTTGAAGATCCTTCAAGAAGTCTTTCTTCCTAGGTTGGCGAAGATTGCTGCAAGTGGTGGGGAGTGGGCTGTAGCAATCAAACAGGTAACATCATAAAACTCGACCTCAAAAGTCCATTTTTCTGTGATCGAATGTCTGGTGATACATCAACAATATGTTTGGGTGGTGTTTTATCTCCTTCTTTGCTTTATTTAAAATATCTAAATTACTTGGACCTAAGCAACAATAAATTTCAAGGAATTCCCATCCCAAATTTCATTGGTTCTCTTAATAAGTCAAGTTATCTTATGCTATGTTTGGAAGTTTTGAGAGAGAGGAGAGTAAAGGGGAGTAGAGGGAAGGAGAGTAGTGGAGAGAAGAGTAGAGGAGAATAGTTATCCTTCACATTGTTTGAATGTTTTTAAAATTAAGTAAGGGAGAGGGGAATAATTAGTCTTTTCATTTGTAATTTTATTAATATGGTAAGGGTAAATTTGATAATTCATTTAGTCAAGCATTTTTATGCTCCACTCTCCCTTCAAATCTCTCCAATTTGAGAGAATTAAAAATGAGGGATTGGAAGGAGTTCAAACTCCTCCAAACCCCTCCAAATCTTTCTCCCTCATTCCTTAAAAAACTATCAAACAAGATAATTGAATTACTCTCTCTCCTTTTACTCTACTCTCCCTTCTTTTTTAAACTCCCAAACAGGCCATTAATCTCTCCTATGCATCCTGATAGGTTATTTAGACCCCTTAAACAACCAGATTGCGTAGCCTAGATTAATTAGCCAAGTTGTTACTTAGTCAAATTAAGCAATTCTAGGTTAAAACAATCAAATAATCATATCATGTATATAAAACAAATAAAGCAGCGGAAATAATAAAGAACACAAGATATGATCACCCAGGAAACCACACGGTAAAAACCTGGGGAGGATTTGACCCACCGATCCTCAAGGCAAACAAGAATTCACTATGAAAGAATTGAAGTTCTTACAGAAGGACTACAAGCTCCCCGCTCGACTTCCTAATGCTACCCACCAGTACGAACTTCCTGACACGACCACGCGCAGGCTCCGAATCCACGGACTACTTCTTTCTTGAATTCTTCAATCAGCTACAAGCTCCCCGCTTGCTTTTCTTTTAAGATCCAATGGTTGCACCTAAGTTGATCTTCAAGATGTTGAAATCATCTCTACCTTGAAAACCCTAAGCTTTGTGTAAAGGAAAGCTCCTCTAAGATCTCACAAGAGATTTACACAAAACAGAAAATATGAGCAACAATAACAATATGGACAACCTCAAAAACGTGGCTAGGGTTTTGTTTATATACCTAGGGTAAAAACATAAAACCCTAAACGTTTAATGAAGTAGGGCTGAGTTGGAAATTCTGCAGAAAATTCAACCTGTGCGATTTTCGATCGATCGAGTCTAATCTTCGATTGATCGAGCCAGGCCAAAAGTCCCAAGTACTTCTGCAGCCACTCGATTCCAACTGTACAATAATAAACCAACTTTGAGCAAGCCTAAACAAGACTAAATACAATGTTTTGATCATGGTTTGCCAACATTACAAATTAGAGTTCTAAATACATAAAATCCTAAGACCTTAGAACCTAACAAACTCCCCCTTTGGCAATCCGTGACAAAACCATAATTAAAAGCTCAAAGTTTTACAAGTAAAAGCCCTTTACAAAAGTAATGCTCATAAAATCAAATTCAGCCTAACTACTATCCATCAGTTGCAAGTGTAGACAGCAGCTTTAGTTGAATCAACCTGTATATTCCTGAAATACTCAACAAACGCATAAACGCATGTGTGACAGAAAAGAGTAAAACAACAGGTATAACATTCTTGTAAGATTCACACAACACAAAATAAAGACATATATGAATGATCAACTCATAAATATAAATCAATAAGTAGTGAATCATAAAGCAACAAGAATCAATGAATATAACATGTATATCAATCAATGTTACTCCCCCTAACATGAATATCCCCAAAAATGATATACAAAGTGAAGCACCTAGATACAATCTAAAAAACTCCACAAGCTCCTCAAAACAAAAAATCTCCCCCTAACTACAAAAACCCCTCAACAAGTCAAAAATACCACTCCCCCTTTTTGTGACGGAATGCCAAAGAGCAATCACAAGTCGCCATCAAAAGGAGGTGGTGAGGGTGAATGAAGACGCGCCAAGTCAGCTCGTAGAGCACGAAACTCATCTAGCAAGTCCACCAAAATCTGACCATGAGCCGCTTGAACGGTCATGACAGTCTCCAAAGTACGACGAACATCGAAGTCGGCCGAAGGAGGTGGAGGAACATCAGCAGCAGCAGCATCATCACCAACTGGATCAGTAACATCCTCACCAGCAAGACCTGCAGAAGAAGAAGGAGGAGGTGCGCTACTAGAGGGCTCAGACCTAGGGTGTTTAGAACCAGCTCGAAGATGAGCAGCCCTTTGTCTAAGAAAAGACGCACCTATAGGAGCAATAACATGAACGGGCTCAGAGGAAGGGAAGCTACCAAGATCAAGATGAAGGAGAATCCTATGAATAAAAATAGGATGTACAAGAGCATGAGCAGATGATGAACTCCTATAAACATCGTTCAAAGAACGAAGAAAAAGATGGGGAAAACTAATAGGAGCATCAGTAACCAGAGCGTACAGAAATACACACCTCTCAAGAGGAATGGTGTGAACATGGGAAATGTGCCAGATAGAATGACACGCTATCCTAAAGAAAAGATAGTGTAACCCAGAGAACTCAGCAGAGGTGATCCGAGGATCAGAACCCCACTGGACAGTAGTCCCAATGATGTAAGACAAGACATCACTAATCTCGGGAGACACGTCATATGGATAGACAGGATGTCGAACCAATGGTACCCCTAGAGCATCAGCCACTACCGCAGGAGTAAGGGTGTACTCTACGCCTCGTATCCAACTCTTGACTAGAGTGTTGGAATCATAGATGCGGATAGAGATGTTCGAATAGAACTCTCTAATCAAGGCAGAAGGTGGAGAAGGATCAGAAACATCCACCAAGGGTAACCAGCCCCTACGCTCAAAGTTTGCCCTAATGGCAGGATCAAGTTCATCTAAGTGAACAGAACGCTCAGCCCAAATTTTTCTCCTAACATTCAGCTTCTCATAAATCTCTTGGTTTTTCTCACTAGAAAACTTCTCACGATCATAAGATGGAGGGGGTGAAGGAGAAGGTGAGGAAACATTCCTACGGGCTCTAGTTTTCCTAGGCATAGTGCTAAGGAAAGGACAGAGACACATAGTGAAAAACCAAAAAGAACGAGAGAAAACAGAACCAAGGGCAGACTGCAAATTAGCACAATAAAAAAAATATAGAACAAAAATCTATATGATGCATGAACATTAATAATGTTGTGATGCATGATCTAATGCAGTGAACAAATAAGTTCAATTGAGATTGAATTGACAAAATTGACTTGAACATGGAATTTTTATCACAAATCCCAAAAATTGAAAACCACTTGTTGAAATTTTTTACCAAAAAGATGAATTGAGCATTACAAAACACATTACATAGATTATAATGCTTAATTACAACTACACAACAAGTCAATTTCATCAAAATCATCCCAATTTAACAAAAGCCCCAATTCGGATCAAGAACAAGCCCTAGATTTTTCAATTTTTCACCAAACTCAAATTTGATCAAATTAACAGGTAATAATCATGTTAATGAAGTGTCCCCACAAAAACCCAATGATCAATTTCATAAATTAAGGCTTGAATCAACAGAAAATCCAAATTTTACAAATTCCGAAAATTACCCTCAAATGCATGAAAATATGCATGTAAACTTGAAAATAAATTCAAAAGGAAGGGTACAAGTGTCTTACCAACTTGAGGAGAGAGAGATTTTGCAAAAAGAACGGAGGAAAACGACAAAAATCTTCTGATTTGAGCTTGCCAACGCGGAGAGAGGAAAAAGCTTTGAAAAGTTTTTGAAATAGTAACTTTGAAAAAGTCAGAAAAGTGCCTTTTAAAAAGCTTTTTCACGATGTTCGATCGATCGAAAATCAGATTCGATTGATCGAAACACACAGTCATTTTGAGACAAATGAAAGCACTTTTTCGATTGATCGAAAATCAGATTCGATCGATCGAAACACACAGTCATTTTGAGACAAATGAAAGCACTTTTTCGATTGATCGAAAATCAGGCTGGATCGATCGAAATGGGCAGAGGCTCACTAAATTTTGAGAAAAATCACAGTTTTGAAAGACAAACCAAATTTTGAAAAACAACTCCTCAAAGCATTAAATTACAGAAATAAAATGCATGAGTATGAGATGGAATGATTTTTCAAAAACCCAAAATTTTAAACCCCAATTTTCTCAAAAAACAAGTTTCAATCATTCTTCCTTTGAATATTCTCAAACAACAAATATGTTGTACACAAATCTCAAGATAATTTCAAACTTGGTTGGTCAGACCAAAAACACACACACTAGCATGTACAGTGTTTAACAAAGAGTAACTTGTGTAGTGTGTGATACTAGCAAAAACTTGAGATACATGTGAGGTGATATGTGAATAGCAATCAAACACAAAGTCTACACAATTCATCACATAGAATTTAAAAGAGACTATCACCTAAAGAGTTACATCCTATAACTCCCACATCTCCTAGAACAAAAGCTTGCAATCATGTAAGTTTCTTGTATTTTTGCCCCATTATTTAGGTGAAATTTGGCATAAAGCCTAATAGTACACACCAGATTAGATTATGTGAAATGACATCAAGCCTAATAGTACACACCGGTTTGAATTAAGTGAATTGGCATCAAGCCTAATAGTACACACCAGTTTTAAGCATTAAGCATTTAAGCATTTAAAGAGGCTACACCTTATGTTCTTTTTGTGCATGTGCTACACTTTCTCGAGCACCAAATCTTATGATATGCACTAAGGTGTTCATGATTGACTAGTGAACAGTGGTGAGATGGTTATTTATGCCTTTCTCAAAAGGATCAAGTCCGACAGTCAAATAACATGTGACTTCAAGATCAAGACAAAGTGATTAATAACCACAAACATCTTTCCCACACAACATGCACTACAAAGCTTTAACTAGTCAAGTGCAATAATTAAGCTCATCAAAGTTAAACAAGGTACACAGAACATGACATGTGTCAAAAGATAGACCAACCTTGTTTTTCAAAAATCAAGAAAAAATAGTGTCTAACATAATTTTTGCTTTCTCCTTTTCTTTTTTTTTTCTTTTTTTTTTTTAAAGGAAAAACAAATAAATCCTAGAATGAAATGCATGAATGTAATGCAATGCAAGTCCTAGAACAAAAACAACAAAAAGACACAAACCAAAGAACAATGGTCACCAAAGAATAGAGCAATTAAGCACAAGGACCATGTCAGAAAGACTCAGTTAGTTCGAGTCTTTTGCATCCAAAACTTTTTAGATGCACCACGAGCATTGGAGTTCTTATTCACATTCGAGTGATTCCCAACTCCAGGATTGGAATAAAGGTTTAACACCTTTACCAATTCACCAATTAATGCCATAGGATCATGTGCTTGAGGCACAGGCACTTTTGGTTTAGTAGCTCTCTTATCAGCTTGAAACTTATAACAGTTAGGACGAATGTGTCCAGACTTACCACAATAATGACAAACCCAAGCAGGTTTACCATGCATCTTGTCCTTAGATTTGGTAGGCTCCTTAGGTTTAGATTCTCTTAAATCTACCCTAGTCTTCTTAGGTGGTGAAACTTCTACGGGTTTAACTATCTCACTCACAGGTGATTTGACAGTTTCACTCACAACCTCACTCACAGAAGGTTCAGAAGAAGAGGAAGGAACAAAAGTAGTGGAATGTGGTCCAGAATCAAAAATGCTTTCAACATATCCTAACCCAGTTTTATCAGCAGGAGACTTTTGAACATTTAGCATGTGATCAAGTTTAGAACTAGCAGATCTAGCAACAGATAAATCATGTTCCAAAGTTCTAACTTTATCAAGCAAAAGCATGTTCTCAGATTTAACATTATTCAAAAGCTCATTAGCATCAAACAGTTTAACAAGCAAATTTCTCTTTTCAAGCTCAAGAGAATCAATTTTCTTTAGGCCAAGTTCAACTTTCATAGCATCCTTTGCAGCAATTTTGCAAAGTTTGTTATAGGCCTCTTGAAGATCTGCATCTTCAGAGAGTTCCCCATCAGAAGGGTTCTCCTCAGCAGATATGCTTTCATTGACTATAGCAGTAGCCGTGAAAGCAATGAAGTTTCCATCCTCGTCCCCACCGGACTCATCATCAGAAACCTCATTATCACTAAGAGTTACAGCCATAGCTTTACCCTTATTCCTCAAGAATGTAGGACATTCAGATTTCACATGACCATACCCTTGACAGCCAAAACACTGAGGACCCAAAGAGTTATTAGAAGATTGACCAAAATTTTCTCTAGGTTTTTCAAAATTGTTAACCTTAATGGGATCATTCTTCCTAAAATTTCTAGGTTCAGCAGTGTAAGTCCCTCTTGCCTTTCTATTTGTATTCCTCAGAAAGTTCTTAAAGTTTTTGGCAAGATAGGCAATCTCTGTAGCAGAGAGCTCATCATCAAATCCACCACCCTCAACATCATCAACTGACTTAAGAGCCATTGATTTGGATTTGTTTACTTTAGGTAGGTCAGACTCATAGGATTGAAGAGATCCTACAAGCTCATCAACAGGGATGGAGTCCACATCCTTGCTTTCAGTGATGGCAGTCACTTTGGGTCTAAAATCTTCAGTTAAAGATCTAAGAATCTTCCTAACAATTTTAGGTTGATCATAGATTTCACCCAAATTAAAAGCAGAATTGACAATATCATTTAATTTAGCATAGAATTCATCAAAAGATTCATCATCAGACATTCTAATGCTTTCGAATCTAGAAGTCAATCGTTGCAATTTATTAATCTTAACTGCCTTTGTGCCTTCATGCACAGTTTGGAGGATTTTCCATGCAACATGAGCAACCTCAACATTAGAGATCCTCTTAAATTCCTCCATAGAAACAGCATTAAAGATAGCATTCATAGCTTTGCTATTGAAGCTTGCTGCTTCTTTTTCAGAAGTTTGCCACTCACTCACAGGAGTAGCGGGTTTCACCCATCCGTATTCAACGGAATTCCAAACCCTTTCATCAATGGATTTCAGGAATGCTTTCATCCTTACTTTCCAATAAGCATAGTTGTTCCCATCAAAATGAGGAGGAACAAACAAAGAGTGTCCATGCTCCATGACAACAGGGGTCAAGGATCAGCTCAGAGATTAAAAATCTCAAACACAAAGAGCTACCCGCTCTGATACCACTTGATAGGTTATTTAGACCCCTTAAACAACCAGATTGCGTAGCCTAGATTAATTAGCCAAGTTGTTACTTAGTCAAATTAAGCAATTCTAGGTTAAACAATCAAATAATCATATCATGTATATAAAACAAATAAAGCAGCGGAAATAATAAAGAACACAAGATATGATCACCCAGGAAACCACACGGTAAAAACCTGGGGAGGATTTGACCCACCGATCCTCAAGGCAAACAAGAATTCACTATGAAAGAATTGAAGTTCTTACAGAAGGACTACAAGCTCCCCGCTCGACTTCCTAATGCTACCCACCAGTACGAACTTCCTGACACAACCACGCGCAGGCTCCGAATCCACGGACTACTTCTTTCTTGAATTCTTCAATCAGCTACAAGCTCCCCGCTTGCTTTTCTTTTAAGATCCAATGGTTGCAACTAAGTTGATCTTCAAGATGTTGAAATCATCTCTACCTTGAAAACCCTAAGCTTTGTGTAAAGGAAAGCTCCTCTAAGATCTCACAAGAGATTTACACAAAACAGAAAATATGAGCAACAATAACAATATGGACAACCTCAAAAACGTGGCTAGGGTTTTGTTTATATACCTAGGGTAAAAACATAAAACCCTAAACGTTTAATGAAGTAGGGCTGAGTTGGAAATTCTGCAGAAAATTCTGCAGAAAATTCAACCTGTGCGATTTTCGATCGATCGAGTCTAATCTTCGATCGATCGAGCCAGGCCTAAAGTCCCAAGTACTTCTGCAGCCACTCGATTCCAACTGTACAATAATAAACCAACTTTGAGCAAGCCTAAACAAGACTAAATACAATGTTTTGATCATGGTTTGCCAACATTACAAATTAGAGTTCTAAATACATAAAATCCTAAGACCTTAGAACCTAACACATCCTTTGCTGGAATGATCCCTTCTCACCTTGGGAATCTTTCTAACTTGCTTTATTTTGATCTCTCTACGTTTAAATATCCACTAACACCACCAATTTCAAATTTAAATTGGCTCTCTGGTCTCTCCTCTAAAATACCTCAGTTTGAATGGCGTGAACTTTTCCGTAGCAAAAACTGATTGGCTGCCAACTATTAATCTGCTCCCTTCTCTGTTGGAGTTGCGCTTGTAATTTTGTCTACTTCACTATCTCCCTCAATGTTTTCCCTCTGTCAACCTTTCATCACTTTCAAAACTTGATATCTCTGGTAATGACTTCAACCCTTCAATTCCTCAATTGGTGTTCAATATCACTTCCCTCACAGATCTCAAACTTGGCAATTGTTATCTCAAAGGCTCCATCCCTAAGATTACAAAGGGGAACCTATGCAATTTTGCAGACTTTAGATTTATCAGTTAATCATTTAAGTGGCAAAATAACAGAATTTTTCCAGGCCTATTTTGGAATGCAGTAACAGTAGCCTAGAGCATTTAAATTTGAGCTTGAACCAACTCATTGGGAACGTGCCTCATTCTTTGGGGTATGTAAAACGTTTGAGAAACCTTCAACTTTACGGCAACGCATTCTCCAGTTCAATTCCATTATCTATACAAAATTGTCCCGTTTGGAGATACTGGACCTCAGTGTCAACATGATGAATAGAACCATCTCAGAATTAATTGGACAGCTTTCTGAGTTGAGACTTGAGAGTGCTGCATGACTGAAACTTATTTCCAAAATCTTACAAAATTGTATGAGTTTTCTTTGTTATCACCTAGGAACGGTTTAGTTTTCAATGTGACACGTGACTAGATTCCTCCGTTTAGTCTACAATATGTAAGCTCAATTAATTGTTTTTTCATATCTGTTGCAGTGGGTTCAAGAAAGGGACTGGATCTACTGTCCATGTAAACTGGTTTTTCGTAGTGAGGAGTTTCTTTGAAGCTGCAATGGTGTGTTTCCACTCGCTGAAATCACAAGCTAGTAAAAAATCTATGATTCATATACAAACTAGTCTCCCAATATTATTTTTATATTTTAAAAAGAGTCTATACATTTCAAGGAATTACAGAAGTTAAGTAAATATATATATATATATATATATATATATAGACACACACACACACACACATAAGCGAAATTCTGAAACAAATTGAAAACAACTCTCACCCTAAGTTGCACGAACACGAACACGAACATGGACACGGCAATTTTTAAAAAATGAGAACACGACACGGCGTGGACACGGTAATTAAATAATTAATTAAATTTTATATTTAGGCATATTTTTATAATATTTTTAGACATAAAATACGTTTATGTCTAGAATTTAAATTATGTAAGAACTACAAATAAATAAACTAACATCCAAAGTAATACAATAATACACATAAAATGTTTAGAGTACAAACCAAAAGTTTAAATAGGCTACATTCAACATCAAACTAAAAACATAAAAAGAAAACAAGCTTTAAACTTTTGGGATTAAAAAAAAAATAAAAAATATATATATATATGTAGTGAGAGTGGGATTAAAAAAAAAAAAAAAAAAACGCGTTATAACTTAAGTAAGATAAAAACTGAAAAACACTGTAATTAAATAATTTTTAAATGTTTGAATAGTACCGTGAGACCAATTTTTAATAAAAAAATTGCTGAAAAGTGAAATTTGTGAGCCGCATGACTGAAAAGTTGCTCAAAAATTACTGAAAAGTGGCTGAACAGTTGCAAATGTTACTGTATGAATACTGTTCACACCACCGAAGTCAACAATCACGGTTTTTGAAAAAAAAAAAGAAAAAAAAAACGCAAAACGTGAAATGCTCACAGTAAACGCCCAATCCAAACGTAACCTAACAGTACAGAGTCATATCTGAAAGAAAGCAAGAAAAAAAAAATAGAGAGATCAGAAGAGGTCGGACTCAGACCTGTCCACGCCGAGAGAGAGAGAGAGAGAGATCGGAAGGGACAGAGGGCACGACGTCAACGGCGATTGTCTATGGAGCTCGCTGATCGGCCCGATCTAGCACCGACGACTGTCTATGGGTTTCAACTTTCACGGTATCAAAATCTAAACTTTCACCGGCGACTGTCAAAATCTGTGATTTTCTGGTTTTTTTTTTTTTTTTTCATTGCTGACGTGTCCACCGTGTCGGAGCCGTGTTGATGCCATGTCGGAGAAGCGGAAAAAAAAAAGGACACCGCTTGAACACCGGACTCCGGTGAGTCGTGTCGGTATCTGTGTCGGACACATGTCGAACACCGGTACGTCGCCAAAAATGGCGTGTCGGTGCAACCCAGTCTCACCATCATTGACACAGAAGAAATCTCCACAATCAGATTCTAAACTAGACTGCATATCAAAATATACTTCCTCTTTAGAACCTGCATGGAATAACAGGCACCATTTTGTTAAAGATGATATATAGTTCTCGAGCAAGTCAAGAGGAAATGGGCATAGTGGTTGATTATGTAAATCAGTTACGAAAATGTGTAAGCTACAGAGTCACAGAAGTAGAATACTCGGACACAGCTAGTTATTACAGGGCGCGTTCTATGATATCCTTTAAGAGGATAGAAAAGTGGGATGAATGAATATATAAGAAGAATAAATATAAAAAAAGGAAAGAATATATAGACATTTTCTCTCATATTTTTCTCAATGCAAACATTCTGTGTGTTCTCCTTGAAACTTCTATAACTAATTCTATTCACTCCATAAACATATGGTAATACCAATAAAAAAAGAGAGATGTTATGCCTATAAAAATTTTACAACAAATCATAGGTGTTAGTTTCTATTGGTTCAAATTTGAACCTAATATTAAGATTACTCTTTTGCCCCAACAATAACAATCAGTAACAACCTACCGCTTACGATTTGTTATAAAAATGTTGTGAAAATGTTGTAGACATATTATTTCTCATTAAAAAAACACTAAATGACTAATCAATTAGAATTCAAAATCCTGTAATAAAAAAATTAGAATTCAAAAAAGTGACATTTCACCTGAGGAAATTATAAGTTCTTGTTGACAGCTTGGGTAGAGTGGAAGCTTGAGTTTGGGCCTGGCAGTGTATGTCGTGGTCAGACGCATAGCCCATAAACTAATTAAAATGTTAGAATGCTGGGCCAAAGACTAGTTAAGTTGAAAATCATTGAGGCCTTTCAATAGACTTGACGGGCAGGAAACGAGCCTACATTAGCTCAATAATTTTGGGCCTTAAATACTATTTATAAGTTCTTATAATTAAATTAAGGAAAAACAAACACAAAGCTCATCCTTTAAATTTGAGTAAATTACAATTCAGTCTTCTAAATTTACTTTCTTTTAATTGAGCTTTCTAAATTTCAAACTTATTCAATTAAGTTCTTTCATCCACTTATGTTAGCTACTTGTCGTGAAGTATTTAATTTTGAATTTTATAAAAATCTTCTCTAATTAAAAATTCAAAAAAATTATAAAAAACTTTTTGAAAAGAAAAAGAAAAGAAAAGAAAGGAAAAGTAAATATGGTTAATTGAAGTGTGCAGTGGGTGTGGCATCGATGGGTGATGAGGTCGATGGGTGATGGGTGATGCTGGTTATCATGGCTGGAGTGTTGGGTAAAATATGGTCTCATCGTTGCTAGGAGAGGGTGCTTTTATAGTTATAATTTTTAACAATGATGCGGCCAAAAGAGGGGTGGTTTGATCCTTTGCTATGTTCCCACTTGGAATGCATTGTGAGTCAATGACTTTAGTAATTTGCATAGAAGCATTGGTGTCCCTCATTGGAGACGATCAAATCTAATTTCCTACAGTGATGTTGGATTTCAGTTTTGCTGCATGTGAATTTACCTTCTCACAGTCATGGCTTGAATCTCTATACAAATTACTAAAGTTAAGTACTCCCTACAAGGAGAAGGTATTTGGTATCAAATGATATCATGTCAACGGTATCAAAATTAAATAAGTGTGAGATATGTTAGTAAAAAATAACTAACCCGCCAATAATTGAAAAATATGTGTTAGTGGTTAGTTATTTTTGCACATATGTCTCTCATTTATTAGGTTTTAATTTGAATGACGTGATAAAATTTGGTATAAAATACTTTTTCCTAGAGGAGAGGCTGAGACCAAAAGTGATTGTGTTGCTAATTGGGTTGTGTTGCCGATAGTGTTGCTTCATTCACACTGATTTAGGCAACCTCGTCTGTTTTTTTTTCTTTTTCTTTTTTGTCAAAATATCATTTTTTTTAAATTAAAAAAGCAAATACTAAAAAAAAAAAATCAAATTTGGACAAATAACGGTTATAACTAGTTAACAGAAGTTGATGGAAAGTATTAACTAAACAAATTTGAAACTTAGAAGACTTAATTGAACAAAAGTAAACTTAGATGATTGAAATGAATTTTGCTCAAACTTAAAGGGTAAGTTTTATATTTTTGCATTAAATTAATTAAACAAATTACACAAAAATTGAAAGTTGTTGTTTCCCTAACTATGATGTAGTTGTCACCCAAAACTAAAAAATTTAGCTATTTCCCTCCTTAACTATGGGTAATAAAGAATTTGCACACTAAGATTTCCATCAAATTTAATGGAAAATTTAATTTTCGATTAGAAATGTTTGTCAAGAAAAGTGCATGTTCCTAAACTGTTGATACCAAAATTGACCATTATTACAACTTTGGTATTTGCATTTTCTCCTCTAAAGACTTGAGTCAAGTTCATTAAATATATAGTTGTCACCAGCTCCTTAAATCGTGATCCTCAAAAACTACTACAATGCCATTTGGGGTTGATGTTGTTTTCTTCTTGCCTGATAGCGAAGAGAACTTTACGTTCTACAATGAAATCATTCACCACTTAGAGCACTCACATTAGGCTCAACATAGTTAAACTTGATTAAAACACTTTTTCGTGAAGTTCAATAGCCTTTAGACAAAAAGTAATTTATGAACAATAGCACAATACATGAATTGAGATATTTTAGCTCAATATTTCATTTTTTATCTCTCTCTCTCGGTGCTCGCGCTTGTAGATTAAGAAGGTTTGGGCTAGAATTCACACTCCAATATGATCTTTTAGTACATAAACATCAATTCAGCCTCAACATGATTGCATGAATCATGTTGAAGTCGAGCTTTGTGAGAGAAGACAAAGGTGGCGATTGGACTGCTGAAGAAGAAGAGCTTGTGAGAGAATTTTAAAACAAAGAGAAGAAGAAGACAACAATGAATGTTTCTTACAACAAGCATAACATCCTCCTTTATTGGGACTTTGAACAAGTGTATTCATAGAGAAAGAAATATAAAGTTCATTTTATTTTTCCAATATAGGACTTTCAACAAGTCAAGAGCCTTGTAGCTCGACTGACACATTTTAATGTTTTCAATAAAGATATCCAAGATTCAAACTTTCATTATCTTAATAATCGAATTATCTGAAGTCTTTCTTACAATAAAACTAGTCCTATATTGAAAAAAAAAATGATGTTAACAATATTTTTACTTAAAAATGAGCAAGTCTTTTTGTCTTATTTTTTTATTTTTAAGATGAAAATAGGTTAATTTTTTACATGACAATTTCCAAAGACTAAATCTTTATTAGGCTTTCTCATAAGTTAACAAATGAAGAAGTATGCAACAGATAAGAAAAAAAAATTCCAAAAATTTATAAGCATGAATCAATAAGTTCTCTCTCTTAATTGAGAGTTTATCGATCTTTAACTTATACAATTAGAGCATTCATGGTGGTGGTTGTAAAACCACTAAAAAGCTATTTTTTGCACTTTAAACACCAAAACACATGCTATATCAAAGGTGCTAAAGCTAAAAAAAATTTAGCAACATGCTACCGTGATCAACTACTAATAGTCAACCATTGTAGCATGTTGCCCTACTATTATTTAATTCATTTATTTTCATGGGTTGGAGAGGAAGAGAGAGAAGTGAGAGACAGAAAGGTTATAGAGAAATTAATAATTTAATATGTTAGGTTGTTTATATTATTTTAATGGATTGTATATAAAAATAGAAGATTTGATGTAGAGTGTGTAGTAAAGTGGAGAAGTAACACTACAAGAAAGTTTGTTATTTTCAACAGTTGAAAACGTCGAAAAAAGTATTAAAAACCGTCAAAAAAAGTATTTTCGACGGTTTAAGTGACCGTTGAGAACTGCCACTAAAAACTATGTCGAAATTTTTTTTCTACACCCTATGTGACCGTCGAAAAATGTGATTCACCTTTATCAACAATTATTAAACGTTGAAATATTATTGAAAACTGTTGAAATATATGTTGTCTTAAAATAAATTTCAACAGTTTGAAACCGTTGAAAAAAGTATTAAAAAAAAAAAAAAAATTAAAGCAATAGCCTTTGCTATGAGTGTCTTTCCAGTACTAGGAGGCCCATATAACAAAATTCCCTTGGGAGGCTTCACTCCAATATTTTCAAAATGCTGTGGATGCCTTAAAGGCAATTCCACCAACTCATGAATCTGATTTATGTTTAAGAAATCAACATAAATCAGTGAAAAATGGAAGACGATGGCTGTGTAACACCAAAGTACTTAACCCAACTTATTTATCCACCATAAAGCAAAAGTATTAGTATTAGTATTAGTACTGAAAAAGATGGCAATAACACTACGATCACAATGTGGGAACTCTAAATTTGTAAACTTTAATACATGGCGGTGGTGAATATAGATACTCCTGCATAGTTTAGGCCTATGATTCAAAACCATCATTGTAGTCCAACATACATAGCTTAGAGAACAAGAATTGTATAAAAATAGAAAGACAACCAAGAGGATAACAAGTTCACAGTTTAATATGTGTAGATGTAGAGCAAGACAAAAAAGTATTAAAAAAAAAAAAACAAAGGTGATATAGTATGAAGTAGTAAAATGGGCTCATATTGACTATTGAGAATTCGGGGGCCGAAAATGGGCTTCTTGAGCTTTTTTTTAGTCTTTCGTTGGAGCCATGATCCCATGGGCCTGCTCTAAGGCTTTTTTAGTTTTTGCAATACATACAATACAAAAAGAAGTATTAATCAAGCACGGTACACAATACAATAAACCTCCACAGTTTATTGTTTTAACTACAAAATGAGCAAGTCACTTAATATAACTAACACAATAGATCAGGCTTCACACACAATGAGCAAGTTAGTGGAGCAAGAGAATCAGTATGTGCACTACAAATATTGATTATGTAAATGAAGTCAAATTGGTTCAATAAAATACCAAGGTTTCACATTCTCAAAAAAAAAAAAAAAAAAAGGTTTCAGGAGAATAATTTATCTTAGATCTAAGTAGCTAAAGAATCACACAGTAATACTCTACATGACCATTTGTAACACGTTTAAAACTACCACAACTGATTCTACCACTAATAGGGGAAAATATTAGTAAGTAGGTCCAAGCAGCTAAATTTTCAAACAGCAAAACTGTAAATGGCCATCTATAACACAGTTCAGCACCATGCAGAAAAACATTCCAGCTGCAAGTAATATATAAAAGAGAAAACAGATAGAAAATAAAGTTGACCCTTTAGATGATGATATTGCAGAAACTGACACTATAAGCACGAATCATTCAAAAGCTTATAAAGGGTCTTGCAACAATTTTACTCAAAAAGAAAGGGAAAAAAAGAAGAAGAAAAAAGGGGGCCTTACAAAATATCTCTCTTGACCATTCACCAAAACTTTGTGCAATGTGTACCTGAGTGCACACGTAAAGCAAAATGTTAATCAAACAAGAGTAAAGAAGAAGATATGTGACATTGAAATGAAAAGAAATGCCACATTCATGTTTAGTTTATGACCTGAAGCAATGAAACACAGTCATGCAGCAAATTTGATTACATTGACATATTGACAAAAATAACAGAAAATCCATTATAGTCATTCAAGATTAAATATAAGCCGAGCTTCATCTTCAATATCAATGATCTTAAAACAGCCATGTGACATGTGAGGAAATTTGAAAGGTTATTATGAGAAAAGCTCCTAGAGTAAGTAAAACAGGCTAGTGAAAGATAAGAGGTAATTAATTATCATATTTCAGTTTTATAGACTTAGCTACAGTAATTCCTATTTTTAAAGGAAAGGGCCAGAATCGCCAAGAAGCCAAAGGTACTGGATAAAGGATTCTGGAAGTTCATGGATTCTGGTTTTAATGAAAACAGACTTATATTTTGGGTACCATTCCTGAATCTGGCATCGGTTCTCTTCTTCTTCCTTCATATTGAATTGAACATTTTGTTGTTTCTCTACAGTAAGGAGGCTATCTAATCAATTTTGCTATTTGTAACATGAAAATCAAACAAATGATTAAATAACTAGGTATCACGTAGCTAATAAACTGTTATGAATCTATGTAACTAATAATGAAGTTCCCCCTATATGGGTCATATTTAATCAACAGGAGTAACAAAATTCAAGTCTCAAGAAATTTTAAGTCATTCAATAAAAGAAAGCAACCTCTATTTTAGAACAAATCCCTGATAATTAACCACGGAGTGAATGGTTG
The DNA here is from genome assembly GCA_019022515.1 of Quercus aquifolioides. Lineage (NCBI taxonomy): Eukaryota > Viridiplantae > Streptophyta > Magnoliopsida > Fagales > Fagaceae > Quercus > Quercus aquifolioides. The sequence goes on from CM032330.1 coordinate 55,568,095, forward strand.
ACATTAATACACACTCTTCAGAGATTGAGTGGAACTTCCAGCAAAACTAAAGCACCGAAAGTTGCAAACCTGCAAGATTTGGAAGTAGTAAATATTAAAGAGCAAGACAACAGGAAAAAAAAATTGAACATTTTCAGTAGAAATTGGGTGAGTTCTGAACCTAGAAAGTAATGCCACAGAGAATTGTTTTGAGTGATTTTCCCATAAAAACATAAACACACCTTTTGGATAATTTATATATGTATAAAAAAGCTTCCATATACATGTGAAATTTCTCAACAATAGCTCTACCAACTCTAACCAATAGTTACAAATGCACCATATACATGACACACAAAACAATTAATCTTAATTTTCTTATTAGCACTGATTTATATCAAAACAGAACCCACTCAGGACTTTCATCAAACAGGTGGTAATCAAATTTGCTACAGGTGATAAACAAACTCCATTGCACATACTACACTTTCACAATCCGCATTTTTTTTTTCAGAGAAACCTATTACTATAAGCCTCAAAGCTATAAACCCTTTACCACAACTTACATTAATTGTTGGAAAATTTACATAAAACACTCATGAAAAACGCATCAAACTCTGAATTCCAAAAGACCATTGAAAAACAAACCTAAATTATACAGTAAGAGTAATTATATTAATAAACAATAATTCTAGATTTGCAGTTTAATTATACAAGTTATATACAAAAAATCCAAAATCAAAAACAAAACGTTTATGCTATCTATGGAATAACAAAGAAATACAAAATTGAAGGTTAGGTTTTCAAGGAGAATGTGAAATTGGATTCATCAATGTATAGAAGATACATAATCAGAGGTTTGGATAGGTAAAAGTGTGAATATATACAAGATTTGGATGCGATTGTACCAACTCGGTGAATCTGAAGCAAAGAAAAATCAACCAAAGTCAAAAACTCTGTTTGGTTGCCGAGAAAATAACAGAAAAACACAAGGAAGGAAGAGAGAGAGAGAGAGAGAGAGAGAGAGAGAGAGAGAGAAAGAACCTGTGAGGAGCTGAGAACCTGTGAGGAGCTGAGAGAAATGTGAGCGAGAGAGCCCCTTTGGAAATATCTATCTCCTTAACGTTTAAACTCTCTGAGTTTAAATGAGCTTTTATACAATATAGTGTTATTGATTTTCAACGTTTTACAACCGTTGATACAAAATTTAATTTATTTTATCCACAGTTGATCAAGCTGTTGATAAAACTATTCCCCCTTTAATATTTTTTTGACCCCCTTTTATTACGGTGCCTGAAGAAAAAACCTAAAACCAAATACTTTTTAATTCTTTTTTCAACAGTTATAACAACCATAGAAATAAGATTATGAATTTCCTTACTTTTACTCCACAGTTGTACTCAACCGTAGAAAATTAAGCTTTTATTTACATTTTTTAGTGACCGTAGATATAAATAAGTTGAAAAAACTCAAGTTTCTTGTAGTGTAAGATAGATAAAATAGCTTTTGAGGTGTTAAACGATAAATTTTTAGCACATTTGATGTGCATGCCTTAAGGGTTCTTAAATGTACCCTTATTATTGTGATTATTATTATTTGTTGCAATTTCTCTCTTATTTTTTTTATTTTTATTTTTTTTATGGATTGACTTTTATTAAACAAAAGTGAAAAATTGAGCATTAGGAGTTGACAGACTACCAAACTATCTCTCTTAATATAACTAGTGTATAACTCCGTGCATATGCACGAGTACAATTATTATATAGTTCAAATTATACATTTTTTTTAAGAAGAAGTTCAAATTATACATGGTATTAACTTATATTTTTTTAAACCATACATCACATGTGATTGTTTATATATATATATATATATTAAATTAAATTAAATTCAAATTTTATTTTATATTTAAATTTTCTATTAAAATCTTGGTTTATCATATTTTTTAATTGAATTTTAAATTATATTCCATAAATAAATTTTCCATTATATATGATTATGTTTTTTATGGTTTATTTATATTGAATTTCTCGTTTTTTACATTAAATTAATTCATTTGGCACAAAAATTTAAAAAAAAAAAAAAAAAAAGATCAGATGGAACACGAGAAATTATACAGTTCTCATGGTGGACCACGTCATTTGTCCACTATTCCACTAAAAAACTTCCACCTATTTAAAATTGCCGAGTCAGTAATCAACTTCTGTTTAAAAAAAATTTCTGACTCAGCAATTTTAAATAGGTGAAAATTTTTTAGTGAAATGGTAGATCACGTCACTTGTCCACCATGAGGACGCTATAATTTCTTGATAGAACACGTGGCGCAAAATTAAACTTTAATTGAAATTCAATTTTTACACTGAATTAACTCACTTGGAACAAAATTTTAAAAACTTAGATTAGATGAGACACGTCGCACAAAATTAGATTCTAATTGAATTTCGATTTGAAATTTAATTGAATTTTCTCTCAGATTTGCCTATTAATATATATATTTCATTTTGTCACTTGCAACGCCCATGGGGCACTTCTTAGTTACTTTAATGTGAACCCTTATTATTGTTATTATTATTATTATTATTTGCTGCAATCTCTCTCTAATTTCTTTTTATTTATTTATTTATTTATTTTTATTTTTATTTTTTTATGGATTGACTTTTACTAAACAAAAGTGCAAAATTGAGTATTGGGAGTTGACAGACTACCAGGCTATCTCAAGGTTTTGAAACCCGGATCGGACCGTACGGTCTGACAGGGAAAATCGCGAACCTCTGAGTTTTGCGGTTTTTTAAGCTTTAAGAACCGTTCTATGAAAAAAGCAAGGACCCATACGAACCGTGGTCGGACCGTATGGTTCTGAGAACCGTGGGCTATCTCTCTTAATATAATTTCATTTTGCCGCTTGCAACGCCCATGGGGCACTTCTTTGTTACTTTAATGTGAACTTCTTAATCTATATTAATTTTCAGGTAACAACTCTAACTAACTATAAGTGAAATAAATTAAGAGCTATTTGCCTTACTCTTCCAACAGCTAAGAGTCAAAGGTCCCCTTAGGGCATATTAATTTTAAATCTAAATAATTATAAACTCTTGATATTTCAAATTCATGAGAATTAAAATTCCTGGTAGTTTTTATTTATGTTGTTTAGATATGCTTAGAATTTTAATTTAAATTGTATTATAAAAATAAAGTCTTTTAATGATATATAAGTCTTAATTTTTAAAAAATATTCTTATATCATTTAGTAACTAAAGAATAACAGAATCAGTAATTTGACAATTATTTATAATTTTTTAAAAATGATAAAAGCATCCTTTAAATATTTTTGTAGGTGTGAAGAAATTAAACATTTTTGTTTTGAAATTAATTCTATACAAATTTTTTTTAAGAAAAAATGAATTTAAGTAATTCTTATTCATATGATATATGTAAGAATTGATATTTCATAGTTTGGGTTAGAGTTTTTCATTTAATGGAAATTGGTATTTTCATGAAAATTATAATTCTCAATATTTTGTTTTTATGAAATCTCAACAATTAACTATTCTTATTCTAAATTCCTACGTAAAAAACAAGCACTTAATAAAAAGTTTTTTGCTCTTAGCAGAAAGGACAAAATTATACTCCAAATCTGTTTAGAGCTATCTTTTTTTAACTAATTACGTGACAAATTATAAGATTATTTATGTATATTATTTAAACAAATCACATGACTTATTAAAAAAATTCATGTGATTAAAACTATACATAGATGATCTTTTCAATTACAATATAATGTGTCTGTTTGGAAACAGTTTATTTAGCTGAAACTGAAATCTTTTTGTTGAAAGTATTATAAATAAAACTAAAAGTTAGCTAAAATAGTATAGTAAACTCTATGAATAGTACCAAAAAGTGCAATGAGACCCATAAATAGTAGTAAAAATAAGCTAAATAGTAATTAAAGTTGCATTTTTCAGCCAATGCCAAACGCAACCAATAGTAACTAGTAAATTGAAGCAAAATAACTTTAAACTTATTTAGAGCCAAACTTTTTCCTACAAGAAAATTTAATTGGGACCTAGCTAGGACCTGGAAGAGATAGATATATGGATTTTATATGCAAAGGGAATTCCAAATATTCTCCTTATAAAACATCCTCTCTGTTAAATAATCAAAACAGATCGATCCAAGTTATTGTTTGTCCAAAAGAAACAAATACCGGCCAGGAATGCACGATAAGAATCAAAAGAAATATACTTATGCGAAAGTCCAAGTGCATGATTTCCACCAACACCACGTAATATAATTTTTTCCACATAGAGTCAACTCCAGATTTCTTCTCCATATAAAGGTGAAGAAGACTCAGATTGCAAGAACAGAGGAAAGGAAGTACTCATGAACGACAGCAGTTCAGCCAAAAGGAAGAAATGCAAGTTGAAAGAAAACGATATGTCGTTGGACTTAAAGAATTAATTGGCACCTGTATCATAGCTTAGTGGAATACAACTGTCAGTTAGTTAGCTTAGTGGATTACAGCTGTCAATTAGTTATTAGATAATTTTGATAGTTGGTTGGTTAGTTTTTTTTCCCTCTTCTCAGCTCTTGCACCGTGTATATATATATCATATAGCAGATCACCTCTCAATGTAATTTAAGCTTTCACATTTCTCTGATTCAGTGAATGAAATCCCTAATTCCTATTTAGAAAGCTCTTCTTTTACCATAAATTTATTGCACTTCATGTTTGTTTGTCATATATAATTAATGTAAATTATATTTGTTGTATTTTCTACCTCTCTGAAATAATAAGATCAGAATCATATATTATGCAACACTGTTCTACTGTCTTTTTCTGCTTTCCAAAACAGATGCTTCATTGCCTAACACAACGCTACCAGTCACTCCTACCTAAAGTTCAAATTATAACTTTTGGCATGTGTAAGGGTAAAACTAACTTTTAAGTTTCCGAGCTTTTTCAGAAATTCTGTGAGAGAAATAATCAAGAGGATTGTAAGTTTTATCCAACTTCTAGCCATTCTAAAATTAGGATTCATTATACATAGAGGGTCACATATGAAAGATAAAATATTAGCTTGATTAGGCAGTGTTAATAACGAAGCTTGTATTTTGTTTACGAGCCCACCGCCTGTGGTGGAGCAGCTTTGCTATTTCTAGTTAATTATCTAATATCCTCTTTCACCAAGCTTTTGTATTTTCCGTTATTGTACGTGAATTCTTCAAGTTTTCCTCCCTAAAATCACAGATACCTAGTCAAAGAAAACATATTTATTAGAATTCACATTCAAAATCCAAAATAAAACATGGAAATGCATTCACCAAAGCAACATAAAATGAAAATTGTTAGGTTCTAAGAATTAGGAACTAATGTACTAGAACTTCATTGTGTAATGTTGGCAAACTATAATCAAAATGTTTTAGTCTTGTTTATACTTGCCCAAAGTATATGTTTTTTTATGTAAAGTTGGAATCGAGTTGCTGCAGAATTTACTGTGTAAATCTGCCTGGCTCGATCGGTCGAGATCGATCGAGAATTAGATTTGACCGATTGAAGGTCGTGCAAATTGTTTTTTCTGCAGAATTTCCAACTAAGCCCAAGCCCGTTTGACATGTAGGGTTTTATGTTTTACTCTAAGTATAAAAGGGAAAATCCTAGCCACGTTTTATGGTTGCTCTTTATGCTGTGTGTATGAATCTTCTGTGAGATTTAGAAGTGCTTACCTTCACACATACTTAGGGTTTCCAAGATTCAAGATTATGTCAAGAACTTGGTAATCATTCAGTTGCAGATTCAAAAAGTTTAAAGATACACAAGCAGGAGTGCTTGTACTAGCTGGGAATTCAAGAAAGAAGTAGTCTGTGGACTCGGAGCTATCATAGGGTCGTGGTAGTAAGTTTCCTACTCGAGGTAGCAATAGAATGTTAGTGGTCTAAGTCGCTATTGTGTAAACTTCAATTCTTTTACAGTGGATTCAGTTTTACCTTGAGGATAGCTAGGTTAAATCCTCCCCAAGTTTTTTACTGGTTTAGTTTTCCTAGGTCATCATATCTTTGTGTTTTTTATTTTCCGCACTTTACATTGATATGATATATTTGTGTTAACCTAGATCTGTTTAATTTGATTAAGTAATCACTTGGCTAATTAACTAGATTAATCTGGTTGTGTTTTAAAGGGTCTAAAAACAAACAAGTGGTATCAGAGTGGGCAGCTTTCTTGTTGTAGATCTTTTGATCTAGGAGCTAATCCTTGACCCCAGTTGTCATGGAACATGGACACTCTCTTATTTTTCCACCTCACTTTGATGGGAATAATTATATTTATTGGAAAGTAAGGATAAAAGCATTCCTGAAATCTATCGATGAAAGAGTCTGGAATTCCGTTGAATACGGATGGGAGAAGCCCACAACTCCTATGAGTGAGTGGCAAACTTCTCAAAAAGAAGCAGCCGCTTTTAATAGCAAAGCTATGAATGCTATCTTTAATTCTATTTCTATGGAGGAATTTAAGAGAATCTCTAATGTTGAGGTTGCTCATACTGCTTGGAATATCCTCCAAACTGTGCATGAAGGCACAAGGGCAGTTAAAATTAATAAGCTACAGTAATTAACAACTAAATTTGAAAACATTAGGATGTCTAATGGTGAATCTTTTGATAAATTCTATGTTAAGCTTAATGATATTGTTAATTCTACTTATAATCTAGGTGAAATCTATGATCAATCTAAAATTGTTAGGAAGATTCTTAGATCTTTGACTGAAGATTTTAGACCCAAAGTAACGGCCATCACTAAAAGTAAGGATGTGGACTCCATCCTTGTTGATGAACTTGTAGGATCTCTTCAGTCCTATGAGTTGGACCTACCTAAGACTAGCAAATCCAAATCAATGGCTCTTAAGTCTGTTAATGATGTTGAGGTGAATGGATTTGATGACGAGCTCTCTACTACAGAGATTGCCTATCTTGCCAAGAACTTTAGAAACTTTCTTATGAACAATAACAGAAGGGCAAGAGATAAGCACACTGCTGAACCTAGAAATTTTAGGAGGAATGATCCCATTAAGCTTAATAACATTGAACAACCTAAAGAGAAAGTAGATCAACCTTCTAATAATTCTATGGGGCAACAATGTTTTAGGTGTTAAAGGTATGGTCATATGAAATCTGAATATCCTACATACTTGAGGTCTAAGGGTAAAGCTATGGCTGTAACCCTTAATGATGATGAAGTTTTCGATGATGAGTCTGGTTGTGACGAGGATGGAAACTTCATTGCTTTCACTGCTACTGCTGTAGTTGATGAAAGTATTGCTGTTGAAGAGAACCCTTTTGATGGGGAACTCTCTGAGGATGCAGATTTGCAAGAAGCCTACAATAAACTTTGTAAAGTTGCTGCAAAGGATGCTATGAGTGTTGAGTTAAGCTTAAAGAAAATTGATCTCTTGAACTTGAAAAGAAAAATTTGCTTGTGAAACTATTTAATGCTAATGAGTTGTTGAATAATGTGAAGACTAAGAACATGCTTTTGCTTGATAAAGTTAAAAATTTGAAACTTGAATTATCTGTTACTAGAGAACAAACTAATAGGTTTGCAAGCTCCAAACTTGATCACATGCTGAGTGTTCAAAAGTCTCCCTTTGACAAAACTGGCTTAGGTTTTGTAGAAAGCATCTCTATGCTTGAACCCCATTCCACAAATTTTGTTTCTTCCATTGAACCCCCTGTGAGTGAGGTTGTCAAACCCTTTGTGAGTGAGGCTACTAAACCTGTAGATGTTATACCTCTTAGGAAGATTAGGGTTGATCTTCATGAGTCTAAACCTAAGGCTCCTAATCCTCCTAAGGGCAAGTTGCAAGTTAAGCCTGCTTGGGTTTGTCATTTTTATGGAAAGTCTGGGCACATATGTCCAAACTGTTTCAAGTTGCAAGCTACTAAGTGAGCAAATAAGCCAAAAGTACCTGTGCCTCAAGCACAAGATCCTATGGTACTTATTGGTGAATTGGTAAAAGCTCTAAACCTTTATTCCAATTCTGGAGTTGGTCATCATTCTAATGTGAATAAGAACTCCAATACTCGAGGTGCATCTAAAAAGCTTTGAATGCAAAAGGCTCAATCTAATTGAGTCTTTCTGACATAGTTCTTGTGCTTTATCGCTCTACTCTTTGTGACCATTTTTCTTGCTGTTTTGTTTTCTTTGTTTTCTAGGATTTGCATTGCATAACATTCATGCATTTCATTCTAGGTTTATTTTTGTTATTTTTTTTTTTTTAAAAAAAAAAAGGGAAAAAGGTAGCAAAATGTGCTTTGCACTATTTTTTTCTTGGATTTGAAATCAAGGTTGGCCAATTTATTTTTACATAACATGTTTATGTACCTTGTTTAGCTTTGTTGAACTTATTTCTTGCACTTTACTAGTTTGAGCTTAGTAGTGCATGTTGTGTGGGAAGATGTTTATAGTTTTTGATCACTTTGTCTTGATGTTGAAGTCACATGCCTTTGATTGTCGGACTTGATCCTATTGAGAAATGCATAAATAACCATCTCATCACTATTTACTAGCCAATCATGAACACCTTTGTGCATATCGTAAGATTCTGTGCTTGTGAAAATGTAACACATGCACAAAAAGAATATAAGGTGTAACCTCGGTTTAAATGCTAAAATTGGTGTGTAAATTATTGGACTTTAAGTTAATTCAATCAAATAAAATTGGTGTGTACATTATCCCGGCTATTTTAATAAGTTTCTGTTTAATTAAAATTGGTGTGTACAATATGAGGCAAATCAATAAACTTACATGATTGCAAGTTTTTATTCTAGGAGATGTGGGAGTTATATGATGTAACTCTTTAGGTGATAGTCTCTTTCAAATTCAATGTGATGAATTTTGTAGACTTTGTGCTTGATTTCTATTTACAAATCACCTCACATGTATCTCAAGCTTTTGCTAGTTGCATACACTACACAAGTTACTCTTTGCTAAACTTTGTACATGTTATTGTGTGTGATTTTGGTTTGGCCAACCAAGTTTAAAAATTTCTTGAGTTTAATGCCAAACATGTTTGCTGTTTGAGAATTTAAGGTGAATTGATTGAAAATCTCATTTTTGGGAAAACTGAGTTCAAAACATATGTTTTTGAAAAGTATTTCATCTCATACTCATGCATTTTATTCCTAAAATTCAATGCTTTGAGGAGTTTCTGCATAAAATTGCTTTGTTTTTCAAAAATGTGATTTTTCCAAAATTTCGATCAATTAAACCTGTTTTTCAACCGATCGAAATTGCGATTAAAATTTTGGTCAGCCTTTGTCTATTTCGATCGGTGCTCAATTGCTAATGGATCAATTGAAGCATTTTCGACCGATCGAACTTATTTTTCGATCGATCGAAAAGTTTTTTTAAACCTTTGTTTTTCACGTGTTCTACACTATTCCAAACTTTTTCAAAACACTTTTCTTTCTCATTCGATCGGTCAAGGCAACCAAAGAAATTTTTTTGTTGTTTTCCTCCAAAAAAATTTCAAGGTTTTTCTCATCCAAGCCTGGTAAGACCATTTTACCCTTCCTTTTGCATTTATTTTCATGTTTCATGCATTAAATCATGCATTTTGGGGAAAATTTTGAACCTAAGAATTTTGGGGGTTTTTGTTCATTTAAGCTTTCTCTTTCCAAATTGATCAATGGGTTTTTGTTATGGGATGATATACAACTAATCTATGTGGGTTAATTTGATCAATTTGGTGATTTGTGAGAAATTGAAAATTCTAGGGCTTGAATATACCCGAATTAGGGATTTTGTTAAATTGAGCTTTAATTGATGAAATTGGCTTGTTTGATTGATTGATTTGGTTATTATAATCTGTTATCTATCTTGTTTAATGATCAATTGGTCCAATTTCTTGAAAATTGTACAAGTGCTTTTTCAAATTTTGGGGTTTTTGATATAAACTCTATGCTCAAGCCAGTTTTGTTATTTTAAAGTTCAATTGAACATATTCTCACTACATTAGAGCATGCATCATTTGCTTTTACTGTTCATGCATCATATAGAATTGTTATTTCTATATTTTTGTGCTAACTTGCAGTCTGTCTTTGGGTTTTCTTGTTTTCTCTTTCCTTGGTTCTTTTCTGTTTGTCCTTTTCCAACCTTAGATCATGGTTAGGAAGACTAGAGCCCATAGGACACCTACCTCCACCTCTGCTCCTTCTTTTGATAGTGAGAGGTTTCTGAGTGAGAAAAACCAAGAGACATTTAAGAAGCTGAACCTTAAAAGAAACATTTGGGCTGAGAGAAAGGTTTTATTAGATGAGCTTGATCTTGCTATTAGGGCTAACTTTGAGCGTAGGGGTTGGTTACCACTATTGGATATTTCTCATCCACCTCTAGCTACCCTGATTAGAGAGTTCTACTCGAACCTCTCTACTACGTCTATGATTCCAACACTCTAGTTAAGAGTTGGATACAAGGTGTAGAATACACCATTACTCCTTCAGTAGTGGTTGATGCTCTTAAGGTACCAGTGGTCCAACATCCTGTCTACCCTTATGATGAGTCTCCTCCCTTAGACGACATCATGTCTTACATCAATGGGTCTTTTATCTAGTGGGGTTTTGATCCTCGGATCACAACTACTGAGCTCACTGAGATCCACTATCTTTTCTTTAGGATTGCTTGTCATTCCTTGTGACCTATCTCTAATCTGCACACCATTCCTTTGGAGCGTTGTGCATTTTTGTCTGCCCTTGTTACAGATGCTCCTATTAGTTTTTCTCATCTTTTTATTCATTCTTTGAACGAAGTTCATAGGAGTAGTTCTACTGCTCATGCTCTTTTCTTCCCCGTTTTTATTCATAGGATTCTTTTGCATCTAGGTTTAGATGAGTTTTCGGCATCTGAGCCTGTCCATGTTATGGCTCCCATAGGTGCCACCTTTCTTAGGCAGAGGGCTGCTCAGTTGAGACTGAGCTCTAAATGCCCTAGGGTTGAGTCTTCTGGTGTCGTGCCTCCTCCTCCCTCTTCTACAGGTACTATTTCTGCTGAGGCTTCTGTTGATCCTGCTGCTGCTGTTGTTGTTCCCCCACCATGTACTTCGGATGATTCGGACATTCGACGTACGTTGGAGACTGTCATGACCGTTCAGGTGGCTCATGGTCAGCTTTTGGTGGACATGCTTGATGAGCTTCATGCTTTGTGAGCAGATTTGGAGCATTTTAGATGATCGCCTCCGCCACCTCCTTTTGATAATGAGTGAGTGCCCTTTGGCAATTCGTCACAGAAAGGGGGAGTACATTTGTAGAGGAGATTTTGTTGTTAGGGGAAGATTTTTGTGTTTGTGGAGCTTGTGGAGCTTTTAGATTGTATCTAGGTGCTTCTTTGTGTATTTATTTTTTTGGCTCTTGATGTATTTCGTTTGGGTTGTCCATGATAGGGGGAGATACATTGATTATATAAGTTTCTTGTTTCACATTGCGTATTGATTTATATTTATGAGTTATTCATGGTATATGTCTTTATTTTATGTTATGTGAAATCAAGAAGTTATTTTGTTTTACTTGTATTTTCCACACATGCGTTTATGCGTTTGTTGAATGTTTCAGGAAATATACAGGTTGATTCAGTCATGCTGCTGTCTACACTTGCAACTGATATATAGTAGTTAGATTGAATTTGTTTTATTGGGCAATGGTTTTGTAATGGGTTGTTTTTTGTAAACTTTGAGCATTTTGTTAGTTTGTGTTTTGTCACGGATTATCAAAGGGGGAGCTTGTTAGGTTCTAAGAATTAGGAATTAATGTATTAGAACTTCATTGTGTAATGTTGGCAAACCATTATCAAAACGTTTTAGTCTTATTTAGACTTGCTCAAAGTATATGCTTTTTATGTAAAGTTGGAATTGAGTTGCTGTAGGATTTACTATGTAAATCTGCCTGGCTCGATCGATCGAGAATTAGACTTGACCGATCGAAAGTCGTGCAAATTGTTTTTTCTGCAGAATTTCCAACTCAGCCCAAGCCCGTTTGACGTGTAGGGTTTTATGTTTTACTCTAAGTATATAAGGGAAAACCCTAGCCACGTTTTATGGTTGCTCCTTATGCTGTGTGTGTGAATCTTCTGTGAGATCTAGAGGTGTTTACCTTCACACATACTTAGGGTTTCCAAGATTCAAGATTATGTCAAGAACTTGGTGATCATTCAGTTGCAGATTCAAAGAGCTTAAAGATACACAAGCGGGAGTGCTTGTACTTGCTGGAAATCCAAGAAAGAAGTAATCTATGGACTTGGAGCTATCATGGGGTCGTGGTAGTAAGTTTCCTACTCAAGGTAGCAATAAGATGTTAGTGGTCACGTCACTATTGTGTAAACTTCAATTCTTTCATAGTGGATTCAATTTTACTTTGAGGATAGCTAGGTTAAATACTCCCAAAGTTTTTTACTGGTTTGGTTTTCCTGAGTCATCATATTTTTGTGTTCTTTATTTTCCGCACTTTACATTGATATGATATATTTGTGTTAACCTAGATCTGTTTAATTTGACTAAGTAATCACTTGGTTAATTAACTAGGTTAATTTAGTTGTGTTTTAAGGGGTCTAAAAACAAACAAAAATGACAAAGCAAAATTCAAATATCTAAGAAACAGTTACATTGAGAGAGAGAGAGAGAGAGAGAGAGAGATGGGGGACGTTACTATCAGTAGCAAAGGTCTTGAGCTAAGAAATGAAACCCATCCATTTTTTTGTAGGCAATTAAACTCATGCGCTTTGGCACTTGATGACCACGATCTCATTTACCTTTGGTCGTACTTGTGTCATTATTCATTAAGACAAAGTTGAAAGACCATTACCACTGCACCATTTGGATACCTTTTCCAAGTATTTGTGCTTTGGTGAGCAGGAAGAGCACATGGGTTTGTGTTATGAGCGGCATATTTTTATATTTATATTTATTATTATTGATAAGATCATGAGCAGCATATTTGATTTGTAAGTGTTTCTTTTTATCTCAAAATAATAATAATGATAAATAAATGAATAAATGAAAGGCCATTGGCAAATCATGCTATACCTTCTACAGCTTTACTAAAGTTTGGATTGTTTGAAAATCAAGGTGAAAATGGTCCACTACCACTATTTAGCAAAAAAAATTAGCAATTTACCACTGTTTTAAAAATATGTAGGGATCTACCACATTTTTTAAACTTGAGTTTGCCGTGAAACTCAAGTTCCAAAAACTCGAGTTCTTTGAAAAAATTTACTTCAAATTTGCCAGAAAATTTTTCCATGGTGGAACTCAAGTATCATGGAAACCTCAATTTCGCCAAACTCGAGTACCCAAAAAGTTGTACATCCCTACATATTTCCGAAACAGTGGTAAATTGCAACATAGTTTGCATAAATAAGCTATTTGGCTATTTTCGCCTGAAAATCGAAGTGCAAAATGCTAAAGGACACTTGGCGTTTGGGTAGTTGCAAATTGACCCTTCATCTCAATTCTGTTAATTAAACTAATATAAATGGTCATGTGTTGTCTACCTAGTATTTTAAAAATGAGCATTTTTATAATAAAATGGTCACATGCACATCACATGATCATTTGGATAAGTGAAGTATATATATGGGTGATTGTACCATTTTTAATGAGACGAGAAAATAAGTATCTAACACATTCTTCCTATAAAAAATAAAAAGTGTCTAACACATTCTCTGTATATAACTTACCTTTCAAAGTTAACCTATGGAACACATATTAGGTTTATCCATATAGTTTTTGCTTTATTTTATTTTATTGTACTTAGGAAATAAAGCCTTTTTTTAAGAAATAAAAATTTAATTCCATAATTACAATGAAGGAGACTCAATTAGAAAAACTAGGTGTCAATATAGTTCCAAGACTCTTGGCATGAAATGAAGCCATGAAATTTTGGTTCTTATCAGATTATATTTAAAATAAAAGTCATGTAGTTTGAATTTATTATTTTCAAATATTTCATGTAATTTCATATATCCATTGTGTAGAGAAAGTGCTTATGAGTTGTCATGCAATTTGTGAGAGTTGTTATGTGCATGGTTTTAAAAATTGGACTGAGCTGACAAGTTTGACCAGACCCTAAAGTGGTTTAGTAAAAACTATGAACCAAACCCAATTTTTGGTTATTTGAAAGTTTTGATTTTTATTATTGAGACAGTTTCAACCTATAGTATTCGTTTATAATAATAGTTCTTTATCATTAGACTAAAACACTAGTTTTTGGTGTAAACGGAGATTGAACCCTAGATCTCTATTTCAATCATTAGAAATTTTACCAGTTGAGCTAATTAAAACCCAACTGTTTTGATTTTTAAAACAACGGTTATGTGTTCTAGTATCTTAATGATGAGGATAAGGTTGATCCATGTATTTTGATTTACTCCAATATCTTAATGATGAAGATAGGGTTGTTTTATGCTGCTCGAGGCAGAACTTGCTTATGAGTTTACCAAGCACTTAAAGGGCGCAATTTGTCTAATTCCAAGAGCACTCCTTTGCTAGTGAGCTCAATTACAAAATTGGGCTTTTGAAGTTCAACTCATGTAGAGAAGAAAATAAGCCACCCTGTATAGTGAAGTAATGTGGGTCAACAGTCCAATAACTTATGAAGAAAAATAAATGGGCTAATATTTGTTTGGATCCAATATTTTATGTCCAATTCCAACATAAAAGTTTTACATGGACAAAGGCAGCAAGAAAAGCCCTTTAAGTACATCGCACTCTATAGAAACTTGAAACCTAGTGGCAAACACTAAACGTGAGTAGTGGTCCAGAGGTAATGTGTCACTCGCTGGTAATTTTTTTTTTTTTTTTTTTTTGAGTGGTAGTCCCTAGATTTCTACTAATTGACTATTTTTTATTTCAATGATTTTGGAAGAGATGGAAAAGATGGGAGAAGAAAAGTGAGAGAGAAAAGTACTTTCTCTTGTTTGGTAGGTGAGAAGATAGAGAGGATAGAAATTGGAATGGGCCACAAAATTTAATACCACCAAAATGGAGAGAAAAGAGGGAGGAAAATATGAAGGAGAAAGAGAATCACTATTTTATCTCTTTTTTTATTTATTTAAAAGTAATGTTAAAATTTACTCATTTTATGTAATAAAATGGGTAAACTTAGCTTTGTTTAGTTGGAATAATAGAACATATTGGAAGGTCAGAAAGTTTGAGGATACAAAATGTTTTAATTTTCCCTCATGTATGTTTGGTGAAGATGATGACAAAGTGGGAAGGAAAATATTTATTACTAATATGCCCTTATTGGAATTTGAAACAATGAGATAGCAAGGGTCATTTTAAAATTTCATGTTAATGGCCATTTTTTCACGTATTTTCTTGCCTATTTAGAGAAAAAGAATGACAGGCCTAGGTGGAAAAATTCCCCCATCTCACCATTTTCCTTCCTCTTTTTCCTTTTAACCAAATAGAAGAGAATCTCATTTTCAGGACAAAATGGGCTTCTGCCCTTTTCAACCAAATTAATTAGCCTTATGCCCTCATTTCCAAACTAAATAGGGAAATGCCCCTCTTTTAAAACTCGATTTTCTCAAAATCGAGTTATAAAAAAAAAAAAATCTGGAGCCCTATAGCGGCGTTTTTAAGGACCTATAGTGACGTTTTCAAAGACCTATAGTGACGTTTTTTAACTCGACTTCCATTAAATCGAGTTATAGGCAATTTTTTTTAATTTTTTTTACCTATAACTCGATTTCATATAAATCGAGTTACAAAACGCCACTATAAGTCTTGAAAACGTCACTATATGTCCTTAAAAACGCCGCTATAGGACCTAACTCGATTTATCAAAAATCGAGTTTTAAAAGAGGGGCATTTCCTTAATTAGTTTGGGAATGAGGGCATAAGGCTAATTAATTTGGTTGAAAAGGGCAAAAGCTCATTTTGTCCCTCATTTTCATCATTTCTTTCTACATACTTCCTCTTTTCACCCGAATCAAATGCAACTTACATACAATATCCTCTTTTTTTTTTTTTTTTTTAAATAATTTATAATTCGATAGTTAGTGGTAAAAGGATTTAAACTTTGGATGCTTTCTTTGAGAAAAAAAATGTGTCAATTAATTGTGGTATGAGGATCTTGGCCATTAGGTACATTATTTTTGGTACAATACATTATATCTCCAATTAAAATCAAATATATAATTGTATTGACCAAGAAAATACAAACAATGTTACATTCTCCAAGGAAAATTAAATACAATACAACTATGTGTTTAAATTTAATTTAGGACCTAAATGTACTATACAACATACATACAATAGTATACCCAAATTTCACCCAATAAGAATATAATAGTAAATTGCTACAAATCTACTACTTTTGTCGTCCCATTTTCTTAATTATCAAAGGAAATATGCACCAAATTTCCAACTTCTCATTCATAAATCCTTCCCTCCAAACACGTAAGATAGAAAATTTGTCCAAATGATTGATAAAGTATCTTCTCCATTCACTTATTTTCCATGGTTCCATCTTTCCATTCTCCCTAAGAAAATTTGTCCGTTAATTGATGCTTTTACTAAGCTTCGACTCCATTTTTCTATAAGGTGGCTCCTATTTTCCACAGAGTCAATTTGACCAAGACTTTCAGCAATCAGCGTAATGTAGAAGTTGTGATTATTTTTTTTATCATTAATTGCCAACAGACTAATAAAGGTTCATCTTAATATTGACCTACTAATCCCTACCTAGAATTCATTAATTTTAATTATTGAAAAAAATATATAATCTTGTTCAGAGTGTCCCAATGTTATATATAAAATTTGTCCAATGAGAGAGAAAAGCTTGCTTGGTAGGTGAGAAAATAGAGAGGATAGAAAGTGGAATGGGCCATAAAATTTAATACCTCCAAAATGGAGAGAAAAGAGGGAGGACAATATGGAGGAGAAAGAAAATCACTATTTTATCTCTTTTTTTATTTATTTAAAAGTAATGTTAAAATTTGCTCATTTTATATAATAAAAATGGGTAAACTTAGCTTTGTTTAATTGGAATAATAGAACATGTTGGGAGGTCAGAAAAGTTTGATGATACAAAATGTTTTAATTTTCAATCGTGTATATTTGGTAGAGATGATGAAAAAGTGAGAAGGAAAATGTATATTACTATTATGCCCTCATTGGAATTTGAAACAATGAGATAGTAAGGGTAATTTTAAAATTTCATGTTCATGGCCATTTTTTCACTTATTTTCTTGCCTATTTAGAGAAAAAGAATGAGGCCTAGGTGGAAAATCCCCCCATCTCACCATTTTCCTTCCTCTTTTTCTTTCCTACCAAACAGGAGAGAATCTCATTTTCATCTTCATTTTCATCATTTCTTTCTCCATACTTCCCCTTTTCACCCCAATTAAATACAACTTTACATACAATATCCTTTTTTTATTTTTATTTTTATTTTATAATTCGATAGTTAGTGGTAAAAGGATTTAAACTTTTGAGGTTTTTTTTGGGAAAAAAAAATAAGGCTCTTGGCCATTAGGTACAATATTTTTGGTACAATACATAATATCCCCAACTAAAATCAAATATATAATTGTATTGACCAAAAAAATACAAATAGTGATACATTCTCCGAGGAAAATTAAATACAATACAACTATGTGTTTAAATGTACTATACATACAATAGTGTACCCAAATTTCACCCAATAAGAATATAATAGTAAATTGCTACAAATCTACTACTTTTGTCGTCCCATTTTCTTTATTATCATTGGAAAAATATACACCAAATTTCCAACTTCTCATTCCTAATCCTTCCTTCCAAACACGTAAGATTGAAAATTTGTCCAAATGATTGATAAAGTATCTTCTCCATTCACTTATTTTCCATGGCTCCATCTTTCCATTCTCCCTAAGAAAATTTGTCCACTGATTGATGCTTTTACCAAGGTCCAACTCCATTTTTCTATAAGATGGCTCCTATTTTCCACAAAGTCAACTTGACCAAGACTTTCAGCAACCAACATAATGTAGAAGTTGTGATTTTTTTTATTTTTTTTATCATTAATTTCCAACAGATTAATAAAGGTATTTCTTAATATTGACTTACTAATCCCTGCCTAGAATTCATTAACTTTAATTACTGAAAAAAAAAAAAAAAAATCTAGTTCAGAGTGTCACAATGTTATATATATATATAAGATAGAAAATTTGTCCAATGATTGATAAAGTATCTTCTCCATTTACTTATCCATGGTCCCATTTTTCAATTCTCCCTAAGAATAAAGCAGAGGGACGACCAGCTTAGCCTCCGTTTGGGAAGCGCATTTTGCGCTTTTCCAACAGAAGCATTTTTTTTTTTCTGTGGGTCTCGTACACTGTTCACGAGACCCACATATATCTTATTTAGCAACTTTTTTTTAAACCTGGGTCCCACAACACTATTTACATATTTAAAAATTATTTTTCTACAGTGTTTTCAGTTTTCAATATTCAGCAATAAGCGGTATCCAAACAGACCCTTAGTTTTGCTTGACTTATTTGCCGTCCACTAATTGAAACTTTTACTAAGGTCAGACTCCATTTTTCTAGGGTGACTCCTATTTTCAACTAATTTAGCTTGACCAAGACTTTCAGCAATCAGATTAATGTAGAAGTTGTGATTTTTATTTTTATCATATATTTTATGTGTTTTTCAATACGACTCATCTCTTAATTGCCAACAGATTAATTAAGGTTCTTTCTTAATATTGACTTACAAATCCCTTCCTAGAATTCATTAACTTTAATTATTGAAAAAATATAATCTTGTTTAGAGTGTTACATTGTTATGTATATATATACTTGGAATAGGATTCTTAATATCCACTTTTCATTTTTATTTTTTTTAATATCCTTATTGCTGAGTTCAAATTAAATTTTTTTTTAAAACATAAATAAAAGAAAAAAAAGTATTTTAAAAAATACTTAAAAGATAATCTTTGGAGAAACAAAATCCAAGTTCACACAACGTCACTACTCTTAGAGGTTTTAATTAGATCAACTTGTAAATTTATTTTTTATACCTTTGAATAAAGGATTAAAATTCAAAACCAACCTACACTAAAAACCAATTGATCTTATTTAGGTGGTAGAAAGTAATCATTATAGAGAGATGAGTATGTCATAATTTCAAATGAAAAACTACTCTTCGTTTGTGTAGTTAAAATTACAACCACCAAATTATTAATATATTCAATTTTGCTTTTTTTTTTTTTTTTTTTTTCAATCGTACTTCAATCACTGAAACTAACCCATAAAATAATATGAAATCATCTAATAATATGAAATAATATAGACAAGGTTACTCTCTAAAGTAGTTTGTGTGAGAGACCATGCCCCCAACCCGATTTGGAATTGGGCGAAACCCATATGAATGAGTGGAGTCGTGTTATTGCCTCTTAAAATGGGAATGTGTTAGCCACCAGCCTTACCCAGTGAAACCGGTCTTCTAAACTATGGTGGCCAACATTTATATTACATCATCCAATATGTTATCAATCAATTTGCATATTGAATTTAATATATGTATATGTGATAAACCCTAATTTCATTTATTAATCATATCATTTGGATCAAAAAATAACTTCAAGTGAATGTGTGTGAATTGTGATATCCTAAATTCAAGTATTTGGAAAAATTATGAAATTAACATTAAGATTAATGGTGATACACTAAGATTTTTATCAAATTTAATGGAAAATTTAAGTTTTGATTAGAAATGTTTGTCAAGAAAAGTGCATGTTCTTAAACTTCTGATACCGACATTGACCCTTATTACAACTTTGGTATTTGCGTTTTCTCCACTGAAGACTCTACTCAAGTTCATTGGATATATGGTTGTCAATAGCTCATTAAATCACAATCCTTACAAAAACTACCATTATGCCAAAACTCACTTAAAACTTTTTTTTTTATCAAGTTCAATAGTGTTTAGACAAAAAGTATATGAACAATAGCACAATAGATGAATTGAGATAATGTAATCTAACAGTAGATTTATCAAAATTTGCATCCAATTAAAAAATATTGAGTTGTGTAACATTACTTAGAGTTAATCCAGTTGTAACTTGAACCTAAACCATATATATATATATATATATTCTTTCATGCACAAATTAAGAAAGTTTGGGCTAGAATTCAAGCTCCAATATGATCCTTTAAGTACTTAAAATGTCAATCTAGCCTCAACATGATCACAAGAATCACGTTGACTGATCACAAGAACCACGTCGAAGGCCGGCTTGTGAGAGAAGACATAGGTGGCTATTGGACTATTGGAGAAGAAGAGCTTGTGTGAGAATTTGAAAACAGATAGAAGATTAAGGCTCCGCTTGGGAGTTTATAAAGGAATGGAATGGAATGATCATTAAAGGAATGGAATGGAATAGAATGGAATGGAATGGATTTAGTAGGGAAAGGAATGGAATGGAATGAAATTTAAAAATCTTGTTTGGATGTTATAAAATAAAGGAATGGAAAGTAAGTAATACTGTTTGGAAGTGACATTGGAAGGAATGGAATGGAATCATTTTATAATAACATTACTATTATACCCCTCATTTTAAAGAACATAAAAAATAATCAATGACAACTTATAATTGCTTTGAAATATTTAGTATTTAGTGGATAATGTGAAACTAGTTAGCCACAATTGGGTCTATGTTAGATTATTGAATTACAATATAGTTTTTCAAGGTGAATAGATTGCATCATGCTAAGACCAGAGGTGATAGAACTATTAACATATCAATTTCTTGATATAAAACTAAAATAATTCTAGTTTAAGGAAAAAAGAAAAATTTATTGTAGCTAAAAAACAAGTTATATATATTTCTATGTTGTAAAGCAATTCACGCATCACATATTTATTCTCAACAAAATAAATAGTCTAAAAATGCAAACAAATATCTTAAAAAAAAAAAAAAAAAACTCCGGTAATGAGTCTTGCCAAAACAAAACAAAACAAAACAACATAATCCATTCCAAAACTAAGGATGGTAAAAAAATCCCTCACTTTTTTTAATTTTTAGGCCTAGACATCAGTGTCAATAAGACACATTTGCGCTCATGATCTGGGCAACCAAAGAACATCTCCTTATATGTTGGATTTTCCATCAAAAATATGTAGGCCTCAGTCTTTGATATTGGATCTAAGTCCAATACGCCCAAAGCTGCGTGAACTTCTGCTCCATATGACTTTGAAAAACACTTTGCCATAACCTCAGTCGCCCTATCAATTGCCTTTGATACATTATCGAATGACTGGGAAATTACATTCCCGAGTTCATCATCTTCTGCCAGTCGTCTTTTCTTGCTTTTAGAAGACATTGCATCCTGTGATGACACTCGAGAACGTGCAACATTAATTTCTGGTGACCTCTGATCATCTTCCACTTCAAAGTTCTCCAAAGAAACTTCATTTTGAGATATCAAATTATCAATCTCATCAATAGTGGTCGATGCAGCATACCTAGCACGTTTCTCCTTTGCAGTTTCAGCATGATCACCTTTTGCTCTATCTTTAGCCCAAAGTTGTGCCATCTTAGAGTAGTTGGGTATAGGTGTTGTCATCCACTTCTTGGCTGCAGGTTTAGACTGTTACAAACCAAGACAAATGGTTAAACAACAGATATAATTATGTAATACAAAATTAAACTAAAAAAAAATGGTAATTTACCGCTATGAGTGGCTCCCAAACTTCTAGTTCAACTGTCCACATATTTAAAGAATCATTCCATCCAAAACCACTCAATCCATCTTTAAATATGTCATAGCATTCATGAAAATTCTTCTTCAGTGTTTTCTGTCGATTTTTCACCTTATACTTGTTAATCTCCATGTTAAATTTTTCAACCAACTCTTTCACTATGTCATCATATGCCTTAGAGGTAAAAGTTCCATTAACTCTACCACTTATGATCACCTGATGTAAAAAAGCATCCACTAAAGCATCATCCATAACACTACTCTATTGTACTTCTTTGCTTGGATCTCCACCATTCTTCTTTGATATCTTACCCATGCTATAATTAATAGGACAAAAAACACATATAAAATATTGTGTAAATATTAATATTAATTATCAAAAGATAGAGAGCAATATCAAAATGAAAAGAGAAATTTGCATAACATTTAGGTCTAAGTAATTGAAACATAGCATAGTCTTAAACGACATGACAACAATAAACCTAAAAACTATCACATTTGGACATAATTTTGCCACATGGCTGATGCTATAGAATCTCTTATAATATCTCCTTGCCTAGCATCCTCATCATCTTCTCTTGGAGTAGGGGCCACACGTTCACGATGAGAATGCAAAACCCCTTCATCAACTTCAGCAATAATACTTTCATCAGGATCGACACCCATTAAATAATTGTGAAGTATGCAACATGCTAAAATGATTTCGTTTTGTGTGTCAACACAATAATTAGGCTCTGTAGTACTTGCTATGATAGGAAATCTCTTTTAAGACGACAACGAATGTTTCTTCTTTAAGGATGACGAGCATTACATCCTCATTTATTGGGACTTAAAACAAGTCTATTTATAGAGAAGAAATATATAATTCATTTTAATTTTTCCAATTTGAGACATCTAACAAGAAATCTTGTAAATCAACAAACATCTTCTAATATTTTCAATAAATACATCCACTTTCTCAAAATAAATAAATAAAGACATCTAAAATTTAATGAGAAAATAAATGAGTCAAGTAAAGCGATTAAAAGTCTAGCAATGCTATTAAATAGATTTAGCAAAATAATGTAAAATTCTCAGCAAAGCTAAATATAGATTTTCTACGTGACAAAATAAATTTTCATAGTTAAATAATAAGTGACCAACAATGTCAAAGTAAGTAAGAGTAACACAACAACACATAATATCTTCATTAGATAGTGTTTTCTTGGACAAAATTGGCAAATGCCCTTTTCTTGCAAACTAAGCAACGTTCTGCCCCCTTTCCCAAACTAATTAGGGAAATGCCCCTCTTTTGAACCTTGATTTTCTCAAAATTGAGTTAAACCCATAGTGGCATTTTAAGGAGCCTATAGTGACGTTTTAAGGAGCCTATAGTGGCGTTTTGGAACTTGAGCTCCATGAACTCGAGTTATAGGTAAAAAAAAAAAAAAAAACTTGCATGGAACTCGAGTTCCAAAATGCCACTATAGGTCCTTAAAATGTCACTATAGGTTCCTTAAAACACCACTATAGGGCTCTAGAATTTTTTTTTTTTTTTTTTTTTTTTAAAGATGGGCATTTCCCTAATTAGTTTGGAAAAGGGAGCAAAACGCTGCTTAGTTTGCACGAAAAGGGCATCTGCTCATTTTGGCCGTGTTTTCTTATTATGTGATTTAGGGAAAGATGTATGGGAGAGAAAAGGGGTAGAGAAAAGTAATTTCCCTTGTTTGGTAGGTGAGAAAATAAAGAGGACAAGAAAACCAGATGGGTCATTCTTTTCCCATAGTCTACAAAATTTAGTACCTCTAAAATGAAGAAGAAAGTGAGAGGAAAATACGAGGAACCTAGGATAGTAAACTCGGCCAAAATGGGCAAATGCCCTTTTCTCGCAAACTAAGCATCCTTTTGCCCCATTTCCCAAACTAATTAGGGAAATGCCCCTCTTTTGTAACTCGACAATTGTGAAACCGAGTTATTTGAAGAACTCGATTATACAATGATCGAGTTAGCTTCAGCTTTGTGCCACGCTAGACAGCCAACGTGGCATTTTCTTTTTTCAATCCCTAAATAACTCGATTTTAAAATAATCGAGTTATGTAACCGACTATTCAGATATCGAGTTATGCTCTTATTAAACCTGTTTTCAGACTGTCTTTGTGTCAGGCGTACGGGTTCATGTCTTTTAATATAACTCGATTACTATAATACCGAGTTATAAAGCATACTCGAACTCCGTAAAATCGAGTTATTCTCGTATAATATCTCCGCATCTCCTCCCATTTAGAGTGTCTTGCTTTTCACTGAATTGAATGCCACTCTGCTCCACAGATTAACAGCTGCTTCCGGACTCAACTGAAATTTGTATCACCTCGGGTAAAAAACTCACACTAGAATTTTAGGGCAATGGTATTTTCATTTGATATTGTACTGAATTTTTATTTTTTTGGTTGAATGAGTGTGAAGTAAGTACATTGGTGTGATTTTGGTTGTTTGTTGTAGTAAACGTTGGTCATAAGAGAATGAAATCTTTACTATAGCAACATTTTGTATTGCACATAATCATCATTGGTCATAATCATATAGGGGCGTGTACAAAATCATTATTGGTCAGACATTTACAAAAATATTTTGTATTGAACACAATGTGTAAACATTAACAACAACGTCTAATGTTTATGGTCAAATGTTAGTGTTAGTATTTCATTTTTAGCATGTAATAGTACACAAATTTATGTGTTAACAATATAAAGTGAGAGAGAATGACTGAATAGTCTGTATATTGATGTATATAAAACAATGTACAAAAGAGAGCCTTATATAGGCTAGGTATGTGTGCAGTACAAGTAACATGAGTGTAGTACAAGTAATATACTGGGCTAAGCCCAATGGGCTAATTCTAACCTAATCTATACACTAACATCCCCCCTCAAACTCGAGGTGGCAAGGAGGAAGCCAACTGGAGTTTGGATATAAGATCTTGAAGACGACCAGGCGGGTGAGACTTGGTGAAGATATCAGCAGGCTGGTCAGTAGACGAGATGGAGAACAACTTGAGATTGCCTTTCTTGAGATGCTGGCGAGTGATGTGGCAGTCGATCTCAATGTGCTTGGTGCGTTCGTGGAAGACATCATTATGAGCAATGTAGATAGCACTACGATTGTCACAATAAAGAGGAGTAGCAGTGGGCTGTGGAGCATCCATGTCAGCCAAAAGCCAGCGAAGCCAGACAAGCTCGCAGGTGGTGTCGGCAAGGGCACAATACTCAGCCTCAGTACTAGAACGGGAAACAACATCCTGCTTTTTGCTACGCCATGAGACAAAGGAAGTACCCAACAGGAAACAAAAACCTGTGATAGAGCATCGATCAGTCGAATCACCTGCCTAGTCTGCATCTGAATAAGCATGAAGCTCAAGAGAAGACCGAGAGGAGTAGTGCAGACCATGATAAAGTGTACCCTTGACATATCGAAGAATCCGAAGAACAGCAGCATAGTGGACAGAACGAGGGGCATCCATGAATTTACTAACCATACCCACGGCATGTGAAATATCCGGACGAGTAACAGTGAGATAGATCAGACTACCAACCAACTGACGATAGCGAGTAGCATCAGATATAGGTTCACCATCCAAGGGTGTGAGCTTTGCATTGTATTCCAAAGGAGTGGAAACAGTCTTGTTGTCAGTGATACCGGCTTTGGAGAGAAGATCAGAAGCATATTTAGCTTGGGAAAGATAGTATCCATCAGAGGATGAGGTAACCTCAAGCCCAAGAAAATAGCTGAGAGTGCCCAAATCTTTCATCTCAAAATGCTGACTAAGGAAGTGCTGAAGAGAGCGGATACCTGCAGAATCATCTCCAGTAATAATCATATCATCAACATAGAGAAGAATAAGAGTGATACCAGCAGAGGATCTTCGGACGAAGAGAGCAGTGTCATGAGGACTCGAAGTGAAACCCTGCTGAGCAACAACTGAGCTGAACTTTTCAAACCAAGCTCGAGGAGCCTGCTTGAGGCCATAAAGAGCACGGCGAAGGCGACAAACTTGACTGCCTGAGTGTGGATAGCCAGGGGGTGGTTGCATGTACACTTCTTCTTGAAGGTCTCCATTGAGGAAAGCATTTTTCACATCCATTTGATAAAGAGGCCAACGGCGAACAGCAGCCACAGCAATGAGACATCTGACAGATGTAAGGCGAGCAACAGGAGCAAATGTTTCCTCATAGTCAATGCCATACTCCTGGGTAAAGCCCTTGGCAACTAGGCGAGCCTTGTATCTTTCAACAGATCCATCAGCCTTGGTCTTGATCTTGTAAACCCACCTACAACCTACTACAGACTGACCAGGAGGCAAATCAACCATATCCCAAGTGTGATTTTTATGAAGGGCATCTAATTCATCATTCATAGCTTGCTGCCAAAGAGGGTCAGTATAGGCCTCACGATAGGTGTGAGGTTCATAGAGGGTGGCAAGGGCAAAAGAGCAGTGATAATCAGAGAGATAAGGAGGAGGAATGCTTACCCGAGTGGAACGACGAAGTTCAGGACCATCAGGAGACTCAGGAGAGGGTGGTGCCACAGGATCCAAGACAGGCGGGTCATATACCGGGGATAGAACCGGAGATGAGTCGTCTGGAGAGGCAGCCGATGTTGAAGAATTCTCCACAAGTTCAAGATAGAGAGGGAGGAAAAGATCAGTAAAAATGGGAGACTCAGAAAAAGAGGATGTAGGAAACTGCTGAAGACTCGTGAAAGGACGATGTTCCCAAAACTCAACATGACGGGAGACACGAAGACGATGAGAAATGGGATCATAGCAGCGAAACCCCTTTTGAGATACACCATAACCAAGGAAACAACAAAGACGAGCACAAGGTTGGAGCTTTGTTCGTTCATGAGGAGGAAGAGAGACAAAGCAAGCACAACCAAAAACCCGAAGAGAGGAGTAGTCGGGGTTTGACCATAGAGAAGCTCAAATGGTGATTTGTTGTGTGTAGTTGGTGAAGGGATACGATTAATGGTGTATACAGCAGTGAGTGCAGCTTCACCCCAAAAGCGTTCAGGAAGAGAGGCAGAAATGAGAAGGGTGCGGACAACATCAAGAATGTGAGGATGTTTTCGTTCGGCACGACCATTTTGTTGAGAGGTGTAAGGACAAGACCGCTGAGTAAGTGTACCATGATTCTCTAAAAAGGATAGGAAAGATTTATCATTATATTCTTGACCATTATCTGATCGAAAAACTTTGACGGTGCGATTGAACTGTGTTTCAATCATTTTATGAAATGTTTGGTAAATAGACACAAGTTCAGACCTATGGTGAAGCAGATAAATCCAAGTATATCTAGAAAAATCATCCACAAATATGACAAAATATCTAGATCCCCCCTCAGTAGGAACAGGTGCAGGACCCCAAATATCAGAATGTATAAGATCAAAAGGTGCAGAAGAAAATGAGTCACTATTATTAAAGGGTAATTTTGTTTGTTTGCCAAAATGACAGGAAGTACAATCAAATTTTTGAAACTAAATTGAACCTAAATGACCTTGAGAAGCTAACAACTGGAGATGAGATAAGGATGGATGACCAAGACGAGCATGCCATAGATCAGGTGAGGAGGTGGCAGTGGTAGCAGCTGCAGAAATAACTTGTGAAGGAATCTTCAAGTCATGAACCTCAAACATGCGACCAACCTTACGGCCTGTCCCAAGCACTTGACCCGTCCGGGGATCCTGCACATCCACACCATATTAGTAAATAGAAGATCTACACCTAATTCACAAAGTTGACCAACAGAAAGCAAATTGAGGGATAACTTTGGGATATGAAAAGTGTCACTAAGGGATAAACAAGGAGAAGAGATTGTTCCTTTATGACTAACAGGAATAGGAGTTCCATCAGCAGTGTAAATGGTGATTGGATGTTCTAAGGGTGCCTTATCAGAAAATTAGGATTCATCAGGAGTCATATGGTTACAACAAGCAGTATCAAAAAACCAAGGTTGTTTACCTGAGGTGACAGAAAGAGCAGTGGAAGTGCGGGATAAAACCTGTTGAACAACTGCCTCAATATCAGCCGTAATAAGTGAGGAAGCCAAAGATGGACCTGTAGGAACCGATGGATCGGAAGGACATACAGCAGCTGCCCGAGGAAGAGAAGCTTTATTCTGCTCTTGCATAAATTTCTGCAGTTTACGACAAACTGAGATGTCATGGCCTTTAGCACGGCAAAACTCACAGCGAGTACCTTTGGAAGACTGAGAGGTGGGACGCCCAGAGTTTATCCGTGGAGGAGCAGTGAATGCAACAATGGGAGGCAGTGGAGATGGTGTAGCCAATACATGATCAGATGATGACATGTGATAAGTAGGCCGACGGTTTTCCTTAGAAATGAGCTCCTTGACTGCAGCATCAAGAGATGGAGTAGGAGACCGGCTAAGCAGAGAAGCCCTAGTAGGCTCAAAATCCTCCCGCAAACCCATCATGAAGTGCATAAATTTACGGCGATCCCGAAATTTGACAAAGAGCTCAATGTCCTTAGAACACACTAGTGGAGGATCTGCAGCAGAGAGTTGTTCCCACATAGTAGAAGTCTGAGAATAAAAATCAGAAATAGACTGACCTGTCTCTTGGCTCATTTGATAAAGTTTTGATTCAATGTGGAACTCCAAGCTTGAATCATTAGTACAATTATAGCGATCGGCCAAAAATTTCCAAGCAGCTTCAGCAGTCTCAAGACGAGGAAGAAGATTATGAATGGAGGGAATAGAGGTATTGATAAACCAAGACAAGATCTTACTCTGAATACTCTCCCATTCCTCTAGGCATTCTTCATAATCATCTATTGTAACTGTAGTCTTGGAAGATTCTTCAGCAGCTATGGCTGTGGACTTAGGGTTTGGTACTGGCTTAGGAATTGAACCAGTCACATATCTCCACAGTTTACGACCCTTGAGAAAGACAGTCATATTCTGAGACCATGCATGATAGCCAGTAGGACCATCCAACATAATGGTGATAGGACGTATGATGTCTCGTTCATTTTGTTGAGCCATAATGAAGAAAATGACCAAAAAATGAGATTTAGAGACCTCAAATGCAGAAACGGAGCCCAAAATCGGAATCTACGCGAAAAACTGAGCAAGACAGGTCCTGTTGAAAAAAGTCAACGGTCAACGGTCAAAGTCAACGGTCAACGGTTCAGGATGCTGACGTGGCAGGATGACGTCACCTAGGGCTGACGTGGCAGGATGACGTCACCTAGGGCTGACATGGCAGGACGTGGAACGGAGTAGGCGCGTGTAGGGCGCGTGATGCGCGTGTACTGGCGCGTGAGGCGCATGTGATTGCGCGTGTGAGGCCTGGCGGCGCGTGGAAGCGCGTGGTGGCGCGTGGAGGAGCGTGCTCGAGAGCAGAAACTTCAGACGGCGCGTGGGGGCGCGTGAAAGGTTGTTTCTGGCAGATTTTTGTTGGGTTTTGCTCGGGATTGGATGATCTGTCAATCTTTGCCTTGGCTTTGGCAGTTTGATCAACAAAACTGACGAAATCCGAGTGTTCTAGGGGCTGTGGGCGTGACGGCGGTGACTCGCTCCTGACAGTGACTACTAGATGAAGGCGAGGGCAGCGGAAGAACGCCGAAGATGTCCACAGGAACCAAAAAGTCAGAGGAATAGCTCTGATACCATGTTAACAATATAAAGTGAGAGAGAATGACTGAATAGTCTGTATATTGATGTATATAAAACAATGTACAAAAGAGAGCCTTATATAGGCTAGGTATGTGTGCAGTACAAGTAACATGAGTGTAGTACAAGTAACATACTGGGCTAAGCCCAATGGGCTAATTCTAACCTAATCTATACACTAACATTATGAATGCCTTTGTCGTGTACCATCTTATGCAGCATTACATTATTTACCAACAGTTGATGCACATTGTTAACTTGATCATTTGATGTTATTGTATTCAGCGTCAACGTCTGGTTCTGGCAACCCACAACTCTATAGGCCTCACGATGTGTTCACTGCTATAGGTCATTGTTAGGTATTGTAAGATGAGTTCATCTATCCAATCAATCCGAATCTGCGAAATAGTGCTTGCATTCACAATACCATGAGACAGGAGTGGGCTTGATTATTTCGTGAGCAAAAAATGTTTTATGATGAGCTGGTTGGTTTTAAGTTGCCAGTGCCTCGGAGACTCGCATGGCAAATGCCCAGAGACATGATCGACAAACTTCGTAAAGCATTGAACCGCATAAGAGAAGAAAATAATCGAATAAAGATACGTCTTAATTGATATTGGACCCAAGTCGAGATTCGAGAGTCAGTGGAGGGAGGGTGGTACGAGCACGTATAGTTCATGCAATCACTTCTTGCTGATCCCATTTATCAGTCAGGCGTGGAGATGTCAGATGAAGAGTAATCGTGTCATGGTGTAATTAGATTTTGTTAGAAAACTATTTTGCTTAACTATGTTTTATATGTATGTGTGTCACTGTTGTTGCATTTGTACTATGTAAACCTTATTATTGATTGTGAGGAGCATGCACATTATTTGTAATCTAGATTATTCTCTAATAACGCATAAAAGTTAAATATTCCCACACATGATGTTTTTCAGTAAGCACCTACGACATAACATAGAAAACTTAAATAACTTACATTAACATTATTAACTTAGAGCCCGTTTGGATAGGCTGTTCTAAAACTCTTAACGCGCGTTTTTATCAAAAACGCAAATATGTGTGTGTTTGGTACTGTGATTTTACTAGAAACTGCGTTCTTTCAAACGCCATATATCACGTTTTGAAACTGAAGTATCAACCAACTTTTTGAAAAACACCGCTTAAAACGCAGATTTGTAATACTTTTTAAGGTTTGAATACCTAAAACACCCTCAAGCATTTGCTAAATGACAAAATCATCAGCCAACAAATAAACTCACCTCCCTAACTTTCCAGCGACAGCACTACTCAAGGCCTCAGGCGGAATTTGCAGTCGCGGTGGAGAATGTTGTCAGAACAAGAACGAGCTCAACTGTATCACTATCATAAATGGAAACAAGAAGGCACTACTTGTAGGAACAACTTGCATGTCCACTTGCTCTCCGTCCATGTTTACAAGAAGAAGTCATGCCCATGTGAATGAAATCTCTGTTTCTCTCTCTCTCTTATCTCTGTTATCTCTTTTTCACTTTCTTTATTTGAGAATTGAGGTTGAATGGTTGATATTAGCATTGGGAAGGGAAAGTAATTGGGGGTTATTTTAATTTAGTTTTTGCTTTAATAATATTTACTTTTTTTTTTTTTTTTTACCAAAGGTGATAAAATTACATTAAATAATCACAAATAGTACAAAGTACTCAGTAAGGAGAGTGTCAGAAGCAAAAAAGCCTACGCAGAGGCAATGATAGCTACTGGGCTCAGAAAAAAGAAAAAGAAAAAACGAAAAAATAAAAAACAAAACATGTGAACTATCACGACTACTGATACTCCTCAAGGAAAGCCATCGCTCCACGGTGAATCCCAGCTTACTTTTTTTTTAAAAGAAAGGCTAGTGGGGAATCTAGGGATTAGTGAATATTGTTATTATTATTTTTTTTTATCATTATTATTTTCATGAGCTACTTAAAAATTGATAGAATAGCATCAATATCAAAATTAAGTCTTTTAAGTCCTTTTTGGTAATTTGTACCGAAACGCAATTTTAAACTAATACTATACACAAGTTATACCAAACGTTTTATTGTGGTTTTTAAAATTGTGTTTTCCAAATACACATTTAAAAAACGCTATTTTTAAAAACATACATTTTCAAACAGCTTATCTAAACAGGCCCTTAACCTTAGACATAACACACACACCATATAGGCATTCATTCTGACAGGTTGTCCTTGTAGTTGAGGAAATTGTTACGTTCTGCCAGAGTGAGTTGCCTGTTCATTGCGGCAGCCAGCTCCTCTACCAGTTGTAGCATGTGATACCTGGATCGACGGAGTATCATAAGATTGTTCTCTTTTTTTTTTTTTTCTTTTAGTCACTGCACGCTTATATTGGTGCATGTTTCATAATGGTAGTGTGAGCGAGCTACAGTCGACAAGAAGCGCTCCGAATCGCATGAGATCATCGTACAGAGCATTGGACTCGTTCACGCAAAAGTCCCACTCCCGCCGCAATCCAGCATAGTTTTCCCTCTCGTTGGAATCTCTTTCCCTTCTATAGTTATCTAGAAAACGAGGTAGCATCCAATTGCGCAATGACATTGGAAAATGTGACTTTAGATCGGTATGTGTAGATGTTTTGCAAGGGTAGATGTAAATGGGACTTTATATAAGGGTTTTGCAAGGGCAAGTATTCACGTGAATGTGACTATATGTAAGGGTAAGTATTCACGGGAATAAAGATGATATGACTCGACAGTGTATTGTTCAGTGGTGAGGTGTTGAGGAGCACATGCAAAATTGCGAACATGACTTGGTTTTACAGTGGCATCTGTTGGTGCATGTGATTCGCTAAGGTAGCTGTTTGATATGGCTATAACTTGTGCTACAGCAGCGGGCTGGTGATGAATCCAAGTTGTACTAGGGCATCCTTATGGCTGTAAGATGAATCCAAGTTGATGATTTCGCAAAAGCTTTTTATCGTAATAGAAAACTTGTACTAGATTAATTGCATTAGTCATTAACAATGTTTCAATGAATGAGAACAAAATGACTATTAATCATTCTAAGACTAAACTAACTGTATTTAATTTTCTCTTGAAGCTATCAAGTATATGGAGGGAAGGCATATATAAGGTCTGCTGAAGACATTACATTTCAAGTAGCACTTTTTATTGCAAGAAATGGAAGCTAGGTAAATTATTACATGGTATGGTATTTTAGTTATAATTCTCATCAAATACTGTTATCATATTTCTATCTAAATATATTTTCTTTTAAATTTTAGTATTGGAAATTACGTAAGCCTTTTAGTTATCTTAAACTAATCATGTCAATGTCTAAAATTACATTCCTTATCTTAGTACCATGATGGAACAAATTTTGTGGAACAAGCTCTGCATATATCATCACAGCTTATTATGATAAAGCTCCTCTTGATGAATATGGCGAGTAGCATAAGTTCCTATGCTTCTAAAATTAGATGAATAAAGTAGTAATTAATAATCCACAACTTTTAATAATTTTAGGACTATTAAGGCAGCTCAAGTGGGGACAACTTAAGGAGTTGCATGCTGCAATTAAATTGTGCTCTACAACTTTGGTGCAAGGAGCACAAACCAACTTTTCATTTAGGTCAACAACAAGAGGTAATGTGTCAAAAGTCTTTATGTTTTCTCATATATCACTGATTAACACTTATTTCTTTCTTTAAACTTAAGCCATTGTTTTCCAAGAAAAAAATGGAGGCTGTGTGGCATTTCTTACTAACTATGCTAAACAGAATATTACTGTACAAATTCAAAATATACCACTTGTATTGCTTCCGAAGTCGATCAGTATTCTACTAGACTGTAAAAATATAACCCTCAATTCAACAAAGGTAATTTATAACTTACAATGTAACAATGTTTTTTGCAGTTTTATACATGTTTGTAATCCTGGATTCTAACAGTTAGAACAAGAAATACTAAATTGTCTACTTATTAGGTAGAGCAATAACTATAGTTTTGAGCTCATAACATTTTATTAATTAATTACAAACTGTACAAGCTTAATTTTTATTTTTTTAATCAAATTTCTAGCATATATTGTTTGAGTTTTGAAAATATCATTTATATTCTAATATGCCTTGATTCCCTTGTTTTGAAAAGACCCATATTTGTCAAATTTATAGTAGGAAATTTGTTGTTTAGAATTTAATTGATATCTTGTGAGTTTACAATCATTCGGCTTATATAAAGTCTTTTTTTTTTTTTTTGAAACTTTTTCTTTTCTTTTGATGGCAGGCTAAAAGTTCTATTTTCTCTTATCTTAAATAGGTTAAAACAGTGTATAATGACAAAATCATTAAATCAACACAAACTTTTGATTTAGTTAGTAGCTGGGAAGAATTTAAAGATGTCATCGTGAATTTCAAAGATGCATCATTAAAATCAAATGAATTACTTGAGCACACAAATACAACCAAAGACAAATCTGATTATCTTTGGTATACTCTTAGGTAAATTAATTTCTCATTGAATTATAACCAATTACATATGAACAATATGTGTGCCTTCTCTTCATTGCATCAGATTAATGATGTTTGTAAGAATTGATGGAGTTTTTTTTTTTTTTTGCAACACAGGTTTGAACTCACTTTGCCTTGCACTAAACCAATACTTCAAAATAAAAGAATTGTTGTGGGTTGAACTCAAAATATAAGGTTTTAAAATTGTTGGATTATATAATATTTGTTTATGCTAGGTTAAAATAAAAGAATTGAAGCCTTTGATTTAACATTCAAGAATTTTTGAGTTTATGCTTGGTCGTATTCATGCAGGTGCTACAAATGGAAGTTCTAATGTGAAGTACTTCACGATGGACATTCCAATTGAGTTAAATGATGGGATGAAAATCCTAGTATCAAACAAAATGATGGGATGGAACCAATATTCTAAAATCAACTCATTCCTACAACAATCCAAGAATTCAAACAAAAATAAAAATAAAAACGTGGTCATGCAATTGAGGGAAAAGAAAATAAAAACCTCAAATTGAGGACGTAAATTAACAGAATACCTGCTCTGCCTGTAGTGTAGCTAGCGACGACCGGTACGCAGTAAGGACGTGTGTGGCATGCTCTGCGGTGCATTTTGGCCCTCTCCACCTAGCAAACATGGGGTTTCGACAAATGCTTATTTCACTTTACATTTAACAAACTTTGCTTTATATTTCACATCCATATACTAAGCATTGATAAGTTTCTTTTGTTTATTAGTTTGACATATTTTTAATTATATCAAGGAGACAAATAAAATGTAATATACTATTACACATAAATAATTATTCCTAAGAGACACTTAGCTTGAATAACGAGAACTCAATGAACGTATCTAATGGCAAGGGGCCCTGAGTGCACTAGCAGTAGAGGCAGTCTCACAATAGGGCATATTCATGGGAACCTTGAATAGGCCCATAGTTGCACCAACAAGAGTGCTCCTCCAATCTACATCGCATCCTTCTTTGATGCACTACAAAGTTGCCTATAGAGCCAGGCCAATGCTGCACTACCCCAGCTATACCGTCTTGCATTGCTGATTGGGTTAAGCAACTGCAGAGGCAACAGTAAGACTCGGCCCGCAGACTTGTCCTTGAACAATAGGGCCCCCATTCGTACAAGTAGGTGGTAGCGGGCATGTTGCTGCACGACTTCATCACTGGCGTCCGTAGCTAGGGGAGCGGCAAACTGTGCATCAAGCCACTTGTATTTTATCCTCGCCCCAGCAAGGGTAGACTTGTTTGAATTCGGTATCACGGGCGGAGGTTCATGGCCAACAATTTTGGCACACCACGTTCCATTGCAAGTCTGTCCTCCCAGTGACAGGCAACTCATCCACCGGAATCCCCAGCATCACCTCTATATCTTGCAAGGTGATACCCATATCTCCATGGGGTAAGTGGAACGTGTGCGTCTCCGGATGCCACCGCTCGACCAAGGCTATGATCAAGGCGTGGTTACCTATCAGGAACCTTGAATAACTCGGTCAAACCTGCTGCATCTATGTATTGCATGATACGTGGGTCTAGCCCACCCTGCGGCAATACACATTTACGGCGTCGAACCTTTATGATGCCAGGCACCTCCTGCACACGGACGAGTATTGTGTTAAGTAGTGCACATGAGGTAATTATAAAACAGACATGTATTAATAATACAACTACATACCTCGTCGGTAGTGCGCCTCCAAAGCGGAGTTGACCAATGATCCGGCTGCCAAGTCAACTAGGTAAGATCGTTGGGTCCAGGCTACACTCTATCTAGTGCCTGCATATCTGACATGGCAGCAAATAGACTGTTAGCAAATATCTGACAAGTAAACCACAACTAATATAAAATAAAAGCATGGATATAGTAAGACATATTATGATCCCAACAAGATTGTCAACATCACTTCTTACCCCCACTTAACATACAATCCAAAAGCAATCAAATCAAAGCTTAAATAAATAAGAACTTGCCATAATTTTACATAAAAACACTTTTTTTTTCTATTATCTGTAATTGAAGTAAAAAAAAACAAACAAATGACTAATTAATGTGCTAGAAACTTGATTGATACCTACATGTTGAGCAATATTTAAATGTGATAGCTCTTTTTGGTGTATGATGTCTTTGAGAGTGATTTTAACAGGGAAAATATCAATTACAATTATTAGGAGCTGCATATGGAGGAAAGACATATTAAATTTAACCATGCAACACACAATATGTGATCTTCCTCCAAGGACATTTAAATTCAACTCTATGGCTTATGACCAATGCAGTCACATAGTAAATATAAATTGCAACAACTCAATGTTTATGTATTCTATTCTCAAACCTGTTCAATCAAACTTGGTCTTTTCAACAAAGTAACACTCTCTATAAGGTCATCCTTGACAGCTCCCCGTTTTATGTCCTGTGCAATTGCCCATTTACGATGGACCACTAAGATCCCTACAGCTACAAGTCATTTGGTCTCGAGTTCTCAACTTAATAACTAGAAACCTATACTAATTATTCTACATTTCTACCACTAGATATGTAAGCATACCATGACTCAATTAGCCCATTTCCCTGGTTGTTAGGTCTATTTTCAACATTTTAGGAGTTAAATCTACTCAATTTCCTGCTTGGTGAGTCGTTTTCAAATTTTAGGCTCATTTCCTTATTTGCTGGGTCTATTTTACAAATTTTAGGAGTTAGTTCTAGATCCATTTATATGAGGATGGATCTAGTATTACCCTGTTCCACTATATTAGCTATAAGCAATAGTCAATCAAAATGTACCAAACTCATTAAATCACAATGATGGAGTGAATGTTGTTTCCTAGAGTAAATGCATTCATTTTTTTTCTTGAAGTTACTTGAGCAGTTTGATGTTCCAGTGAATATCATTTCTTGTTTAAGAAAAGGGTGAAAAATTACAGAGGATTCTCCTAAAAAAAATTACATAATCAAAAGATTATAATCGCAAAGAGAGAAAATCAATAAAATCTACAACATAATGCATGTCATTTTCACCAAAGGGTGCAAGACCACTCAAACAAGAATCTCAAATTCACTAAATCAACCCAATAAGCTGAATAATAAAATAAGTTGGCAAAAATAATCTTTGCCAAATGGACTCTGTATATCAAGGCTTATCCATGAGCATTGCATAATTTTTAAGTAAAACTCTATTAGTAATTTTTTTTTTTTAGATGCTTCATTTAATTTAATTTAAAATAAATTTTAAAAGTGTTTAGATAATGAAACATGCTCACTATATAATTTGCTCCAAATAATTGAATATTATGTGCGTGTATTACACTATTATAATTAAAGTCTTTTTATCATTAGCACTTTAATTAAAAATTATTAACATAGTTAATTTATTTTATGCAAAAGTCTATAAAATTTTTAGTAGACTCGGATAATTTTGATATTATTAAAAAATTTTATATTTTATATTTATAGATAATTATTTTTATTTTAATAATATTCTCTTTTGTACATATAATTAGTTTTAATAATATTAATAAAATATTATCTTTATTTATACATAATTTTTATAGAAAATATCTACATATAATTAATACTTTTATAATTATATATAATTTTTAATTAATCTATGCATGGACATATTATTAGTAAACAAATAAAAATAAAATTAGTGGATACCAATCACATATATTATCTCAGCTTCTTTTTAGCACTTTCTCAAAAGGGAAAATTCAAACCAATTATCATAATTTGGAGATATATGTTTTAAACAAATTATTTTACAAAAAAATTATAAAATCAGTAAATGCTAATTCTATTTAGCTTGCCCATTTAGGAATTTTTTTTAATTAAAAATGAGATAACATGTCCTGGACCCTGCCAATGACAAAATTTATGATTATTTCATACATTTAACTTTCAATCCTTGGTCAATGCTAATTCTATTTAGCTTGCCTGTTTAGGATTTTTTTTTTTTTAAATTAAAAATGAGATAACATGTCCTAGACCCTGCCAATGACAAAATCTATGATTATTTCATACATTTAACTTTCAATCCTTGGTCAACATAAGGTTAAAAGTATTTTTATATTGATATTACTATTTAGGTCATATTAATAGATGCCCTTAGGGTAATTATTAATAAACTATTTAAAAAAATTGAAGTTATAACACCACTTTTATGAGTGAGTTCCAGTTAGCTTAAATGGTAAAGTCTCTGATGGTTAAATAAGAGATCTGGGGTTCAATCCCCGCCTACACTAAAAACTGATTGGTGTCTTGATCTGGTGACAAAGAGCACTCATCAGGAGTGGACGCCATAAGTTGAAACTCTCTAAAAAAAACAAAAAAAAAAACACCACTTTTATGAGAAATATAATCAACCGTCATAAAAACTAAATGCTCTTTTCTTGTCCTCTACAAAGTTCCTAAAAATGTATCCAAAATCTAAAGACAATTTTTAAGTACTCCTAAAATACGAAGAAATGATACCCCCTCCTCTCAAATTTATTATGAACCCCACCATGAATTTAAATAATGGGCTCCTCAATGAATGTGAGAACAACACCCTTTTCTTTGCTCCAAAAGTACATAAAAATTACTCAATCTATACCCTTAGGACATCCGTTAACTTTTTCCTTGTTAACTTTTTCCTTATTATTTTTGTGCACCTAAAGAGCAGTTTACATGGAAGAGGCAGTTTACATATTTGTGCACCTAATAAAGAGGACCAAATTGATCAAGAAAAATGGATCAAACATATATGCCTTAAAAAAACTACCAAGAAACAAAATCCATAAAATAAATTGAACAAGTGACAAGATAACATTCAAACATTCAAGGGTAAAAAATGTGAAATCAAAAAATTAGAGTAAAGAATATTATAATATTTCAGGGATCAAACAAGAATCTCAAATTCACCGAAGGGTGCAGGACCATTGAATGTTCAATTATTCCTCTCCCCTCCATATGGTCAATTTTAAACAAAGAGAAGTTGTATTGCAAGCAAAAGAAGTTCTATGCTTGCTATATCAGCTTCTCCAGCCATACATTTGCACATATAAGCTAAGGGTACCAGGGAATGAACTTTTTTTCAGTAAAGTTACTTAAAATTTTCTAGATTGGACTGATATGCAAAACAAAAGTAGTGTCAATTCCAAGAAATAATGAAATTTATAAAAACCTAGATATACCAAAAACAATGAGTACTAAAACTTTTAAGGGATATGAAAGAACTTAATTTGTTTGTTGCTGTACTAAACGCTACTATTTCAACACTCTTATTGGTTTTCAATTGGACTTACAGTAACTGACTTTCTGTTTCATGTGAATGTGTATTGTATTTCATAAATTTATGTATATAGGATGTCATTATGGGCAGAACATCTTGGATTTACGGAAGACTACTTCAAACAACTAGTCTCAAAGTTTTCATCATTTTTTTCTTAACCTGTGTACCCAATAGAACCAATCTTTGTACAAACCAATCTTTACTAGATGGATTCTGCTTCAAAGCTAACAGTTGCTGCTAGAGGCATGAGACACATTTTACACCATTTACAACAACTATTTAGACTCAAACGTAATTAGTTTGACACCCTTTACAACAACTATAACAAAATCATGCCTACAATCAGATGAGACACAATTTACACAAACCCAGAGACATCACTGAAACACCACCACTCGATTTTCCAAAACCCCCCCATCAAAACCCCAAGCACATTTAAACTCATTAATGAGAAAATAATCATTGCAGCATGTAAAAGACAACAAAATTTTCATTAATGAGAAAATCACACAGACATAACCATATAGCAAGAAATACTTTAGATCATCATCATTGCAACATATAAAAGACAACAAAATTCTCATCTTGATTAGTAAATTTACTACTTTTTAAGTAAGTTTCAACAAAATAATCAAAATCCCACATAAAACACAACCTAATATTAACCAAGATCATAAAAGATATCAGAGGAGAGCACCGTACTTGTAATCAACGGCGGCAGGAAGCAACGACGACTGATGGAGACTGGATAGGGAGAGTGAGACTGATGGAGAGTAAGGAAGAGTGGGGAAGCCTGATCGCAGAGCGAGCGAGGGAGAGTGTAGAGAGAGAGAGAGTGATGGTAGAGAGCGAGGGAGAGAGAGTGTACATGGGGAGAGTGAGTGAATAGGCGTTGTGAGACGTTAGGGTCCTATTGATTCAAACCGCTGAAGAAAACTCGATTTTACTCTTACCGAGTTATGAATGACTACATAAGCATTTTTTTATTGGGAAAAACCCACGTCTACTACACCAGCGTGGCACAACGGTTAGCCTAACTCGATCATAGGAATATCAAGTTCTTCATAAAAACTCAACTCTCATATTGTTGAATTACAAAAGATGAGCATTTACTTAATTAGTTTGGAAAATGGGGCAAAAAGATGCTTAATTTGCGAGAAAGGGGCATTTGCGCATTTTGGCCTAGTAAACTCCATTAGCCTTAAAGGGTAGATCAATTTAGCTTGCTTTAGAATTATTGTCGTCCACCGATTAAAGCTAGTTTGGAGTCTTTGGACTCAATTTTTCTACGGTGAGAGCAGCCACGCTTTTAATAAAGGAAGGACCAAGTTTAAATTAGCTTTAGAATTACTGTCGTCCATGGTTGGATTTTCTACTGTGACTCCTATTTTTTACAATTTCGGCTCGACCAAGTCTCCCTTACGTGTTTCTAAATAATAATAAAAAACTTATTTATTTTACCAATTATTATATTAATAGTTTATAAAATAATTTGTGTTTATAGTATTTCTTATATATTATTATTTTATAAAAAAATTAAAAAAACAAAATAAAAAAATAAAACTCCCATTGGCCATTACTAACTACTGTCAACGTAATTTAGAAGTTGTGATTTTTGGTGTCTCCATTGCCGACAGATTAAATAAAGGCTCCAAGCTCAAAAAATAAATAAATAAATGTTATTTTATTAATATTGACTACTGCTACACGCATAAAATTAATCAACTTTAATTTTTTTAAGAAGTATAATCTTCTTGGTGATTTTTTTTTTAATATAATCTTGGTGAAAGTGTTACTTTTTTAAAAATATAATCTTGATTGAAGAGGAGAAATCTTGGCTTAAGATGGGCCTGACGGTTATCTACTGTGGTCCGATAGAAGACGGGCCCATTATCTGTCAAGCGCGTAGAAAGGAGCCCATTATGGGCATAATGGGGTCCGTGGCCCACAAAGAAGGCAGACAGGCCCTTGGTATCTGATACTTGCGACACACTTCATAGAGTCCTAAAAGGAAAGGATTCCACAATCTACTCGCATACGGATTCCTATAAGGAAAAGACTTCTACTCCAAGCAAGAGGAATCCACCCCCTACTACTATAAAAGCACCAATACCCTAACAGGTCGAGGTACGCATAATTTACCCTCTCTAGCATTCTAGAGTTGTGAGAATATTTTCTAACTTAACCTTCGGAGGGTATTCGGCCGGCACCACACCGGTGCTCTCTGTGAGGTTTTTCCTTCTTTGTGTTGTGCAGGTTGACATTCAAAGCGCATAGGTATCGTGTGGCTCACTGGTGAAATTCTTGACTTCATCAGTTGGCGCCGTCTGTGGAAAACGTTAGTAGAGATCCAAAGCCATACTATCGTTTTTCAGACTTAAGGGTTGCATGGTACTCACTCGCTCGATGGCAACCAACAACGACGTTCAAGGAGACGAGCCACCCACGACTGCCCTCGAAAGACAAGTTCAAACTCTCGCTGTCGCGATGGAACGTCTCACCAAACAAAATAACGACTTAGAAGAACAGCTGCGTCAGAAAAATGCAGAACAGAACGGCCAGCAAGAAGAGGAAGAGGGGACCAGCGCTGCAAGAAGGAACCAGGAGAGACCTGAGGGCAGCCATGCCCCGAGCAGACCAGAAAGGCAGAATTTGAACATGCCATCCCTCACGAATGCGACGCCACCACAAATTGCCGCAGAGATGCAAGCGATGAAGGAACAGATGGAGGTGATGATGAACGCGCTCAAGGGCCGAGTTTCCAGTGACCTGGACGATTTAGTCAACCGCACGGACTCACCTTTCACTACCACCGTGAACGCCTTCCCCCTACCCCACAAATTCCGCATGCCACATATAGAAAGCTACGACGAAGTGAAGGATCCCCTGGACCATCTGGAAACATTCAAGACCCTGATGCACCTTCAGGGAATAGCTGACAAAATCATGTGTAGGGCCTTCCCCACGACACTCAAAGGCCCTGCAAGGATATGGTTCAGCCGACTGACGCCAAACTCAATCAGCACCTTCAAGGAGCTGAGTGCCCAGTTCACAACGCACTTCATCGGAGGGCACAGATACAAGAAGTCCACAGCTTGCCTGATGAGTATTAAGCAGCGGGAGGACGAGACGCTGGGGGCTTACATAACGCGCTTTATAAGGAGGCACTTTCAATAGACGAAGCTGACGACAAGATACTGGTAGCAGCCTTTACAAACGGGTTGCGGAAGGGCAAATTCCTTTTCTCTTTATACAAGAACGACCCTAAAACCATGTCAGAAGTACTCTACAGGGCAACCAAATACATGAATACTGAAGACGCATTGCAGGCTCGAGAGGATAAGCCAAGGAAGAGGGAACGACAGGAGGAAGGACAAAGGGATCAAGGGTCGAAGAGGCCAAAAATAGACGACCGAAGAGTTGAGCGACGTTCTAAACCACCCGGAGGAAGGTTCACGAGCTTCACCCCGTTGACGGCTCCGATAGATCAAGTCCTGATGCAAATCAAGGACGAGGGGGCTCTAACTTTCCCCGGGAAACTAAAATCAGATCCCAGCAAAAGATCAAGAGACAAATACTGCCGTTTCTACCGCGATCACGGCCATGACACAGCAGAATGCTATGACCTGAAGCAGCAGATAGAAGCCCTTATCAGACAAGGGAAACTACAAAAGTTTGTGAGAAAAGAGAGGACGGACCAGCCACCTCAAGAGCATCAACCCCGAAGGGATAATGAACGTCCAAGACCCCCAATCGGAGACATAAGGATGATTGTGGGAGGTACATCAGCAGCTGGGTCGTCCAAAAAAGCCCGAAAAACTTACCTCCGAATGGTTCAGAATGTTCAGCTGACGGGCTCGGTACTGAAGCTTGCACGGAGAGATAGCCCAATCGTCGGATTCTCAGAGGAAGATGCACGACGACTACACCATCCGCATGACGACGCATTGGTTGTCACCCTACGAGTGGGAGAATATAACTTGCACCAAGTGCTGGTCGACAATGGCAGCTCGGCGGACATCCTATATTACCCTGCATTCCAGCAAATGATGATCGATAGGGAACGGCTGGTACCAACGAATGCCCTGCTGGTGGGGTTTGGAGGAACAAGAGTATTCCCATTGGGTGCGGTCACACTTTCAGTAATAGTAGGCAACTATCCTCAGCAGATCACTCGGGATGTGACATTCCTCGTAGTCAACTGCTCATCAGCATACAACGCTATCCTTGGACGGCCAACTCTCAACACCTGGAAGGCAGCTACCTCGACATACCACCTGATGATTAAATTCCCCACGGAGTATGGGGTCAGTGAGTTGCGAGGGAATCAGGTGGCCGCCCGCGAATGCTACATTGCCATGCTGGAAATGGATGACCACCAGCACACCATGTGCATAGAAGAACAGCGGGTCGCAGCAGAACCAGCAGAAGAACTAAAGGAAGTAACTCTAGACGAGTCAAGACCCGGACGGACAACTAGAATGGGGACGTTGGCCAGTCAACCCACACGACAGGCCCTAACAACGTTCCTAAGGTATAATCAGGATGTTTTTGCTTGGAGCCACGAGGACATGCTGGGCATTGAACGCTCAGTCATAGTTCACAGGTTGAATGTGAACCCCGCATTTGCGCCCGTGAGACAGAAAAAGCGAGTATTCGCTGAAGAGCGAGACAAAGCAATAGCCGAGGAGGTTAGGAAGCTTCTCGAAGCGGATTTCATTCGGGAGGTATATTACCCCGACTGGTTAGCAAACGTAGTGATGGTCAAGAAAGCTACTGGGAAATGGCGAATGTGTGTCGACTTCACGGACCTCAACAAGGCTTGCCCAAAGGACAGCTACCCATTGCCTCGAATCGATACACTGGTAGACTCAACGGCAAGGCATCAACTCTTGAGCTTCATGGATGCGTTCTCCGGCTACAATCAAATCAAGATGGATGAGGCCGATCAGGAGAAGACCTCTTTCGTCACAAGTCAGGGACTTTTTTGCTACAAAGTGATGCCGTTTGGGCTAAAGAATGCGGGAGCAACCTACCAGAGGCTAATAAACAAAATGTTCGCGCACCAGATTGGGAGGAACGTGCAAGTGTATGTTGACGACATGCTTGTAAAAAGCATTCTGGAGCATGACCACCTGAAAGACCTACAGGAAACTTTCGACACTCTCCGGTCGTATAACATGAAGTTAAATCCGAAAAAGTCCGCATTCAGAGTAACGGCAGGAAAGTTCTTGGGGTTCATGGTTTCCCATAGAGGTATAGAGGTTAACCCGGAGAAGGTTTGGGCCATCATGGAGTTAGAACCGCCGAAAACAATCAAGGACGTGCAAAGATTGAACGGTAAAATCGCGGCCCTGAATAGGTTCGTCTCAAAGGCGAC
The DNA here is from genome assembly GCA_019022515.1 of Quercus aquifolioides. Lineage (NCBI taxonomy): Eukaryota > Viridiplantae > Streptophyta > Magnoliopsida > Fagales > Fagaceae > Quercus > Quercus aquifolioides. The sequence continues at coordinate 55,612,631 of CM032330.1, forward strand.
AGACAAGTGTCTTCCTTTCTTCCGTACGTTAAGAAAGTCGTTCGTATGGACGGACGAATGCCAGGAAGCATTTGAGGACTTGAAGAAGTACCTGTCGTCCCCACCATTGCTCAGCCCGTCTAAGCCTGGGGAAGTACTCTACCTCTATTTAGCAGTCTCGCAAGCGGCAGTCAACGCGGCCCTAATTAGGGAGGAGGATGGATCACAGAAACCCGTCTACTTTATAAGTAGGGCGTTCCGGGGAGCGGAAGAGAGGTATCCCCAAATGGAGAAGTTGGCTTTCGCGCTAGTAACTGCGGCAAGGAAGCTCAAACCATACTTCCAGGCGCACACAATAGTGGTCCTAACGGATCAACCCCTACGGAGAGCCATGAGTAGCCCGGAGACGGCAAGACGCATGGCTCTATGGACGGTTGAACTGAGTGAATTTGATATACAGTATCGTCCACGAAATGCAATTAAGGGACAAGCCGTGGCCGACTTCATTGCAGAATTTTCCAGGTCAGAAGCCGTGGGGGCAGACACAAAGGCTCAATGGAGCATCCACACGGACGGATCCTCCAACAAGCATGCAGGAGGTGCCGGTGTACTAATCCATACCCCCGACGGAGATAAAATCGAATGCATGATTCAGCTGGACTTCCCCACAACCAACAATGAGGCCGAGTACGAAGCTTTGGTAGCAGGACTAGACCTCGCGAAGGCAGCAGGTGCTGAATCCATGATCGTCCATTGTGATTCTCAAGTGATAACAAGTCAAATTAATGGCATCTACGAATGCAAAAGTGAGAGGATGAGGAAGTACCTGGAAGAAGTAAAGAGCCGGATCGGTAATCTCACAGTAAGATTCGTTCAAATCCCAAGGGAAGAGAACGAATGTGCTGACCGTCTTGCGAAGGCAGCCTCGGTAGAGCCCATGCTCGTTCCCGAACAGGTATTGTCATTTGTACAACTCTCCTCACTTATTGATGACGGAACAAAAGTGCAGGAGTTGAATTCTGAAGATAGTTGGACTACGCCATTAATAGCATACCTGAAGATGGGTACACTACCCGACGGAAAAAACGATGCCAGGAAGCTGAAAGTCCAAGCCTCGCGATTTGTACTGATCAACGATATTTTATACAAAAGAGGGTTCTCACGTCCGTACCTGAGGTGCCTGGGTCAAGAGGAAGCCGATTACGTAATGAGGGAAGTGCACGAGGGTATCTGTGGAAACCATTCAGGGGCACGATCCTTAGTGCACAAACTGATCAGGGCAGGGTACTATTGGCCAACAATGCAAAAAGACGCACAAGCATACGTCAAGACCTGCGACAAATGTCAGAGGTTCAGTAACCTGATCAGACAACCAACCGAGGAGCTGACACCTATGACGGCCCCTTGGCCGTTCGCCCAATGGGGACTAGATATCATGGGCCCCTTCCCAATAGCAGCAAGACAGCTAAAGTTTCTGGTAGTTGGCATCGACTACTTCACCAAATGGGTAGAGGCAGAGGCCCTGGCCACTATCACGGAGAAGAACATCCGGAGTTTCGTTTGGAGAAATATTATATGCAGGTACGGGATACCCAGGGTGCTCGTCTCCGACAACGGAAAGCAATTCAATAACGGAGCGTTCAGGAGCTTCTGTTCAGAACTAGGGATCAAGAATCACTATTCGTCGCCCGCACACCCTCAAGCCAACGGGCAAGTAGAAGTCACGAACCGGTCTTTACTGAAGATCATCAAAACCCGGCTCGAAGGGGCAAAAGGCATCTGGCCTGACGAACTGCCGAGCGTCTTGTGGGCATACCGTACAACGGCAAGAACACCCACTGGAGAATCACCGTTCAGACTGACGTACGGAAGTGAAGCCGTCATTCCAGCAGAGGTCGGGCTCACGAGCTATCGGGTAGAGAACTACGACAAGGATCATAACGAAGAGGCCTTGCGGCTCCAGATGGATCTGATAGACGAGGTCCGGGCTACAGCAGAACAGAGGTTGGCTAGGTATCAGAACCTCATGGCGAAATACTACAACTCCAATGTCAAACACAGGGACTTCCAGATCGGAGATCTTGTGCTACGGAGGGTAATGGGAGCTGCCAGAGATCCAGCGCAAGGAAAGCTCGGCCCCAACTGGGAAGGACCATACAGGATCTCGTCTTGGCAAAGAAAAGGGACCTACCACCTCGAAACCATGGACGGACAAAAGCTTCAACATCCATGGAACACAGAGCACCTTCGGAAGTACTACCAGTAGGGGCGCCATGAAGATCATCGACTCTCCCCTAGTTTCCAATTTATTACTATGTTTTACTTAGTTTTTTATAAAGTTCTTTACCTCAGACGATTTTTTGAGTTTTGCTATCTACTTCGAACAATTTTTTCTACAAGTACCTTTTTAAGCCCAAGGGGGCAGGTACATTTTCCTCAGCCTTATTTTCTTTAAATAAAGAGAGATATTTAGATTCTACTGTGTTTTTTCTACATAAATAAAACTAAGTCCACGAGGTGGACGGATCATCCCAAAGGGATGAAAAATCCAAAGTCCACAAGCTGGACGGATATAAAACTAAGTCCACAAGGTGGACAGATCATCCCAAAGGGATGAAAAATCCAAAGTCCACAAGCTGGACGGATATAACGCTAAATCCACAAGATGGACGGATCATCCCAAAGGGAAACCCAAAGTCCACAAGCTGGACGGATATAAAACTAAGTCCACGAGGTGGACGGATCATCGCAAAGGGATGAAAAATCCAAAGTCCACAAGCTGGACGGATATAACGCTAAATCCACAAGATGGACGGATCATCCCAAAGGGAAACCCAAAGTCCACAAGCTGGACGGATATAAAACTAAGTCCACGAGGTGGACGGATCATCCCAAAGGGATGAAAAATCCAAAGTCCTCAAGCTGGACGGATATAAAACTAAGTCCACAAGGTGGACGGATCATCCCAAAGGGATGAAAAATCCAGTCCACAAGCTGGACGGATACAAAACTAAGACCACAATGGACGGACGGCCTACCAGGGTTAAAATTTGTTCAGATCCACAAAGTGGACGGACTACCTCTCAGAATTAAAATTTATTCAAGTCCAAAGGGTGGACGGATCACCCCAAGAGGATGAAAAGTACAAGTCCACGAGTTGGACGGATCATCCCAAGAGGATGAAGGGTACAAGTCCACGAGGTGGACGGATCATCCCAAGAGGATGAAGATTCAAAACCCACAAGGGGACGGAGTATGCTTAGCCCGCAAGCAGACAGATCGACTTAACAGGGTAAAATATCTGAAGTCCTTAGTGGACGGGTAAAAAATAAGTTTCATCAGGGACCAACCCCCCTTAAAGTTGGATTATCTATTAAATCCACGACACGAGCAACCAAAAGTAATTAAACAAGCTGGACAGATACAAGCTACCAAAATCATTCAAAGTAGTAGACAAATCAACGCAACATATCATAAAAATATTAAAGTATCAACATAACACCCACGACGGATAAAAATTGCTCATAAAGTATCCTTACATGCAAAAGAAAAAAAATGAAAAATAGAAATAATAAATCGCTTCAATTCGCAGGTAGAACATTTTCTCCATCCTGACGGACATCCACAACAGTCCGATCATTCTCAGCAACGGTCTTTTCCACTTGCTCCCCGTCCACCTTCGCCTCGTCACCAAAGAGCTGGTCGGTGTCATCTAATCTTTCAGGCTGAACGGATGTTTGCTCGAGAACACTGATGTTGACAGAGGATAGGTCAAGGTCTGGATATAAACTCTTCACTTGACGAAGAGCATCGTCAAAGCTATCATTATAGGACGATCCTAGCTCTAGTAGAAGGTCGTCGGAGTCGCGATACTCACGGACGGCGTCCGCCTTTGCCTGACGGATCTCCTTCTCTTTGTCTTCCAGAACCTTGGACAGCTCCTCCGTCCTCTTGAAGTAATCGTCCCTTGCTCCTTCAGCCATTTTCAGCTTCTTTTCCTGGACGACCTTCCAAGCCCTCAGCTGTGTCAGCTCGTCGTCCGTCACTTTTGCTTTCTCTCTTAGACGACCCAAAGTTGTCTCATGACTAAGGCACCGTCCCATCAGCCCCTTCATCATAAGCATAGCCTGAAAATGAAAAAGAGTTAGAAAATTATTAAACCAAAAAGAAAAATAGATACATAGTAGACGGGGAAACGACCTGAGCAATGCTGAACAAGCCCGTCTCTCCCATAGCTTCAGTCGAGTGGTTGCCAAGGTCTTCATAGTCGTCAGCAAAGATGACAGACGACAGCTTTTCCAAGGCGTATTTTAGGTCTTCACGAAGTAAGACGGGCGCCTTCTCCTGTTGGGTAGACGGACCTTTCATGAGACCTTTTCCTGCCCCATGCTTCACGGGAGTTATAGTTTTGGCACCACCAGCCATTAGACCCAGGACGGGCTCCAAAGGAACCTTGGGCTTTTTTGGAGGACGGTCTCCTTTGGATTGCAACTTCCTCTTCTGTTGAAGACTTGACCTCGTCCCCATGGGATCCGCCTCAACGGAGTCTTTTTTCTTAGCTGCGTTCGCTCTGATCAGTGCCCTCCTCTTGGCGTCATCCATTTCTGCGAAAGTGGACGGATTGAGTTAAAAGGAAAGAAGGATTAGACGGATAAAATTGTTAGGATTCAGTCAGAAGCTTACGCTGACGGACTTTGTCGTCGTACTTCTTCGCGGCCACTGAAGGTTCGGGTCCGTCACAGTACCAATAAATGGTGTCGAGTGTGACGAGCTTAGCCCAGGTCCTCTCCTCCGACGTGGACTTTCTAAAAATTCTCTCCAAAAAACTAAATTCTTCAAGCTCTATCTGCGGGCGCTGACGGACTGAAAAAGAAAGAGTAGAACGGACGTTAAATTCTTACAAAAATCAAATAAATAGAAAGATAGAACTGTTTTCATATGACGGGGTATACCGGACTCATTTATAATGCCCCATGTAGTATCAACGGGCATGTGATCCGACTCCCCAGGACGGCACATCCAACCGTCTCCTTCTAAAAAGAAGTAACGGCTCTTCCAATCTCTATTTGAATCTGGTGTTTCGAAAATAACCTTCAGGACGGAGCTCCTAGGGACGAAGCTATACATTCCCCTTGACTTATCTATTTCGTCCGGACGGTAGCAGTGAAGGAACTCCCGCACCGTCAGCCTACGTCTACCGCCCGACATGGCTCCGTACAATACCTCCATCGCGATAAAAACTCTTCAGGCGTTTGGGGATATTTGGCTGACGGAAAATCCCAGATATTGTAAAAGCTCGCGATGAAGGGAACTCAATGGGAATCTAAGGCCAGCCTTAAGCACCTGCTCATATATTCCAACACCGTCCACCCCCTGGTAATAACATTTTTCTGACTTATAGGGTAGACGGATGGGAATATAGTCAGGGATTTGGTAATTAGCCCTAATGGTGTTGAAATGTGGCTCCTTGATGGTTGAAGTGAAAGCGTTTACCGTCCACTCTGGTAGCAATACAAACTGCCTAAGTCCGTCTGCTCCCACGACGGATCTAACTCCTTCTATTGGTTCTTCAACTACTTCTACAACCTCCATATCCTCAGTTGTTGAGGACGGGGAAGATGCGGACGGACTCCTATCTTCGCTCAAATCGTCTCGGTCTTTGTGACCGGACGGATACACCTCTTCGTAATCCACTCCGTCGCGAACGACAGATTGGTTACTCGACGCGCTAGACATTTCCTACAGGTAATGACAAAACCTAAGGCTATGACGGATATTGGAAAAAATGACGGGGAAAGAAAAAGAATTGTTTTTGTTCATAGTAAAGGTTAAACAGGAAATTAAATACAAGACGGATGGGAGTGACTTACTAGCAGAAAATAGACGGACGAAAGTGCTTGACGGTTGCAGTAAGAGGACGGGCTGCTCTCTGACAGATACGACGGTCTTTCTCTGACAATTGAATTCTTCGTGAATGTTGAAAAATGAAGAGAGATGGGGGCAGTATTTATAGGAGGGGTGCACAGAAGACGAAGCGACGCTTCGATCTCATAAAACTGCCAGTAGGAGTACGACACGTGTCATACCATTAAATGCTCTTCAGATCTTGTCCACTGCATTAACTGCTGACGGTTTACCTTTGTCCGTCGGTCTCAACAAGATTGGAGTCAACGACCCACATGCCTCTCAACCGTCACCCCATGTTTCCCTCAGAGTATGACGGACCCATAGGGTGAAGGGGGCAACTGAAGAGGAGAAATCTTGGCTTAAGATGGGCCTGACGGTTATCTACTGTGGTCCGATAGAAGACGGGCCCATTATCTGACAAGCGCGTAGAAAGGAGCCCATTATGGGCATAATGGGGTCCGTGGCCCACAAAGAAGGCAGACAGGCCCTTGGTATCTGATACTTGCGACACACTTCATAGAGTCCTAAAAGGAAAGGATTCCACAATCTACTCTCATACGGATTCCTATAAGGAAAAGACTTCTACTCCAAGCAAGAGGAATCCACCCCCTACTACTATAAAAGCACCAATACCCTAACAGGTCGAGGTACACATAATTTACCCTCTCTAGCATTCTAGAGTTGTGAGAATATTTTCTGACTTAACCTTCGGAGGGTATTCGGCCGGCACCACACCGGTGCTCTTTGTGAGGTTTTTCCTTCTTTGTGTTGTGCAGGTTGACATTCAAAGGGCATAGGTATCGTGTGGCTCACTGGTGAAATTCTTGACTTCATCATTGATGAAAGTGTTATATATATATATATATATATATGTGTGTGTGTGTGCGCACGCGGGGGTGGGGGGATAGTTAGTATCCACTTTTTTTTTTTTTTTTCTGAAATATCTTTATCATTGAGATCAAATTAATTTTCTAAAAAACACAAGTCAAAAAAAAAAAAAAAAAAAGTAATTTAACAAATACTTGTAAAAGTATTGTGAAAATGTTGTGGACTTAAGGTCCGTTTGGTTAACCCACGTTTGCGTCTGCATTTGCGTTTGCTTTGTTTTGCATTTTTGGCCTTTTTTTTTTTTTTTTTTTTTTAAGTCTAGCACCTATTGCACTATTCATGAGACATAAACAGTGCAATCAGACCGATAAACAGTAAATTCATTAATGAACAGTAATCAAAATATTTTTTTTTATTGTTTTCAATTTTAGTTTTCAGTTTTCAACAAAATAAACGATATCCAAATGCACATTTAGTCTTTCTACACCAAACAATCTTCATAAAAGATAGGTCATAAATTTAAATTAAAAAATAAACCTTTTAAAAAAAAATGAAAAATAAACCATTTTTATTTATGAAGTAAAAAATTAAAATTATAACCACCATACCAACTTTCCAATTTACCTTTTTTTACTTTTTCGTCTACAGGCAACCTTTTTTTTTTCGTTTATCTTTTTTTTGGGGGGGGGGGAGAAACGTCTAATGGCGACTCAATTACCAATACTAACCCATAAATTACTAATATGAAAAACCCCCCATTTCCAAGCAACTGCAAAAAGGAAAAATAAAAAAAAATGCTTCTAAACATAAGCATGGGGAAAACATTCTGAAATGAACTATGATCTTTATAAATAGCCTCTAAAGCTTCAACATTGTAGATTGCCAAAGCAACGATGGCTAGCATGAAAACCACCTTTCTACTTGCTCTTATTTTCCTTCTTTTGCACCCTGAGTTGATTTCACTTGAAGCTATATGGTCCAATTCTAGTGCTGGCAACTCCACTGTGGGTTGCATTGACATGGAAAGGGAAGCCCTTCTTAGATTTAAAGAAGGCCTTGATGATCCTTCAGGAATTCTTTCTTCCTGGGTTGGCGAAGATTGCTGCAACTGGTTGGGAGTGGGCTGTAGCAATCGAACAGGTAACATCATAAAACTCGACCTCAATGGCCAACATTTATGTGATCAAATGTCTGGTAATACCTCAACAGAATGTTGGAATCCTTTGATCGGTGTTTTATTATCTCCTTCTTTGCTTGAATTAAAATATCTAAATTACTTGGACCTAAGCAACAACATTTTCCAAGAAATCTCCATCCCAAATTTCATTGGTTCTCTCAATAAGTTGACTTACCTTAATCTCTCCAATTCATACTTTGATGGAACGATCCCTCCTCAAATTGGGAATCTTTCTAACTTGCTTTATCTTGATCTCTCTCGGAATCCCCTAACAGCTTCAAATTTAAATTGGCTCTCCGGTCTCTCTTCCCTAAAATACCTCAATTTGAATGAAGTGGACCCTTCCGAAGCAACAACTGATTGGCTTCAAACTGTTAATTTGCCCCCTTCTCTGTTGGAGTTGCACTTGTCCGCTTGTGAACTTCATTATCTCCCTCAAAATTTTCCCTCTGTCAACTTTACGTCACTTTCAGTGCTTGATCTCTCTTATAATGACTTCAACTCTTCCTCAATTCCTCAATGGGTGTTCAATTTCACTTCCCTCACAAATCTCCAACTTATCTATTGTAATCTCACAGGCTCCATCCCTAAGATTGCAAAGGGTAACCTATGCAAATTGCAAACTTTCGATTTATCAAAAAATCATATCAGTGGCGAAATAACAGAATTTTTCCAGGCCTTATCGGAATGCAGTAACAGTAGCCTAGAGGAGTTATATTTGGGCGGGAACCAACTCATTGGGAATATCCCTCATTCTTTGGGGAATTTAAAACGTTTGAGAGAGCTTCAACTTTACAGCAACGCAGTCTCCGGTTCAATTCCATCATCTATACAAAATTTGTCCCGTTTGAGAGAGCTTCAACTTTACGGAAACGCATTCTCCGGTTCAATTCCATCATCTATACAAAGTTTGACCCGTTTGGAGATACTGTCCCTCGATGACAACAAGATGAATGGAACCATCCCAGAATCAATTGGACAACTTTCTGAGCTGAGAGAGTTGCATCTCTCCGGGAATTATTGGCAAGGTATCATGACTGAAACTCATTTCCTAAATCTCACAAAATTGTATGAGTTTTCCTTGTCATCATCATCATCTAGGAACCTTTTAGTTTTCAATGTGACACATGACTGGATTCCTCCTTTTAGTCTACAATATGTCAACATTTTGGACTGTCAATTGAACCCTACATTCCCTGCATGGCTTAGAACACAGAAGGAACTTAAAGAGATCCATTTAGTAAATACTGCAATTTCAGATACAATACCCAATTGGTTGTGGAACTTGTCTTCACAGCTTGTGGAGTTACGTCTTTCTCATAACGAATTAATGGGAAACTTCCCTAGGTCATTAAACTTCTCTTCCTTAGAGTCGGTATTTCTAGATTTCAATCATTTAGAGGGTCCACTACCAATATGGCCTAATGTGAAAAGGCTTTCTTTGAGGAGCAATTTACTTTCAGGACCAATACCGATAATAATCAGCCAAGAAATGTCGCATTTGAGAGCTTTAGATCTTTCTGGCAACTCTCTTATTGGTAGCATCCCATCATCCATAAATGAACTAAGAGATTTGCACTCTCTTCTTCTATCTAACAATTATTTATCTGGAAATATCGACTACCACTGGGAGAGTATGCAAAGTCTGGTCTACATAGATCTGTCCAAGAATAATCTATCTGGTGGCATTCCAAGCTCAATGTGCTCACTAAATTCTCTTCTGTGGTTGCAATTGAGTAACAACAATTTTTCTGGGAATCTCTCTTTATGCCTGAAATTTGTTTCAAGTAAATCACTAATAACACTTGATCTTGGTGAGAATAGATTGTCAGGGACCATACCAAAATGGATTGGAGAAAGCCTTCCGAACATAACAATATTAAGCTTAAGAGGAAATATGCTCTTTGGAAATATTCCTAAACAATTGTGCAATATCACTTACATCCATGTCTTGGACCTTGCCCAAAATAATTTCTCAGGATCTATTCCATCATGTTTTGGTAGTTTGGCTGGTGACAAGTATTTTGATGGCATGATATTTGAAGAGATCACAGCACATATGGATTTCGTTGTTAAAGGAAGACAATATGAATTCTACAATCAGATCTCAATTGTTAATCTCATGGATTTTTCAAAAAATAGTCTTTCAGGAGAGATTCCCACAGAACTAACAAATTTGACCTTATTGAATTCGTTGAATTTGTCATGGAACCATTTGACAGGAATGATACCAGAGAATATTGGAGCTTTGCGCCAATTAGAATCTCTTGACCTCTCAAGCAACCATCTTTCAGGTCACATTCCTTCAAGCATGTCTTCTATGACTTTTTTGAGCCATTTGAACTTGTCATATAACAACTTATCTGGACAAATTCCATCATCCAACCAATTTCAAACCTTCAATGATCCATCCATTTATTGAACTTTATGGGCCTCCTCCATTGCCAACAAGTGTCTCAACACCAAGTGACAGGAATGCAGAACATAAAGATGAAGAAGATGTACATGTACATATTGATGGTGAAGATCAATTTGAAAAGTTATGGTTTTACCTAAGTATTGCACTGGGTTTCATTGTGGGATTTTGGGCTGTTTGTGGCAGCTTGTTGATAAAGAAGTCTTGGAGACATGCTTACTTCTGTTTTGCTGATAAAATGAAAGAAAAGCTTTTAGTGGTCATTGCAGTGAAAATGGCTTGTCTGCAGAGGAAGATTCAAGCTAAAAATCACTGAGATTGGGCTAATGGGACCAAGCAATGTAATATATATGTATTGTACTGTTTCTTTGGTTGTCATGTATTGTACTTAATATTTTGGCTTAAGCTTTTTGGTTAAGCAATGTCTCGATATGTGCCAAGTGGAGTCTCCTCAAAGTGTTATCTCCCCAACAGGAGCTTTAATAAATTTGAAGCTGCACGTGACATGACAAATTACAATTTGTGCTTCTCATGTATCCTGTGAAATATAGTGAAGATGCTTGTTACCTCCATTATGCACGAATCACAATGTCAATTTTTTGTTTGTTTTGCCATTCCAGATTGAGAATTGCATGGACTAATGGAGACATAGCAAAAGCACCTATAATCACAACCACTGAATAGACTACTATATCCTCAACGCAAGTTAACATGCAAAAAATTACTTTTTACATTTTACAGATGCAGTAATAACAATAAAAATAAAAATAATAATTGCAATTTGCTTGAGGAAAGCCAGGTAATATGAAAAGGGAGCTTTAAAATCAAATTTATGTCTTCTATGCTAGTTAGGAGTACCAATTCTTTAAAATATAAACATAGTAAAAAGCTAGGCATAGCTTCCAGCACTATGGTCCGGCAAGGCTCAGCCTCTTCCTCCTCCCACTAAAGCTTAGGCTGCGCATCAAATTTGGAAGGCAACATCTTGCAGACTTGGCAAATTTTCCCTTCCCATGGTTGTAACTTCTGTTGTGTATTGCTTCACTACTGCATGCAGAGTTTGCTACGCATCCATAAAGTTTCTTATTTGTAGATTTTGAAGAAAGGGGACAAATGATAGGATTGGCTTTTGACCTCTCTTGAATATTTTGACTGCCATCAATAGCATCATCCCTGAAGCTCTCTTGAAAAAGCTCAATTAGTTGTTTCTTCATATCTGTTGGAGAGGGTTCAAGAATGGGACTGGAGCTACTGTCCATGTAAACTAGTTTTTTGAACTGAGGAGTTTCTTTGAGGCCGCAATGATGGATAGGAGTGTTCCCACAAGATGGGGTGGTATCTGCAGAAATTACAAGCTAATAAAAAATCTAAGACGCAAATATAAACTAGTCTCCCAATTTCTTTTCTTTTTAAAAAAAAGTGTCTATGCTTAGAATTATAGAAGTTAAGAATAAACACACATAAGCCAGCCAAATTCTGAAACAAATTGAAAACAACTCTTACCACCACTGACACTAAAGAAATCTTCACAATCAGATTCTAAGCAGGACTGCAGATCAAAATATACTTCCTCTTTAGAACCTGCATAACGGGCACCATTCTATTAAAGATGCTATATTGTTCAAGAGCAAGTCAAGAGGAAATGGCCGTAATGGTTGAGTATGTAAAACATTTACTAGAATGTGTAAGCTACAAAGTCACAGAAGTGGAAGACCTGGACTACTACATTTCCCAACAAGTCTGTGTAAACAAGTTTGCATACTAAAGTCAAAATCTCCCAACTTCAACCCACAGTTGATTTATACATTCCTTGAGAGGATAGTAAGGTGGGATGAAAGAAAATATAAGAAGAATCAATTAAAAAGTAAAGAATATATAGGCATTTTCTCACCTATTTTTCTCATATTTTGGGAAGATTAAAAATGGTGGGCTGGATAGAAAATTAATAGTCTCTCTTTTTTAACTTCTTTCTACTTTTCTAATCAATCCATCTTCCGTTTTCTCTTAACCATTTTCTTTACTCTCACTTTTCCACCCTACCAAACGCACTTTTGAATGTTTAAAAGACACCCTACAGTCCCAACCCAACAATCTTGGAGGGTAATGGAGGCCATAGAAATAGCTGTTTAAAATTATCCCCTTTGGCTGCTACCACACTACTGAAACGTTCCAAAATTTCACAGTCCAATAGAATTTATGCTGTAAGACATTACTATATTACAGCTTCCTTCCCCCTCCTGCACTGCAATTTTATCTTCATTCCCTTAGCATGTCACCATTTGCATGTAGCCATTCACTCTTCAAAGTCAAGAGGTGATTTGCCTTCATTTAAAGAAGGTAATTGCTAATTCTACAGTTAATGTGCTAAAACATCAAACTGATTCTTGTGTACCCTGCAAGTGCCAAGAGATCTAAAGAATGTGTAGAATAATACTAGATCCCTCCTAGAAAAGGAAAAACCAAAAAAGAGAGAAATCCAAGAAGTATTTCAAAGGCAAGTGTACTGAACCACTTTGATTGAGGACTATGGAACCACCAAAACTGTCACATAATTTTTGTAGGTTCAAGCTAAAATAATACATCGACGAATCAAGTTATTTGAACCAAATCAAAATCATTTTCAACAATAAATGACAGAATCCACAAAACTTCAAGTCATACTGTCACGGATCATGTGTTCTTGAAGAAAGAACCACTAAAAATGAGAACTTATTACATCAGAAAAGACAAGTTGATAATTATGCAGAACGTGGTTAAGAAAAAGTGAGGATGAAACAAAGAACAATATAGTTCAAAAAATCCAAACCATAAAACATGAAAAAAAAGAAGACACAAAGGAAAACATAGTCATAGTCCATAAAAGGAAACAAATATGAAGTACATAGTAATGCAATTAAATCTAACCCAAGCCAAACATATATCCAAGTTTAGAAACATACTTAATTCTCGAGAACTGCCTACAGGGGACATTGCTGACGACTGAGGCTTCAAACTAAGCTCAGACCTAGAGTTTTGGCAATCGACTTTTTTTTCCTTGATGGGTGGTTCAATGAAGACACTGTCCTGTGTTGATTCTGTTGAACCAATTGAGCATTGAAGTGTCAAAGCTGAGTCTGAGGTATTAGAAACAGGAACACAACTTCCCACGTTTGAACAAATGATACTACACTCATCCATTATAGAAATCCAAACACTTTGTGAAATACAAGAGAGACAGAAGAGAACAGAGAAATTAATTGGGCTTATAATGCTGATAGAAAGAGAGAAGTTGCTACTTTATCACCCAACCAAATTGTTGGGGAAGGAGTTGATTGGTCTTGAAAGCGAAGTAATTGCATTTGCAGGCGTGGGTCCCTTTTAGAATTGCTTCATGTGGAGGGGTGTTGGTGTGTAGGCCTGTAGTTTTGCAGTGATCGCTCACTAGCACGAAGGATTGGTTTTTTTTTTTTTTTCATATTCATATTCATGGCGTACATGCTGGAACATGGTGTAGATTTTAGATTTTTGAATATTAGGTGCATCAGAGGCCAAGAAAATTAAAATAAACCAAGAATGATTATGACATATTTTGTTTGAAAAGTCAACTATATAAACATAATGATTAGTGCAAGGATTGATTGAATCGGCATATCTGAAAGGTCGAAGATTGATTGAATCTGTAAGCCCATTATCAAATCCTTTTCCCTCTAAACATAGTTTAAATTTGATAACTTAAAAAAAAAAATAATAAATAACATTGCCTAGTTTAAACTTAAATAATAAAGTGTTCGTGTGAAGACTGAAGAGTACAACTACAAGGCCAAGTTTGGGTTTTCCTTTTCTTATTATTATTTTTTTCAATATATTCTTGGTAGACTGCCTATAAATGAATCCAATCGTGCAAAGCACAAATTTTAAGTAAGTTTACATCATACCCACCTGCGGTTTGAGCAATGATTCAACTCTAATTTTCACGTAAACGACATCAAACATAATAATAATAATAAAATAAATAAAAATTACGTAAGAAGGATATATGGATCACATAGGGGTTAAATTAGTAGTTATAATTAGAGGTATTCACTAAACTGCAAAAATCGCATCAAAATTACCTGTAAAATGACATAACCGCACCCAGGGATGGAATTACCGGGAGGGCAAGCCCTCCTACCCAAAGAATAAAAAGGAAAAAAAATAATTGGGCCCCCCTGGCCCAAAGAAAAAAAAAATTGATGGTTACATTTTTTTTTATTTCTAGCCTTACTCTTCTAAAAACTTAGACCCCCTTCCTTTTAATTAGCATAACCCAAATAACAACTACCCAACTCAAAAACTTAACAAAAACAAAATTTAAAAAAAAAAAAAAATCTTAGTCAACTTAATATTAGAGTACTAGCATTAAAGTAGCAAAAATAAGTTTTGGTTTATGAAAAAAAAAATATATATATATATATATATATATTGCAATAGTTGATGCTCTAAAGAAACAATATTATTTTGTGTTTTTTTGTCTTTATTGGTAGATGACTGCATCTTAATGTATTAAGAAATAATGATTTTGTGTATTGATCTTGGTTGATAGTTTGTTAGTACTATATGAATACCTATATGGATATTTTTTTTCTTCTTATATTTCGCCCCCCTAGCTTGAAATCCTTGGTCCGCCTCTGACCGCACCGCACTGCATTGCAAGTAACAGTGCACCGCACCGCAATGTGTAGTGCGGTTTTATAATAAGAAAACTGCACCGCACCGCACCGCACCCTCTCTATATATTAATATATTTATTTATTTTTAATATTAAATATATTTTTAATACTTTAATAACCCTAGTTTTCAAAAAAAAAAAAATTGATAATCCTAGCAAGTGTTGTCCAGGAAAGCCAACCCAAAATAAAGAAAAATTAGATCAATAGTTTAAAACTTGGCCCAAAACAAACCGCATCTTATACACCAGACATGTGATCGTAAAAATGAGGTGCGGTGCGGTACAGTTATGGTTTGGGCTAAATTCTAAACCGCACCGTACCACACCGCACATCACATGTGACTACAAAAATAAGATGCGGTGTAGTTATGGTTTTAACTAAACCGCATCACAAAGAGCAATGCTAAAAATGGCCCAAAACCGCACCACACCGCGAACCCCCTAATTATAATTTTAGAGCGATACAAAAATGATTCATATCATTTAGTCTTGTTTTATTTTATTTTAATATTTTAATTAGTTATAAATTTAAGAGTTGGAACAAAATTATGGATTGTGTACAACTATAAAAGACTCAAAAAGATAATTTGAGAAACCGTAAATTTCAAATATTGAAAACTCTCTGTATTTATACTATTATTTAAGGAGATTCCCCTGTTTGGACTAGATTTTTATTTTTTTTTCTAAAATACTCTTATTCTCTAGGTTTAAGTAGAAATAAAACTAAAGGATAATTTGGTAAAATACATCTCTAACTTGCACTAAAATATTGTTTACAAAATAGAAACACTCTTCCACTAACCTATTTTTATTGTTTTTTTTTTTAAATAATTAAAAAAAAAAAATCCCACGTACTGATAGTCATACAAAAACACAAAAAATTACCACAAAAATCTCCTTTAAACTTTCCACTAAAAAAAACTTCCAATGCCTGTTTCTCTTTTTGACAGGCACGCCTGTTTCTAATAACAAAAAAAACTTCCCACCCCACTTACAAAAACAAATTTTCCGTTTTCCTTTCATAATTAAAAAAAAAAAAAAAAAAACCAACATTCCATTTTTCTCTCTTCCCTCCCACTAATTCACTTTTACCTGATTCCCCCCTTTTTCACCCTTATCATCACATGTCTCACCATTCTTTATTCAAAATTTAAAATTAACCAAAACTACTTATAGATATCTTCCACAAATTGAAAACTTATCCCATAAAAAGTCACCAACCCCACAGATTGATCTATTTCTCTCCTTTTCTATTTTCTTTTCTTTTTTTAATGGACATCTATTTCTCTTTCTCTCTCCTTTTTTTTTTTTTTTTAAAAAAAAAAAATTTTAATGGACATCTATTTCTCTTTCTCTACAAGGAACAGCCTACAAATAAACTTCTGAGACTTACATTTCCAATCTAGGTTGATAACTCTCATTTTTAATAAATAAAAAAAATTAATTATTCACTTTCTCCTCTGATATGAAGTTAATTGGTGTCTATTTGATTCTCTTTCAGTGGTTTTCATCGATGAAGGTGTAATTTCATTAAGTTTGGAGGAAACACTGTAATCGAAGAAAGTAATTTGCATCAAGTATTACATCTCTTTCTTTCTCTCACACACATACTCTTTCTTTAATTTTTTCCTTCCTGTATAAGATAAAATTCTCACTCTCAATATCTTTGGGATTATATTTGTATATTGTGGTTAATTAGAACTTAGAAAAGTTAAAAGTAAAATCATTTTGCGTTAATCTTTGCTTTTGTTCGTTGATTGCGTTATACAACGGTATGAAAAATTGTCTAAACGTTAATGAACAAAAAAACTAACTTCGGTTGTTGCCTCCTATTGATCCATTTGGTCATTACATTTTCACTTGATTTTTGTAATAAATTTGACTATCTAAGTGTTTGAAAGATAAGGCACATATCTCATTGCTCACTGTATTTAGTTGGAAATTAATCCAACATTTTACTTTTATGTTTTTCAATGTGCAAAAATTAACTTACTAGGATGTATGATTAATTAATTCTAAATGATGATTTAGTCTATTGCATTGAGTGATGTTGGTCACATTTCAGGTGAAATGCGAGATAAGTTTTCATTTTACATCATTTTTTTGAATTAATTTATGACACTAAATCCAAAAAAAAAAAAACCCCATTACACACACGTAATAATTTATAGAGGCTCTTTTTATTTCAAACGGTATTTTTCCATTGAGTTTGTAGAATTTGTATTTTACTTTGAGTTTTCAAATAAAGTGGTAGCCTATTAGATACTTTTAGTAGCTTTAATTTTGACTAATTTCATAAATTCATGTTTAGTTATTTGTGGTATTTGGTGTTGTGATATTTTTTTTAAAGAAATACTAGCCTCTAAGCGTGAGCGTGTGCTCAAAGACCCTTCTATTTTTAGGATTAAATTTAATAATATGCATAAATTAAAATTTGGGATTACTACATTTTCCAATCACAAAAATACTTAGGGGTGTGATGAGTGTTATACGTTTGTGGATGAAATATTTTTTTCATGACACCCCTAGTATGTCTATAAATATTTTTAAAAAGAAAAATTTAACTTACCCCTTGGTGGCTCCATTACTATTAAGGTCCTCAAGGATCCTGATTGCTACTACAAAGAACATCAATATCTCCACTAAGGACATCGTAGAGATCGCCAAGCATGCGGTCAAGGATCAATTGTGCATTTGATTAGGTCTTGATTGTGACTTGAGAGTCTACTGTGTCTTTTCTTTTATTTTGTTTGCTTCTTCATTTTTATTTATTTGTTTATTTTGGTTCTTTTGGTTCTTTTCACTTTTGTGTGATTAGAAGAGTTGATTGAGTTTTGATTGTGCATCTCCCTCTTGATTATCCGTTTGGTTTTTCATAAATTTGAATCGATTTCTAGTTCATCGTTCTTGACCATTGGTGTTAGGCAAAAAATAATAATAATAAAATCTTGTGGATTTAAAGTGCTTCTCTTGATGTTGTAGAGAGTCAATATAAAATGAAGAGAGAAAGGAGCAAAAGAGAGACTATTGGAGATGTTCAAATAACGTTAGTTAATTTATTATTCAATCAAGAAACTCTAATCCAAAGTTGATAATATTTCGTCGTGCAATTTTCTTCGATTCTATCATAAATTTTTAGTGGTCCTATTTTGTAGAATAAAAAAACTGTGTTTTTTTATTTTATATATATATATATATATATAAATAATTTTTATTTTAAAATTTTAATTTATAAGTTAATTTGAAAATTAATAGAAAAGTTGTCCTATTTTTTAGGCAATGTTTTAGTGGGAGTTAGAGTTGCATTTTTACCAGATTGTCTTTTAATTTTGTCTCTACTTAAACATAGGGGTGTAGAGACATTTTTGAACTAAAAAATAAAGAATCCAAACAGAAGAAGCCTTTTAAATAATAGTATAGATAATGTTTGCCATCGTTTTCATCGTGTCTTGCCCGTAAAAAAGAATTTTCTAAGTCCTCATCTTATAAATTCACCTGTGGGAGCCATTTATGAGATGGGAAAGAACAAAAGTTCTCATTGGGCTTTGGATTTTAAAATGACAACGTGTAGAAGAAGCGATAGTTACCAATTGTGAGGCTATCAATATCAGCTCCTCCACAGTACATAAATGTGCTATACATATATTTATCTAAGATAAGATATTGTTAGAATGATTAAAATTAGAGAATAAGTATACATATCTCGTACAATGACAAAGTGTATACACTTGGGATATATGATAAAGAGAAATTATTAGTCTACTGGGCGGACTCCCCTCTAAGCCCAGCCAACTTTATGATTCCCCTATGATAAGCCAAATACAAGGGTTTTAACTTTTAATAACAAACCAATATAGAACTTTTAGTCCAAGAAATAAATTTCATATCAATACAGAATTAATAATTATTATTTCCTGTTTGCTAGTATCATCCTGTTGTGTGCGAAATTTACTAGCCGCTCACCCTGTTCGTCTCTCTCCTGTATAAATCACTTCTGCATTCATTAGTCATTACTCATTGGTGTCTTCTCAGTTCTCAGGCATTGCAAGATGGATTACGAAGCTATGAAGGGTAATAGGATGAGAACAAGAAGCTTTCGCAATGAAAACTACAACAACAGAAGGGCGTTTTTGAGGAGTTATCCCCTTCACTGGGGAGAAGATGAATACAGCAAAGAAGATACAGCGAGGGTCGCGGACAACAGCAATCAAAAGAAAGATGAATACAACAAAGAAGAGACAGTGACGGTCAAAGACCAGAGCGATCAAAAGAAACCCAAGAAGAAGATTTTCCTATCTGTGTTTTATTGGGGTGGAAAGAAGATTTTGTTATTCAGGAGACTCAAGCATCAGCTCGAAACTTATTTCATTGCATGCATCCCTAATAGCTTTAAGAAACCTACTGCCCTCATTTCAGTTTGATAATCTACTTCCTCATCTTCTTCCAAATTTCACTATTTGCATAAAGTACAGGCCAATGCTATTAACATATTGGTATTATAACAATGTAACTTCACTATTCCACGAGAACTTTCATACATGCCACACAGCAAGTTTCCATCTATAATTTTATATTTTTGCAGTTAACTTGCTTGTACTCAACCATATGAAATGGCATTGCAAAGGAAACTTTATGTGACATTCAAGTAGGTTTCCAACTTAACAGACCTACCATAATATAAAACAGATGGCTGACTTGTAACTGATACTTTTTCAGTCATAATCATTACTATGAAAGGTTTTTACAAACTAATGATCAAGCAAAGAATGGTTGCATCGTCAATAAACAAATTTCCTGAGAACAATGATCTACCTTCAATATGGAGTTAGCCAACTAGGTCTTGAAACAGTGGTTACCAGTATTCACACCCACAAAACCATATGATAATATTAAATTTCAAGGAGTGAACTTTTTTCTACATGATTCAAAAAAAAAAAAAAAAAAAAAAAAAGGTTGCATCTGAATACAGACAAGACGAGGACTCAGAAAAAGATTATTGACACACCCATTGAGAAGCATCCAAAAGCCACCCACGGGCTCAAGCGCTCACCTGTTACAGAAAAAACAAGGAAATGTCAGCCATTATTGCAATGCATGATAGAGTAGGTAATATGCTCATATAATCCTTAATAAATAGTTAAATACACACTGATCAAAATATGCTTGTACTTTATTTTCTCGTCTACAGTTTGCATGTTTACAAGTTTGAATGTAAGACAATCTGTACATCCATCAATGAGCAATCTCCAATTCAGTGGACCCTTAGGTAATAACTCGACTAGTTGTCCAAAACATTCTAAATTAATCATATTTCTTCACATAATAAAGCATAATTGTTTGGATTGATGTAACCAAATCAGCATCTCTATTTTTGTGCTTTAAAATTCTTGAAATAATTAAAAAGATGGATTTTAGGTCAAGGGACATAATTTGGGATTTGTTGGGCACTGCTTTTTTTTTTTTTTTCTTTCCTTTTCTTTTGTGTGAATAACATCTGAGGGCATCAACTACAACATCAACCAAGCCATAATCCCACATTTTTAGGATTGGGATCTGCTATGAATCCTCGACAGACTAATTGGGGTCTCCCACATGAATCCTTTGCACATGATCAAACCATCTCATGTAGAGCCCTCATCTTCTCATCAATAGGGTCCACCCTATCTTTAAGCGAATTTTCTTATTTCAAATCATCTATTTCCTTTATTTCCAATTATTCCTTTTAACATTCTCATTTCAACTCCTCTCCTCAATATGATTAAATATTGTACTAAACTTACATTCCATGCACTATGTTTTAATCCCACTTAGCCAAAAGTCTTTAGATTCTAAACTCTAAAGCATCTCTCCAAATTCTAACTTGACATTGACTCCCACATCAAGTTTCATTCACTAAAAGTATATCTTCTGCAAAAAGTGTACACCAAGTGACTTCAACTTGAATCAATTTAGTGAGCTCAACCATCACTAGTGCAAAGAAATATGGACATTGTGATGGATCCTTAATACAAACCTATAGTGATGGGAAATTCGCTTGTGAAGCATCCACTTTTTCTAATGCATCTCTGTCATAAATATCCTTAATGTACTTGGGAGGAACTCCTTTCTTTCCTAAAATCCAACACATAATTTCTCTACAGACCCTATCACATGCTTTCTCTAGGTCAATAAAAACCATATGGAGATATTTATGGGCTTCTCTATATAAAACAAAATTAACTACCAGGAAGTTAAAAAGAAAAAGAAGGCTCCTTTTCTATTTTTCTTTTTATCTTTACCTTGATGCCAACCCAAGGATAGCTTCCTGGGTCTCCACTGTCAACATTCATACTTCATAAATACACCCAAACTAATTTTTTTCCCCAGAAAGAAAGGAAGAAGAAGAAAAAGGAAATTGTCCCAAGAAGATAACAGATAAAAATCAAAATAAAAATGAAGTCAAAAGAGGAAAACAGGGAGTAGTTGTGGACTAGTCCAACAAAGATGGTGGTAAAAAACATCTAAATAAAGGCCTACCTATTCTGGCTGCCTTCCAAAAGAAACCACGAAACCTGTCAAATAAGCATATTACAGTCATTAGTCCGCATTGTAAGTTTGTAACCACTTCATACAAATCAACCATCAGGCCAAGACTGATTGCCTGTAATAACACCGAACCATGCTTAACATGGATAGATCAATAAAAAAGGGACTAATTATACATAAATTTGAATAAAATAAATAAATAAATAAAAATTGACATTAAAAGGACAACAGGTGATTGAATTTCAGACAGATTGAAGTAATTAGCCTTAATCAGAGCTAGAATGGGGGGAAGGGGATGGAGGAGGCAGAAACCCTCATAAGATATCTCTGCAGGTTGTCTATTGTCTAATAATTAATAACCGGAACTTGTCATTTGACAACCTGCAAAGAAATATCACCATAGTAGGAAATTATTTTGTTGTTTTCAGAAAATTGTTTAAAAAACCAGTTTTATATAATTTTTTGAAACAATAAAAGATAGTATTGATAGTCTCATTGCTTCTACAATCATGGTTTAAAATGTTCTCCACAAGCAAGAAGAAGCACAGCAACCAAGGTAATATACGAGGCACTAAAAGAATCCAACTCAAGGTGGCATGCCACTAGGAAAATTTTGATGGTGTTGGGCGTACAAAAAGCAGCAGCTATATGGAATTGGTATCTCAAGTAGGGTCCAGGTATCGTGTTATGTACACATCCTCCCTCATTCTTAAGTGTGAAGTGAATAGTGAGGTACAACTTTGCCATTCAATGTGCACTTGCTGACTTTGAATGTCAGCTTGGTTGGATAGTTCACCCACTAACTGTTATGAAATGAGAAACACAACTAGGATTTTTGATATGTGAATGACAGGAAAAAGTAGAAGCAGAAAAAGATTTAAACACATTCACACAGGAACACCAAATTCACATGGTTCACCCAAAACTATAGGGTTACACTCACAGAGTTAATGCAGTTTAATTATAACGGTTACAAAAGGAGTTACAGGGATCATTAGCATATTTATATCACTCTAGTCAACTATTACTAGGGGTGCATGCATGTGTGAAATCACTATAATGGGCTTAGACTTATAATGTATTCTCAATACCCCTGTAATTCTATGGAGATCAATTTGACAGGGGGCCAAACCCCCGGCATAGTCAACACGATAGATCTGACTCCACACACATCCCATTACTAACTATAACAAGCTAAATGCTAGAACAGAAAATGTGTTTACTGCAAAAGGTTCAGAGATTCAACTAAATCACTCTCCAACAAATTGCTATAACTTAACAAAACAAATTGCAGGTAAAGAAAATGATTGCAGCATTTTCAGAACAATCATAACAAAATGAGACAACCACGAGACCTATTCATCAATCAAACATGAAAATCACATAAATAAAAGCTCTAAAAATAATAACAAAGACAACATACCCCGTTCGCTGTTCAAGGATTGCTGGAAATTGCATCTTCAAGTAAGTGCAGGCGCAAATTCCCAGCAGCACTACCGTTAAAAACGAATGGAAGTTGAAGAGTGCCGACTGGATCCCAGATATAACAATGTCAAAAATTCATTAATTTCAAACTTAAATCAACAAGAATAACTCAAGATTCAAATACTAAATAATCTTCGTTACCATGTCCGGTTGTCCTCGTACAATTTATTTCCTTCCACGAAATCTACAAAAATGAAGAAATAAAACATCATGAGCAACATAATGCATAACACAAGCAAACACTAGCACAAGAACAACGAGCAAACATAAAATTACGCCTCAATAAACCAAATGCACAACAGTAACAAAAATGAGAAATACCAGTCAATTACATTCACATCAATCAGAGTTGGTGTATCTCACATTACAAATAGAAAATAGAAATAAAACTTGACCGTACAAATGGAGTTCCTAACGTCGACAATACGAAAAACCAAGTAATTCTTGAACATATATTTTCTTTTTTCTTGTTATCTTTTGTTAACACTTATACATAGGAATTGACGAATTATATGATTCACATTTTTTATCCTATGATTGAATAAATATACGAACCAAACAAGGAAGATTCAAATCCAAAGCTTTGGCAGCCTTAGCGTTCTCAAAACCCTAAATCTTAATACGTACTCCGTTGCCGGAAATCTCAATTTTCACGAATAATACTAATAACAACAAGCGAGTGATTGCCACTAATTCCACTACGAATTAACGAGTTTAAAAAGGGAGAGAGAGAGAGAGAGAGAGTCTTACTTTAGTCGAAATGACGAAAAAGGACACGGGGGCCGAGCCGGAGAACAAGGAATCCAGGAGTTTTCGGAGCTCAGCTATGAGAGAGCCTTTGTTCGGAAGTTATACAGAAGAGGAGGGAGAAAAAGAAAAGAAAAGGGCATGCCGGGAAATAGATCTACTTCGGTGCATCACTCAGCAAATGACGGAGCGCCACGTCACGGAATTATACTAATACATTTATAAAGTGTTATTAGTGACACTAACACGGAGTTAAGAAATTCAGGCACGAGGGTTTTTTTTTTTTTTTTTTTTAATCAGGATTGAGATGGAAAATGTGAACTTGCTTTTAGGCTGTGTTTGTTTCAACTTCAAACCACTTCCGGAAATCAATTTCCGTAAAATTGATGTGTTTGGCTGCTTAGGAAAATTGGGTCAACGGAAACCCATTTCCCCTTTGACCGAAAAAGAGCTCCCTGCTGGGTGAAATACATTTCACCCTCTATTTTCCCTTAAACCAATTTCCGGAAAATTTTCTCTCCACTCTCCAAGTTCTCTCACACAGCAGCTCTCTCTCACACAGCAACATCACTCTCCAAGCTCTCTCACACTCACTCTCCGATCCGGTCCAGACCCAAGCTCCAAGCTCCAAGCTCAGCAGCACGTTCAGACCTCCGATCCGGTCCAGACCTCCGCTCCGATCCGCTCCAAGCTTTTCCGGTCCAGACCTCCGCTCCGATCTCCAAGCTCCAAGCTCCAAGCTCCGGTCCAGACCGACGACCTCCAAGCTCCGATCCCCACTCCGACGAGCTCCAACCTCCAAGTTCCGATCCACACACCGAGCTCCACCACCTCTCCACGCACAGTGAGTATTCCTTTTCCCTTTCTCAGTCCGATCCACACACTGAGGAAGGGTATCTAGTTATATTTACACAAATTCATCAAACATATTCTCTGATGCCCATGTGTAGTGATGTAAATAATTGTTTGTTTGGTGATGGTACTCTGTGTTGTGATATTTTCTTGGGTGGTTTGTTTGCATTGTATTGTTTTTGTTTAATTGTTGCTTTCGTGTTCTAGTTTTCTGCTCTGCTATAATTGCACTCTACATGTATTCTGTTGGAAATATATGTTGTTTACAGTGAACCAAACACCGGAATTGATTTTCCGTAAATCGATTTCCGAGATAGCCAAACAACCTCAATACATTTTCCTTTTTCGGAAAATAGCATTTCCGGAAAATACATATTTTCCGGAAAACGTTTTACGCGAAACAAACACAGCCTAATGACTGAATTTGAGAGTTAAGAAAACAGCTCTCAAATCTTAACCCTTGAATGAAAAAAAAGTGAAAGAAGTAGAAAGTTTTTGTGAGATGAATGAGAGTAATACACTCAATTTGAGCTTTTCGCATTATTTAGTATTAACTTGTAATCACATGCATATATATAAATACACTTAAAAATGTATAATAAAATTATTGTATAATTCATACATATATAATTTAAATATTTTTTATGGTCATTCTTATATTTTGTTAACTCTTAGAAAAAGCCTTGTAAAAATATTATTTGATAGAAAATGTAAATTGTTCATGTTTATTTTATTTTAATTTTTTTATTACTTCTTAATTTTTATTATTCTAAAGATTTTTTTTTTACCATCACTAATTCTAGACTTTTTGGTTTTTATAATTTATTGTTACTACTCTCATGTTAAGCCACATCAGTAGCCACATCTCTCTCTCTCTCTCTCTCTCTCTCTCTCTCTCATTTTTAACTTTTTTCCTTCTTATTAATCCCCAAACTATTGTTACACACTTTCCAACATTTTCACTCAATTTTACCTTTTCATCTCCCCACTACTATCTACCTTAAATATCACTCTTCCTCTATTCTTTTATCTTCCTTTATTTTTGCCTCTTCTTATTCTCATCCTCATCTTTTTACTATAAATTTGCAATTCTCTCACATTCTATGCATAGCTTTCCCAATTCCCACACAAAAAAAATTATTTCTCTCTATCTCTCTTCTTTCTTTCTTTTTTTTTTTTTATCTTGCACCTCTATTTTAGGTTTATTAACTTTTGAGTTCTTTAGAACTCTACTTTTGGTTGATGATACATGTTATCCTATTGTATTATAAAAATAGTATATACAAATATAGTATTATTCTATTACATAGCATTAATTTGGTGTTTGTTAGTGATTTTAAATCTTTTAACCCCTTTTATTCTCATATAATTTTCTATAATTTTTTTAATTATTTCTCACATTCTCTTTTTTTTTTTAAATGATTATTCTCTCTCTCTCTCTCTCTCTCTCTCTCTCTCTCTCTCTCTCTCTCTCTCGACTTTTTATTATTTCCTTGCCACTCTACTTTAGGTTGATGAAACATTGTGTGTGTGTGTGTGTGTGTGTGTTTTTTTTTTTTTTTTTAACTCTTTTTTTTTTTTTTTTTGGAGAATAAACAGCAGATATAACTCTATTTTAGGTTAATATATTTTGGTGTTGTATTTTTAAGTTCCCTAACACAAGTAGTCTCTTTCCCTCTTAAAACTTTGGTTTGATTTTTGTTTGAGTTAACACTTAGCTATTTTGGAAATGAAAATTTGAGTTTATATCAAAACATAATATTGGTTATGCATTTGAATGCGTCTATCAATTATTTGATAAATATTAAAAAGTAATTTTGTTATGAGTTTTGATTATCATGGTAATCTCCTTTAAAAGAATGAGTAATTTGAGTAATTTATTTGAAACTTAAAAAATTTAGTTGTAGAGAAATTTTTTTTTTGGAAAAACATAGCACACTATAACATAATTCCAAAGAATATGGACCAGCTCATAAATGAATAATATTAATCAAACACTACACCAAACAAATAGAATGATATATTGGTAGGGATAGAAAGATGAAAAATAATTTTAGAAATTGTTTAATTTTTAGGGAAAACAAATTATCTTTAACAAATTTTAGAGAAAAAAATTATACATTATACTACAATTACTAAATAATTATTTATTCTCACGCATCGCAAATGGGTCTGCGACTGGTTAAGATTAATTTTGAGAACTGATTTGATGTAGATTGAAGCTACAGTGTTAATGTCAATACTGTTCCACGCAAGCTTGTCACTCGTGCTGGAATAACTTAAGTTTCTCATGAGGCTGCAATACTTTTGGTTTTTTTAGAAAGGAGTAATTGGGTGAAAAATAGACTATTTTCTCCCACGTATTTGGATCAATGTTCCTAAATCCTACAAGAACCAAATTCTACATTTAGCATTACCAAAATTAGGAAAAAAAAAAAAAAAACCCAATCATGTTTTGAGATTTTCTATTTCCTTGTGACACACAAACCCATCAAACTTTTGAGGCAGATCTATTATTATCTATTGCACTGCAAGATCAAATTATTAACACATAATAAGAAACAATGTGCTAAACATAGTATTTATGACTGTCGAAGCTAAACAAAAATTGAGAAAGGTCCCACATCAAAAAAGAACCATTGAATTTAATATATATATATATATATATATATATGAAAGTAGTAGTTGGAGTAAAACTATAGTGTATACTTTATTATTGTTTCAAAACTATCAAAGGCAAATATATCAAACTTTGGTTTACTTTTCTTCTTTTGTTTCCATAGAGTTAAACAAATGTCAGATATAAGAAAACTAAAATGTCAGAGATATACAAATTGAATGGGTAAAATAAAAATATAAAATAAAAAATTTACAACATGAATATGAAATAAGGAGTTGTTGTAGAGATTTCTAATCCTTGAAAACCCTTCTTATAATCAAAAAATCAAATACTAGCCACCCATAGCTCTAAAGTGATCACATTGTTGGCAACCCACAAAAAAGCATATTAGCTTTAGAAATCCAATGGAAAATTTGAAGTTGGAGAAAATTAAAGAAAAAATAAGAAGGGAAAGGACTTTCCAAATCTGATGCCACTTTGACAACTTTTGTAGAGGTAGAGAAAGAGCAATTGGAAATTTATAGTGTTTAAAATAACTTAGTTGTAAGAGTGGCAATTGAAGGGTTTGAATTTCAAAAGAGCCAATCAGTTTTGAAGGGGAAAAGGAAGAGTTGAGAATTGGAAGAGGGCTGAAGTAATGGTGGGTTGAACTTAATGAGTTAGAGAATGTGTAAAGTTGCACTATTTATTTATATATTAATATTGTTTAAAAAATAAAGATTAAAAATGTGACATGGCCAATGATGTGGCTCAACTAGATTGTAGTAACAATGAAGGAGAATGAGCCAACAAGTACTAATCCAATGGGCACCCCTTATCCTTGCAAGTGTGTGTTAGAGCCTTAGAAGGTAAGGTTGATTATTCGAGATCCATTTGATGCATGTGTAACTTGCCCATCTATATAATATTTAAAAGTTGAAGCATAACATTTAATGTTGTTACGCTCCTATTGAGCCACATTATTGGTTACGTTACCATTTTTTTTTATTGATTTGTTCCTCTAATTTTTTATAATATTAAATATATTAACCATCCAAGATATTGTCAGAAAAAAAATGTCCAAGATGAATGTGTAAAGTCAATTTGTTAATATATTTAAGATTATAAAAAAATTAGAGGAACAAATCAACTTAAAAAAAATGGTGATGTGGCCGATGATTCGGTCTATTTAGTCTAGTTTCATCCAATTTGGTCCATTATATTATATTTGAAGTAATATCCATTCATTGACACTCCATTTGGACAGTTAAAATAGTAATTCCCTACAAATTAAAAACAATAAGGGTGAAATTGTCAAGATCATTGAATCGACTAATGGTACAGTTGAGTTGATCCTATGGGAATTCATAAGGAAGTTTGATAATACTTAATTTCATATCTTAGATAAAATCCGTCCACACCCAATATAGGTCTACTCACTAATCCCTTTCGGCTTCTTATAAATCATGGCAAATATAATTATAATTTTTTTATTATATTATATGGTGATGTGGCCGATGATTCGATCCAGTTTGATCTAGTTAGGTGCAATTCCATCAACTTTGGTTCATTATATTATTTGAAGTCATATTCATTTATTGACAACCCATTTTGGACATTGAAAATAGTAATTCCCAAAAAAACTTCATATATAATAAAATAATATTATTCAAGTTATGCTATGTAATAGAATAATATTATATTCTTATATACTATTTTTAATTATTTATAATGCAATAGGATAACATTTAACAATTAAAGAGAAAAAAAAAAAAAAAAAACAACTTAAAACACAAAACTAAATCACGTCTGCCCAAAGTAGAGTTCTAGAGAACACAAAAATTTATCAACCTAAAGCAAAGATGCAATAAAAAAAAATCCACCAAAAAATTGAGAGAGAGAGAGAGAGAAATAACCTTTTTTGTGAGGTAAAATTATGCATAGAATATGAGAGAAAATGATAAATTTATATTAAGAGGATGAGAAATTTATAAGAAGAAACAAATTAAAGGAAGATCGAGGGAAAGAAGAAGAGTGATATTAAAGTAGAGAGTAGTGGGAAGATGAAAAGGTAAAGGGAATGAGAAATGTTGGAAAAAGTATAAATGTTAAAAAATAATTGAGTACAATTTTTTGAGGTCAAATTTTATTTATTTAAATTTAAGTAAAATATCATATGTTTAATTTTTAAAAATAAAAAAGGAGAGAAAATATAAATAATTAAATGGTTTGAGTTGGGTATTGTCCTTTGAATTTGGGTCAGATTAACGGGTCTAAGTCTAAATTTGTCAGGACTATATTTGAGTATAAAATTTTGTGGACTATAGCAGTCGATACTTCTAATCCATAACTGAAAGAAAAATCAAACAAGAAATGAGTGTCCTATAACTGAAAGAAAATTTTAAATTTTTATTTTTTATTTTTAGAGTTTCAATCTATAGCGTTCGCTCTTAATAATAATTCTTTTATTATCAAACCAAGATATTAGTCGATTTTTAGTATAGGTCGGGATCGAATCCCAAATCTCTTATTTTAAAGGCATTATAATGAAACGACACACATATAAGTCAGCTTGAGTTATATTTAGTGTAGTTTTTTTTGTAATTATTAGGGGTGACAAAATCAACCAAAACCTACTAATTCACCCAAATTCACCTACTCTAATAAACCCAAACCTACCTAATTATTAAATGAGTTTAATGGACATTAACCGAGACCAAGTGAACTTAAATAATAATTGGGCTTCAACTAAAAACACAATTGGACCCAGGTAACCCAAAAAAAACCCAAATTTCAGCCCAGCCCTCTCACCCATTCTCATTTCTCAGCCTCTCGACTCTCTCTCCCTCAGCCCCTTTTCGTTTCTCTCTCTTCAAGAATTTAGGGATTAGGGTTTTCAAATCTGATGCCTGTGATTTTCCTTCGCTTTCTTTCATTTTCTCACCTGCCAAACATATGTTAATTACTATTATTAAGAGGGTCTGTGAAGGAGTTTTCATTAATTCCCACTCTGAGTCTAACCTAAAGTGATTTTCTTTCATTTTCTCAGCTGCCAAACAAATCTAATTTTCTCTCTCACTCACTTTTTCAGACCGTATTGTCTCTTGCCTTTGTTTCAAGTAAGTCTCTTTCAAAAATTGGCTCTTTCTCAATATGTAATTCTGTCAATATGTAATTCTTCATTGTGTAGCTCTAGTGTTTGATGATTTACTTCTGTGATTTTTTCCTCTTTTACCTTTTTGTGTTCTGTAGAAATTGCCTTTTGGGTTCTGTTATTCTTTCCTAATTTTTTGTGTGAATTTGATTAGTATATATTTATAATGGTTAGAATTAGCTTGGTGTGTGGGAAATATCTTTTACAAGCTAATTTTCAATTGGATATTGCTGGGAATTAAAGTAGTTATGTGAACACACATAAGGGTAGAAAGCTGGTTGATTGTTCATTTTGTACAATTTGAATACGTTTGCATCTCAGAGTTCCCTTATTTTTTCTGCAATATCTCAAATGCTAGTTCTGGTGTGTTCTACCTTTTCCTTTATCCTGTGATTCTCGTATTTCTAAGCATTTTTAAAATTGGGAAAATTGCACTTTACCCACCTGTGGTTTGGCCCGTTTTAACAATGCCCACCATTAGTTTGAAATTTGTCACTTAACCCACCTGAGGTAGCCTCTGTTAGACCCCCGTTACCCACCTCTACCCTTTTCGTTAGAAAATCTCATTTACTATATAAGCCAAAATTAGAACCCAATTAGAACACAATTAGAACCCTAAAGGACCGAGCTCTCTCCCTCTCTCTACCTTTGAACCCTAAAAAATCCCCAAACCCATAATTCCTTTCTCTCTTTACATTGATTGCCAAAGTGAAATCCCTCCCCAAACACTTGCAAGCAAGGAGGAGGTGTGAGTGCTGAAGCAAGTTTTCCTCTGTATCAGGTATGAAATGACTTTCTAGGGTTTACCATTGTTGTTTTTATTCTTTTTCAATGTGTAACGATTGATGAAGGTGATTCGGATTAAGGTTTTTTGTTATAAAATTAGTGGTTTACCATTGTTGGGTTTACCATTGGTGTGTTTATTCTTTTATAGTTGACATTGATGACTATGGTCCCTAGGAATATTTTGATTAGATGCATCTTTAGGTTGTCTGTGGTCCCATGGAGACAAATTGTTTAGTTGGTTGTGTTTCTTGTCTTTGACCCCACATTACTTGGTGTTTGGTGTGCAACTGAAATTATTTTGCTTTTGTCATTGGTGCTTTCTATAAATGTGTTGGTTATGTATTTAATTACTGTTGTTTGTGCACGTGTTTTAACTCCTGCAGATGGCTGCTGAAATTCGTTTTGATTTTAATATTCACCATAGTGGGAATTTTGAGTGGAACCCTGGTTTAGAGTATATAAGTGGTGAGGTATCTACAATGGCTAGTGTTGATCCAGATCTACTAAGTCATTTTGAGATACAAGACATTTGTGCTGAGGCTGGGGGACCCATTAACAGTAGGATTTATTATTTAATACCTAGTGGTGACTTAGAGCAAGGGTTAAGGTTAATTACTTCAGATGATGATGTGACCTACATGTGTGAACTACATGCTGAATGACCAACAAATAAAATCATACTTTATGTAGAACCTGAAGTTGAACAAATTGCTAATGAAGAACCTATAGTTGAACCAGATCAACCAATTGCAGTAGACCAGTCATGGGAAATGAATGATGAAGATGATGATACTGATGATGATCATGATTGTGAGGAGGTGACCAATACTATTAGATCATATGTGGTTGACCAAAATGATGTTAGTGAAGAACCTGTTGAGGGTTTGAGGGATGTCAGTGTTGGTGGAGCTGTGCATGTGGATGACCATGCTACACATGGACAAACTGTTGGTAGTGAAGATGTTCATGTGGATGAACCTGATTGGCTAGAGGAAGGGTATGAAAGACTAGATTATCCTGATGACATATTTGGTGCTCAGAACAATGAAGTGCCCAATATGAGAGAGCATCAAAGAGATACTGAAAATGTAAGTGAGGGCGATGGTGTGAGAGAGAGCAAGTTATAGATAATGGGAAGAGACTAGAAGCTGCTGCCAGTGATCAAGCTGGTGATAATAATGATTGGGCTGAAAAAGCTCTTGATGATGATGACACTAGGAGCATAGACAGTTCAGAGGATGAGGATGAAAGGGTGAGATGTCCAGAGTTTAATGAGAACACTGGCATGAGTAACCCTCAGTTATGCAAGGGTATGAAGTTCCTAAATGGGAAGGTGTTTAGGGCTGCCTTGAGGGAATATGCAGTGAGAAAACCTGTGGACATTAAGTTTAAGCTTAATGAGAAGACCAAAGTTTTTGTCTACTGTAAGTATGAATGTGGTTGGAGGGTATATGCATCACAGATTGCAAGGGAGTTAACCTTCCAAATAAAGTCCATGGTTCCAACTTGTACATGTGGAAAGACATTCAAGCATAGCCAGGTCACTTCTACATATGTGGTTAGGAAATACTTGGATGATTTCAACAAAAACCCTGATTGGGCAGTTTCTGGTGTGAAGCATCGAGTTATGCAGGATGTGTATGTGGACTTAAGCATAAATCAAGTGTACAGAGCTAAGAGGAAGGCTAGAGAGTTCATACTAGGTGATGAGTGGTTGCAGTATGGGAAGCTTAGGGACTATGCAGAGATGATAAGAGTAATTGATGTGGGGAGTAAGGTGATTCTACAAACTGAGATTACTGAGCCTAACACACAACCCAAGTTCAAGAGCATGTACGTGAGATACAATACACAGAAAGTTGGATTCTTGGGGGGGTGCAGGCCACTTGTAGGATTAGATGGTTGCCACTTGAAGGGCAAGTTTAGTGGACATATATTGTCAGCAACTGCAAGGGATGGGAATGACAATATTTTCCCTGTTGCATTAGGTGTAGTTGAGCAAGAAAACAAGGATTCTTGGGTCTGGTTTTTACAAACATTTGCAAATGATATTGGGAGGCCAAATGAGCTGAATCTGGTGTTCATTTAAGATAGGCAGAAGGTAATACAATTCACTTGCTTTTTGAGACTGTTGTTTGTTCTTAATCATTACATTTCTGCTTTATACTTGTTTTGTTTTTATTCTTAGGCAGATGGTGTTCATTTTTTATTGTATTTATGATAACCAGGGATTGATACCTGCCATGGAGATGTTGTTCCCAATAGTGGAACATAGATTTTGTGTGAAGCATATTTACAATAACTTTAAGTTAAATTTCAAGGGTTTAGAATTGAAGGCTGCATTATGGAGGTATGCTGCTGCAACAACAGTTAGGGAGTTTGAGAAGAGAATGCAAGATATGAAGGAATTGGACAAAGAAGCATGGGAGTATCTAGCAAACATCCAACTAACCCAATGGACCAAGTCACATTTCACTCCAAGGGCCATCTCTGATTGTTATGTGAACAATCTTAGTGAGTCATTTAATTCTATGATATTAGAAGCTAGGGATAAGCCTATCATTGCCATGCTAGTGTGGATTAGGGTTAGGTTGATGACTAGAATGTACAGTAAGAGGACTGAGATTGAAAAATTCACTAGTGACATATGTCCAAACATAGTGCAAAAGCTTGAGCAGTTGAAAGTTGATTCTAAGTCATTTTCTACTATTCCATCAGGTTGCTATATATATGAGGTTGATAATGAGTATGAGAGACATGTGGTTAACCTTACAAGAAAGTGTTGTACTTGTAGAGTTTGGGATTTGACAGGAATCCCATGTAAACATGGTGTTGCAGCAATCTATAGAACCTGGAGAGGCCTAAGGATTATATGCATGCATGCTTTAGAAAGGATGCCTATGTGGCTGCATATAAGGAGATGATTACCCCACTACCTGGCCAAGATGAATGGGTTGAAACCAACCAACCTGCCCCTGTTGCTCCAATTGTGTACAAGCCTCCAGGCAGGCCACCAATCAAAAGGAAGAAAGATGCAGATGAGTCAAACAACCCATACAAAGTCTCTAGGTCATATAGACCTATAAAATGTGGGTTTTGCCATCAGGAGGGGCATAATTCAAGGAGATGCAAGGTTGGAATAACTGGTGAGACACCATAGCAAAGGAGGCAGAGACTTGAGAGGCAAAAAAAATTTGTAAGTAAAGCAAGAATGTGTTCACTATGACAATTATATTACAAATCTATTTTTGATGCAAGGCAATTCTTTGTAGGGAGAAGAGGGACAAGGAATAGCCAACCAGCCAGCCAGCCAACCAGCCACCTAGGCAACCACCAAGGAGGGTTGCAAGGCAGCCACCCTAGTTTGTCAACCAGGTAACCAACCAGGCAGGTAGGCAAGTATCCAACCAGCCAACCACCTAGGCAACCACCAAGGAGGTTTGCAAGGCAGCCAGCCACCCAAGCAGCTAACCAGGCAACCAATGAGCAAGCAAGGCAATCAACAAGATTAGCAAACAAGAAGGACAAGGCCAACCAGTCAACCAAAATAGCAGATAACCAGACAACCAGTCAACCAACAAGTGGGTTAACTAGCCATTCAACAAGAAAGCCAACCACCCATCAACCAAGTCAACCAGTCAACCAGCCATAAAAGCAACCACTGAAGCAGCCAACAGGCAAACCCTACACACAACCAACTGAAACATCTGCTTCAGCTTCAAGTAGACCACCACCATTTACAGCAGATTCAAGCAGACCACCACTAAGTAAAGCACCCGCTGCTCAATGGTTCTCATGCAGCCAGCCCATCTCTCATACTTCTAAGGAAACATAGGACACAAGAAAACCACTATCTCAGGTATATACACAAACACAAATACAAACACCACCCTTTATACTTACATAATTAGATCTTGATATGGAGTTTCTATGTATTTTACAGCCTCGAAGGGGGTTAGTACCACCAAGGGTAGTTAGGAGCAGTCATCTATTCTCATATGGGAGAGGAGGTGGATTAAGAGCTGAGACATCTGGTGCAATGTTCTCAACAGGCCAGGGCAAAGGTAAGGATAAGGGCAAGGTCTTTGGGAAATGAAGATTGGAGAATGTGCAAGCGGAAACTTTATTTTACTTTTTTTTTTTTCCTTATTGTGCATGTCTGATAGTGGCATGTCACCAATTTTTTGTTTTTTGTTATTGTGTAGAACTTTATACTGTAAAGTTATTTTGTTGTCGTCTTAGTGGGGATAGAACCACCTATTATGTAGATGAAATTTGGCAATGTTTAGCCATTAATGTTTGGCAGAGTTCACTTGTTTTGAACAATGCTTATTATATATGTATGGAATGGTACTCTTGCTTAGATGAAATTTGGTAGTATTTAGCCATTAATGTTAGGTGAAGTCCACTTGTTTTGAACAATGCTTATTATATATGTATGGAATGGTCTTACTTTAAAACATACTTCTTTATGCTTCTTCAATTGATGTAAACAGAATCTTGTGGGGTGCATGTCCTTGCCTAGCCAATTGATGTACAACATACACAATCTTTATAAAGAATAATAGATTGCATACCTTATTCAAATTACAAGAATCGCATTACATAAAGAACACATTACAAGGCAACATTACACATTACATAAACAAGGCAACATGCTCTATTCAAATTACAAGATCACAATACATAAAGAACACATTACATAAACAAGGTAGCATTACATAAACAAGAACAAATTACATAAAGAAGAACACATCACATAAAGAAGAACACATCACATAAAGAACAAATTGCATACTCTATTCAAATAAACAACAACATTACATAGTACCAAATACATGGAATACACTTGTCAAAAGTGGTAGTACCCAAAATTATACAATAACTACAACAACTTGCCTTCAAGGTAGACTTAATGGTTTTGTTCCAAATTCTCCCATCCTACCAAAAAACACAAAAAAATTTCAAAAAACCCCGATAACACAACAAGTGCAAAATTGTACTTCTGTAATTTCTCTTTAGCTATCCTCTCCCTCACCCTAGTTTTTTCTTCCCTTCCCTTGGCTATTTTTCCCTCTTAATAGCTGCTATTTCCCTATCACTAGCCTCCTTTTCCTTTTCCTCAGCAACTCTTGTTTGATTCTTGTGCATACTGAATCTTGCAAGGACAATGGGTTCAACTTCAGACCCACGCTTACATGTTTTGCCATCCAACCACCTAAAGTATTTACAAGTAGGTTCATCATCCTACAAACAATATCAAATTAGGGTTATTCATAAAGCCAACAAAACCAGAAAATAAAAAAATAAAAAAGGAAAAAAATCTGAAAACCAGCTATTACTCACCACATCATAGTAGCTGCACCCATAAAACCTTCTCCCAAAATTGTTCAAGGTTAGAGTAGTCTGTAGCTGACAACGGTCAGCAGAGCATGAATGGTGATTGGAATCCGAGTAATAACTTGAAGAAGACATGTTCAGATTTCACTTTGGCAATCGGAGTATAGAGGGGAATGGGTTTAGAGATTTTTGAATGTTCGAAGGTAGAGAGAGGGAGAAAGCTCCGTCCTTTAGGGTTCTAATTGTGTTCTAATTGGGTTCTAATTTTGGCTTATATGGTAAATGGGATTTTCGAACGGAAAGGGCAGAGGTGGGTAACGGGGGTCTAATGGAGGCCACCTCAGGTGGGTTAAGTGACAAATTAAAAACCACGAATGGGCATTGTTAAAACGGGCTAAACCACAGGTGGGTAAAGTGCAATTTCCCCTTAAAAATTTTTAGGGTCCAGAAAATTTAATACCTGCCATATGAAGTTGAGAACAACTTATGAAAAGGTATAAAGTCTTCTAAGCTAAGATTTTGTAGGCTAATGTCTAACAAGGAAATTTGGAAAATTAAGATGTTATGGTGCATTCATATAAGTAGGAGGTCTTCTACTATAACGAGCAAGAAATTTTCTTGTAGATGTCCAACAATGCAAACAAGAAAACTGCTAGTGTTATAGGCCTTCATATCTGTCCTAAAAGGTTACATCCATAATCTGGGAAGTGCAGGATGTGACAAATATAGAGGCAAATGTATCAGCAATAATAGCAGCAAACTAGGGGGTAAAAAAAAGAAAAAGCACACAGCAGTGGATTATCAGACTTGCAGTCTTCGGATATGAAGATCATTGGTCCTTTATAAATGCAAGGCCTTTCATTTTAGTATATTATTGACTCTCCAAAAATCCTTTATAAATGAATTAATTTATGATATATATATATTTTCTGTAACGCAACAATTTAAGTTGATTGAAGCTAATTGCTATCATAGCAAGGGAAAGCTTGATTTTGTGTGAAGTTAATTGATATCCTAAAGGCATTTTGACAAGAAAATGCATCATCTGAAACATAAGAGTTTGAAATTCCTTTTTGTTCCCAGGGTGGTCTATAAATATTTATTTAAAATTATCAAAAAAGAAAAGAAAAGATGACCTGTTTCAAATTCTGTATAATATTTGTTAATTGGTCACCCAGCCTTTTGTATCCCATAACGATTGACAATATAATTTTGTTCCTCCTTTTACTAAACATGCATTGTTATGATGGTAATGATAATGATCCTATCCATGTGTGTGTGTATTGATATGATGGACACGAGTTCATTTGTATGATCTTTGATATGCTAGTTTTAACCTCAGCTCAAGTCTAATCATTTGAATGGTTCAACATGCTGAATTTTTGTTGTTGTAACACTTCATTGGTCATGTCAGTTAGTATGTTGTCCATGTCATTATTGGTGTTGCAGTAACTAAGAGGTGGAATTTTGAACAATGGCAATGGCAAAGAAGAGAAGTTTAAAGTGGAAGTTAATGAAGGTAGCTTCCACTTGAATCAGATGGAGCCTCACGGAGTCCTAATTTCATTGTTCAGTGGGTATACCGATGGTGTTATCAGAGTGTGGGGCGTTGGTTGCTACCAGTAAAGCTTCAGAAATTTGATATGCATTTCTGTTTTGAGCTATGTTGCATGGACACTAACATGGGTACGGATACGATATGGGTATGGGTACATGGGTACATCAATTCTTGAAAACAAGGGTACAACACGTCTGGGGTAGGACAATTAATTAATTAATTAATTAATATATTTAGGTATATTTTTTGACAAAATATGTTTATTTTAGGATTTAAATTAAGTAATAACAGCAAATAAGTACAATAACACTAGAAAAATGTTGTCTAAAATACAATTTTTGTTCCATTACTAAATGACTAAACCCATAAAATAGATAAAACCAAATAAATAAATAAATAAACCTATAAAATAAGTAAATAACACGTGTAAATAAGTAAACCCAAAACATAATAAGTGTATAAGTAAAGCCAAACTATTAAAAAAAAAAAAAAAACAGAGAAAGAGAGTCAAAAGACCAAAAGACAGAGAACCCAAAATCTGCAGAGAGAGAAATGACGGAGGGAGAGAGAAGGAGGTTTGGGGTTGTCGGAGGCCGGAGGGGATCAGTTGTTGATGATCTACTCCAAGAAGGCATAATGCACAGTTTAGATCAGAGAGAGAAATGATAGAGGGAGAGAAAAGGAGCTTTGGGGTTGCCGGAGGGGGTTTGGTTGTCACCGAGAAGGCACACCACACAAACCAAATCAGAGAATTGAGGGAAAGAGAGAGATCAGATCAAAGAATTGATGAACAGAGAGAGGCGTTGGTCCAAATCCTATTCTCTCTCTCTCTCTCTCTCTTTAAATTTTTATTTTTTTAATTTTATTTTTAAGTTTTGCTATGTTTAGGACGTTTTGGCATGATGCAATCGTGTTGGCGATCTACCCAGATTTTTTTCAAAAAAAGAAAGGACAGGGATTTCCTCCAAACAAGTATGGAGCAATTCCTACAAACAGGGACATGTGTCAATAAAATAAAAGGACACATAAGTTTGGGGTCATGTGCATTGCACATGACCCATTTTAAGAGAAGAGCTGTTAGGGTGAGTTTGGTTCAGCTTTTTGTAAAAGTGCATAATGAAAAAGTTGAGTTTTCAAAAAGTGCATAATGAAAAAGTGGAGTTTCAAAAAACTGAGTGTTTGGTAAAAACTGTTAAAAGTGCTTTTTGAAAAAGCTGAGTGTTTGGCTAGTATTTATAAAAGTGGCAGTTTGAGGAATAAATTACCAAAAAGGACAATGTATATATAAGAGCATCTTCAGCAGGTTAGACAAATTTTTGTATTGTTTGGACAATCAACTGTGACATTTACTTTTTGATTATCCACTTTTTTAATCTTTATTTTTTAATCAAATTTATTCTTTTTTAATATTTATTTATTCTTTTTCTATTCATTCTCAACAATTATATTTTTCAACAAAAAGTGTTACATCTACAATATTTTTTTGCAATACTTTCACAAGAATCATAACAAAATTTTATATGGAAAGTTGTTACTAGTTCTAATTTAAACCCACCACTGAAATTATATTTTTACTTATCAATATTAGCTAATTATTTAAAATTTATTGTGAAAATATTGTAAAAATATTGTAGTAATATTTTTAAATTGTGATTTCTAATTGTTTGACTTGTTTCATCCATACGTTTACTCTTTTCTTTTTTCCTTTTTTTTTTTTTTTCTCTTGCATTTTATCCACCACACACGTATACCCAAGGACCTTCATCTCTCTTTTTCCTTTATATTCCAGAACCTTCTTTCTCTTCATTTCCCAAACGTGATTCCAGAGCCTTCCTTTCTTGGCTCTCTCATTCTCTGCACTCTCTTTTTTTTTTACTTGATTCCATAAATTCTCTAGCTCTCTCTGTAATACTTGATTCCATAATCTTGCTTGCCTTTTGGTGTCATTATCTTCAAACACACGCAGACACGCATGGAGAGAAAGGAAAAATCGTCTTTGCTCCACCACACCGCCACCGCTGCTCCTCCTATCAGATCGGCTTCTATTTTTTTTTTCTTGATCATTTATTGTTCTAATTTTTTTTTTCTGTTCTTGATCTGCTGCTGTTGTTGTAATTGCACTCACTCCAGCTGCTGTTTTTGATCTGCTGTTTTTTTTCTGTTTTTTTCGGTTCTTGATCTGCTGCTGTTGTTGTAATTGAAGGGTAATTTTGGTAATTGCACTCACTCCAACGGATACATTATAAACGCCCACTCCAGCTTTTAGTTTATGGACCGAAACATGTCCATAAACTGAAACGCGCATTCCTTCGTAAATGGAAAACGCAGCTTTTGTCAAAAAGTTACGTTTTGTACTCACTAAACACTGAAGTTGGACTGGCTTTTTCAAAAAGCCAACTTTTGGGCTCAAAACGCCCAAACAAACGGGCACTTAACCCTAACGTTAACAGCCTCTCTCTCATCTAAATCAGACAGCCTCTCTCTCTCTCCTCAAACTCCTCAAAGGCTCAAACTTGCGTCTCAACCTTCTCTCTCTCATCCTCCTCCACCTCTGTTTTTCTCAAAACCTCAGACCGGCAAGAGAATCCGGCCACCCACTGCACACAGCCAGCCTCCATCCGGCCACCCACTGCAATGAGTCGCTACGATTCCAATCCTTTCGATGAAGAGGAGGTCAATCCCTTCGCGGTGAGTTTTGCGCTTTTGTATACCCGTATTTTTTGAATTTCGTCGTTCAAATTTGATTCTGTGGATTCGGGAATGTATTGGTCTCTAGATTCGTCGAATTTTGTTTCACTTTTTGCTGAAACTCTTTGTCGATCTCGATTTTGTAATTAGATCTGGTGTTGTATTCAAATTCCTAATTCGCAATGTGATTCAAAATTTCAAATAGCCAATTTTTTTAATAAAATAAATTTTCTGTTTGGTTTCCTAGAAAGCGAGAAGAAATTTAAAGCCTTTCTAGCAATATGTTCTTTGTTAAATTTTTAGGTATTTGTCTCTATGTGCTAAGTTATTGAATCGAGATTGTACTCATTTGCTTGATATGTTTAAGACTGTTAAATAGTCTTTGTCTATGAATTTGAGTAAATGACATGTTGAATTTTGCCTATCAAAAACTAAGATTGAAATTTTACTCTATAATAACCGAAGGTAAATGCGTGAGTTTGTAGCAGAATATGGTGATGATAAATAGAATGGAAATGGTTTACAGAAGGTTTATGTTTTTCATTGTTTTGTCTTGGAGAGTTTTGTGGTAGCCCATAAACGGCAGTGAATTGATGGTGTAATATGAACCAATTTTATGGATTTTTCTTACTCATGAATTCTTTGATGGTTCTTCATTTATCCCATTTTTTTCCCCTTCATTTTTATTTTTATATGACCTACATATAATGGGTTTTTATTTAGCAATAGATAAATTCAAGCTTGAATAATTTCTAAATTCAAGCTCTTGATGCTAACATCCATCCGTTTCTTCTTGGACAGAGATATAACCACTTCATTCCCAAGTTTTGTTTTCTACTTGCAAGTTGATGACCCCTGAGTTTCTAGCCGACATCAAGTTGATAGTATTTAGCTGGAAGAGCTTGCTTTGACCATTTTAGCTTTTGCCCAAATGGGTCTAAGCTATTTGTTTGTTGGTTGGTCTTAGTGTTTGTTTGCTTCACTGGAAATCAGAGAGGAAAGGAATTCTTTGGCACTTCACCATACTTGTGGTCAAATTGAGTTTGTGCTACTAGCACTTTGAGCAGTTGCCTCACTAGGTAGAAAAATTTGTAAAGTATACCATGACTTGCAGATGAGGTGAAACTAAAAGCAGAAGTGTAGATTGTAGCCTTGGCTTCCCTCATTTTTTATTTATTTATTTATTTTTTTTTTTGTAGGTTTGTATAACTATCGTTTTCAGTAAAAAGTGCTACAATGTGGCTTTTTTTCCCCTTTTGCGTAACCAGTGGCACTTAATTGGTGATTTGTGTACAAGTGCATGGTACCATTTCTGCATTGATGTTTTTCAACAGATTATCTTGGGTGATGTAATGAATGGAAAGTGTTACTGATCGTGTATTTTTCAAGCTATGTTGTGTTATTATTGTGAGGCAAATGAGCCTTTTCAAAGTACACTAGTTCTAATCATCAATGTTGAAATATAAAAATTTAGCAATAGATTTGTTGAAATATACATTGGCTCACAAAAATATTTCTAGGAAAATATACATCCAAATCCCCCTCCAATCATGGTCTGCTAACAAACCAAACATCTTCAACATAAAAAATCAGCATCAAGAACCAAAATTCTACTAAGTTCTTTACTTTCTTCTTTGTGATTTACAATCAAGACTCTCTAAGACTGTTCGCATCCTGGGCTGCATCTCTGGATCAAGTTCAATGCAATTTAGTGCAATATGAAATGCTGCAACAATTTGCTTCTTTGCACACACTTCAGGTAGCAGTTCTAGGTCTATAACCTTGTTGCCATGACCATATTTTCAGGGGCTGAACTCATGGGATTCATAACTATGACCCAGATATACAAACTTGTCATCCGCAAAGGCAAAAGCATTCAATCTTCTTCCTGAAATAACATAAACAACTAAATTAAGGAAAAGGTTACAAGGAAAAATGAGT
Organism: Quercus aquifolioides; assembly: GCA_019022515.1. Classification (NCBI taxonomy): domain Eukaryota; kingdom Viridiplantae; phylum Streptophyta; class Magnoliopsida; order Fagales; family Fagaceae; genus Quercus; species Quercus aquifolioides. Next base: position 55,655,300 of record CM032330.1, read on the forward strand.
CTAAATAATATAGTATATATGTAGAAGATACATTTAAATATAAATACAAACAAACAAGCAGATTAAATACACACAAGCAAAATATCTATCAAAATATATATAAATATACACACACACAAGCAAAATAAATAGGAGTTGCATGAATTTCATGTCCCAAAAAAAGGAACTAACAAAAGCAGATGACTCCCCCCAAATTGACAATATATATCAACACTGAATTTTGTAAAATCTAAATGTAATTTATATATGTGAAAACCAGACCTACAAGGCAGCATAATGATAAGAAATAAAAAGTAAGTAAAATTTTATTTTTTTTTTCATATTGCACATCAATTCAAATCCAGAAAATATATTCCTTCCATCAGTAGATGTCCAAATCAAATTCCTCGCTTATTCTTCCAGAAAATTTCTCTCATCTTACATAACACGTGCCCCTCAGTTTCCAAGAGTGTTTAAAAACTCCTACCAATATTACTTCATATCATTTTAATTCCAAAGGTTTCCCTTCTTTGTTTACGCTAATATTAGTGGTAATTCAGCTTTTACGATTTTTATTCTCAAACTTGTAATAGTGGCTTTGTTTACAACTAATCTAAAATTAGTATTAGCGTCTTTGCAAAAAGTAAATAAAATTAAGATTGCTTTAGCAGAAGCTAAATCCTTTAATAACTCAAGTGCACTCTCTACATAGGGGATTACATCCACTAAAGTAGCTTACATCATAGTTCTGAACATAATATCAAGAACAATAGAAAAGTGATTCAGAAGATACCTGAAGATGTAGGATTAAAGGCATTCCCTTCCTCTCCCTTTTTTCCACCAACGCTCATAAATGGTTTGATTAGATCCATGGGGCCAACTCCATCCATAAGGTCTTCTATTTCTTCAAATGCGAACTAATCACACTGTTAAGTATATGCGGCCTTCTCAAACATGTCCATAGTCCTTTCAAACATCTCCTCAAAGAAAAATCCATAAAATTGGTTCATATTACACCATCGATTCACTGCCGTTTATGGGCTACCACAAAACTCTCCAAGACAAAACAATGAAAAACATAAACCTTCTGTAAACCATTTCCATTCTATTTATCATCACCATATTCTGCTACAAACTCACGCATTTACCTTCAGTTGTTATAGAGTAAAATTTCAATCTTAGTTTTTGATAGGCAAAATTCAACATGTCATTTACTCAAATTCATAGACAAAGACTATTTAACAGTCTTAAACATATCAAGCAAATGAGTACAATCTCGATTCAATAACTTAGCACATAGAGACAGATACCTAAAAATTTAACAAAGAACATATTGCTAGAAAGGCTTTAAATTTCTTCTCGCTTTCTAGGAAACCAAACAGAAAATTTTTTTTATTAAAAAAATTGGCTATTTGAAATTTTGAATCACATTGCGAATTAGGAATTTGAATACAGCACCAGATCTAATTACAAAATCGAGATCGACAAAGAGTTTTCAGCAAAAAGTGAAACAAAATTCAATGAATCTAGAGACCAATACATTCCCGAATCCACAGAATCAAATTTGAACGACGAAATTCAAAAAATACGGGTATACAAAAGCGCAAAACTCACTGCGAAGGGATTGACCTCCTCTTCATCGAAAGGGTTGGAATCGTAGCGACTCATTGCAGTGGGTGGCCGGATTCTCTTGCCAGTCTGAGGTTTTGAGAAAAACAGAGGTGGAGGAGGATGAGAGAGAGAAGGTTGAGACGCAAGTTTAAGCCTTTGAGGAGTTTGAGGAGAGAGAGAGAGGCTGTCTGATTTAGACGAGAGAGAGGCTGTTAACGTTAGGGTTAACAGCTCTTCTCTTAAAATGGGTCATGTGCAATGCGCATGACCCCAAGCTTATGTGTCCTTTTATTTTATTGACACATGTCCCTGTTTGTAGGAATTGCTCCATACTTGTTTGGAGGAAATCCTCCTCCAAAAAGAAAAAGAAAGAAGAGAGAATACGCCTCGGGTACGAATTTTAGGTGTCTTACCAATACCCGTGTCAGACATGGGTACTTGGCCAAAATCGCAATGTTTGTGTAACATAGGTTTTGAGAGCAAACAAGTTACTCTTGATAAGTTGGCTGTTTGAAAGATTTAGGATATTCTTGGTCTGGTTTTTATTTTTTTTATTTTTATGTTGGACATGGCTTTGAGGTCAATGATGTTTTGGTTTAAGTTTTTATATTAGATACTAGTTTCTAACCTGTGTGTTGCACCAGAAAGCCTATTAAGCATAAGAATTTTTCTTAAAACAATTCTTTGTTTCTTTTCTTTGATTGTAGATTAGAATTTCAAAAATCTGTAACATTCAATTAAAAGTTACTATAGCTTTTGAGTGGAGTTTGTGGTGTGTTTTTGTGTTAGAACTCATTTCTTTCTCACTTGTGTTTGTTTGTTTGTTTGTTTGTTTTTTTTTAAATCTAAAACATGCAATTACTAAATGGAAATATTGATTAAACAAAAACTTTAATAAATAAACATGTTAAAATAATTGAGTGAAAGGTGTGTATGCATCACATACCTAGTGTAAGCACCTTTTGTAAACCTCAAGCAAATTAGGTCAGCAATGGCTTTCAGGGTTAGTTCTTAGGTCACATTTGGGTTTGAGCTTGGTTATGTTAGGCCATCATTGGCTCATTGGGTTCCATATACGATGTTAATCATTTTGAAATTGAGTTAATTTCTCGTCATTGGGACCGAGAACCTCAGATATAAGCAGTGGCGGAGTTAGGATTTCAATTTAGAGGGGGCAAGATTAAAAAATAATAGAAAAGCCTAAAATTATTAATCAATATTAATAATAAAATTATAAACAACAATAATTGTCATACAAAATCTATTAAAATTTAAATTGTGAGGTTAGAGAATCTGGCAACCGCGGCCCACTTTATATTAAGCTCAAGGCCCATGCTGAGGAGGAAGAAATGTCCGAGGACAAAAGAAGCAATTCTGAGGTGCCTTAGAGCATCAACCGAGATCACAGAAGGGAAGAGCGGTGTGCCACCAAAGGCAGCCTCCCAGAACATCCCAAGGAAAAGAGTAGGTACAATGGATCAGCTATGGGAGCACGGTGGAGGAGCAATTCAAGGAGAAACTGTCACCTTCACATTAAATGCCCACAACTAACATCTTGGCCACATTAATGAGGAAGTGACCACTGAACAGTGCTTCCTTGATTGCTGCAACTCACAGGAGGTATGGTAAGGTGATTGATGGGACAGACACTCGAGGACAGGCTTGGATGATTAACAAGTGGAAGGCAAGGATCGTTTAAAGAGGACTATATAATAGAAGAAACCCACCATAAAGAAAGGGGAGCTGAAGAATTTTTGCAACCATTCCTATTCAATACTTACCAGAAAAAGCTCCTCGAATGTTGTCGAGGACAAACTTTCTTAGATAAACTTAGTTCACCTCTGTTTAATTATCATGAACACCATGTTTAACTATTGTCCACGCAGTAAAGCCTAACTCTTTGGCCCACTCTCTACAAATTCATTGTATTGGGCTAGTTGGGTCTGAGTCCATTCGTCCAGTGGAAGCAGTGCTCAAATCCAGTCCTTACATAAATAATTGTAAAATAAATAAACAATTGTAAAACATTCCTGATGATCAATCATCAAAGTAAGAGATTAATCTATATACATCAAGTTTAGACATTTAATTTGATTCCTCAAAATAAATTGATAAAATAAATTTCAACTTTTCTTTCTCTATTCTTCTAATTATTTAAATTTTGGATTTATGATAAAAACCAAATTTTGAAACTATGAAAATGCAAGAAATGAAGGAGAAATAAATAATGGATGCTTTACAGCTTTAGTGCCATACAAGATTATATTATTATTATTATTATTATTATTATTATTATTATTATGTGTAAAGTTTGAGTTCCACGTGATTAAATTGAAATGAAAGGAAAGAAATTTGGATAAGTAAAAAGAAAAAGGATTGAAATTGGTCAAAAGTCTAAACAGGTTTGGTGGCAATGGCATTTATTTTGTGTCAGGCTCATTGTTTAAAGTGGGAGGAGTTGTTTGAGTAACACCACAAAATCTTACAATATTTTTACAATAAATTAAAATATCAGTATATCATTGGTCAAAATAAAAATAAAATATATCTATTCTGAGATGCATCTCAACTAAAAATAAGAGTATTATGAAAATATTATGAAAATTTGTTGCATTTTTAAACTTTTTCAAATAAAAATTTGTATTTTATTATATATTTATTTTATGTTAGGGGTATGGTTTGCTTTATAGAAAAATATGGACTTTTTTGGGAGGAGTCAGGGGTGCAAGTGCCCCCCTCGCCCTCCTCTAGCTCCACCCCTGGATATAAGTCAAAATGAAATGAGGTGTCTATATACGTGATACACAAAAAAGTGTATATATATATATATATATATTCCGCCAATAAATCAAAATGTAAGTTAAGGGAAATATTCATTCCTTAATAACAGTTATTTATAACATCTTGTGCATTATTAGAAAAGTATGTTAGAAATTGAAAAATTCTTTTAAGTTTTAAACAAACTTTCTTAAACCCTTTCTTTTTTCTCCCTACAATCCAAAACACCAAAAATTTATCTAAAAAATTAATAAAACTCAACAACCACGAGTCCAGACCAAAGTGTAAAAAAATTTACTTAAACCACCTTTTACATGATATTAAGACCAAAGTTACCAATAAAAATTTAAAATAGAAAAAACGATAGTTAGAACAAGAGGCGACAAGAAAGAATTGGGAAAAAAAATCATTTCTATTATCGCCTATTTATGTGGATTCATGAGAGAGAGAGAGAGAGAGAGAGAGAGAGAGAGAGAGAGAGTTAAGCTCTATTTGGAAAGCTTATTTTTTACTAATTTATTTTACTATTCAGCTTATTTTTGCTATTATTCATAGGTCTTACTGTACTTTTTGGTACTATTCATGGGTCTCATTATACTATTTCAGCTAATTTTTACTCTTATCTACAGTATTTTCAATAAAAAAAATTTTAATTTCAACAAAATCAGCAAATTCTAAATAGACCCTTAGACGGTAAAAGAGTGAGATCCAAAAATGAAATGATCCCCTCTTAATTCTTCCATTTTTAGGTTGTTAGACAGAGAATAAAAAAAAGAATTTTATTAACATTGTTAATGACAGTGCTCTAAATTTATTGAATATTCATGTTATTTGTTTTTTTTTTTTTTTTTGCTGAATAAATATTCAAGTTATTATTATTTTTTTTTTGAAAAGGAATATTCATGTTATTTGTTGAATGCAAATAATTGAGTATGATGTATGAGGTATTTAGTCGTATTTTTACCAAAATTACTAGATTGACTAGCTTAAAAAGAATGCTATTACCGACATGATTAAAAGTTAGTGGATTGAAAGAGGTTTTGTGGCAAAGAATGCTCTTGCCGACATGATTAAAAGAGGCGTGTCCACAAAAGAATAATTATCACATATGAACTGTGGTTGGACCCCACATGCATCATTAAGGTATCTTCTCCTCCATGCAAAATAAAGATATTTTCTCCGCTGGTACAGCTCATGACTCACGGTTGACGTTTATCCATAAAGTTTCTTTTCTTGCTGTTTGACTGATTGATGTGCATTTAATCTTTGAATAAAACACTATATACCGTTATATACAGACCTTATACGCATATCGAATCCAATCCCGCTCAATTCTCTGATATCTGTAGTATATAAACTACCACATCTGTAATCTGTTGACGAATAGTGAGAAGAGATATGGCCGAGGCAGTTGTGTCCAGCGCTGTAGAAGCACTCATTTCAAACTTGAGTGCTGTCCAGCAGTTTAGAGGGTATTTGAATGTGGAAGACGAACTTGGGAGGCTCCAGCAGGCTGTTTCCAGAATCCAACCTCTACTTTTGGATGCAGAGGAGAGGTACAATCAGAGCTATGAGGTCAAAATTTGGCTTAGAAAGCTTAAAGATGCATTTGATGATGCTGATGAATTAGTGGATGATTTCTTTACTGAGTCTCTGCGGCGAGAACTTCTGAACCGGGGTAGACGCACAAAACAGGTACGTATCTTCTTCTCCAAGCTTGCATATGGTTCAGCAAGGTTGCCTAAGTTTAAGACAGTTATTGCGAGAATAGAGAAAATTGCATCCGAAGCTGACAGATTCCAGTTTAGTAACCGGCGTCCTGAGAAGAAGGAGAGAAGAGAGTCTCAATCTTCTTCTTTGTCACGTGGGGTCGAGATTATTGGGAGAGAGGAGGAAAAGAATGCAATTGTACATGAACTAGTGAAAATGTATAATATCAAGGACGAAGCGAATGTCTCAGTGATTTCAATAGTTGGGGGCGCAGGTGTAGGAAAGACTGCACTTACTCAATTTGCATACAATCATGAGACTGTAAGAAAACATTTCGAGCTACGATTATGGGTGCGTGTCGCTGAATCCTTTGTCTTGAAAACGATTGTTGAAGAGATTGTGGAATCAGCAAGCGGGGAGAGACCGGAAAATCTCTGGTTGAATTCATTGTTGGTACACCTTCGGGTAATGATTGATGGGAAGCGGTTTTTACTTGTATTGGATGGTGTATGGAATGAAGATTGTGAAAAATGGTCCAGCTTGAAAAAGCTGTTAATTTGTGGCGCGAGGGGAAGTAAAATTGTGACTACTACACGTAGTAAATTGGTTGCAGACATTATGAGCACAGTTCCAATATTTTTTTTAGAACCTCTGTCATACGACGATTCACTTGCTTTATTTAAGAAGATGGCATTCGGGGAAGGAGAAGAGCGAACGAATCAAGCTCTTGAATCCATCGGGGAGGAGATTGTACAGAAGTATGCTGGTGTTCCTCTTGCCATAAGGACTATAGGGAGTCTGTTATACTTCAAAAATTTAGAAGGTGATTGGTTGGAGTTCCTGCAGGATGAACTTCCAAAAATTTTACAACAAGAAATTGATATTTCTGCAGTACTTAAGTTGAGTTATGATCATCTCCCATCACATTTGAAACAATGTTTTGCTTACTGTAGATTATTTCCTAATGATTATGAAATTGATGTACAGAAACTGATTAAACTTTGGATGGGGCAAGGGTTTCTCATTTCATCAAACAAAGATCAATGTCTAGAAGATGTTGGTTATGAGTATTTTATGGATCTATTCCAGAGGTCCTTTTTCCAAGAAATAGAAACAGATGAATGGGGCATTATAAGAAGTTGCAAAATGCCAAAAATCTTGCATGATCATGCAATTTTAGTGGCAGGGGTTGTGAGCTGTGCGTCAAATTTAAATGGGGACAATATAAATGATAGAGTCCGTCATGTGTCATTCGATTTTAATTTGGTATCATCACAGCAATTTGTGAGACCCTTGCTTAAAGCCAAGCGAATACAGACATTTCTATTGCCTAGTCAGTCATGGCTTCCAAACGATGAAAAGTACAGCAGGTCCACTTGTAGAGCAATTTTTTCACGATTCAAGTGTTTACGTGTGTTGGATTTACATGATTTAGGGATCAAGGTGGTTCCAAGTAGCCTCTGTAAGTTGAAGCGTTTAAGATATCTCGATCTCTCTAAGAATGGAATCAAAAAGCTTCCAAGTTCCATAACCAGCCTGCTGAACTTGCAAACATTGAAACTTTCGAATTGTAATGTGCTTGAAAAATTGCCAAAGGGCATTATAAATTTAGTCAGGCTTCGGCATCTTGAGATTGATGGCTGTGATAAATTGGCTCAAATGCCATGTGGACTAGGACAATTGACTTCTCTTCAGACATTATCCTTATTTGTATTAAGGAATCAGTCTGTCGGCAGGCAGAGTGGCAAGCTAAGTGAACTGAAGAGGCTAAACAGCTTGAGCAGAGGGCTTGAGATTTTACATCTAGAACATTTGTCAGATGCTTCAACAGAAACTAAGAATGCAAATTTGAAGGAGAAACAACGTCTTCGAGCCTTGACTCTAAGATGGTTTCGACAAGATGATGCTGATGTTGATGCGGAGAGTGACGAGAAGTCATTGGAAGGCCTCCAGCCACACCGAAATCTGAAAACGTTGTGGGTGATAGGCTATGGGGGTATGAAGTTTCCAAGTTGGCTATCTTCTCTCATATATCTTGTTAAATTTACTCTCTGCAATTGTCTCAAGTTCCAACATCTACCGCCATTAGATCAACTCTCTTTTCTCAAGAGTCTTAAACTTCAAAGGTTGCATGCTCTGGAGTACATAACAGACAGCGGCGGAAAAGACAAGTTCTCTTCTTCAGCAATATCAATAACATTCTTCCCATCCTTGAAGGAACTTGTACTCTGGGATTGTCCCAATCTGAAGGGATGGTGGAGGGATGTTCCAGTTGGTGATGATAAGAGTGCTGTTGGAACAACACAAGCATCAATGACAGATCAGCAACAACAGTATCCGTTGCTGCCTTCATTTCCCTGTCTTTCAAAATTAGAAATTCAGTATTGTCCAATGCTGAATTCCATTCCCTTCTATCCACATCTTGATGAACAGCTGGTCCTGAATAATGCCAAGCTGACACTTTTGCAACAGACAATGTGGTATATGGCAGCATCGTCGCAAGGCCCAACAACTGCAGCTAAGTCAGTTCGTTCTTCTACTCTGCCCTCTTCCTCCTTGGGTCCTCTTTCCAAATTAAATTCTTTGACTTTAACTGGCATTAAAGAGCTAGAGTGTTTGGAAGATGAATGGCTGCAAAACTTCACTTCTCTTGAGAATCTCAGTATTTCAGGGTGCCCAAGACTAATGTACTTATCAAATGGTATTCAGCATCTCACCTCCCTCAAGTGTATGGACATTAGGGACTGCGAGGAGCTTGATCTTTCCAGCAATGAAGGTGATGGCGAGCAATGGAAAGGACTGAGGAACCTCTGTTCCCTCACTATTTGGGGAATCCCAAAGTTGAAGTCTCTCCCGAAAGGGATGCAACATGTTTTGCCTCTTGAAAAGCTCCGGATCCTAAATTGTCCAAATTTAGCATCTCTAGAAGACTGGATCAGCAGTTTCACATCTCTTAATAGGCTTGTTATTTCTAAATGCCGCAAATTGGCTTTGCTGCCTCACGGAATGAGTAACCTTAAGTCTTTACGTAGACTGGTGATTGATGATTGTCCCATGTTATTGCGAAGATGCCAAGGGGAAACTGGTGAGGATTTGCACAAGATTAAACACATCCCAGAAATTTCCGAAAGGCTGACTTCTCGGGACTTTGATTAATCTCTTGTTTCATACTTCATTCAGCATGTTTAGGTATGTAAAATTCCTTCCTAATCTCAGAGGCACTCATCAATTGAAACTGTTGTTTTTATGTTAACACCCTGCTCCCCTTTTCATTTTCATTTTTTTCTTTCCTTGGAGGCTTTTGATATTTAAGCAAATTTCTCAGTTATTTTTAGTTCATATGCAGAGCCAAATGCTGCAGATAGAGAGTTGGGGTTCATGAGACCTCTTTGGCAGATGGAATAAGAATCGCTCTAAGGACCACTTGTTTCTTTATTTTAAAAAAATCTTGTAGTATCCCCAACTGAAATGACTAGATGATGTATTTGCTTGCTTTTTTTTAAAAAAAATCCTTAAAACAGTGTACAAAATGGAACATGGTGGAGGATGAGGATAAAGATCGATTGAAGGTACAAGCCCCTTTATCTGTATTGGGGATTTATTTTTTAGTCCTTAATCAATCAATCGATCATCATTATATATCATATACTATATAATAAAAATTGAGTTTAAACGTCATGATTGCGTCGAGTGGCTTCACTAAATTGTAATTTTTTTTAATTTTTAGATTTTTCAATAAATTCATTCACTTAAGTCTTTAGATAAAAACAAAAAGTTTTTAATCTTTATCAAAATTAAAAGGGTTTCTGTCATGTGGCACTCTAATCATACATTTAGCTTCACATTAACTTCTTTTTGCAGTTCTCCAAAAAATGGGCTGTCCTTAGAAATTAGACGAAAGGTTTAAAAAACCCAAGTCCACTTATTATATTACTACAAATTATTTGAAAAGCCCAAGCCTCCCCCACGTGCAACAACCTTGCCCTCAGACAGCACTCTTCGGCTTCTTTGAATTCCAGTCCAAATTCACTGATTATTTGAAGTGACAAATGCAGAAAAGCTTTAGAGATTTCAATATTTGGTATTTTGGCCTTCAATTCCCTTATCCTTTCAGCCAATTATATATCTCACTCAAGCATTTACTCCTCCTTCGATGCCATTCTGCTTGGAGCATTTTATCTCCTTCTCACAGCTATTTTCCCTCACTCAATCAGAGCATGTTTTGGTCACATTGATTTCACCTTCTAATTCAAGGTTTGATTATTTTGTATTCTTTGAAGTTTAATTTGTTTGTCTCTCTCTCTGCCAATCACCCCCTTTTCTCAAAAAAATTTGTTGTTGCTGAGGTGGACTTAACTAACAAACTTTTTATTACATGCAAGGAAATTGTCTGATAAAATACCTGAATGTTTTCTTCTTTTTCTAGAATCTAACTTTATAAAATGTCCATTTTGCAGGTCTAATAAGGGGACATGTTTATTTCTTCCTACAGTATATACAATATCTAGTAAGGGCCAATAATTTAGCTCCCGACTTTCTTTTTTTTCAATTTTGTATCAATTTATTTTTTATCTTATCTATATATCTATATTTATATATATATAATAATAGGTGAAGCTGAGAGAAATTCAAATTAGAATTCTAAATTAGAGATCTAATTTTGAGCCATGTGTCTAGATTTATGTGGAGACCACATCATAATTATCTTTCCAATTGTTCAATTTAAATATGAAATTATAGTCCAATTTTGTGCTTGTGTGTCAAAAAATTTCTTAATTTTGATGCCAAAGCTAAGATTACATCATAAATATCCATCCAAATATTCATTGTATTTATAGCAATGCAAATACCGAGGAGTCAAATGAAGCAAGCGTTAAATGGTGCTCTAAAGAAGAGAGAAAATTCTAGAGGGAAGAAACAGAGAGTTATAAAAGAGATGGTCGATCCACTCCCCCTCCGCCTAAGCTTCCCACCCCTTATTTCCACGCAAAAGGAAACTCAATGTGGAGGAAATTAATCGCAATGTGTTAAGGATAGACCTCATCTACAAATTAAAAGTCCTACAACTATAGAACCATCTATTAATGATCAGCATAACAACAGATAGTAGTAGATAATGATCAACGCAGTGACAAATTGCAACTCCATTGGTACTCCTCTCTCTCTAAATTTTGGCTTCAAACTTAATCTTTTATGCAATATTCGTTTTTTCTAAATATCACAAAATACTAAATTTCACTTCCAAAGACGCTAATAATGACTTGACTAACCATCCTTTGACAAGATTCTATTCAAAGAATAGAGAGATACATCCTTAAACAAGCTTTGGTGGTCCCTCATGTAAGTGTAAATCCTCTCTCTCTCTCTCTCTCCTATTTGTTACCCTTATTAGCCACATTAAAAACAGAGATTGATAGAGTTTGTTGACTAGCCATACATACTCAAAGGAGGTTTTTTTCCCTCACTCAAACGGTCCATCATCTTACCCAATTACCTGCTATACCATTACAAACTCAGTTTTTTTTTTTTTTATATGAAAATTTCAGGCACCAAACAACAATTGGGGTTCAAAAGCAGGGATGGATCTTTTTGATATCATTCTCACTAAGGATCATCTCTCTCTCATTTAGTTTTCATTCCCTTAATTTGAAATAGTGATGAGTTTGTCTCAATTATTGATCTTTGAAACTTCAATGGTTTAGTTTTATTTATATTGAGGTAATATAAAATTTGTGTGTGGGATTTGGTACTAAAGTGGTAAAAGGGTGGTGGGTAATTCAAATTATTAGTGTCATAATATTGGAACTATTAGAAATAGTGGACATTGAGTCACTGTGTTATTGGAGTGTTTTGAAGTGGATTAGGATTGGTAGATTATCCATTTTATTCCTACCCTTATTGGAGTGTTTTGAAGTGGATTAGGATTGGTAGATTGTCCATTTTATTCCTACCCATAAAATTTTAATGGAATTGTTTTGGACAGCTAGAACACTAAATAGAGTGGAGGATTGTATCACAGTTCTATTTTATTTCATGTGAATTCTAGAGCATTTTAGAATAATAAAACCATCATAATATTGGAGTCACAATCATTAACTACAACATTAGCAACAAACCAGAAGTATCAATTGGTTTGTCATTTGGCTACATTCAATTGTTCTTCTTCCACGTGTTCACAAAAAAATTAAATAAAGGTATTCATGGTTGAATTGTTAACTAACAGCTCCTACTGAAGACGACTTCAGAACATTCTTTATAGTCACACAAGAGGAGTAACAAAGAAGGGCTGGCAGCTAACATGCTAAGAATGAGTACTTCTTGGTCTTTGCCAGATTCTTACTTGGGGTGTTCTCCTTAATATATAATTAGATATATAAAGACAGAAAAATTACAAATTCCTAGGAATAGAAGCCTCAAAAAGTCTTGCAAGAAGAAACTTAGGCAAGGAATGGTGGCAAGATTATAAAATTATAAGTTGCATTGGATAGCCCTTCTCTTGACATTAGAAGAGAACTTTAGAACTAATTCTAAATATACTAAGATCAAGTACTACTTTTGCTGCATTCATTTAATTTAGGGTCTCCATTTATTTTCAATTAGGGATCAATCTAGCTATAGAAAATTTCCGAATGCTCACTTCTGTTAATTGATCCCCATCAAGCATGCTAAAGTTGAAGAATAAGGAATGAATGATCAATGATGTCTCAGATTTGAAGCTGGCTTGAATTAAGAAGAATAAAAATTGTGTTAATGCGAGTACCAATAGAAGTATATATTGGGTTGGACAAAGTAATTGGATTCAAGTCTCTAATATCAAAGGAGAACATGACATTAATTAGTCTATCTCAACCGAAATAATGGGCTAAAAGTGAAGGACAATGAGGTGAGTACTGTTTTGTTTTGTCTCTTGTTACTTATTTTAAAGTGGAACTCTTATTAGACTATTTCCACCATCTACTGATTAGTAATCCAATCCAATTATATCTATCATGTCTCTCTTGCTTTACCCAAAGTGTAACAACTCGCTGCATTTCTAGGAAAATAAAGCTTATTTATACCCCGTAGTTTAAAGAATGAGTCCGAATTTGATAAGAATATGGCGTAAAACCCATGTTTTACACATCTAATTAGAGATTACCACATCAACTATTTACTTAAAACTCAATTTATCCTACCACATCAAATAACATCTCAATTAACTCCTACTTGAGTTGGATTTTCATAAATATTTGAATTGATTGAGTGTAGTTGTGCCTACTGTTTAATATGTGATAAATGTTGTGGCATGTTGGAATTGGAGGATGTAAAAATTGGGTTTTACACCACATTCTTCTAGAATTTAATCTCTTAAATATGTGCAACTGCATCTATGGACCATAATATTTTCTGTTGTTACTAATTTCCCATCCTAGGTGATATTTGCAACACCATGCCTTAGTTCCATGACACATATTTGGAAGTATAAGAGCTATAAATCTACAACTTGATTGTAAACAAATTTATGTTGTTAAAGATCCATGGAGTTAATATTTTAGCCACTGTAACACATAGGACTAAATAATAATAAAAAATCATGCCAAAATCCATGATTGGGTTGTGATTTATTGTTTCTTTCTCCTTCTATATAATATTTGTTTCAATATTTTGCAATAGTTAAAACATGTTAAGTATAAACAAAAGCCCATTCTCTCTCTCTCTCTCTCTCACAAGAAAACCCTGACGCTAATTTTATTTTGTTTGTTGTTTTTTTTTAATTATTTAAATCTTTCATGTTCAGGGCAGGTTTTTACATTTAGGCGATTGTGCTGAGGTGTTAAAATCCCCATATTGAAGTTGATGAGAACATAGATATAAATGTCTAAGAAGACAAAGATGGTATTAAGATATGACATCCAATGAACATTATTTACAAGAATTTTTTAAGTTGATGAGGACATAGAGATAACTAATAAAATTCTTCAATGTTTTTTTTCCTTTTTATTAATGTTGTTCAAATTCTTGTGTGTATGCACAAGTTACATGCTAGTTTTATGTAATGTACTTTTAAAAAAGTAGGAGCTAGTGTGGGCAAGAAAAGCTAAGACTCAACTTGGTAAGGTCTTTTCCCCCTTTCGTTGATTGTATAGACACTCTTTAGCTTGGACTCAAGCTCAATGTCTAACAAGCAGTACACGTGCCAATTCATGTTCCCTGTCTTAAAGATGACCAATATGAAAATCTATTTGCAATCTGTTAACCCATGTTATCTATACCATTAGGTGAAAGCTATTTTATTCTTGGTCTCAAGTTTTTAAATAGTTCTTTGAATTGTCTATATAAAATATTTTTGTAAAATATATTGCTCTCTAATTTTACAAAGAACATTCTGAGTTGCTTGATCAGAGTAGGGATATATTTAGTCTGATTCAAATCTAACAAGCATATGTTAGAGGTTTGTGATGTTGCCTTCTTAGTGTCCACATGTTATTTTCTTTGGAAAGTAGAGGAGACACCTAGGCTACAGGGCTTAGTCTTTTGCGACAAGGACCAATTATAATTTATAAGGCATCTAAATGAATTTATGCACTTCAAGTTGAAGACACCACAAAGTTGAAGACCAAAATGAATTTGGTGAAGGTTGTGAAACAGATGATGCCTTATAAGTTGTAACTTAACAAAATTTATCACAAAGTGATGATGATGATGCCTTCATTGCTCTCTGTGTTTAATTTGATATCCTTACTGGGCGCATTACTAGAGGCATAAGCACAAGTCTAATGAGAGTTTAATATGCATATATTTGAATGCATTTCTACTTTCAAGTTTTTGCTTTGTATTTGCCTTTGAGAGGCACTGAGTAGAGTGCAATATTGCAATTGTTTTGAATTTAGTGATGGTATTAACTTGACATGTGATTACTTTTGTTTAACATTTAGTTGATCTATTCTAATATTATTTATTCACCTTTGTCTTTGGATATCAGAGCACGTTGAAGATGCTACTCTTTACCATGAATGCTGCATCTATATAAAGTTTCCAGTTTATTGGGGCATTTCATGTGTTGCTAGACCTGGGAGTTCGTGTTGTTTGTAGTTTGGAGAGCATGTGTATTGTTGATGCAGTAAGCTAATAGTGTCATGTGTATCTTGAAATGTCTTATATTGCTCCTTTCAATCGTCTATGGATAAGATTAAATGACTTCACATGTGAACATTTCATCAATAAATATGTTTGTATCAAAATGTGTTTGGTATACATACTTGCATGTGTCCCAGCTTTGGTAGCTAACTTATTCAATCCATGTCAAGCATGTTGTAGTTTACTAATTTGTATTTGCTTTGAATCCTAGGTGGTAGTTTGGAACTAAAAATTTGATGCTGGAAGGAAAATAGTGGTCATCAACTGGGCATATGTTTGTTAAGCAAGATTTGTAGCTAACTACTACCTGATATCTCATCCCTCTACCACTTGAGCCAGGGCCCAATTGCTACATCTTACCTACTGTTTTTATTATTATTGTTATTTTTAGTGTTGTTACTTTTTTTTCCCTTTGGATAACTTAGTCAATTGTAAGTATTACATTACTATATTTCAATATATAAGAGAATATATTGTTGTCATCGTTGAACGCATTACTAAGACTTTACTCTGGATGTAACTTTGTGTTCATACTTAATTTTTTATATGGTGCAAAATTGAGGAACTGTTATGTGTTTTACATGCAAGCCTCCTAGAACTCATTATTGTTGGGTCTACATAAGGTGTGTTTTGAGGATAGTTGGTAGGTTATATTGACTTTAAGATCTGATTTGTGAATATAACTAGGAATGTGATTATATTTATGATTTTAAGTTCTTAGTTTTGTTGCTAAAAATTATGCCCAGATCATCACAATTTGTGGATAAATAAGTCTTGGCCACAATCTATTTCAGGAGTGCTAATAAGTGCTTTTGGCTTTGGTTTATTTGATGGATAAAGTTTAGTTACAAAATTAATTGTAACTTAAGGCTGTACCTTACTCAATATTTTTTTTTTTTGAGGTGAATTTTGAGAATTCTACTATTGGATTACATTTTCTTCTTATATTTTTCATATTTGCAAAATTTCTAGAAAATTAAAGATAAATAGTTATGCTATCAATAACTTGTTTTAATTGCTGGTTTTTGTAATTTAAAATTATCCATAAAATAGCTTATAGATTATATAGTATATAATATCCGGTTGACACAAAATTTGACATGTGTATTAAGAGTGTAAAGAACATGCAATTCAATTGTTATATTTTCAAAATATGTAGTAATGTTTATTTTATTGAGTAGGATTGTAAATTTAGGCTACAACTAATTTTGTAGCTAAACTTTGTCCTTATTTGATTTTGTTTTTCTTTTATCATTTCTTAGCTTGCAAATATTTTTCTAAATATTGGTTAAATTTTAATTTTGCATGTGAAATGAATTATTTTGTCCTCATTTTAATTGTTGAAAATCATATAAAAATAAGACTACACAAAGCTCAGCTACAATGATATGGAGCAAAGTTGGACAAAACTCTCAAAATTGAGTGTTCTATATATGATGAAGATTTGAAAGCTTGATGCACAAATATAATGTTTTTGGAATTACTTTTTAACCATTGTGGTTTGTGGTTATTAAATGACTACATATTGCAAAAGTTCATATTCATATTAGTTTGGAATATTTACAAAAGATAACAAATATTGTTGCTAGATTTGCATTTGACAGATTTCACGCTAACTACGCTTGCTAGAAACATTTCTTAATTTTGTGCTTTAACAGGATTTGATTAAACATTGGTGAGGAAAACATGACTAACAATAATAGTATTGATGACTTGTGTATTGTAGCTCATAAGATAATTTTTTACAAAATATTTCAAAATACATCACGCATCGCATGGGATATCAACTAGTTGTATATAAGGTTCAACATGCCATTACGTCTACGAGAAAATATAAATTCACAATAAGGTTTTCAGTATTGTCAAAATTAATTATCAAAGCCTTTTTTTAATAGTATATAAGATGATTTCACAAAGTAGTTTCTTTATTATCTTTTTTATTATTTATTTTTAGTTATATAAGATGATGTAACAAAGTAGTTTCTATATTATCTATAATACTATACTCCATCTGCTTAGTGAAATATAAAATCTAATGTGGGGGAGAAAAGCCCAACCTGGCGCATTGGGCCCAAGGCCCTATCCGAGGACCACTGTTCATCCGAGGAGACCAAGACACCCTGTCAGAAGCCCATGTGAAAGGGAAACGTCCGGAGATGAGTACATGCACTGTCCGAGGAGATGTTCATATGTCCGAGGAGGACGATACCCTCGGACCCGACGGGGTTTTTGGTCCGACACGTGTCAAGCGATCTGTTCGATACGTGTTAAGGGGGAAAGGGGGCCTCGGACACACAAGAAGGTAACAGGAACAGAGAAATATCAAGGAGACAGACTTCAACCACCGCATTTAATGTACTGCACCTACCCTCCTGGCCGCATTTATGTGGAGAAGACCCCTGAACAGTGCATCCTCAGCTACCGCCACTCAGACAGGGCTAAAGGGGGAGTGTGATGGGACATACACTCAAGTGGGCGCCCAGATGGTGAACAAGTGGACGGTGGAGATGTAGAAAGGCAGCACTATATAAGAGAGAGAGAGGTCTCTGATAAGGTGATCGAGAATTAAGAGAGAGAAAAGAGCATGTTATTTTACTGTAGCTCCAACATTTGTAACCCAAGTCCATCAATGAAAATCATCTCCTCGGACGAGTCATTCACCTCAGTCCGAGCACATATTAATTCAGATCTTCCTGTCATTATGGCCGTTTGATGCTGTTATTTTCATTATTAGCCTAGCTCTTTCACCCACTCTCTACAAATTTATTGTTTTGGGTTCAGTGGGCTCCAAATCCACATCTTCTTGGGCTTGGGCTGCAAAATCTGACCCTACAATTGGCGCCGTCTGTGGGGAGAGCTTGTGCAAGAGTGAAAACAACAGTTGACAATGGCAGAGCAAGGTGAACAACAAGCAGAATCCAGGGCATCCCAACACGTGGACCGTTTTGGCAACTTAGAGAGGAGACAAAACCGTGAGGGCAGTGTACACACTGTGCGCCTTAGCCAGAGCCAATCACAGAGCGGGAGTCACATGTCCCATGCAGAGAAGAACCGTGACTTACAACTGGAAGTGGAAAAACTAAAGAGGGAGTTGCGACACGCGAAGAGGAAGCGGGCTTCCTCGTACTCTGAAGATGATCTTGATGACGAGCAGGACGTCTCCTATCAACGTAAGTCTAAGACACCAGCTAGCGAGTCCTACACCTATGTAGAGGAATCTCATCGTAAAAGGGAGCGTAGGAGCCCATCACGCGAGGACGTGGAGAACGATGCCATGAACAGGGCTCTGAACCAGATATCTAGATCACCCTTCACGCGTAGGATAGAGGAGGCCAGACTCCCTCGGCGTTTTAATCAGCCAACGTTCACCGTCTACAACGGTAAAACTGACCCCGTGGAGCACGTGAGTCATTTTAACCAGAGGATGGCTGTCTACTCCAGAGATGAAGCTCTGATGTGCAAGGTTTTCCCTTCCAGTCTTGGGCTCGTCGCTATGAGATGGTTTGATGGTTTGAAGGCGGGCTCCATCAACTCCTTCAAGGAGCTCACTCAGGCGTTCGGCTCCCGTTTTGTTACGTGCCGAAGAGTGTCCAGGCCTCTCTCTTCCCTGCTATCCTTGTCCATGCAGGAAGGCGAGTCCTTGAAGGCGTATTCAGACAGATATTGGGAGATGTTCAATGAGGTGGAGGGCAACAACGATGCAATGGCCCTCAGCACGTTCAAGCTCGGCCTCCCTACTGACCACGGTTTGAGGGGATCCCTATCTGGTAAACCAGTCACAAACGTGCAACAACTGATGGACCGCATAGAGAAGTATAAGAGGGTTGAAGAAGATCAGCAGCAGGGCAAGGGAAAGGATAAGATTATCCCTCAGGAAAGGAGAGATTCACGGTCGGACCGGTACAATTACAATAAACCGCGGAGGGATTTTGCCGGACAATCAGGATCGATGAATCCTCAATCGGTCAACACCGTGTTCAAAGAGCCAGTACATCAAGTCCTGGAAAAAATTAAGAACGAATCGTACTTCAGGTGGCCGAACAAGATGATAGGAAACCCCGAGAAACGCAACCATAATCTCTACTGCCAATACCACCAAGACCACGGGCATAACACGGAGGACTGTAGGAGCCTGTGGGATCACATGGACCAACTAGTTCGCGATGGTAAACTGAAGCACCTTCTGCACCCCTCCAGCGGCCGATGGCAGACAGGCTCGGGGCCACGCAGGGACGACCCCTCAAAGCCGCCGCTTGGGACTATAAACGTCGTCTTCGCAGCGCCGGGGAGAACAGGATCCTGGCCTTTGAAAGTTATGTCAGTAGGCCGACCACCCGCAGGGGAGTCGAGCCGAGAACCGAAGAGAGCTAGGTCTGGTGCCCCGCTGGTTACGGGATTCTCGGACGAGGACATGATCGGCACCATCCAACCCCATGATGATGCACTAGTCATCACCCTCAGAATAGGAGGGTACGATGTAAAGAGGGTGATGGTGGACCAGGGCAGTGCCGTGGAGATAATGTACCCGGACCTCTACAAGGGGCTAGGCTTAAAACCCCAGGACCTGACGCCGTACGATTCCCCCATATTCACCTTTGAAGGAAGGCCTGTCATCCCGAAAGGCCGGATACGCTTGCCTGTGCAGTCCGGCTCCGAGGTTGTGGAGTTGGACTTTATCGTCGTGGACGCATATTCGCCCTACACGGCACTCGTAGGCAGACCTTGGATTCAAGCACTTGGAGCTGTCCCCTCTACTTTGCACCAGAAGGTCAAATATCCATCAGGAGGACAGATACATGAAATCCGAGGAGATCAGTCTGTTGCTAGACAGTGCCTGATAGCCGCCATTCAGCATGAGGCCCCAGCCGAGTCCTCGGACGTGGCTGGGAGGAATTTATAGCAACTACAGTCCCGGGGATTGCCCTATGAAGAATCGGATGAAGGCACTCGATGCGAGGATCTGATGAAAGTGATCATTGGGGATGATCCTGACAGGTTCTTCCAAGTCGGATCTCAGCTGCCTCTTCAAGAGAAGGAGGAGCTGATAGAGTTCCTCAAGCAAAACCTCGACGTATTTGCCTGGAGTGCTTACGAGGCCCCAGGGGTGGACCCGGAGTTCATATGCCATCATTTGAAGGTGAATCCACTGGTCACCCCTAAGCAGCAACCTATTCGGCGCCCATCCAAGGAGCATGCTGACGCAGTGAGGGACGAGGTGGCGAAACTCAAAGCAGCTGGGGCTATCAAAGAGGTTTTTTATCCCGAATGGTTAGCGAATACCGTGGTGGTGAAGAAGAAGAGTGGGAAGTGGCGAGTATGCGTTGACTTCACGGACCTGAATAGGGCATGCCCCAAAGACCCGTTCCCTATGCCGAAAATCGATCAGCTGGTTGATGCTACTGTCGGCCACCCTCGGATGAGTTTCCTGGACGCTTTCCAAGGCTACCACCAGATACCATTAGCCCTGGAGGACCAGAAGAAAACTGCTTTTGTCACCCCTATTGGCAACTACCACTATAAAGTGATGCCGTTCGGCCTGAAGAACGCGGGAGCTACCTACCAGAGGATGATGACAAGGATGTTCGAACCACAGCTGGGCAAGAACATTGAGATTTACATAGACGACATGGTGGTGAAGAGCAAAGTTATAGCCGAGCATGTGAAGGACCTTGAAAGTACTTTTGAGGTTCTACGGAAATACAAGCTACGACTTAATGCCTCTAAGTGTTCGTTTGGGGTAGGGTCTGGCAAGTTCTTGGGATACATGGTCACCCACAGAGGAATTGAGGTCAACCCCGACCAGATAAAGGCCATCAACAACCTCCGAGCTCCTCGGAATCCCAAGGAAGTTCAAAAACTGACCGGAATGACTGCTGCCCTCAATCGGTTCATCTCAAGATCAGCAGACAGGTGTCGGCCCTTTTTCTCTCTGCTCAACAAGTGGAAGGGATTCGAGTGGACTGAGGAATGTGCTTTGGCGTTCCAGCAACTCAAGGATTACCTGTCTCGGCCACCAATCATGTCCAGTCCTGAGCCAGACGAGGTACTGTTCGCCTACATCGCTGTAGCTCCCTATGCGGTGAGCCTGGTGTTGATACGGTCAGACTCTGGTATACAAAGGCCCGTCTATTACGTAAGCAAGTCGCTGCATGAGGCTGAGATTCGTTACTTGCCACTGGAGAAGGCCATCTTAGCAGTAGTGCTTGGCACACGGAAGCTACCTCACTACTTCCAAGCCCACACGGTGATCGTTCTCACACAACTCCCACTCAAAGCTGTACTACGAAGTGCCGATTACACTGGTCGGATTGCCAAGTGGGGCACAATCCTAGGGGCTTTCGATATAAGATATATGCCCCGCACATCGGTCAAGGGACAGGTCCTCGCAGATTTGGTGGCTGAGTTCACGGAGCCCCAGCTAGAAGAGGTGAAGCCCACGTCGGGCATGGATGAAAAATCAGTTGGCATGGTCTCCCAACAGAATCCCTCCCATTGGGAAGTGTATGTCGATGGCGCGGCAAACCAAAGAGGCTCTGGAGTTGGGCTAGTATTGATATCCCCCGAGAAAATCATTATCGAGAAGTCGCTAAGGTTGGACTTCTCGGCAACGAATAATGAAGCAGAGTATGAGGCCCTAATGATGGGGATGACTATGGTTCGTAGAATGGGTGGGAAGTCCGTAGAGCTGTTCTCGGACTCAAGACTGGTAGTAGGTCAAGTACAAGGCGAGTTCGAGGCAAAGGACGAAAGAATGCAGGGATACTTAGGTCGTGTTAAACACCTGCAATCAGAGTTCGAATTTTTCAGTTTGCTGCACATCCCCAGGAGTGGCAACTCACATGCTGACTCCTTGGCCACGCTAGCCACCTCTTCGGCGCAGGACTTGCCGAGGGTCATCCTCGTCGAGGACCTGCACAGGCCTACAGAGACGAGGTCAGGGGGAGTCCAGGTTCACCAGATCAGGGCCGGGCCGTGCTGGATGGACCCGTTAATTAAATTTATCAAAGAAGATATATTGCCTGAAGAGAAGGCTGAAGCCGATAAAATTCGGAGGAAGGCGACTAAGTTCTGGCTGTCCGAAGACCAGAAACTATACAAACGCTCCTATTCGGGACCATATTTGTTATGCGTACATCCCGAGGCGACTGAGACACTGCTAGAAGAGCTGCACGAAGGAATCTGTGGGAGCCACACTGGAGGCAGGTCCTTGGCTCACCGAGCCCTCACCCAAGGCTATTGGTGGCCTAACATGCAGAAGGAGGCACACGAGTATGTCAAAAAGTGCGATCAATGTCAGCGCTTCGCTCCGAACATTCACCAGCCAGGGGGAAACCTCAATCCACTGTCTAGCCCATGGCCCTTTGCCCGGTGGGGCTTGGATATTGTGGGACCTTTCCCCAAAGCTGCAGGAAACAAGAAGTACCTCCTGGTCGGAACAGACTATTTCACCAAGTGGGTTGAAGCTGAGCCGCTAGCCAATATCAGAGACGTTGATGTGCAAAAGTTCGTGTGGAAGAACATTGTCACACGGTTTGGAGTTCCTCACACCCTCATCTCGGACAACGGTTTACAGTTCGACAGCAAGGCATTCAGGAATTACTGCAGCGAGCTGGGAATTACAAACAGATACTCCACTCCAGCCTATCCCCAGGGTAATGGCCAAGCAGAAGCTTCCAACAAGGTCATACTGAACGGCCTAAAGAAGAGGCTAGATGATGCAAAGGGCAAATGGGTAGAAGAGTTGCCACATGTGCTTTGGGCTTACAGAACTACGCCCCGCAGGTCCACTGGAGAGACCCCTTTCTCGATGACCTATGGGGCTGAAGCTGTAATTCCTCTGGAAACAAGGTTCCCGACACTAAGAACTAGCTCATTCAGCCCAGCCGACAACGACGAGCAGCTACTGAAGAGCTTAGACTTGATTGGGGAAAGAAGGGAAAATGCAATGGTTCGACTGGCACACTATCAACAAAAGCTCAGACAAGGCTACGACGCTAACGTGAGGCTGAGGCCTTTAGAGCCCGGTGATCTGGTGCTGAGGAAAGTGGTGGGCACCGCGAAGAACCCAGCTTGGGGAAAATTAGGACCCAATTGGGAAGGACCATATCGTATCACTTCAGGCGCTGGTATTGGGGCATATTTCTTAGAAGACCTGGATAGTCATGTAATCCCTCGCCCATGGAATGTAAATAACCTCAAGAGGTACTTCTATTAATCAAGTCTTCTCTTCAATTGATATATCAATGCGCGGCGTAAAGTTTTCTCTCAAGTGTTTAAACTTAAATCCAATCATGCTGTAGTCCTCGGACCAGATGATTAGGGTTAGTTAACACTCATTCACCGCTTTCTCTCAAGTGTTTAAACTTAAATCCAATCATGCCTGTAGTTCTCGGGCCAGATGATTTGGGTTAGTTAGCACTCATTCATCGCTTTCTCTCAAGTGTTTAAACTTAAATCCAATCATGCCTGTAGTCCTCGGACCAGATGATTAGGGTTAGTTAGCACTCATTCATCGCTTTCTCTCAAGTGTTTAAACTTAAATCCAATCATGCCTGTAGTCCTCGGACCAGATGATTAGGGTTAGTTAGCACTCATTCATCGCTTTCTCTCAAGTGTTTAAACTTAAATCCAATCATGCCTGTAGTCCTCGGACCAGATGATTAGGGTTAGTTAGCACTCATTCATCGCTTTCTCTCAAATGTTTAAACTTAAATCCAATCATGCTGTAGTCCTCGGACCAGATGATTAGGGTTAGTTAACACTCATTCACCGCTTTCTCTCAAGTGTTTAAACTTAAATCCAATCATGCCTGTAGTCCTCGGACCAGATGATTTGGGTTAGTTAGCACTCAGCTACGGTTCTATAGTGTTTAAACTTAAATCCAATCATGCCTGTAGTCCTCGGACCAGATGATTTGGGTTAGTTAGCACTCAGCTACGGTTCTATAGTGTTTAAACTTAAACCCAATCATGCCTGTAGTCCTCGGACCAGATGATTTGGGTTAGTTAGCACTCAGTTGCAGTTCTAGTGTTTAAACTTAAATCCAGTCATGCCTGTAGTCCTCGGACCAGATGACTAGGGTTAGTTAACACTCCGGTGCGGTTCGTGTTTAAACTTAAATCCAGTCATGCCTGCAGTCCTCGGACCAGATGACTAGGGTTAGTTAACACGAGTACATTCGAATCCTGTAATCTTTGAACCGGACGACAGGTTAGTCAATACCCCCACGCGTTTAAATTGATTCTAATTTATAAATCTCTCCCCTAGTCGTGTTTGGCTTGAAACCGAGGAATGACAACTTATGTTTAACTTGGAAAGACATGCAATTCATCAATAACTCTTGGTTGGCCTATCCTTTTCAATAGTAATCTTGGTTACTTACACCATAAATATGATGCGTCAAATAGATTTATTTGCATTATTTGGTTACAAGTGCAATGTACAGTTGTATATGACAATAATAGTTGATAAGACATGTATTTAAAGACATCGTAGACAAATGAAAATCTATTCCATTAATAAAAAGATGGTTTACAATTCTTCGGATAAGACAAAAGAAAACACAGGTGCAAAAAAGTAAAAGCCCTATACGTCTATTCTTTTGCCGAAGGGAGCACGGGGTCAGCCTTCTGGCCTATCCGAGCAGTTGCGTCAGGGGCTCGGTCCTTGGGCTCAGAAGGAATTTTCTCTTCGCCTGACCCTTGGCCTTTCTCTTTGGCTGGTTCAGCTGGCTTATCCTTGCCGCTGGGCTGACCAGTTTCCTTGCCTGCACCAAGAGCGAGTGGAGGAGCATGGCTGACCAAAATTGGCTCCGAAGCCTCTGGAAGCTGTGGAGCAGGAGGGGGGTCAGTTCCTGGGAGCTCTCGGATATCAGGATCGTAGTATACGCTCCCAGGCAGCCTCAGCTCCGAGTCGGCAGGGACTCCAGCTGCATCCAGGGCTTTGCCCCAACTTATGTCGCAGTAATCTCGGCTGACCGAGGCGAACTGCTCTAGAAGCTGGGACGTGGCTGCCTCTACCCCCAGCTGGTAAGCTGTTTTCTTTTCAGCCTCGGTCGCCTCCTGAGCCAACTGGGCTTTCTCCTCGGCATATCGGACGATGTCTTTAGCTCTTCGGAGTTCATCCCTTAGCCCGTTTACCAGTTCCCTCTCGGTCTTCAGATTGGCCTCCGCCGCCTTTAGCAACTTACGCTGGTCCTCAACCTGCTTTTCAACGTTCTTTATCCCAACGTCAAGGCTTTTCTTCTGGCTGGTCATCTCCGCGAGCTCCCTGGACAGACGGGTATAATCGTCCTTCAGTTGGCCCAGAGTTTTCTCCGCCTCGTCTCGGGAGCAGAACGCCGCCTGGGTTTCAAGGCGATTCTTCTTGTCCCACTCCTCGGCTACGTAAATCTGCTGAGTGACCTGCATGATGGAAACTCTAAAGGTTAAACGCAGAAAAATGGGAGAGGCAAAAATTAGTGAGTCAGCTAATCGGATGGAGGTTACTTACGATGGCTAAATCCCTCTTGAGAGATCGAAAGAGCTCCGCCTGGTTGAAGCGCCTGAAGGACTCCATGTCATGAGGGAGGAGAAGTGGTTGCTGCAGGGCCTCAGCAACGTAGCCGGCCCTCCCTCCATCATAATTCCTGAGGGAGGTCTCCCAGAGGATTGGAGCGCCCTCCAACTCCAATTTTGGAGACCAAACCCGCGGTCCCCCTCCTCCTCGGCGCACCTCTGCCACCGTGCCCTCGTCTCGGCTTTCAGTAGACGGAGCCCTGCGACTTCGGTTGTCCTGTGCCACCTTTTGCTGCTTGGCCCCCTTGGTTGGTGGCACCTGTTTTTCCTCAACCTCAGTGTGGGGTCTCTTCTTCTGCAGTTTTAGTGTGGGTTTCAAGCTTGGGTCAGAGATCTGGGTAGGCGCCGAAGGAAGTGTCACCACTGTTTTAGATGTCCCAGCATCTTTCGGGTCGGACTTTTTGCCCCTCCCCTTCATCAAGTTCCTCAGATCCATATCTTCGTCCGAGGAGTCTTCTAAATGAGTGGCTAACAGATTAAGTTGGGCGCCTGACTGCTCGCAGGTTTCTTCCTCGGCGTCTGAGATCTCTACCACCTGGTTTACCCTTGAAGCTTCCCCCTCAAACTGAAATTCGTCAATTTGTTCTTCAAGCGAGGAAGTGGAAGAGCCAGCCCCCTCACCTTCAATCTCTTGTCCTAAGGGAATTTGCTGGAGTGGTTGGACAAGGGGAGGTGCAGCCCGGGGAATTGGACGGGGTACAGGTTCAAGATCGTCTGGCGCCAAAAAGCCCTTCCGACCAACGTCGATGCGCGCAAGACGGTAGTCTCCCTGGACGATTGCGTTGCCGACCGGTTGAAAACCCTTTGGCTTCCCTTGATATCCGAGAATAAGAGGAGCAGATCGTAGTTGCCCGTCCTCGCTCACGAAGATCTCTGACCTTAAAAGGAAATTAAGGGCAGCAACATTCGTTAGGCTGATCCGAGGAGAAACATGTCTCTTATCTGTTGCAAATAAAAACAAAATGGTTAGAAGCTCAGAAACAGTGACCGAAGAGAAATCAAAGACAGTTAAAAGATGGGAGCCCTAAGCCTATGGTCAGTGCGCCTAAATCTACATGTCACACCTGGCTTCCCATGCTTGTTTGGGCAACCAGGGCCGTCACGCCAGGCACCCGAGACGATCACATAGTCGTCTTTCATCCCTTTGTTGGATTTGGGAAGGCAGGAAATGAGCCTGACGACGTCCGACCGGGATTTTAAGTAGTACCCAGCATCTTGCTGGCTATGGCACTCGTACATATGTACCACATCAAGCCAGGTGAGTCCCAGCCCCAAGTGACGCTCAAGGTCCTCAATCGCTCCTAGGATCCTAAACATATTGGGCGTGCACTGCCAGGGAGTAAGCCTATGGTTCCGAAGGTAATTGGCGGTGATGGGGCCCATGGGGATTGTCATTCCCCCTTCTTTGAAGGCGATAAGGGGGATAACCACCTCTCCCATCTCCGGGTCTGTTAGTATTTTTTCTGGGGGGCAATACCTCACACCCACGTTAGGGGGTATGCGATACGTGGTCCTAAACGCCTCTACTCGCTCAGGGCTATCCATCATGTACTCGAGTTTCCCCATATTGGTTAAGCGGAGTGACTGGCCGAAGAGAAAACTAAAGGATTCGGTGGGCGATGACTTACAAGGGCTAGACCGGAGAAGCGATTGCGGGCTCGTAGGAGGACTCGTGAAGGTTCTAAGTAAGATTGGCACCGGCGACTGAGAGATTCGGACGGAGAGATCTGGATGGAGTGGCGCGACTGTTCTTGCTGGAGCGTCTGAAGATTTGCAAAGTGAGGAAGAAATGATTTCCTCTGAAGCTTTATACGGGGTCAAGCGAAGGGTCAGGGGCACTCCCGCCCAAATCCTGAAGAAAAACCACAGCCGTTTGATCAATCAGCCACCGTTGGATGCGAAGGACGAAACGTCACCTGGTGCAGTTAATGCAGCGCCTTGGGAATAAGGAAACCGCAGCGGCATTAATGAGGCGTCTGTTCCCACGTTTACGCACGTGCCAGCTCGGTTGTGCGTGTTTCCAGGCTTTTGCTCCGTGGCAAGTCAAAATCCCACTTTTTCTCCTCGGGTGCGAGGGAAAACTGCAATTTTGAGGGGCTATTGTGGGGGAGAAAAGCCCAACCTGGCGCATTGGGCCCAAGGCCCTATCCGAGGACCACTGTTCATCCGAGGAGACCAAGACACCCTGTCAGAAGCCCATGTGAAAGGGAAATGTCCGGAGATGAGTACATGCACTGTCCGAGGAGATGTTCATATGTCCGAGGAGGACGATACCCTCGGACCCGACGGGGTTTTTGGTCCGACACGTGTCAAGCGATCTGTTCGATACGTGTTAAGGGGGAAAGGGGGCCTCGGACACACAAGAAGGTAACAGGAACAGAGAAATATCAAGGAGACAGACTTCAACCACCGCATTTAATGCACTGCACCTACCCTCCTGGCCGCATTTATGTGGAGAAGACCCCTGAACAGTGCATCCTCAGCTACCGCCACTCAGACAGGGCTAAAGGGGGAGTGTGATGAGACATACACTCAAGTGGGCGCCCAGATGGTGAACAAGTGGACGGTGGAGATGTAGAAAGGCAGCACTATATAAGAGAGAGAGAGGTCTCTGATAAGGTGATCGAGAATTAAGAGAGAGAAAAAAGCATATTATTTTACTGTAGCTCCAACATTTGTAACCCGTCCATCAATGAAAATCACCTCCTCGGACGAGTCATTCACCTCAGTCCGAGCACATATTAATTCAGATCTTCCTGTCATTATGACCGTTTGATGTTGTTATTTTCATTATTAGCCTAGCTCTTTCACCCACTCTCTACAAATTTATTGTTTTGGGTTCAGCGGGCTCCAAATCCACATCTTCTTGGGCTTGGGCTGCAAAATCTGACCCTACATCTAAAATAATAGGACATTTGGAATCAGATAAAATAGAAGCCCCGCAAATCCTAACATAGAAAGTGGAGTTATTATTATTACTAACCCGTGGAATAGTTAGCAAATCTTGAATAAATAATAAATAAATAAATATTCACTTTGTTGAATATTCCAATTAGTTAAAACCGAATGATAATTAAATCAATACTTGATAAAAGGAGGTAAAGAGATAATTAGAAATAAAAACTAAGTCAATTATTCAAAAATAAATTATAAATAATAGCAAAAAAAAAAAAAAACACAATTAAAATTATAGAATTAAAATAATACAAAAACCAATTGGGAAAGAGAATTGAGACTGAGATTTCAACTAAAAATTTAGTCAAATTTGAATTAGAGAAACAACCCAATTTCAAGGGCAAAGCTTGGTCCTAAAATCGGCTGAGTACATACTTCAAAAGAAATCAATACCTATATTAATTGACCTAAAATTAGGGTACCATTAAATAACGTCAACGATTATTATTTATTTATAATTCTCAAAAATTTGTTTATTTATTTTTCAGTAAGATACAAACTTAAATTATGAAATTGGAGATAGAAATTTAAACACAACAAAAGTTTCAGTATAGTCTTTTTCCTTTTCTTATAAAAATGCAAATATGCAATACAGTTATACAGTAGGATGCATTTAGAGTAGGGAAGAGAAAGAAATAGAGCCACCAAAATTACTCGAGCAAACTTTCACCCGGAAGGAGACTTCTCTAAATAAAATTTAAAAAGGGAAAAAAAAAACTTTAAGACTCTCACCTACAATAAACCAAAGACTCATTTATGAACAACAACAAAGGAATGCCAAAGTTGTTGTCTGTGTGTGGGTTTATGATGTTTAGGAGAAGTTTTACTATTTAAAATTTTGAATTTAATCAAAGAAAAGATGGACGTAAAAGCAGAGAAGCAGGTAGCCTTAGTAATCGTCATAGGACTAGGTCAATCATGGGTTTCTAGCCGTTTCATAAATTTGGCAGTGAGAAATTAGATTTGCAGGGGAAATAGGGTTGTGTAAGGTTTAGTGTTGCAGTCAGCTTCCAACTCTAATATATATATATTTTTTTTAATCCAAATTCTAACTTGAGGCTCTCTGATATTGCTCTAATTACAAAAATTAAAAAATAAAATAAATTATAAAGAGGTATAAATTTGTGAGGCTTGCAAAACTAATGTGTCAAAATTTTAAAAGGTCAACAAAAAGTCAAAGACTTTTGTTATATATATATATATATATATATACTAATCGCTAACCTGTGCGATGCACGGGAATAGCTACTAGATGAGTTTCAGGAAAAAAAAAAATTTGAAAGAAATAGCACAAAGTTTTTATTAGTTAGGCAAAAGAAAGTGTTGAGGGCCAAAATTTTACAAAAAAGCCCATTCCATGAAAAGTAAGGAAAAACCAAGGGTTTTAACAAAAGAAGACACAATTCATGAAGCTAAGAAGGACCATGACGGCCCAAAATCCCAAAAAGAAGGAAAAAAAGAAAGAAATAATAATGATAATAAAGAAAAAAGAAGAGGATCTTGGTCAGGCTAGAGGAAAGATCCCGGGCGAACCAGAGGATATGCAGCAAGAAGAAGGATCCCAGTTAGACCAAAGGATATGCAGCAAGATGTATGTCAAATTTCCAGCAAAAAAGACCATTAAAAAATCCAGCAAAATCCAGTGAAAGAACTGGGTCGGGATACCCAGAGGCTGACAAAGGCTCAGAATCCTCGGGACGTGTAGCACAGCTAAAGTGGCATTGAGACAGCTCAAAAGAAGTACCACAAAATACAAGAAAAGAAGAACATATATGTCTTTCTCAAGCACCTAGTGGTGCAGCAAAGAATCAGAAAGCTTGGAGAGTGACAATTCATGAACAAAAGGTTGGTACCTCGAGGAACCCAGAATGAAGAACTATAAGGGGAAGTGGCTGGGAAAACCTTCAACCCAGCAGGAATGGATTCTGCTCACTTGGGAAAAATGACAGCAAGAAGGATAGTCAAGAAGCTGAGTCTAAGAGGTAAAAAGCCTTGAAAGAAGAGAGGGTAAAGGTCAGCTCTCCAAAATGGAAAGTCAGTAAGTGGCTTTTAGGAAAAACAAGATTAAAAGATGAAAACTATGAGAAACAGAGAAAGAATCAACGATCAGAATGGTTGGCATAATAGGGGCTCTGGTACCCAGGGAGCCAAGGGGGGAGAATCAATGGTATCTAAACCCTAAAATGACACTATAAAAAGGGGGAAGTAGCCAACATTAACAGGCATTATGCAAAAACAGAAAATCATAGCAGAATCTTTGAGAAAACACGGTCTAAAACTCAAAGAAAGTAAAAAACAACTCTCGGTATCCTAGAAACAGCCACTATAGAATGTACTTGGATTCAAAAGGATTCAAACTTTGCAAGTCTTAGAGGCTTAGATAGCCATCTAAGTCTGTAATTTTTGAGCTTATTTGGACCTTGTAACACATCTTAGTGAGCACATTGTAATTCACAATTAAGAAAAATAATGAAATATCTCATATTGATTTGAAGA
This sequence comes from Quercus aquifolioides, assembly GCA_019022515.1. Classification (NCBI taxonomy): domain Eukaryota; kingdom Viridiplantae; phylum Streptophyta; class Magnoliopsida; order Fagales; family Fagaceae; genus Quercus; species Quercus aquifolioides. The sequence goes on from CM032330.1 coordinate 55,686,502, forward strand.
TCTCTAACAATTATTTCGTGTATTTCTTTATTACATTGTCTTCCTTTACTATTTCTTGCTGCTCAATACATATATTCTTGCTTGCTAGTTTTCCTTTTACTAAGCCAAAACTGAATCCTTTTACCGGGGTCCTCACTTCAACTTGGGCCTTGGACACACTTAGCCTCCAAAGAAACATATGGCAAAACATGCACACATCAGATATCACTCTCTTCCACAAAAATCCTTCTCACCTAACTATCTTGGAAGGCGAAGCCCAAGCAAAGCCACTTGGACTTGAGTTCCAAATCCCACAAGTCTTGTGCAAAAGCACTAAGTCTATGAGAATTAGGGCCAGGATCCTCGTGGCTGAATCATTCTCACGAAATTCATTTACATATATGTATATGTATTAAAATGTATATCCTAATCTAAAAAACTAACAATTATTTGAAGATTTGTGTATTGTATAGTGTTTTTTTATGCAGGACCTATAGAGGTAAAGGGAAAGGACAAAACTATATTGCATAATAAACATGGAGAAAGATCATATAGTTCAGAGAACCAGCATTCTGGGCTCTTACAGGCCTAGTACGCCCCGGGATCCCACGATAGTACGCCCGAGGTACCAAGTGAAGGAACTCTTTTAAATGTTTATACAATAAAAGATAAGCCTTAAATATTCTATTTCAATCTCTTTCTCATTGTGAATATTATGAATACTTATTTTACTTATTTTGTAAGCGTAAATGGTCATTTTATGACACTAAAACACTTATAATGGTATTTTGTTGCTTGGGAGGAATCGCATTTTTGCCTTGAGGAGATTTATGTGACTTGCGCACAACTTGGTTTGTAATCAGCCCCCATTTAGCTGCGGTGAACCAAGCTCAGTCCACCAAACAACAAATATTTGGCCCGAGATCCTTGTCTCTACTTGGGCCTGTGTGCTAAAAAAGAAAGCACTCCCACATTTTGGTGACTCCACTAGGGACTGGGAAAAAGGAGAGGGAAAAAGCAGTCCCTTCGCAAGCATGGCTCCAAAGCTAGGAAACACCTAGAGGAAGGAAAGTTCCTCTTAGTGCATTCAACATCAAGATCCCAAAAGTGCGGGTTCCTCCAACAAACATTCTACCAAGGACTCTATATGGAATTTTGGGGAACTTCCCAACACAAGAGGTTAACAAAATGGACAAGTTTCCTTGGCTTCCCCCATGGATTTGGCAAAATGGAGTACTTCCATGATCCCAGCAAAGTTGAGGAGATCCTTGACTCCAGGAAGCAAAGCCTGGGAGATCCTTGATCCCAATAAAGCTGAGGAGATCTTTGATTCCAAATGAGATCCTAGATTCCAATATATATATATATATATATATAATAAAAAAAATAAAAAAACTAAGTAGTTCCTTGGGTCTAGACACGAATCCAACAAAAATAGAGTAGCTCCTTGATTTCAAAGAAGTTGAGTAGTTCCTTGGTTCCAACCATGGTTCTAGCAAAATGAAGTAGTTCTTTGGTTCCATAAAAAATTTTGAGTTGTTCCTTGATGGAATAGTTTTCTGATTCTAGCAAAGTGGAACAATTCTTTGGTTCCAACAAAGTCGAAGTACTTTTATGGATCCAGCAAAGTTAAATGGTTATAAAAAAAATGGAGGCATAAAAAAAAGATTTGATAGAAGTTCCACAATAGCATCAAGAGAAGGTGGATCAAGCATGGTTCAACAACTACCTCATGTCCTGGGGGCTAAAGCCTATTGTGCAATAGGCCTTGAATATATTTTGAAGAAAATCAATAGAAATACTACATTGCAAGTCAGCAGCAAAATCAACATTATTGAAAGTTCAACAACTATACAGTACATCTATCATTTCTTATAACTCAACAATTGGGCCCATCCATGGAAATAACAAGATTTAGAGGAGATACAGAGACCACTGAAGGACACTTACAACTAGCTCTAAAGGCCAACCATGACATCACAAGTATTGCCTAATCCTCTCAATGTACCACTAGTACATGAAAGAGGGATTGAATGGGAAGTCCACAAAAGTCACTGCCAATCCTAGTCCTTACATCCAGCACAAAGTAAACTTTGTGGAAAATATACTTGACGATGAATTGGCTCCAGCTAAAGAATATCCTATTGTTAGGATCCTAGGGGGATCCTATCTCGGGGATCCTGGGGGGCTTCTATCCCAAAAGAAGAAGAAACCTGGAGGGAAGGCAGAATTTTACTTATGAACACACGTGGGACCTGAATGTAGCCTACAAAAGGATCTTGGACCACCATCTTACATGATAGCCCAGGAAGAGATCTTGGAGGAACCTGGGGATACGATGAGTCAGAATATCCCATCTTTAGGATCCTGAGGGGCTCCCATCCCAGAAGAAGGAAACAATACCCATGGTTTGAGGGATCCCTAGGACAGAGAAAAAAGACAGAAGGAGGAAGGCTAATATACTGCTTTTGAAGATCCTGGAGAAACTTATGGATATGGAAAGGAAGGCATAAATCCTACCAAAGAAAAACTAGAAGAGGTGAACTTGGGGTTTGACCCAAGGAACCTGGGGCCTATCCTAATCAGCAGTCAGTTATCGATACAAAAAAAAAAAAAAAAAAAAAAAAGCAACTGGTAGAGCTATTGAAAAATATGAAGATCTATTGGCGTGAACTCCTTCAAATTAAATAAGGCACATCCAAAGGATAAATTTCCTTTGCCTAACATCGATCTCCTCATAGATCCAGCCAAGGCAACAACAATATCAACCATGAAGAGACATACCATGGTTAAGGAACTCAAGAGCTTCTTGGAAAGAGTTTCTTACATTAGGAAGTTCACACCAAGACCAGCCTTGGTCACTAGTGGACTATCCAAACTGTTGAAAAAGGAGAATGTTTTCATATGGGGGGCTGAGCATCCAATCATAAAACTTCAACATGAGTCATTTGCCTACCTTATGAGTACCAGTCCATGGCAAAATCATTATTGTTGTACCTGGGATCCCAATCCCAAGCATACAGAGCATTAAAGGAAACTGAAATGAGGTATCCCAACATAGAAAGGGCGTGTATGGTGGTCATGCATCTCAACAACTGAATCATTACTTTTCATCCCACCAAATCCTATTGGTGACAAGCTCTCATCCAATAAAAGCCCTCCTCCATTAGCCCTTGCAATCTTGAAGAGTAGCCCAGTGGTTAATATTAATTTCCTAATACAATATGGATCGAAAGGATCCCCAGAGCTGTCAAGAGCTAGGCTGTAGCAAACTCATTGACCCAGTTCCCCGAAGAAGAGGAGTACCTATTGGGTAAGAAGATCTTTAAAAAAAAAGTAGTAGCGGTAGAAATCCTTGTAAAGAAACAGACTATAAGGTTTGTGAAGACAGCCTTCAACGAGCATGCCTAAAGGAAGCCTTCCTCTTCCAAGATCCCTGTAAGAGGATCCCCCACTTGAAGAAAACACCAGGACAGAATCATCTTGGTGGAGCTCCTGGCCACCAGTTCACCAGTGAAAGCAACCTTAGATGACTCATAAAAGAAGTTTATTTCCATAAAGAATTTGTTCACAACCAAGAAAGGATATTTTAGAAGATCCTCAGAGAAGGAAACAAATCCTCAACCCTTTAAAGAAAAGAAAAGAAATCAGTTCAGCGAGTCCACTTGAGAACGAGGGGCTACAAAGGAACTTTTTCTAAAGATTGAAAAATTCAATGGTCATGAACAAATTTTCCAAGTGGCATGGCTTAGGACTTGGGAAAGGGAAAATTTTCCATGTACCTAGCCTAGGACTTGATCATAATAGAAATTTTCCAAGTGGCATGGCCTAGGACTTGGGAAAGGAAAAATTTTCCATGTACCTAGCCCAAGACTTGATCATAATAGAAATTTTCCAAGTAGCATGGCCTAGGACTTGGGAAAGGGCAGACTTTCCATGTACTTGGCACAGAACTTGACCAAAACAGAATTTTCCAAGTGGCATGGCCTAGGACTTGGGAAAGGGAAAATTTTCCATGTACCTAGCCCAAGACTTGATCATAATAGAAATTTTCCAAGTGGCATGGCCTAGGACTTGGGAAAGGGAAAATTTTCCATGCACCTAGCCCAGGACTTGATCATAATAGAAATTTTCCAAGTGACATGGCCTAGGACTTGGGAAGAACAAACTTTCCATGTACCTGGCGCAGGACTTGGCCAAGACAAATTTTTTTCCAAGTGGCATGGCCTAGGACTTGGGAAGAGTAAACTTTCCATGTACCTAGCCCAAGACTTGGCCTAGAACAAATTTTCTAAATACATGGCTCAAAAAATGGTCAAAAGCAAAAGTTTATGGGTACAAGCTGTAGCATGTACCAACAATAGGTACAAGTGCAAATTGTAAGCATATCCCAGTCATGGCTACAAGCTGTAGCATGTACCATTAATAGGTACAATTGTAGATTTTAAGCATATCCCAGTCATGGCTACAACTTGCAGCACGTACCAGTAATGGGTACAAGTTGTACCATGTACCGGCAATAGATACAAGTCGTAGCACGTCCCAGCAAAGGGTGTGAATTGTAAGCAAGGCCCAACGAGGGTTACAAAGAGAAAGAGCCTCGAGTGGATATGAAAACCCAAAAGTGGGTGTATAAAGTGCACAAAATTGACCTCCTTGAAAGAAATTGGTTCAAGGGAGCCTAAGGAAGCAAGGAAGGCATAGCTTAAAATAAAAAAAAATTCCAAGAGTACATCACTCGAAGCCACAAAAGCATGGATACTTTTGCAAATCTCTGTACAAAGAGATTAGTCAATGACATTGCAAACCAGCTAGCAACATTTCCCTCCTCTTACAAGGTGTAAACTCACCAAAGGCTTGGAGGTACTTCAATTCAACAAAAGAAAGGTACCCTTTCGGTGAGCCCACTCATTAATACCATGTTTGAATATATCAAAACACTGCAGAAAGTTGTGCAAGAGGTATCACCCATGCACTAATACTTTATTCATGTAGATTAAAGTGAAAATTCTAATATTTTGGTCTTCTTACTTGACCAATTATCAAAAATCAAAATTTGGAACTCTTGTGTGGTTGAAATCCTCACATGGTTTCATATACATGAAATAATTTTATTGCTATGTCTTATTTGGCAATTGGCTTTTCCAGTGCATACACTGGGGGCTAAGATAAGATTAAAAATTTTCCTTAGATATATCTTTCACTTGATGAAAATTGAGAAGCCTAGTGCAAACTTTACTATACTAAGTTCAACCACTGTTATTTTCTTTGGCTCATGAACTATATGGTATATAGCAATATAATTGGTGGCATGATATGTGAATAATTTGCTGCAATCTGAAATATTATACAATCTCTCATAATTTGGAAAAAGAATAAGGCAAAGATCAAGAGCATCCACAAGAAGAGCAAGGTCTTTAGCAAAAGCAAGGCATGGAGATGTTCTTAAGCATTCTAAGCCATGTCCTCAGGGAGTTTCTATCTCTTAATACATTTTGAGAAGAATAGCTAGCCTTGATTAGACTTTAAATCAGCATGTTTATATGATTCAATGACTTATGATATCATGGTCTCATTGATAAGTCACTATTCATGGACTAAAAATCTCATGTGGCAAACATCTGGGTGTTATTCACCTTAGCCATAGCAAGCATGTACTACAATGCATAGAATAACTTTGGCAAAGTTCATGGGGGCTTCCCTCACTCAAACTATTTTGTAAAAGCAAACAAAATCTTGTTGACAAAGCAATGCTATCTTATATTGAGATTTAATTTTTTTATATGCTACTTTCAAAAAAGCATATCCTAGAATTGCTAGCAAAAAACACTAGTGCTAGAGATATACTCTTGGCATCAAATGCAATACCAATATAATTTTGGCTATAAATGAATACTTCATTGTCGGCTTGACAAAATTGATTTGTTTTATGGAAAATTGAATACCAATCTACAGCTCAATACTAACATGAAGGAAGTGTAGTAATTCCTTTGGAGTTTCCCTCAAGAATTATTTGATCTACACATTGGTTCTACAAACCAGGAAAATGTCCAAGAACAATTTATTTTCTTGCGCGTGGGCTACAGGTAACCCACGAGCTCGGGGGGCTAATGTTGAGGGCCAAAATTTCACAAGAAAGCCCATTCCATGAAAAGTAAGTAAAGACCATGGGCTTTAACAAAAGAAGGCACAATTCATGAAGCTAAGAAGGACCATGAAGGCCCAAAATCCTAAAAAGAAGGAAAAAAGAAAGAAATAATAATGATAATAAAGAAAAAAGAAGAGGATCTCGGTCAGGCTAGAGGAAGGATCCCGGGCGAACCAGAGGATATGCAGCAAGAAGAAGGATTCCAGTCAGACCAAAGGATATGCAGCAAGATGTATGTCAGATTTTCAGCAAAAAAGGCCATTAAAAAATCCAGCAAAATCCAGTGAAAGAACTGGGCCAGGATACCTAAAGGCTGACAGAGGCTCGGGATCCTCGGGACGTGCAGCACAGCTAAATTGGGGTTGAGACAGCTCAAAAGAAGTACCACGAAATACAAGAAAGGAAGAACATATATGTCCTTCTCAAGCACCCAGTGGTGCAGCAAAGAATCAGAAAGCTTGGAGAGTGACAATTCATGAACAAAAGGCTGGTACCTCGGGGAACCCAGAATGAAGAATTATAAGGGGAAGTGGCTGGGAAAACCTTCAACCCAGCAGGAATGGATTCTGCTCACTTGGGAAAAATGACAGCAAGAAGGACAGCCAAAAAAGCTAAGTCTAAGAGGTAAAAAGCCTTGAAAGAAGAAAGGGTAAAGGTCAGCTCTCCAAAATGGAAAGTTAGTAAGTGGCTTTTAGGAAAAACAAGACTAAAAGATGAAAACTATGAGAAACAGAGAAAGAATCAACGATCAAAATGGCTGGCATAACAGGGGCTCTAGTACCCAGGGAGCCAAGGGGGGAGAATCAATGGTATCCAAACCCTAAAATGACACTATAAAGGGGGGGGGGGGAAGTAGCCAACATTAAGAGGCATTATGCAGAAATAGAAAATCATAGCAGAATCTTTGAGAAAACACGGTCTAAAACTCAAAGAAAGTAAAAAACAGCTCCCGGTATCCCAGAAACAGCCACTATAGAACGTACTTGGATTCAAAAGGATTCAAACTTTGCAAGTCTTAGAGGCTTAGATAGCCATCTAAGTCTGTAATTTTTGAGCTTATTTGGACCTTGTAACACATCTTAGTGAGCACATAGTAATTCACAATTAAGAAAAATAATGAAATATCTCATATTGATTTGAGGATCTCTAACAATTATTTCGTGTATTTCTTTATTACATTATCTTCCTTTACTATTTCTTGCTACTCAATACATATATTCTTGCTTGCTAGTTTTCCTTTTACTTAGCCAAAAGCTGAATCCTTTTATCGGGGTCCTCACTTCAAGTTGGGCCTTGAACACACTTAGCCTCCAAAGAAACATATGTCAAAACATGCACACATCAGATATCACTCTCTCCCACAAAAATCCTTTTCACCTAACTATCTTGGAAGACAAAACCCAAGCAAAGTCACTTGGACTTGAGCTCCAAATCCCACAAGTCTTGTGCAAAAGCACTAAGTCTGTGAGAATTGGGGCCAAGATCCTCGTGGCTGAATCATTCTCATGAAATTCATTTACATATATGTATATGTATTAAAATGTATATCCTAATCTAAGAAACTAACAATTATTTGAAAATTTGTGTATTGTATAGTGTTTTGTTTTATGCAGGACCTATAGAAGTAAAGGGAAATGACAAAACTATATTGCATAATAAACATGGAGAAAGATCATATAGTTCAGAGAACCAGCATTCTGGGTTCTTACAGGCCTAGTACGCCCCGGGATCCCACGATAGTATGCCCGGGATCCCACGAAAGTACGCTTGGGGTACCAAGTGAAAGAACTCTTTTAAATGTTTATACAATAAAAGATAAGCCTTAAATATTCTATTTCAATCTCTTTCTCATTGTGAATATTATGAATACTTATTTTACTTATTTCGTAAGTGTAGGGGCAGGTTTCGAGCGCTCTCCGCAGATTGAGAGAGTGGACCCAAGCCCAGCTAACCCTCCAATGAATTTATAGAGTCTGGGTTCAAGAGCTAGGCCCTAGTAAGGAATGCAGTGGCCATGCATGGTTGTACGTGAATGCTAATAACTTAAGTGTGGGTTGGAATGCACAATAAGGCTCCTCGGACGGGTCTTATAGAGCTTGAAGTTCTTATTATCTCTTTTCAGAAAGGTTACAAGGTTGGAGAGAATATAAACTGCTACAGTATTTCTTTTCTCTGGTTTTCCATCCGTCCCCCTCTCAAGAGGGACTTCTTACATTATATACTTTTCTCTCAGTTGATCCTAGCCCTACATTTGTTGATCAACCCGGCTTCCACTTGAGAGCCTGTCCCATCAGCCGCATTCCCATCCTTCCTGTGGGTTGCAGCGCCCAAGACGGCACTGTTCAAAGGTCCTATCCTCATTAATGCGGCCAGGGCGTTAGTTGAGGGCATTTAATGTGGAGGTGACAGTTCACCTGGGACTTGCTCCTCCACCATGCTTCCATGTCCGGTGCTTGGTACTTGCTATTTGCTCCTTGGATGCTCAGGGAGATTCCCCTTAAGGGTATGCTGTTTGCCCACTTTTTGACCTCGGTCGCTCGAGGATTTAACCATCCTCGGCAATGCTCCTTGGGCCCTGGGCTCTACACTTTCTTCCTCGGACCTTGGACCCGTCCTCGGCGTGGGCCTCTGGGCCTAGTCTGAAGTGGGTTGGGGTTGCTTGACTTATTCTGGCCCCACAATAGCCCCTCAAAATCTTGCTGTCCGCATCCTCGGGCGGAAAGGAGGATTTTGATATCCTCGGACCTGCTCCGTGTCCAATCGAGTCTTGTCCCTCGTCAGCGTTGGAGCCTTTTCACTTGCCCAAGGTGCGTTACTGGCGCTTCGGTGCGCGTAACGTGTCCTGCATTAAATTCGGGCGGCTTTATGCTCCCCACGTTCAACGGGCAGATGATAATCTAACGGTGGGGATGCATCTAGCATTTATGGGCGGGAAAACTCGCGCGGCTCTTCCATCTAGGGTATAAATACCCATTCGAACCACTTCCTCCTTTTTCATTTACAATCAAGAGCTCTTGCACCTCCATTCAGAGTCCAGCCAAATTTCCACCTACATCTCCAGCATAAAAAGCCAGTCCGAGGAGCTCCTCCTCATTTCTGTAAGTCGCTCTATCCCTCTCTGAGCTTTTTTCCTCTCTACTCCTCCTTCTCTTTTATTTGCTCTCCCTTTAGCTCTCTTAGGCGTCATTTGGGATGGGTAGACTTAAGAAGTACGTCTTTATTGAGGAGGCAATGGAGAAATTCATCGTCGATTATAAGATACCGGCCAACGTGGGCTTAAGGTATTGTGAGGAGGGGGAGTGGCACCTTCGGAGGCAAGAGGGCGAGGTGGTGATTCCCATCATCGCCTTCCTTGAAGAGGGGATGAGGATCCCCATGGGGCCGGTGATGAAGGGTTACCTTACATACTTTCGGTTAACCCCCACCCAGTGCACCTCCAACATGTTCAGAATTCTGGGCAGTGTGGATGCCCTTAATGAGAAGATGGGTCTAAGGTTGACCTATCATGATGTGAACTACTGTTACAATCTTTAACATCTGAAGAACAAGTCCTACTACATGAGGACGAGGGACGACAGGGTCCGGCTTATCCAGTGCCTCCCTGAGTCCAACAAGGGGATGAACGAGGATTTTCTCATCGTGTCCGGAGCGTGGCACGATGGCCTTCATTGCCCGACGACAGAGGGAACACCAGGTGGGGCAGTGGGAATAGGAGGGGATTCAAAGATTCTAACTTGTTTTCTGCATTATTTCTTTTGTACTGTTTGGTTACTAACCGTGGATGTGTTTTCTTTATGCAGATCCGCACTCCTTCGCGCGCCACTTCAGCTTGATCAACAGGGAAAACTTGCAGAAGGTGCTCAGGTCTGCGGCTTTTGAGAACGAAGCAGACCACCAAGTCAGAGCCACGCACAAGATTTTGGGGTACACTCCACTCCAAAAGTCATTCGCGACCCCAAAGTACGTGGTCAAAGCAAAGGATCCTCGGCTGCAGAAAATAAAAGTGACCGAGGACGGGTTCGAGTTTCCCGAGGATCCCTCCACTTCAGAAGGTGTCACAGTAGCAGTCCCCTCGTCTTCCCACACATTCCCAGAGGCCGCGGAAGAGGACTTAGAGAGGGAAGGGGACGCTGCAGATTTTGGTCCTGCCGAGGACGATTTTGGCGTTTTTGAACAAGACCATCAGTCCGAGGACCCATCTGGAGACTTGGGTGATCCTCGTCTAACCGAAGCAGACCTCTTAGCGTCAGAGACATCCTCTCGGCTTGAGATGGGCTACAAGAAAAAGGCCCAACCCAGTCTACTCGACCTAATTGAAGGGCAGCCGGGGAAGTCCAAGCCGAGGCTTCCTCCTCCTCCTCCTCCTCCAAAGACTCGTCCTGCTCAGACCAGGTCAGCCTCAACCCAATCCAGGCTTCCTTCTCCTGCGCCTCAGACGAACTCGCCGTCCAGGCACGAGCCTGCTGATCCTAAACCGAAGAAGGATAAGGGCAAGAGGATCCTCGAGGACAAATCTGGGCCCACGCGGGAGGGGGATGACACTCGACGGCCTTCGAAGCAGCTGAGGATAGGCTCCACAACCCAGGATAAACAGGTTGCTGCCCCGCCCGAAGTTCAGGCCTGGCTCCCTGCCCCAATGCTCCGTGGGGCGCCTTTGAGGGATGACTCCTCCCTCAGGGACTTTAAGGATGGCGAAGGCGCGTACGTGGCCGACGCGGTGGAGAGATGCCTGCTCCTCCCCACGGACATGGCGCAGCTGGGGACCATAAGGAGTAGGGATGTCTTCCTCTGCCTCAAGCGATATTTGGGGATGGTAAGACCCTTAACACTTGTGTTTTTTCTTTTTTTAGTCTTTTCTGCCTTCCTTTCTTTTTTGAGCTCGGCTAATTATCACGTATTTGTTTTGTTTGGCAAGCTGTCCAGGCCACTTTCAGGCTAGAGGAGGCGGCCAATGACCATGGTAAGGCCATGGACGAAGAGCGTGAGAGGCGCTTGGTGGCCACTTGGACCCTCAAGACCTCCGAGGAGGACCTTGCCAAGGCCAGGGAGGAGCTGAAGGCAATGACCCAGGATAGGAACAGTGCGATGTTAGGCCTTGAGGGCGCCCAGAGGCAGGCTGAAACTCAGACGAAGCGTCTGGGTGAGGTACAGGGGCAGCTGAAGCTCGCCGAGGAGCTGATAGCTAGCCTGACAAAGAAGGTGGCCGATGCTGAGGAGGCCAAGAGGGTGGCTGAATGGGCCAAAAGGGAGGCCGAGAGGGCCAAGTTTGAGGCAGAGCAAGGCAGGGAGGAGGCTTGGGCCACCAAGCAGGAAGCTGAGGAGGCAGCCTATACTGCCGGGGCAACTGAGACAGCAGCTGCCTACAAATCCCAAGTCCCTGGGGTATGTAGGCACTACTGCTCCGAAACTTGGAGTGAGGCCCTCAGACAAGCTGGGGTGGAGGCCTCTTCTGACTTGTGGAAGGAGGAGAACGTGTACTACCCCCCTGTTATCCGCGAGGCTGCCCCAGATGGCTCTAAGGCCGAGGAGGCCGCTGTGGAAACTGCTGCTACTCCAGGCGAGGGGGCCTCGAATGCTGGAGCCACTGGTGAGCCAGTCCAAGGGAGTAATCCTCCCGCGGTGGTTGAATTGAGTGACGGCTCTAATGAGGACGTGCCTCAGCAGGTTGCAAAGCCCTCCCCTGATGCCCAGATTTCTTCTGCTGAGGGGGCAGCTATTCCTGCCGTGCCTCTGCAGGCCATCCCACTCAGTCAGGGCTCAGAGGACCCTGAGGCAGCTATGGGCCAGCCACCCACCGAAGCGGGCAATTAACTAGAAGGACTAGGCTCCTTGGCGCCTCTGCTTGCCTCACTTTACTTTTTGCATATTTTTCTTCCCTTTTTCTTTATTTGTAATGTAATCCCCTTTGTGTAATTCCTTTGGACTTAATGAAATGCAAGCTTTGTTTCTTTTTATGTTTGTTGTGGCCGTTTGCTTACTTGCACGTTATCCGCTTTTTCTTTACTTGTATGATTCTAACTTCAATTGCATCTCGGCCAATCGCGGCATCAATTATCGTAACGAGGGCACGTAGGCTCGGGTGGACCTTTCGTTTCCTAAGGGCCAGATAGAATTTCTTCGAGTAGACACCTAGGATCTCTTCAATGTAGTTAACTTCCCCATAGGCCTGAGTCCTTGGACCATGCAAGACCTAGGTTCTGTCTAGCACCCAAATGTAAGTGGTTAGCTCCCCATAGGTTTGAGTCTGAGGACCATGCAAGACCTAGGTACAATGCTACCTTCAATACAAGTGGTTAGCTCCCCATAGGTTTGAGTCCGAGGACCATGCAAGACCTAGGTACAATGCTACCTTCAATATAAGTGGTTAGCTCCCCATAGGTTTGAGTCCGAGGACCATGCAAGACCTAGGTACAATGCTACCTTCAATATAAGTGGTTAGCTCCCCATAGGTTTGAGTCCGAGGACCATGCAAGACCTAGGTACAATGCTACCTTCAATATAAGTGGTTAGCTCCCTATAGGTTTGAGTCCGAGGACCATGCAAGACCTAGGTACAATGCTACTTTCAATATAAGTGGTTAGCTCCCCATAGGTTTGAGTCCGAGGACCATGCAAGACCTAGGTACAATGCTACCTTCAATATAAGTGGTTAGCTCCCCATAGGTTTGAGTCCGAGGACCATGCAAGACCTAGGTACAATGCTACTTTCAATATAAGTGGTTAGCTCCCCATAGGTTTGAGTCCGAGGACCATGCAAGACCTAGGTACAATGCTACCTTCAATATAAGTGGTTAGCTCCCCATAGGTTTGAGTCCGAGGACTATGCAAGACCTAGGTACAATGCTACCTTCAATTTAAGTGGTTAGCTCCCCATAGGTTTGAGTCCAAGGACCATGCAAGACCTAGGTACAATGCTACCTTCAATATAAGTGGTTAGCTCCCCATAGGTTTGAGTCCGAGGACCATGCAAGACCTAGGTACAATGCTACCTTCAATATAAGTGGTTAGCTCCCCATAGGTTTGAGTCCGAGGACCATGCAAGACCTAGGTACAATGCTACCTTCAATTTGGCTGTAAGTAACTAGTTTCCCCATAGGCTTGAGTCCTTGGACCATGCAAGACCTAGGTTCTGTCTAGCACCCAGATATATTTGCCGTTGGGACGCGAGACGTGTGATCATGATAGGCAGGACATCTGAATCAAAAGAGACTTCTTTATTAATAGTAATACCTTTTCAAGTTATTTACATTCCACGGACGAGGTACAGGTTTGTCATCTAAATCTTCTAAATAGTATGCTCCTATCCCTGCCACTGAGGTGATTCGGTAGGACCCCTCCCAGTTGGGTCCGAGCTTTCCCCAGGAAGGGTTCTTGGCAGCTCCTACGACTTTTCTAAGCACCAGGTCTCCCGGTGCTAGTGGTCTGAGCTTTACATTGGCGTCATATCCTTGCTTGAGCTTTTGCTGGTAGTGGGCCAGCTGGATCATTGCTTGCTCTCTTCGTTCGTCTACCATGTCCAGGCTCCGCCCCAGCAGTTCGTCATTGCTGCCTGGGGTGAAGGAGCTCGTCCTTAGTGTCGGGAAGTTGGTTTGCAGGGGGATCACAGATGGGTTGACGTTAAGGTGGTGACAGATGAAGGATGGATCAATCCCAGGGGCATCGCAGGGGTCCCACGCGAACACGTCAAGGTTCCTTTTGAGGAACTCAAGTAACTCCCCCTTCTCCTGTGGAGGCAGCTGGGTTCCGACCTGGAAGAACTTCTCCGGATCATCGCCAATTACCACCTTCTCCAGGTTCTCACATTTGGCATCCTCGGCAGCTGTATCGGGAGGCGCCACCGGGGTCTTTGATTGCTATGAATCTTCCTCGGCTGGGGCCGAGGACTGTGCATCAAGCCGATAGGATATGGCAGCCACCGTGCACTGCCTAGCCGTGGGTTGGCAACCTCGGTTCTTCAGAACCTGGTCCCCTGATGGGAATTTCACCTTCTGGTGCAAGGTGGAGGCTACGCCCCCCAAGGCGTGTAGCCAGGCCCTTCCTACGATGGCCGTGTAGGGGGAGTATGTGTCCACCACTACAAAGTTCACCTCCACCACCACTGGGCCTGTCTGTATGGGCAGTCTGATCATGCCCTTTAGGATGACGAGCTTTCCGTCGAAGCTCATTAGGGGGGAGCTATAAGGTGTGAGGTCTTCCAGTTTTAGCCCCAGCCCCTTGTAGAGGTCTGGACACATGACCTCGGCTGCGCTGCCACCGTCCACCATCACCCTTTTCACGTCATAGCCCCCGATTCTAAGGGTGACGATTAGGGCGTCCTCGTGTGGTTGGATGGTCCCAACCTTATCCTCCTCCGAGAAACTCAATGCTGGGGGAGGATTCCTCCTGGACCTCTTCGGCCCCGTCCGAAGGTCCTCGGCGGGCAGTTGGGCTACAGACAACACTCGCAACGGGGGTGTGCCTGTTCTTCCTGGCGCGGCCAAGATTATGTTGATCATCCCAGCGGGCTGCCCCATGGCGGCGTCCCTCCGAGGCTCTTGGTAGGTCTGGCCCTGCTGGCCGCTTGAATGGTGCAGAAGGTGCTTCAGCCTTCCATCCTGGACTAGCTGGTCCAGGTGGTTCCAGAGGTTCCTGCAGCCCTCCGTGGCATGTCCGTGGTCCTGGTGGTATTGGCAGTAACAGTTCTGGTTGCGCCTATCAGGCTCTCCAATCATCTTTGTCGGCCACCTGAAGAATGGCTCGTTCTTTATCCTTTCCAGGACCTTGTGTACGGGCTCTCGGAATACTGCGCCGACAGTCTGGGCATTGGTCGCCCCGGATTGCCCGCCGAAATCCCTCCTCGGGCGGGCGTTGCTGTACCGGTCCGACCTGAAATCCCTCCTCTCCTGAGGGATAACCTTCTCCTTGCCCTTGCCCTGTAGCATATCTTCTTCCACCCGCTTGTATTTGTCGATCCGATCCATCAGTTGCCGCACGCTGGTGGTGGGCTTTTCGGTCAAGGACTTCCTCAGGCCGTGCCCCATTGGTAGCCCATTCTGGAATGTAATGATGGCGACGGCGTCATACTTGCCATCCAACTCGTTGTAAATCTCCCAGTACTTGTCCGAATAAGCCTTGAGGGTTTCCCCGTCACGCATGGATAGGGACAGCAATGCGGTCATGGGCCGAGAAGGCCCGCTGTTCGTGACGAAGCGGGAACCAAATGCTTGGGTCAACTGCCTGTACGAGTTTATGGAATTTGTCCTTAGACCGTTGAACCACCGCATTGCCACAGGTCCCAAGCTGAATGGGAAGACTTTGCACATCAGCGCCTCGTTCTTAGAGTGGATAGCCATCCTCTGGTTGAACTGGCTCACATGCTCCACGGGATCCGTTTTGCCGTTGTAAGCAATGAAGGTTGGCTGCTGGAACCGCCGAGGAAGCTCCGCCTCCTCTATACGACGCGTGAAGGGCGACCTAGAGAGCTGATCCAGCGCCTTGCTCATGGCGTCACCTCCTAAGCCCCTAGGGGTTGGGTTGGCACGCCTACACCTCTGGTAGCGCTCCTCCTCATGGGAGAAAGTCTCACTGGGGGGCGTTCTTGACCTTTGCCTGTATTCATCATCACTCTCGTCGTCAGAGGGCAGGTCAGGGCTGGGTTCGGATCGTCTTCGCTGCGCACGGCACAGCTTCCTCTTCAGATCATCTATCTCGCGCTGCATGGCCACCTTATCATCCTTCCTCTGGGAAGCGTGGCTATGGGCCTCTTCAGATCGCGTGGCCTGGCCATCGTCGTGCTTCTGGGGAACGTGCTCGTCCCCCTGGCTTTCGCTCGCCGTTGAAGTATGCACGCTTCCTTCTCAAAATCGTTTGTTGTCGTTCTGACCGCCCCCGGGGTCGCCATAGTTACCCTGATGCCTTGACTTCGCCGGTTCAAGTCGATTGGGAGTTCTTTGGTGAGGGCCTGATCCTACCATGTTTAACTGTTGTCCTTACTAACGCACAAGCTCTCCCTACAGACGGCGCCAATTGTAGGGGCAGGTTTCGAGCGCTCTCCGCAGATTGAGAGAGTGGACCCAAGCCCAGCTAACCCTCCAATGAATTTATAGAGTATGGGTTCAAGAGCTAGGCCCTCGTAAGGAATGCAGCGGCCATGCATGGTTGTACGTGAATGCTAATAACTTAAGTGTGGGTTGGAATGCACAATAAGGCTCCTCGGACGGGTCTTATAGAGCTTGAAGTTCTTATTATCTCTTTTCAGAAAGGTTACAAGGTTGGAGAGAATATAAACTGCTACAGTATTTCTTTTCTCTGGTTTTCCGTCCGTCCCCCTCTCAAGAGGGACTTCTTACATTATATACTTCTCTCTCAGTTGATCCTAGCCCTACATTTGTTGATCAACCCGGCTTCCACTTGAGAGCCTGTCCCATCAGCCGCATTCCCATCCTTCCTGTGGGTTGCAGCGCCCAAGACGGCACTGTTCAGAGGTCCTATCCTCATTAATGCGGCCAAGGCGTTAGTTGAGGGCATTTAATGTGGAGGTGACAGTTCACCTGGGACTTGCTCCTCCACCATGCTTCCATGTCCGGTGCTTGGTACTTGCTATTTGCTCCTTGGATGCTCAGGGAGATTCCCCTTAAGGGTATGCTGTTTGCCCACTTTCTGACCTCGCCCGAGGATTTAACCATCCTCGGCAATGCTCCTTGGGCCCTGGGCTCTACACTTTCTTCCTCGAACCTTGGACGCGTCCTCGGCGTGGGCCTCTGGGCCTAGTCTGAAGTGGGCCGGGGTTGCTTGACTTATTCTGGGACCCCCAAGCAATTTTCTCAGGATCCCCCATTCCCACCAGAACTCCTTGGCAAGCCATACCCCAAGGGATATGAGCCACCAAAGTTCCATCCTTTTGATGGAAGGAATGGAAGTGCAGTAGAACACGTGAGTAGGTTTGTCCACACTATGGGCCCCTACGCAGGAGACCGGGAGCTGTGTCTAAGAGAGTTTGCTAAGTCCCTAGTGGACAGAGCATACACTTGGTACACCACACTAAGACCTGGGACGAAATGATGGAAAGATTTTGTGTAAAATATTACCCTGGTGAGGACAAGGTCACTTTCCAAAGCCTTCAGATGGTAAGGCAGAGGCCTGGAGAGGATCCTGTCCATTTCATCAAAAGATTTGAAGATGTGTCCCTAGACTGTTATGGGGACCATGAAGAAAAAGAACTCGTGGAGACTTGCATCTCTAACATGCTTTTCGATTACAGACTCAACCTCGAAAATTTATGTATTACACAGTTCGCTGACCTGTTACAAAGAACAAGAAGGACAGCACAAACTATGAGGGCGAAGAGGGTGCCAGCATCCCAAGCCATGACAGCATCGGTAGGAGAAAAAAGGAAGAGGCCTGATGGAAAAACATTCGAGGAACCACCGGTGATCCCATGTACTGAAGAAGAATTAAACCACGTCCTGGACAAATGGATCGGGGATGGAGTGGTTAGGCCATTCACTGTGTCCAGGCCACCAACCGAGGAAGAAAGGAAAAACCCTTTGTTTTGCAGGATTCATAACTATGTTAAGCATTCCACCAAGGATTGCTGGACCCTCCGCAGGCTTTTTCACAGGAAGCTAAGAGAAGGAACCCTGGAGCTCACCCAGAAGGAACTAGAAGTACAAAGGAACCCCCTGCCCAACCACAAAGGAAAGGGGGTGGTAGTTGTGGTAATCCATGGGAACCCGGCAGAAGCAGAAGAGCCAGAAGGATCCTTCCACCCAAACACAGTCAGGACCCTCTAGAAGAATCCCAAATTCAGATCACTATTCAATCAGCTGGGATTTGGACCAGAAGCAAGGAGGGTGGTCACGGAATCTCTCATGACCATAGCAGCAGATTCAGGAATGGAATGTTTCACAGCAGAATCACATGCCAGTCGAGCTTTCCTGGAGACAACCAATGCCATAACTTTCACTGATGAAGACATGGAGGTTAAGCATCTAGACCACCGCAGACCTCTCTACCTAATGGCCACCATAAATGGTGTCCAAATCAGGAGAGCACTAGTGGACACAGGGGCATCACTCAACCTCATAGCCCTGAGTACCTTGGAAGCCGTGGGCTTAGCTGGAAGGAGGATCCTGGGGGCTCCCATGGAGATAACCGGATTTGGAGGATCAGCAGAATCAACCGAAGGATATATACAGCTACCTCTAAGGGTGGGGCCAATAGTAGCCTTGACCAGATTTCATGTAATCAACTCAGAGGTGTCCTACCATGTACTGCTGGGACGGCCATGGCTCCATAAGCATCGTCTTATACCATCCACATACCATCAGTGTGTTAAGGGGAGATTGAATGGGAGGCCTGTAAGGATCCCTGCCAACCATAACCCTTTCAGCCAAGGAGAAGTAAACTTTGTAGAAACAATGTTCTATGATGAGCTAGAACCTGATGATGAGAGTCCCATGCCAGGGACCCTAGGAACACCTATCTTGGAAAAGGGAGAAGGAGGAGGTACCCATGACTTGAGGGACCTCCTGAAGAGAAAAAGGCAAAAGAAGGAGCCCAGCACCTCAGGATCCCGGGAGTGTGTAGTAGTACGGGAACCCGAGGGAAGATTAATATACCGCTTGTGAAGGTGCGCGGGGCCTGAGTGCATCGTGCAGGAAGGTCCCGGACCACCAGAATGTATGATAGCCCAAGAGGAAGTCCTAGAGGAACCAGTTAAAGAGACACAAATCCAGCCTGAGGAAGAATTGCAGGAAGTAAAATTGGGGGCTGAGCTGGGATCCCAGAAGCCTGTTTTCATCAGTAGTCAATTGGCAACACAAGAAAAGGGGCCACTGGTGGCTTTGCTCAAAGAATACACAGATGTGTTTGCATGGACCTATGATGAGATGCCTAGTCTGGATCCTGGGCTAGTGGTCCATGCCCTCAATGTGGACCCAGGAGTTAGACCAGTAATCCAACCAGCCAGGGTCTTTCACACTGATATAGAAGCCCAGATAACTCAAGAGGTCAAGAAGCTGCTAGCAGCTGGTTTTATTAAGCCCATTCAGCACCCCAGATGGCTTTCTAACATAGTACCTGTGAAGAAAAAGAACGGCCAGATCCGTTGCTGTGTAGACTTCCGCAACCTGAATAAAGCGTGTCCTAAAGATGAGTTCCCTCTTCCTAATATTAACCTCCTTGTGGATTCAGCTGCGGGAAGTTCTATGTTCTCATTCATGGACGGGTATAGTGGGTACAACCAGATTCGTATGGCTGCCAAGGATACCGAGAAGACAGCATTCAGGACACCAATCGGAAATTTTTATTACACTGTGATGCCCTTTGGCCTCAAAAATGCAGGAGCCACATACCAGCGAACCATGACAGCCATCTTCCATGATATGTTGCATGAGGAAATGGAAGACTATGTGGATGATATTGTGGTCAAGTCAAAACTAGGACAGGACACCTTCAGGTACTTGAACAAGTTTTCAAAAGATGCAGAGAGTACAAGCTACGCATGAACCCCATGAAATGTGCCTTTGGAGTATCTGCAGGAAAGTTCCTTGGGTTCCTGATACATCACAAAGGAATAAGTGTAGATCCAGCCAAAGCCGCAGCCATTGCCACAATGAAAAGACCAACAACAGTGAAGGAACTCAAGAGCTTCCTGGGAAGGGTCTCCTACATCAGGAGATTCATGCCAGGACTAGCTTCGGCCACAGGAGGCTTATCTAAGCTATTAAAGAAAGGAACTGAGTTCACCTGGGGAGCAGAACAACAGGAAGCCTTCCAAAGGGTCCAGCAGATCATGAATCATCTGCCCACTCTCCAGGCACTAGTACGTGGACGACCCCTGCTATTGTACTTGGCATCAAATGCCCAAGCAATAGGAGCCCTGCTGGCCCAAGAGGATGATGATGGGAACGAGCAACCCGTTTACTATGTAAGCAAAACACTCAAGGATGCCGAGACCAGGTATCCCAAGATAGAAAAAGCTTGCCTAGTAGTTATCTACGCATCACAGAGGCTGAAGAGATATTTCTCAGCTCACCAAATCCTTTTGGTGACTAAGTCACACCCCATAAAAGCACTCCTGCATCAGCCCCTCCTAACGGGAAGAATCGCACAGTGGCTGGTCCTGCTTTCTCAATATGACATAGGCCTGAGGACCCCCAAGGCCGTCAAGAGCCAAGCCATAGCTGACCTCTTGGCACAGTTCCCAGGGAAGGAAGAAAGCTCACTAAGTGAAGAAATCCCGGGTGAAGTAGCAGTAGCAGAAATCCTAGGAAAGAAATGGACAATGAGATTCGATGGGTCAGCTACAGCAACCTCAAATGGGGTGGGGGTTGTACTGAGCTGTGAAAATGGGGACACCATACCTCTATCTTTCAAGCTTGGTTTTTCCTGCTCCAATAACGCAGCTGAGTACGAGGCGTACTTAACCGGGCTAACTATAGCACTCAGTATTGGGGTGAAACACATGAGAGTACTGAGAGATTCCAATCTTGTAGTCTCGCAGGTGAAAGGTGACTTTGCACTAAGAGAACAAAGTTTGGCAGCTTACAGGACATGGGCACAGAGGCTGGAGCAGGAATTCCTGACCTTTAGCATAGAATACACGCAGAGGAGTGAAAACAGGTTTGCAGATGCGCTTGCCACCCTGGGATCCCAAGTACCATTCAAGGGAAAAGACACTCTGGTCAGAATAGGAAGGCAGGAGCATTCCATCTTAAAAACCCTCCAACAGATATCCCCTGGAGAGTCCAAGCAGTGGGACTGGAGGAGCGAGGTAAAAGAAAAAATGAAAGAAACAAGATTCGGAGGGAGTGTCAAGGAGCTGAGGGACTACGCTCTGATAGAAGGAGAACTATACAGAAGACTGCCCGGAGGAATCCTATCCAGATGTATCAGTGAGAAAGAGGGGAAGCTAAGGTTGGAAGAGCTACATGCCCAAGTCTGCGGGACCTTAGAAAAGATCAGTCTATATAGGAGGATGCAGCACATGGGGTACTACTGGCCAAATATGAACAAAGAGGCATCAACTATACAGGAAAAATGTCAAGAATGCCAATCCTCGGTGGACAAGGAAGAAAGCTATGCTGTATTTGTTACAGAAGATTGGAGGACTCCCTTCATGGAATACTTGGCTCAAGGGATCCTACCAACTGACAAGACACTGGCCCACCAGCTCAAGAAGCTCACGGTCAGATATTTCTTACAAAACGGGATCCTATTCAAAAGGGGATACAGCGGAGATCCCCTAAGATGCCTGGGACCAAAGGAAGCCAGGGAAGTAGTCAGGGAGGTCCATTCTGGTGATTGTGGAAGCCACCCAGGAAAGAGGAGGCTCTATAAACAGTTACTACTGTTGGGGTACTATTGGCTAACAATGAAAAAGGACTCCGAGGAGATAGTCAAAACCTGCCACGCATGCCAAGTCCTCGGAGATGCCATCCATACTCACCCAAACACGTTACAGGATATGACAACCCCATGGCCTTTCCACACTTGGGGGCTTGATCTCATAGGGCCTATAAATCCTCCATCCGGTGGTTACATATGGATCTTGGCAGCCACTGAATACTTTACAAAGTGGGTAGAGGCCATCCCCTTGAAAAAGGCCACTGGAGCAGCTGTAGCAAACTTCATCCGAGGCCATATCATTACAAGGTTTGGGATCCCCAGGAGGTTGATCAGTGACAACGGAACCCCATTCATAAATAAAGACATGAAGGGGTTAACTGAGGCTTACTACATCAAGCATGGAAGGTCTACACCCTACTACCCACAAGGAAATGGCCAGGCAAAGGCCACTAATAGGGTGATATTGAAGATCCTTAAGAAAATGAAGCAAGAGTATGGGGGAAAATGGAGCGACCACCTGGCAGATGTACTTTGGGCATGCAGGAGATCTGTGAAAACAGCCACGGGATTCTCACCATTCTCCCTGGTCTATGGGACAGAAGCCATCAGCCCAGTAGAATTAATCGTTCCCACACCAAGAGTAGTACTCGAGGAAAGTCAGGAGGACACCGAGGACACAAATAATGAAAGGAGATTAGCAGACCTGGAAGGAGTAGAGGAAGAAAGAGAGCTAGCCAGGAGAAGAAGCCAGAGGTACCAACAAAGGATGACAAGAGCATATGCACAAGCAGTACGCCCGAGGACTTTCACTAAAGGGCAGTTGGTACTAAGGACAGCAGAGCATGTAAGAAGAAACCTACCGGGACCCTCCAAATTTGCCCCAAAGTGGGAAGGACCCTACATCATCAGAGAGGCCCATGATAGTGGGTACTACTACCTTACAAAGGAAGATGGGACAATCCTGACAGAGCCCATAAATGGAAAGTGGCTGAAACAATACTACGCATGAGAAGAGTGAGGTCTCAGTACACTGGAACCCTTTTGCCAAGCTCTCCAACCTGCTAAGTGTTTCTGTCTTTTTTATATATTATTGTTTAAGTAATTTTGCTCAAGACTCAAGGTAGAAGGACATTACATGATCCTCACTATCTTTGTTAGATTTGCTGTATTCCTTGAATGACATTTATGTTTTAAATTCAATGAAATTTCTTCTTTTCCTCAGTTATTAAATCCTAAGTATCACAAAGTCCTAACACAGACGAAATCAGGGGAGGATGCCTGAGGAAATCCTCTTGCATAACCCAGGACCACCCCACAGATAATCACAAACAGTTAAGTTTAAATACATGGTCTAGGATCCCAGGCATATACTGAGGATACCTAGCCCAGTACTTGATAAAAAAAAAAACCAGCCAAGATTCATGAGCTGGGACAAATAAAATATATTGCCCAATGTACCCAGTTCAGTACTTGCGTAACCAAGAAGAAGAGGGAGGATACCGGGGGAAATCTTTTTGATGCATAACCCAGGATCACCCCACAGATAGCTACAAAGCAGCTAAGTCTCAAATACATGGTCTAGGATCCCAGGCATATACTGAGGATACCTAGCCCAGTACTTGATAAAAAAAAAAGGAAACCTGCCAAGATTCATGAGCTGGGACAAAAAAAAAATATATACATATTACCCAATGTACCCAGTTCAGTACTTGCGCAATCAAAAAAAAAAAGGGAGTGGGTACCTGACTGGAACCTACAACAAAACTTGCGAGAATCACAGATCAGGACTCAGTAAAAAAAAAAAGAGGGAGACAAGAAAAGAAGATCCACATGCCATTAAAAGGATCAGAAGCAACACTTAGAAGCCATCATGAAGCACAAGTACATGGAAGCAGTCTCAAAGCATATCTAAAAAAAAAAAAAAAAAAGAACCAGAAGCATTGTCCAATCAAAGAAATGAAAAATTTATACAACCCCAAATTGTCCATACATAAAAAAAAAAAAAAAAAGGAAAGCTAAGAAAGGAGGCCAGCCAACAAGGAGCCATCCGAGGGGAGAGCAAGGACAGCCGAAGAGGAAAGAACCTTCTGCCTTTTGACCTTCAGATCTTGCAAAGTCTTGTGAGCATGAGCCAAAGCTTCCTCAGCAGCAGCGATCTCAGCATCAATGCCTTTAGAAGCTTGCCTCTGGAAAAGCACTTGGGCTAATGATTGCAGATACTCCAGCAAAAAGGACAGATTGAACTTGGCTTCCAAGAGATCCTGGACAACTCCCCTCCATTCCAAGAGCTTTTCCTCAGATAGAGAGTCTAGCGAAGAATCTCTCAAAGAAATCAGCACAGCACACAGCAGCTCCATCAGAATGTTCCCCAAAAATACTCCTCCTCTAAAACCAAGGGTAAAGTCCCCATGACTTTTAAACAGCCCTTCTAGCAGTGGTAGGCCTTCCACAGGCACAGAGAACTGCAGGAAGCTGCCATAGGAGGGCCCGAAATGGCAGAAGTGACTGGCAAGGAGGCTGTTGAACTCCAGAAGATCAAAGTGAGCCAAAAAGGTGGGGAGCCTTGAAGCAAGATCTGGAACAATCACCTCTGGAGCCTCCCCATCGCCTGGAGTCCCAAAGGAACCTTCAACCCCCTGAACAGCATGAGGAACAGCAACCTGAGCAAATCCTACACCCCCCCCCTCAGGAACCACAAGTTCAGGATCTTTGATATCAATTCCTGCAAAAAAAAAAAAAAAAAAAAGAGGAAAGAGAAAAGGGGGGGGGGCAGACTTAGCTTTTTCTTTTAAAATAAAAAATAAAAAAAAAAAGGGAAAGAGAAAGATAAGGAACAAAAGAAGGCAGAAGAGAAACCAGTATCAGCCTCTTGGGGCGGAGTTCCCTCCTCTTGCTCCTCTGACTGCTTGAAGGACTCTGGGAAAGAACACATGGCAAGTTGAAGAAAAGGTGAGGAAGCCTCAGCAAAACGGCTAAAAGAAGGCAGGGACACAGGGGGCTTCACCATAACAAAAAAAAAAACAAGAAAAGGGCAGAAAGAGAGAAAGAATGCAGTAAAGACAATCAACACCCCACCTTCAGAATCATCCGATTCCAAAGAAGTAGCAGCACTAGAGGCAGATCTCACAGTGGCTTGGCCTGGAAAGAAAAAAAAAAGAAAAAAGAAAAGGAAGAACTCAAAAAAAAAAAAAGAGGTGCAAAAGAGATAAAGACTAAAAGGCTATATAAAAGAAAAGAAAGGCTCACATGTTTGCCCGGGTGATGATGCGCCTCCCAAAGTCCTTGTGCTTAACCCAGTCTAAGGTAACACGGCCTTGACAGGACTGGGAATCTATTCAAACTGAGGACCTGGGGACGCGGGAAGCTTGGGAGCCTCAGGATCCTGGGTAGCCTGGACATCTTGCATTGGTTGCCCAGTCTCCTCAACTATGCCACCACTGGGAGCCTCCTCCTCCCTACTCTGGAATGCAGCTGCAGCCATCTCCTCCTCCAAAGTCTCACCAACCACAGGGGGAGGAACCTCAACATAAAAAAAGAGAGGGGGAACAAAAAAAAAAAAAAAAAAAAGACAGGGCATGAGCAACAGGGCAGCACTGGTATATAACACTTGTGAAATGAATATGAGGAAAGCAACAGATGAGGAAAACCATACCACATCTTCACCAGAAGATTGGCTTCTACCCTTCCTAGGGTTTAGCTTACGCTTGGACTGCAGGAAAGACAATCACTCATTAG
Organism: Quercus aquifolioides; assembly: GCA_019022515.1. Classification (NCBI taxonomy): domain Eukaryota; kingdom Viridiplantae; phylum Streptophyta; class Magnoliopsida; order Fagales; family Fagaceae; genus Quercus; species Quercus aquifolioides. The sequence continues at coordinate 55,711,693 of CM032330.1, forward strand.
TTCAAAGAAAAAGAAGGAAAAGGAAAGAAACAACAGAACTGCAAAACTGCAACCTAAAAGAGTAAAGAAGGAAAGAGGCCTTGCCCTTCTCTCTCTCTCAACAGGGTCTCCAGGTCTCTGTTGTTTACTACGGGTACGTCCAGAGGGTCCCGAGGAACCATGAACTGAAGGACTCACAGGAGCCTGGGGAAAAGAAGACTCTACCTTATTCTTCACCCGGCCCCTTATGGCCAAAGGTTGCTCCACTTCCTTCTCCTCAGCAAGTATCAACTGTTTATGGGATTTCCCAGTTTTCTTCTTCTTCTTTGACTTAGGGCCAACATCCTCTACACTCTCTTCAGCCGCGGCCTCCTCCAACTTTTCCTGCTTAATAGTTTTCCCTTTACTTATGCCAACGGGAGTGCTAACACTTACGGCCTCTACTGCCCCTTTCTTAAGTGGTACCCCAGCAGAAGCACCAACAACAAGGTCACACCCCAACCAGGTCTCTGGGAAATCTCGCGCATAAGTCACCCAACCTTCCTTGGAAGCGTGCCATTCTGCGAAACCAGTTTTGCTGCTCACAGCAGTGGAAACAATACCAGCAATGGGCAGGGACAGACGCCTGTTGGATGTTGGGGCGGAAGAAATGCCAGGGTTGGGTACTCTCCCAATCGTCCCAAAACCAGCATAGTCAGCAAAGGACTTCTGAACCCTCCTCCAATAACCAGCATAGCCACTTAAGGCAAAAACTCCTCTCTGAGAGTTAGGCACTACAAACTGAGGACTCCGTCTTGACCAATAAGAGAAGGCCTGAAGTCTCATGAAGGGATCCAAGGAAGGAAGAGAAGGAACTATGTCATTAAACACTGGGGGAATATCCTGATCAAAGCCGAACTGCCGAAGTACTCGATGCGCCGAGTAATGGGTGTACCCTGGGCCAGTCGAAGAAAGCACAGGAAGCCAGGAAGGACTAATGCAAGCCAAGTAGGCTAAGCTGCCTTCATCACCACTACGTAAATCAAAAGTGTTCCCTGTAGAAGTCAGAAAGGGAGATAACACAGAATTACAAACAAAACTGGGGCCAAATTCCCGGGGGGGGGGCGCCAATTCAAATGGCCTGCTTGATCAAATAACTCAACCAAGTTAAGATTGCCACCTTTTAGACTCAGCCAACGGAAAATAATAGGAAGGCTGTCAGTAGAGCTGCCACAAAGCCCTTTTACCACATCAGGGGATCCTTAAAACTTATCTTTCACAAACTTTAAATTCCTACATTTTGCTAAAGTAACTGAAGAACGATCCCACATAAATACCTGGAGAATGGCGCAATGAAGCGAAGAAGTGATAACATAACAAGAATCACCCTCAGCCTCATCTCCATGAAGTTGATCCAATTGAGAATAAACACGGCCCAAAAACATGGGGGTTAGAGGAAATTGAGCGCCCTGAGCCAACCTAATCGCCAAAGGAAAAAGAGTGGACTTGATTCCATACCCGGGGAACTCGCTGAACAGGAACTTGCTAAGCCAGAATGCAAGGAACCCGGCACGCCTGACTTCCTTATCCTTCTCACGTGAAAGAGTCATAACCCACCTACCCATCCTGGCCGGTTTCCCACCAGAAGAAGCAGTACGTCCACCAAAGTGAGCAAATAATTTCTCTTCCACTTCGAGATCCTCAGCAGAAAGCTTGATATCAAAGGGGTTTTCATCCCCAAGCACCGGAAGGAGAAAGTTATTGACCACATCCTCCAAGGTAACAGTCAGTTCACCAACAGAAAAGGAGAAAGTGTGCAGAGTAGGACACCAACGGCGCACCAAATGCCTAAGGCCTTTGGCATCTCTGAAACCCTCAAGATTCCTGGAGATAGCCACTGCCTTCAGGACACCGGCACGCTCCAAGCGGCCCACAAACTCCTTGTCAGAAAGCTCATTATCCACCCAAATGGGCCAGCCTTGGATCTTTCCAGCGACAAAATCGAAGAAGATGGGGACCGCTTCCCGAAGTCCTTGCCTGATTTGGAGATCAAAAATCTCCCTAGGGTCTGGAACTTGTGCGGAACCAGCAAAACCCGCTTGACCAGAGAATACCCAGGCATGAGGAGATGGAGGGGTTTCACCATGGGACACCCGAGGAAAGAATAAGCTAGGAGTATACCAGGGGTCTCGCAAAGGAAAAGCAGGGCGCCCAACGACGGACTCATCTTGCGCAGAACTAGAGGAGCCCTCACCTTCAAAGGGACTAGGAGTACGCTCCTTTCTTTTTCGAGAAGAGGAAGAAGCCATTGAAGTAATGGGTATCTGGAAAGAAGAAAAGAAGATAGCGACGAGACTGGTTGAGAGAAAAGAAAAGGGCTGGGAATGGAAGACTCAGTTAGACAAGGAAAAAGAATAATGAGAAAATGCTAGAATGAGAGAATAAGAGCAGTTAGAGAAGACAATGTGTGGAAAGACGCGCCAGTTGCCAGGAATTAAATTTAAAAGGGAAGAAGTTATTAGCAGTTATTAATGAGTATTACGGGAAACGTAAAAGTAGGTGGTGGGAGTTTTATTTCAACTCAACTGCCACGTCCCACGAAAAAAGGAGGAGTTACAAAAAGAAAAAAAGCAAAGGAGCCAGGATACCGAGGAAATGAAATATCAGGATCCCCATAGAAAGATCAAAACAAGAGAGAATCCTGCAGAAAACTCACGCATGGGCTGCAGGCAACCCATGAGCTCGGGGGGCTAAATGTTGAGGTTCAAAATAATTAAATAGCCACAAAAAGGCCCAAAGATATGGAAAGGACATTGGGCCCATTTCACACCAAAAAAAAGAGAAATAATAAAGGGTGGGCTCTCACAATAAAGAAAAGAGAGAAGAAAAGAAAAAAAAAAGGGGAAGAAGCCCAGAGGATCTGATCCGGAGGTCCACGAAAAAAAAAGGGCCCAAGAAAACAGATAAAATCAGCAAGCCAAAGAAAAAAAGCCCAGAAAGAAGAATTGGGTCGGGACGTCCAGAAGCTCCCCAAAGGCAGGGGATCCGTGGACGCGCGAAGTGAAATTAAAGCAGATTTGAAGAGAGAAAGGAGACAAAAGGCACGCGGACCTTATGACCCAGACACGCAGTGGAAGTACAAGGCAAAACGCAGAAGCTTGGTTCCAACCATTTGGAGAAAGAGACAAGGAAGAGTACGACTGGAAAAAGCTGGAGCAAAAGCCAAAAAGCCTCAAGTCAGCCAACGGGGAAATCTGGAAATAGGAAGCTAGCTGGGAGACTTTCATCTGGTCGTAACAAAAAGAGAGAAACTATGAAGAAAAGGAAAAGACATGATCCTGAAACAATCAGGCACGGGACAGACTTTAAGGGGCAAAAGGGAGAAATCGTTAGTACCCCGAGAGCCCGAAGCTGTGCTATAAAAGGAGGGAGAGATCCATGCTACAGAGGATCCGAAATTCAGAGAGAAAAGAGAGAGAATTCATTTACGATTAGATCATTTTTAAGGCATTCACAAGTGCTTTTCTGAAGTCTCATAAAAATTGTAGAAGGGACTCTGTAAACTTAAGAGAAAACAGAGGAATTTGTTCCCGGTATCCCAGAGACAGCCACTACAGTACACGCTCGGATTCAACAAGTTCAAACTTTGCAAGTCTTTGAAGCTTGAATGGCTATCAAAGTCTGTAACTTTTGAACTCAGTTGAACCTTGCATCACGTCTTAGTGAGCAATTGTAATCACAATTAAAGGAAACTAATGAAATACACTTCACTAATCAGAGGATCCCTAACGTGTTCTTTACATTATATTTCACTTATTATGCATTTCCTTTACTGTTAAATTGTCATTCAATACGGATACTCTTTTTTTGTTAGCTGTTTTGTATTGTAGGAAGTTTGTTCTGTGCACCAATCGATTCTTAAAACAGCCCTTTAGCTGCGGAGAATCGATCCCAGTCCATCAAGAACATCTTACACGGCCCAGGATCCTTGGGCCATAGTGCTGAAGAAAAAGCACTCTCACACCCTTTAGCAACTCTTGGGTGGGGGCAAATATTGTCTAAGGGCATTCAATTATGTCTCCAATTTTATCAAATTTTTGTTTGTCTACTGGATCATTTTGTTATTTCATTATATTACTCATCTAAATTCCCAACAGTTTGGGCAGTTGATTTTTTTGTAAGTCATTTTTTCTTTTTTTTGTTAATTAGTGAAAAGGTCTAGGAATCAAGCCACACCAAAGGTAGCAACAATAATACTGAACGATTTCTTTAAATGTCTTATAGATGCTTTTCTTCTCAGATTTCTCATTCTCTTCCCTACACCTTACCGATGCTTTTCTTCTCAATAACAGTTTTTTATTTTAATATATACATCTTATGTGAAACGGTGAGTAGATACTAAAACTTAACGGGCAAAATGAAAAGACACAATTGTTCGGTATTTTTAAATGTATAGGTGGCATAAATTTATGAAGCCAGGTAGCCAAAAAAGGAGTGGTTAACAAAAAGTCAAATGTTTTGCTTTTATATTATTATTACTAGTCGCTAACCTGTGCTATGCACAGAAAAGTTCAACAATTTTATTTTAATATATTATACGTAATTGTTTTCTTTATTAAGTACTAATAAATAAAATTTCAATTAATTTCATATTAAATTTTGATATAATATTATATATGTTATCTCTAGAGTATATTTGAACAAATAAATCAAGGTTTATAGTAACCTGAGGGTTATAACTAGGACTGAGATCGAGTCAGGTTGGTTTCACTGCCACCCACAACCTGACCCAATAGTAATCGGGTTTATTAGAGAGAAACTCGACCCAACCCGAAAATTACGGGTCTATGGTCGGGTATTGGGTTGGGTCCTTTTTTTTTTTTTTTTCCAAATTGTGTGAAGGTGAATCTATGAAAGGCCTAAAGAAACATTGAAATAGTCACCACTTTCATGAGCTATTAATGGGGAAAAAATTACTTACTCTATTAGGTAGACATGCCATTTAAAAGTTGTCATGGTTTTATAATTATTTTTAAACTTCCATGTTGGAAGGATCTCCACTTTTTATGATAATAAATATTAATGTCTTTTTATTTATCAAGTTAATGCATGTCTATCCCATCAAAAAAAAAAAAGTTAATGCATGTCTATGTGTAGGCAATTAATTTTTTTTTTTTTTTTTTGAAATTATTTTACTAATTTAGTGATTGACATTAATGTAAAAAATTAAATTCAATAATTTATTTATTGTCATATAGGCTTAATGGTCATGATTTCTTGATTAGGCAACAAACTTTTACAATTTTTTTCTTTGTGTACATCTTGACCCGGTCCTCATTGAGTGAGAAAATAAATTTTGCTATTTTTGTTTAAATCAGCACTAGGGCTTAGTTTGGAAATATACTCTCCAATAATAAATAAGATCCTCGGTATAATTAGGACCGAATAAAAACTTTTTTAAACAACAATTTGACTTTCACTATGAAAAATATTATTGTTAGAGTTATTCCTTTTTTTGTAAATTCCAATTATTTTATCATCATTCTTAACTTCATTTGGATGGAAAATATTTTCACTATTAGTATCATTTAGGAAATTATGCTACAATAAACCAAATTATGCTAAAAATTATATTTGGAAATATTGCAAGAAAAAACCATTACTATTTAGATAAAAGCAACATATAAAAACAACATTTGGCATTGAAAGTTACGGAAAATATCATTATATATATATATATATATATATATATATATTTTAAAAATTTAAGATCAGTCGGGTTAGGTTGGACTTGAGACTGACCCGAACCCGAGGCAGACCCAAATATTGGACTCGAACCTGACCCAAGCATTCATCCAACCCACCCAAGACCATTTGGGTCGGGTCAGGTTGGCCCGGTCTATGCTCAGCCCTAGTTATACCATAGGTTCATATAACAATTTTCACATTAAAACTGCAATAATATAATTGTAAAAACTCACATACAAATAAATAAATAAAATTGTTTATGCTTGTATGCTTCCATTTCTAATGGTTGGAAATCTTCATTACTGTATAGAGTTGTATCTTTGTATTATGAAATCTTATTTTTCACCTCAAGACAAAGTTATATCATGGTACCAAAGAGCAACGAAAAGTTGTTTTCAAGCCCCTACTAGTGTTCTTTCTTTTCCATGGTACCCTAGATCTCCCAAAAGTTCAACTTATATGCCTTGAAAAAGAAAATAACTAATTAACTTCCTTGAAAATAACAAAGACCTCCACATGAAATGTCCACTTAATAGAATAAAAATCATATTCTTTAGTTTCACTAATCCACATTTGAATTTAGTAAGTCACATTAAAGATAACGTTAAAAACTTTAAAATTACACACGGTCCATCATTCCCATCTTGAAAATCAAAAGATAAAAGCATGTGGCTTAAAAATCATCATCCAAAGCATTGCCATGTCAAATAAGAAAAAGAATATAACAAACATTGAGCACACGCTTAACGCCAAATGTAAAAACCTAGAATTGAATATGTTTCCCAATAGGAAGCTCTTGTTCCCTTTTTTTTTTTTTTTTTTTTTTAACTTGATAAGTGTAGCTCTTGATTTAACTTTAAAATTAAAATCTGCAAAATAGGAATTTAATACTTTTAAAAAGTTTTATATCCCTAAACTTATTTTTTAACAGGCAAATAGAAAGCGAAGAGTTTAAGAAAAATGCTTTCATATCTATCTTAGACATAAATCCTTTCTACAATCCACGCAAAGTCAATCACTAAGCTATCATGCACGAAAATGTTTATGGAGTGGTCTCACACCTTTGACATAAATGATATGCATTTCAAAGTGTTTTTGTTATTCAACTTTCCATCAAACCCCATATGTGTTATAGATCATCATGCACAATTCAAATTCCCATTCTCACTACTTTAAAGTAGCAGCACATCGACAATAACAATAGTAAACAGTCAAGTGATATTATTATGAATCTTTAGTACTCTTTCCAAATACTACCAATATGCATGAATATTCATTCATCTGATAATTAATTTAATATGCATATGAGTTATCAAGTTAGTACGTGCAAACTTAATATGAAATTTTAATTTGGTACGTGCAAACTTGTAAATGTGACATTTCAAGTTTAATTTGCATTCAACAGCATGTGATTGCAAAATACTTAAAAGTGATATGCCAACTTTTCTTTTTCTAGCTAAATGTGCACGGTCATTCTAGAATTTGCAAAGTATATTAGAAGATACTGTAAAATTGGAGGGAAAAAACCAAAAAGAAATTGGAAGAAGTTGGAAACACACCTAAAAAGAACCATCAATTCGATAAATTACTCATTATATATTTATAAATTCATGATCAACTATCTATTAATTGTACATGTCAAGAAGCCAACTCTACCTCAAACTAAGAAGTCTGTCTTTTTAAGTTTCTATGGGGTTTATATTAGAGATAGATTTTTTATTCTTAGATAACATATCTACTTCTTATAATTAGTACATAGCTAAAAATAAAATCCATTGCAACAATTGCACAAAATAATATAAATGAATCAATAAAAAAATGTGATTGTGCTGTTGGGTTTATTAATTATTAATTACCAAAATATTAGTCATCTTTTTAGATACTTAAGAACACCATTGTTTTTTGTCCATCCCTTCAAAAGAATCAATTAAAATATGTGATTGTGCTACTGGGTTTCTTAATTGTCAAGCTTACATTAATCTTCATCCATGGCTTCTTTGGGACACTATTGATCTAATTTCATCATCTTTTAATTTTGGCGTAAATGCACTTTTAGTCCTTACATTTTGGTTTTTTTCCATTTTAGTCCTTACATTTTAATTTTATCACTTTTAGTCCCTAAATCAATTAACGCGTTCCATTTTGGTCCTTTCCATTAGCCCACTACCGGAAATTGCTTAGGTGACAGACAGAACTAAGAAAATAATAATAAAAAATTATATTTTACTATTAAAAATAGCACATCAGGTTATAAATTAAAAAAATTTATTTATTAATTTTAACTAAATAAAAAAATTAAAAACAGATTGTTTAAAAAAGAAATTAAATTAAAAAAAAAAAAATCTTTACATTATGTTCTTCCCAGTCAAGAACATGTTCATGTTCTTCCTCAAATAATATGTTTGGTTGCTGAGGAAATTAAAAAAATCAAGAACATGCCAACATGGAACACGTAAAATCAAAGGGCACAGATCTACAAAATACAAAGATGTTCAAAGATTCAAAACATAAAGAACACAAACCCAAACCCAACCCTCAATCTCTAGCAAACCTAGAACATCACATGAAAAATCAAACCCTCCATACAAACATTAAACCCAGAAACAAACCCATAAATTTCAAACCCAAATTCGAGAAACCCGTAAACAAACCCAAAAATTTTAAACCCACCGATCTAATAGAGACCCACTGATTTGTGAGAGATTGGAGGTAAACCACCGCCGACCTCAGCCCCTCCACTATCACGCATTCAGCCCCACCGTTCTTCACATCGACACAAGACACAGTCCCAACGTGCAGCTCCTTCGCGGGGACCAAGCACTCGGACTCGAACGAGGCGTGACGGCATTGGCAAAGAGGAGGTGGAGGGAGTCGGAGAAGGTGGAGGCGGCGATGAGGGGTTTGTGCGTTGGGGTTTGGGAGGTCTTGAGGGAGGAGATTCGGGAAGGCGGAGAAAATGTGGATTGAGGGGTTAGGGTTAGGGTTTGGGATTAGGGATTGAGGGAGTGGATTTCGAGAGAGGGGGTGTTGGAGTTGGAGTCGAAGAGAGGGAGGATGGCGAAGTGGTCGAAGGTAGAGAGCTGTGGGAGCCAGCAGACAGTGGGAATTTATGGATTTGAGGTGGGTCTCGGAGAGCTGTGGTTGTGATTGCCATTGTTGGGGTTTATTTTCTTTGAAATGTTAGGCATAAACTCTTAAAGAGTAAAAGAAAAAAAAAAAAAAAAAAAAAGGCAATATTGTGTTTGTTAATTTTGACAATATTATGTCATTGGACTTAAGATGCTTCTCCATGACAATATAATGCCTTTGTTTTTTTTTTTTTTTTTGAGAAGAATGTAAGCGATATAATGCCTTTGTTAATTTTGACGCTTCTCGTCTTTTTTTTTTTTTTTTTTTTTTGGTTTTACATCTCCATTTTGATAATATTATGCTAGTGAATATTCACATTATCATTTTCAATATTATGTCATCATGCTAAAACGCTTCTTCCTACTTTTTTTTTAATGAAATTACCTAAATTTTTATAAGGGATTCAATAAATACTAATTTAAATTAAATATTCTTGAAGAAATTTAAATCATGCTTAAATTGCCCATTTATGAGGGATTCAAACCTAAACTTTGATTCATGCTGATATGACATTGTTAGTCCCTAATATTTATCTACCAATGCTTTAGTCCCTAAAGTATCAAGTGAATGTTATTGGCTTTTAAAGTATCAACTTTGACAACTTATTAGTATTTGTTATTGTTTTAACTTTTTTTTTTTTTTGGTATACCCATAGCATAAACAATTCAATCAAAATTAATATTTTTCTTCAATCCCTACTATCTCATGTCTTACTACCATTGCCTCGTATAGGGGTGTCAATGGGTTGGGCTGAGGAGTATTTTCAATTTAACCCACCATAGTCGGGTCGAAAAAAGATCTAACCCAACCTAGCCCACTTAGATCGGGTTGGAATTTAAAAAAAAAAATTTTAATTGAGCATTCAAACAACACCAATACAAATAAGAGCAAATTTATAACCTAATAAACCTGAGTATACTACCAAACTAACACAAAATATTTTATTAGTGCTTCAAAGTTAGTAGGATATCATATAGCTCTATCCTAACTCGGTTGATAAACAAAAGAATAAATAATAAAATTATATAATATATTTTTTAAATATGTATTAAATATAGGTGGGTTGGGCTAGGCAAATTTTCTGACCCACCAACCTCTAAAAATTGGCCCAACTCGATGGGTTAGGTTGAATTGGATCGGTTTTGGCGGATCGACGAGTTGGTTGCTCACCCATAACCTCGTATAGTAGAACAAATAAAGGGTAAAGAGTTGAAGAAGAAAATTTAAGACTTGAGCTCCCTCTAATGCGCTTGTGAATTTATGTTCTCTTATTCTACCTTATTTGTTCGGTTACAAATCTTTGTCTTCTTTTTTCATCTTTTAATTTCTTATTGGATCTTCCTATCTTTTTTTCATTAGTTTTCATTAGTTTTTCTTTTTTGCTAATGGTAGATAAAAAAATATTAATGTCACTAGTAGATCCAAATGAGAACCAATAAAAACTTATTGCGTAAACTTTATTATGAAATTGTTATGAAAATATTGTGTAAATAGCACTATTTTTTTGCTAAAGAAAAATAGTACTAATTTAAAAAGTTTGGAGATACAATAAAATGTGACAATATTTTCACAACTTTTTTTGTTTTAGTTGTGGTCAATCCTAGTCTAATATTTTATTAATTTATTGATTTTATTTTGACATATGAAAGATTTGATACCTTAACTGTTGTGGAAATTTTGTGATAATTTGTTGTGTTGTAACACAATTTGTAATTTTTATTTTGTAAAATTCCTTGCATGATGGACACGTATCCCACTTAGACCACCTTTTACTTTTATTTATTATTTTTTTTTTTACTTCTCTTTTTTTTTCCTCAACCACGCGTTTCTTCCACCCTTACCCTTATCTTCTTTCACCTTTATCTTCTCCCATCCACCTTTCTACTTCTCCTTTCTGCCTGTTTCTCCTTTCTCATCTTTCAAAATTTTTATGTTCTCCCATATGAAACTCTTGGCTCAACTTCTTTATCTTTTATTTTTTTCATAGCTTTCTTTTCTAACTCAATTTGTCTCCTCCTTGATTTCCCCACCATCAACCCAGTTCGTCTCCCTTAATTTTGGTATTAAAAACCTTGATTTGAAGCCCCTCCCTTCAATGTGGCGCCACCACTGATTTTGGCAGCATCTCAGGCATTTCTCATATGTTTTTTTTTTTTTTTTTTTTGATGTACTGATGTTGGTTGTTTTCTTGTGAGATGGTTTTTTTTTTTAGATGTACTTATGTTAATTGTTTCTTGTGAGATGGGTTTCTTGTGAGATGGTTTTTTTTTTTAGATGTACTTATGTTAATTGTTTCTTGTGAGATGGGTTTTTTTTGGGATGTACTAATGTTGGTTGTTTCTTGTCTGAGGATTGAGATTTTAGTTTTTTTTTTTTTTTTTTTTTTTTTTTTTGTAAGATGTTTGGTGTTTTTTTTCCTTGAGAGACGTTTGACTTTTCAAAAATTTTGCTTTCCTTTATTTTTAAGGATAAACATAGAAATATGACTAAAGGCTTGAGTTGGTGAGAGATGTGAAAAAGAAGGGTATTTTGGTCTCTTTATTAATTTTTCTTTCTTCCTATAAAGTTGACCCAATATCTAGTAAAAAGACTGCATAAAGTGCTTTAAGTTGGTGAGAGAAGTGAAAAAGAAGGGTATTTTGGTCTCTTTATTAATTTTTCTTTCTTCCTATAAAGCTGACCCAATATCTAGTAAAAATACTGAATAAAGTGCTTTAAGACTATCATAAAAGCTGGGTATTAACGAGCACCGTAAGGTGCCCGTTAACACAACCCTTAATTAATATAAGTAATTCTAGAACCACGTAAAAAGTCATAATTTTTGTTATAATTATTTTAAGAAGTAGACTATGATGGTTGTTTGTCACTTTCACATGAACCCACCATTTTTTTTTTCAACTACTAAGAACCACACCGACAATTATGACAAAAATTATACATTTTTTTGTGTTACTAGAAATTTTTTTTTTTTTTTGGTGAGGTTGGTCACTAGATGGTAGAATTGACTAACTTACTTACCTGACCTCAGACAAGCTTATGGGTCAAGCCCACGAACCTTCCCTATACTCTAAATAGTTAGTGATGTAGGATGCAGAAATGTCAAAAGTAGAACACATCTACTTCTAGAAAACAAGAAACAAAACATGTTTGCTTTTGAAAATAACCTCGAATCCATGAGGGTTCCTTGAATCCACAAGGAGAAAGGGTTCTAGAATCCACCAGAGAAATAATAGACAAAAGTTTGAATTTTTATTAATATCAATAATTGTTACCAAAAAAAAAAATTTACAAACTTAAGAGCTTATTTAAGGGCTCCGTAAAACTTGACAGACAAGAATATATATTCTAAAATAACTCCTAATTAATACCTAATCATAACATGAACCAAATTTGACCTAAAAAACATTAAAAGCACCTAAAAACAAGGAAATAATAACTCTAAACCTAAAATAACGAAAATTACAAATTAATGCCAAAATTAATAAATTACAATAATTAAATAGTAAATTGTGTCCTACATCAGACCTCTCCACTTGAAACAAACTTATCCTCGAGTTCATCGTTGAAATTTGAAATCTTTTGCTCCAAATAAACAAATACTTTGAATACTTGAGCCCTTTGATCTTCACTCCATACATGCAACTCATCAATGGAATAAACAAACCAACTTGAATTTCTTTTTCCTTGGTCTTCATGTAATTGTAGAGATTTACCAAATAAGAGATGACAGTTGAATCAAATCTATCAACCCCAATAAAATCAATAAACTTCAGTGTATCACTTAGCACCAAAATAAGAGGATCTTGAGATTGACAATCATATGATTTGATTTCACTGAGATCCTTAAAACTTTCATCATCAATTTCTTCTTCAATTGTCTCTGCCATCTCAACTTCAAGATCTTTCTTTATAATAGGGTTTTCATTAATCTCCTCCACAATCTTAATCAGATTCTTCTTCTATAACAATGTCTTCATTAATTTCCTTAGAAATCTCTATATTTTCTTCAAGAAAAATATGTTGTTCAACATACAATTCTTCTCTTGATGGTGGAATATGTGGTTCTTCAAAATAATTCAAGTGTGAACTTCTTGGCCAATAATAATCTTGTTTTGTATACGACAAAAGTTCATCACAATCCAAAGGATAATATTTTGATAGCAAGCATCTTTTTCATCCTTGGCCATGAATGAATTTTGTCTTTACCTTGTCAAATTCTATTAGTCTGTATTCGTTCCCACCAATGTAAGGCATACTCACTAAGTTTATACAAAGCAAGTTTAACTTTTTTTCTCATCACAAATATTCTCATAGTCAAATAAATCCTCTAGATCAAGTAACCAGTCAAGAAAATTCATTTTATAGAAATAACCATCAAAACTTGCAATTATTCTATAAGGCCTATATGAAATTTGCTTACCAATAGGTTGTGTAAAGTTGTGATTTACAACTACATTTTATGTTGGCTTTATTCCATGACAAAAAGTGTTGTAATTGCTTTAATTTATTTCCTTATATTTTGTGGGATTTTATTGTATTGGGTTTAGTATTAAGTTGGTGAAGACTCAATCTTAAATAAAGAATTAGTGGATTTCGCGAGAAGCTCGCGAGAAGCTAACCCGCGAAAGAGCCATGTGAGGAGCACATGACTGGAAGCTAAAGAGTCGTGCCAAGCTGTCGTTTTCGCAAGTGTCTCGCGGGTAAGGTCTTCCCGCGAGGTAGTCGTGAAACATTCTGCCTGAAGGATTTTTAAGAGTGACTTTCTTACCCTTCACCCATACTATATATACCCTCATTACCCACAAATGTATAAGAGGCCATTCAAAGAGAAAAACCCTATACAGGTTTTCAACAACACACACCCCCATCTTTTAGAGAGAGAGCAACTCATCCTTAGTGAGAAATCATTGTAGCCTCTTCTCCTTCCCTCTCCCATTGTCATACCTTGAGAGGATATTTGTACCCAAACACAACCCACACCTATTCAGAGTGTGGAGAGTGTTTTGGAGCTTGGGAAGCTTTGGGGATTTGCCAAAAGAAGCCGGTGAGGCTTGGTGGATGCAATCGGGCGTATTGCGGGATCCGGAAAGCTAGACAAGACATGGTTCCGAGAAGCCTTGTTGGAGTAGGAGCTTGGAGGGCTTAGGTACATCGGGTAGATTAGGCTTGGAGAGTCTCTTGCTAACTCATGTATCCTAACTGATTGTCTAGTGGATCGATTACCGCTTGGAGGGCAGCGGAGAGGTTTTTCGCCGAGTTCTTCGGTTTCCTCTTCGATAACACATTGGAGTGTTATCTTGTGTTTGCATCTCTCTTCCCTACTCTTTTACATTCCATTTTACTGTTGTGTTGTCTTGATTATGGATTAGAGTAGTTTGTTTGTTTATCCGCTCGCATTTACACTATTCCGCACTTAGTATTAAGTTAGTGTAAAATCAATCGAGCCATAACTTTAATTTGGGGGTCTAAACAGCTCTTGTGTTTTCAACACATTTTCGAGCTTTTAGGTTGCTTATGAGTTATGTTTCCGTGACAGTTATCCCTATTGTTTCCATGCTCCAACGACGGCATCCTAGCAAAGATATTTGTGAGTGCTAGCTGTACATCACATAATACTTGCTAAGTTTTCTGTCACCAGAATTGCTACTGTCTCAAACATTAGCCACCAGATCAGGATAAGCTAAGGCTCTGATACCAACTGATGGAGATGTAGAAGCGTCAAGAAGTAGAACATGTCTACTCCTAAAAAACAAGAAACAAAACACGTTTGCCTCTAAAAATAACCTCGAATCTACGAGGATTCCTTGAATCCACAATGAGAAAAGGGTTCTGGAATCCACCAGAGAAACAATAGACAAAAGTCTGAATTTCTATTAATATCAATAATTGTTATAAAAAAAAAACTTACAAACTTAGGGGCTTATTTAAGGGCTCAGTAAAACTTGAGAGACAAGAAAATATATTCTAAAATAACTCTTAATTGATACATAACCATAACAAAAACCAAATTTGACCTAAAAAACATTTCCCTAAACCTAAAATAACGAACATTACAAATTAAATACCAAAATTAATAAATTACAATAATTAAATAGTAAATTGTGTCCTACATCAGTTGGACTTTTCCTTTTTTTTTCTTTTTTTCTTTTTTTTTGTGTGGAGAAAAAAAAAATAGTTAGGACTTAACTACCTAATAAAGCCCCTAGTTTATGAGAAGTAAGAACCATGATGGCCTATTGTATATTGATCCGTATTTTAGGTGCATTCAGCTCATTTTCTTGTTTTCCATGGAATGTTCCAAAGAAAAGAAACACCAAAGATACAACATTTCTTCTAATATCACAATATTTATCATAATTTTTGCCATAATTTGTTGAAGTAGTCAACTTTAAGTGGTGGATAATTATTTTCATATGAAGTCATCACTTTTTTTTCTATCATACGTAGTCTAAAATACCAAAGTCATCAAAAACATTGTGATACAAAATTATGTCTGTGAAAGCACTAAAGTTGAATCAAAGGAAGTTTCATCTAAGCAAAAGAAAGTTAAGAAGAAAGCTACTGCAGAAGCTACGGCAGAAACAGAGGATAGGAAGAAAGAAGTTCTAAAGCTACAGGTCGTTTAGTTTATGTTGTAAACTACTTGTAGTTTAGGAGCTAGTTTGTAAATAATGGATGACAGCTGTTAGTTCAAAAGTCCAGGCGGGAAAGTAAGTTAGTTTTTGTTTGGAGCACTTGTAGCAGTGGAGTTAAATAGCTATATAACTATTTTAGCTCCACCAAAACACAAAAATCACCCATACAGCAGTGGAGTTAAATGTATTCTTTTTAGCTTCATTGCTACAGTGCACATCTAAAAAAAATATTATTTTATTTGTGTTCACACTATGGTTGTGTGTGTGACTGTGATGTTTATAATAGATATATTATTTTATTGTAGTAGATATATTATTTTATTGTGTTGAAAGCTAAAATAGATCTACTGCTGCAACATGTGTAGATAAAATAGATAAAGTAATTTTTTTGTGGTGTCAAATAGCTAAATTTTTAGCTCCACTGCTATGGATGCTCTCAGTCTTTTAGTATAGGTATATATATTCTTTATACACAAACAATAATTAATTCAATCAATCATTTTTCCCAATTTAGTTTTGACATGGTATTAGATTGAGTTCGATTCCTGTCTCCTCTATTTATCTCCTATTTAAAATTTCACGTATTGAGCCTCACCTATATTAAAAAGCAGTTTTCACATGTGTAGGGAAGTATTAAAATTGTGTGGTTAAATGATTAAAATTATTATATCTTAATAATTTAAACTTTTAAAACAATCAATCATTTAATATTATTTTATGATTCTCTGAAGTTTGCCCTAATCCCCTGAGAGAGTGAGTAGACGTGTACAAGTTAAAAACCACACACTTCAAACACAAAGTTAAGTGGTATCACATCATAACAATAGTAGCATCTTTTCTACTTCCCAAGAAATGTGTACCGTGCACTCTTCTTCAATTTTTTATTTTCCCTTTATCACTCTTTTTCTATTTTTTATTTGTTATTAAATTGATAAGATATATTTTCACATAACATATTGTGGGATCAAAGAATTTGGCAACCGTGGCCCACCTTATACTGAGCCCAAGGCCCACGCCGAGGAGGAAGAAATGGCCAAAGACGAAAGAAGCAAGTTCAAAATACCCTGAAACGTCGCCGAGGACGATCTTGTCCTTGACCAACCGAGATCACAGAAGGGAAGAGTGGCATGCCATCAAAGGCAGCCTCCCAGAGCATCCCAAGGAAAAGGACAGATACAATGGGTCAGCCATGGGAGCACGGTGGAAGAGCAATTCAATGAGAAACTGTCACCTCCGCATTAAATGCCCACAACTAACGTCCTGGCCGCATTAATGAGGAAGTGACCTCTGAACAAGGCTGCCTTGGTTGCTGCAACTCACAGGAGGCTTGGTAAGGTGGCTGATGGGACAAACACTTGAGTAGTGACCTGCATGACGAACAAATGGTGGGCTAAGATCAACTGGAATGGGGTATATAATGTAAGGAATCCTCCAGGAAAAGGAGGAAAAAGTTGGAAGAGAAAACATAGTAACGACTGGTGTTGTCTTCGAAATCCTTGTAGCCAGACATTGAAGAAATAGGAAGAACAACAAGCCCCTCAGAGGAGGGCCGAGGACAAACTTTCACACTTTCGTCGACGTTCTGGTTATTCGGTCTACTCATAACTGTGTTTAGTTGTTGTAACCCTCACTAAGGCCTAGTTCTTTAACCCATTCTTTACAAATTCATTATATTGGGCTAGTTGGGTCTGAGTCCACTCATCCAACAGAAGAAGTGCTCAAACCCAATCCCTACACATATAAATATAATAAATTATTATTAAACTGATAAAATATATGATACATCAAAGAAAATAATGTAATGATACATTTAGATACATACTTTCTCCTCTCATATGTATATTGAGTTCCACTTTGAATTTAATGATTGGAATTCAATATTATATGAGAAGAGGGAGCAAATCATTATTGTACTATCAGTGTATAATTATTTATTATTTAGATTGTTTTATACTAAAGAAATTACAAAATATTCTTGAAATAGTACAACTTATGTGGTATTTCATACCAATAAAAATAAGCCATTTAAAATATGACTTAAGAATAAAAAATCATGTGAAAACTTAAAAGTTTTGTATTAAGTGAGCTTGCTTTTATTTCTATGAAATAACATGTAGTTTTGTAGTTGTACTTCAAAACTATCTAATAATTACTCATCATAAACATGAGAAATTTTTTTCCTAGACTTATAATACCATTCACTCAAATATAGTCAAAAGTTTTGTAATTCAACTGGACACCTCCTCCTTTCACCTTCCCATATGCACATATCTAATTCAATATCTGCTTCAATACATTTCAAGTTTTCAACCCATTTATTACTAAATGATAGGACCTCATACATTCCTACGTGAAGTCTCTGCTTTTATATATACTAGTGTGTAGCCTCGTGCATATGCACAGGTATAATTAAAAATAATCACAATTATACGGTTTAAATTATACCTTTTTTTAGAACAGGTTCAAATTATACATGGTATTAGCTTATAATTAAAACCATACATTTCTAAAGTATATAATGGTTTCTCATTTTATATATACTAGTATGTAACCTGTGCTTACGCATGAAAATGATAAATTATAGTAGTGCTATCGACGTTAGTTTAAGTTATTAAACATATAGGACATAGTTCGACAAGGACATTTGGAGGTACTAAAATAGTTTTTCTTTGCAATTTTCCTTATATTGGTTATGCTAAGTTTCTCATTATATTGTTATTATGTATATAATTTTGAAAATTACTATTGGATACTACATATATAATACCAATTCACAATTATGTTCTGTGAAATTATATTAAACTAGTATGTTGCCCCGTGCTACTACACGGGAATGGATATATTATTAATCATGATTTTATTCATGTTTAAAATGCTCAATTAAGTCTAAATTCATATTATTAACCAGAAAATTTCATTAACAAAACTTAGCAATATATATATATTTTACAAAGAAAGATGAACCTTGGTGACAATGTTTATCTAAAAGATCCATTCACGCTTTTGAATCTTCAATCTCTATTGGTGATTGAAATTTTCGTAGCTTAAAAAAAAAAAACCAAAAAAAAAAAAAAAAAAAACCCTTAGAGTTGTATTCATTTTGTAGTTTTACGATGGGTCATTTTGTAACATGATGGGCATTTGTGTGAAGAAAAAACCTCTGAAGTTCCATGGCTGATAAACGAAATTCTCTCCAATCTCTTTTTATAGAGAGATGGGTTTGTGCGTGTTTTTATACATCCTTCATAGTTGTATTATCACGAAGCAGGTCCAATGGATTTAGATTGGTATTACCAATTCCCAAAGCATGAGTGTTTAATGTGTTATTAATTTCATCTCATTGGCTTCTGCACATGACAGCAAAATTAAAAATAATTAGATTGTACACGTGTATAGTAAAATTGGACTCCAATTTCAGATTCTAATTGAACAATTGGAATGATAATATATGATAGTAACAACAATAGGAAAATTCAAATAAAATTTTGGATTAAATTGTAACAATCTGAATAAAAAATTCCAGTAGAAAGACAAGGTGGAGTGATCCACTCTAAGAAGGCAACTAAACTTGTGTAAATATAGAATAATAAATCTCTCTCCGGAAAATTTACATTGTTCATAACCTTTACCTTCACTGAAAATTTTTAAAACATAGTGACTCACATCTGCCATCCAAACATCTACAGCCAGGTCCTCTCCAATTCACGTGAGATTCCATTGATCACTAAGTTCCTTTGCAGCCTGCAAAAAGTATCATCCATCGGTCCACAGTAGTGCTTTCTTCATTGTTATAGGTGTCAAACCTGAACAAAAAGCCAAATATAAGGATAGTGAATTTTAGGCATAATGTGCATCTAATCACATATTAGCAATTTATAACAAATGTAAAGATGCAAACTTTGTAAGTGAATAGTAAACAAAACTCAGTGTCAGAACCAAGAAGAAAACACTTTAATCCGAAACTCAGTGCAAATGTAAAGATGCAAGTTTTGTAAGCAATTTATAACAAAGATGCAAACTCTGGCTTTGCTATCTTTTTGCAAATTATGCAATGTACCCAAACCAAGTTCTTATCACTGATATTAATCTCTTTGGTTTTCACGTTTGACTGCAAAATCATGAAAAAACTTAATTAGCACAGTAACTCACTTGACCCGATACATAGAAGTGATTTTAATGAGAATAAGCTCACATACATTTAACCACATGATGCAAAATTCAACTTCAATTTCATATTCTAGACACATGGCACAAAATTAGAACTCTAATTAGGAATTCTAATTTGAGTTTCTCTCTGCTTCACCTATTATTATATATATAGAGATATAGCACAAAATAAAATAATAAATTGGTCAAATAGTATATTCTAAATTCAATGGAGATAGGTGCATGGGATCGTTCAGCTCA
The DNA here is from genome assembly GCA_019022515.1 of Quercus aquifolioides. Taxonomy (NCBI): domain Eukaryota; kingdom Viridiplantae; phylum Streptophyta; class Magnoliopsida; order Fagales; family Fagaceae; genus Quercus; species Quercus aquifolioides. The sequence goes on from CM032330.1 coordinate 55,731,570, forward strand.
ATTACAGTTTCTTACATTCAATATTTTTGCATACAAAATATCTGAATAAAAATAGTATAAAAATATGCTCATTAGTTTAGAGAAAAAATAACAGCAAAAATTTAAACAATTTAATTTTTATGGAAAGCTAACAAAAGCAAAATTCAATTTTGATTTTAATTTATTTTTCTCTAAAATTTTGTGTTAAAAAGCAAATATATATATTACTTAGTTAATAATGGACCGTATATAGTCATGGTATATTACATAAATGACTTATAAATTTGAATTGTTTTTAGTTATACAAAAAAAAAAAAAAATTCTCATAAATATAAAATCATTCAAACTCTCTTTTTATAATTTTATATATAGAGTTAGATATATGATTATGCTTTTTATGGTTTGTTAATATTGGACTCATCGTTTTCTAGACTAAACTAATTCATTTGGCACAAAAATTTTAAAAAATTAAAAAAAAAAAAAGATTAGATGGGACACACGGCGTAAAATTAAACTCTAATTGAAATTCAATTTTTACATTGAATTAATTCACTTGGTACAAAAATTTAAAAACTTAGATTAGAATCATTAGATGGGACACATGGCGCAAAATTAGACTCTAATGGAATTCTAATTTGAAATTTAATTGGATTTTCTCTCAGTTTTACCTATTAATATATATGATTTAGAATTTAATTGATTTTAGACTCTTCGGTTTTTGTATCTAATAATTCATTTGCCACAAAAATTAAAAACTTAGATAAACATGTGGCGAAAAATTGGACTCCAATTGAAATCCAATTTAGAATCTAATTGGATTTGTAATCTTCAATTTTTACACTTAATAATTCATTTGGAACAAAATTAAAAATTAAATGAGACACATGGTGCAAAATTAATAATTCAATTAAAATCTAATTAGATTTTCTCTGAGTTTTGACTATTAATATATACTAGTATGTAACCCCGTGCTACCGCACGGGATTGGTTAATTATAATGATGCTATTGGCCAATTTTTTTGTTTTTGTTTTGTTTTTGTTTTTTTGGGTTTATCACAGAAATGATAGAATTAAATCAAACAATAAAAAATACATATTGCATTTTATTATTTAAGTAATGCTATTGGTATTTTTTTTTTCTTTTTTTTTGGTTTATCATACATAGGATAGCATTAGATAAAACAATGAATAAAAAAAGAGAATATTGCATTTTATTATTTAAGTGATGCTACAGTGAAGAAAAAAGAGAATATTGCATTTTATTATTTAAAATATATAAAGGGACACTAATGGAACTTTCTTCAAAAGTTTCTAATAAAATTGGACATGAATAGCGTATTAGAATTAGAAGTGTGTTGCAATTCACAGTTTTTAGTGGAGATGCCATCAGATAGCACTTTTCCCCTATAGACATGTTTAATACGCTGTCCTTGAGTTTAGTTTGAGTACGTTTCAAGCCGAAGTCAATATTGTTGTCTCTTTTAACACTTCAAATTGCCATTGATCAGTTTCACAAAATTAAAATTTACAGGACATTTTACCTTCTTGTTTTTTCAACATCCGAAGGTTAAATGTTTCTATTAAAATCCAAAAGTTCACCTAACTAAAAATCATATATACATATCTTTCATCAATTGTTAATAGCTCTACAATCTATTTATGCACCAAAAGCAATGACTAACTTGAAAGAAGAGAAAGATTACATGTTAGCATAAACTATCACTTCCAAAAGCATCATTAATCAAGGATTAAAATGAAACTATAATTCAAAATAATTCCAGTAGTTGCCTCTGTCCCAAATTGTAAGCTTCAATCTTCTCCCACCAATTGTGAGCAACTTAATCTCAAAATCCACACCTGAAAATGATTAAAACAATAATCTTGCAAAATTGTGATGATAAGATGTTTATCTTGGTAGATTCAGTTTCCACATTGAGCATTATGAATGGAGGTAACTTAACACCAACATTTAAAAATCAAATTGGACACATTGCACAAAATTAAACTACAATTAGAAACTGATTTGATTCAATTTGAATTCTAAAATTGAACTTCAACTTAATATAATATATATGATTATATTTTTGTCCACTTTTAACAAATTAACAAAATCTTAATCCAGACACACTAAAAACTATTAAAAAATAAGAATTGATCATTGAGCTTGGAATCTTCTTGGAGGCGCCAATGAAGTGCTAATGTATGAGAGTATGAAGCAATGAAGAGTGGGATTAAATATTGTGTTTGAACCCGGCCTTGCTCAGAGAAATCCATAAGGAGAAGGAGAGGGTAGTGTGTCGATCTAGTTGGTAGAGGTTGAGAGAGGAGGAGACATGGGATGATGATATGGAATTAGGAGGAGATGATGTTTTACTTTTATAGTCTTTCTTGTTGGACTCCTTGGTTCTGGTTGCGGGATTAGAAGAGCTCCAGACTCTATTAAGATCACCTATAAAAATGTGCAGGTGAGATGTTCTTGCTTAGGCCAATGAGTATTATCATTGTGGTTTTCTTGGCTTCCGTGTTAAATGTTAATGCATCATTTATTTGAGCACAAAAATTAGAAAATTTAGATAAGATACATGACACAAAATTGGAGTCCAATTTATAATCTCCATAAAAGTGTGCAGGTAAGATGTTCTTGCTTAAGCTAATGAGCATTACCATTGTGGTTTTATTGGCTTCCATGTTAAATGTTAATGCATCATTTATTTGGGCACAAAAATTAGAAAATTTAGATAAGATACATGACACAAAATTGAAGTCAAATTTATAATCTAATTAGATTTTTATTTATTTTAGTTTTGGTTAGGACAAGTGGCGCAAAATTGAGAATCCAATTGAAATCTAATTGGATTTTCTCTCTGCTTCACCTATTATTATATATATAGATATATAATAATTCAATTTTTACACTTAATAATTCACTTAGAACAAAATTAAAAATTAAATAGGATACGTGGCAGAAAATTTATAATTCAATTAAAATCTAATTGGATTTTTTCTGAGTTTTGGCTATTAATATATATATATATATATTGAATATTGATTAAAAAAAGTCTAACAAAAGTTAAAAACTGATTTATTAACACAAAATCAAGAATTAAAAAAAGTACGATTAAATTAATAAAAATAACTAAATAGTCCTTTAATTAATTCACTCAAGCAATAGATTCATATTTCTAACTATAATAAGGGCACATTACACCCACCTTCATTGAGATTTTACAAAATCATACATACTCTCAAAATGTTTCATGAAATAGCACTCTTCCTTTAAGGTTTGTATAGATGTGACAGTTAATTGCATATCCTCTCAAATTGTGATTTCACTAACAAAATATTCTATTTAAAAATATATATATATTTTTACCTAAATTATGGATGAATAACACCTCCTTGAAGTGTGTATAAATTAATATGAATTTTTTTAAAATGAAATATTTTTGTAATGAAAATTTAATTGTTGTATTTTTAAAAACTAGGGGTATTATTTTATGAAGCCTCATGTTGTTGTAATTTACCCTTAAAACTATCTTTATTTACTCTATTTCTAATGACATGTGATATTCTTGAAGTTTTTTTTTTTTTTTTTTTTTTTGAGAAGAAATAATATACTTGAAGTTGATTCCTTCAAATATTAGAATACATAATAATTATAAAGCAAGACTTAGGTGTTGTTTCTTAGATTCATCTCTTAAGATTCTGTTATGTGGCTTTTTTCTCATTGATGGAAATGTATTTTTTAAGTTAAGTAGCCACATAACAGAATCTTAAGAAGAGAACATAAGAAACAGCACCTAAGATACTATAGATAAGTTTTGTCCATAATTATAATACAAGGGCCGTAAGATACTTTCTTACAAAATGTTTCAAATTTGACGTGTGAGACGGCTAGTCCTTAGAATGCACGAACCATAATGGTGAAGAGTGAAATGCAATATGTCATGTTAAAGCGATTTAAATAATAATATAAACCTATGAAATAAAAAAGCTTAGAGGCTGTTTGGTTCACTAGCTTTTATAACTCAATTCTCTGTTTCCATAACTCAATTCTCAAAAATGGTGGGACCCATAGCAAAATACTCGTTTGCCTGCACAATTTCTTTGTTTTCATAACTCTGTTTTCAATACTCAATTCTCTACTTTTTGAGTTATGAGTTGTGGAAACTGAAAACAACTTTTGGCTGTTTTCAGTTTTCAATTCTCATAACTCAATGACATTTTTATAATTAAACACACAAAGGGACCCACAAACAGTACCAGCCGCACCTTTTGACCTCCTTTTGACTTTTTTTTTTTTTTTTTTTTTCATTTCTTCTCCTGGTGGGTTGGCTGTTCGGGTTTTTTTTTTTTTTTTTTTTTTTGCACTGGTTCGGTCTGTTCTGGTTTCTTCTTCTTCTTCCTTTTTTTTTTTTCTTCTTCTTCTTCTTGCACTGGTTCGGTCTTCATGTTCTGGTTTTTTTTTTTTTTTTTTTTTCACTGGGTTCAGTGAGGTTGGGTACTGAAGAAAAAAAAAAAAAAAAAAAAACTGCAGTGGTGACAGGTATGGGGCCCACAAATAGTGTGAAAAATATTGAGTGATGGGAATTAAGTGATGGTGCCAAACAAACATGGTATTTTAGAGTGATGGGTGATGAGTGATGAGTGATGGAAATTGAGTGACCAAAAAAATGCATCCAAACAGCCTCTTAGGCTCTATTAAATATTTGATAATTACAAAGCTCTAAGCCTTGTACATAGATTCTTGAGAATTTATAGGTTGCTTTGGCTCTGCGAGAGTTTGGAGTGTGTTTTTATTTAAAGGAACACAAAGGTAATGATTAACAGGAAGGAATCAACTTTTACTTTAATTTAATTATTTTTAGTGAGATCGTAACGTAAGGTGACTTAACAAATCAGCAATTGATTGAGAGAGAAAAGAATGAGACATAACAAGCCGACACTTGTGAAAGTGAAGGATACCATATCTTGTTTGCAGAGAAAAGAATCAAACATACATAACATAATTGCAGGCCGACACTTGTGAACATGAAGGAGAATATTTTGTTTGTCATCGTTCATAAGCAAAGAATACGTGTGTTATTATCAATGTAATGCAAGCACGCAAAAGCACTAAGTATATATATTGGTTGCTCTGTGTAGTTCATCCTCCTCACAGAAATTGTTCTCATCTTACCCTCTTCACAAAGATAGCATTCATTTAATTTCCAGAAAGAAATGGCGGAAGCAGTTCTTTTTGACGTTACTAAGGGAATCATCGAGAAAGCTGGCAACCTTGCAATCCAAGAGATTGGACTACTACGGAGTCTCAAAGACGAGATCGAAAAGCTCAATGACACAGTTTCGACAATCAGTGTTGTGCTTCTGGATGCTGAGGAGCAGCAACAGCACAACAATCAAGTCAAAGTGTGGCTGAACAGGCTGAAGGATGCTATTTATGATGCAGACAACTTGCTGGATGACTTCTCCACTGAAGCTTTACGACGGGAGGTAATGACACAGAATAAGAAGGCAAAAGAGGTACGCATTTTCTTTTCCAAATTAAACCAGCTTGCATATGGTTTTGAAATGGGTCGTAAGGTTAAGGCAATGAGGGATAGGCTAGATGCCATCGCAAAGGATAGGGGGTTTCACTTAGATGAACGTCATGTAGAGACACAAGTGGTGGGTTATGGGATGAGAGAAACTTATTCTTTTGTACGTGATGAAGAAGTCATTGGGAGAGACTACGATAAGGATAAGATTATAAAAATTCTTTTGAATTCCAATGTTGAAGACAGTGTTTTGATCCTTCCGATAGTTGGACTTGGAGGACTAGGAAAGACCACATTAGCTCAACTCATATTCAATGATGAAAAAATCCAAAATCATTTTGAGCAGAGGCTTTGGGTGTGTGTCTCTAATGACTTTGAAGTAGAAGTAATTGTTATGAAAATTTTAGAGTGCACAAAAAATAAGAAACCAGAAAACCTTGAAATAAACACAATGATTAATGATTTTGAGAAAAAAATTGATGGAAAGAGATACCTACTTGTCTTGGATGATGTATGGAATGAGGATCCTCAAAAATGGCAAAGCCTAAAAGATCTTTTAAAGGGTGGAGCAAGAGGGAGTAGAATATTAGTGACTACACATGACATTAATATATTGGCAAAGATTACCCAAACGGTTCAACCATACATGTTAAAAGGTCTAGATGATGAAAAGTCTTGGTCTTTATTTAAGCGGTTTGCATCTGCAAAAGGGCAAGACTTAGAAAATTCATACATCAAGGCAATTGGAATGGAAATTGTTGCGAAGTGTAAAGGAGTCCCTCTTGCCATAAGGACTTTAGGAAGCGTATTGTACTTTAAAAACCCAAAAAAAGAATGGTTGTCTTTTAAGGACAATGAACTTTCAAAAGTAGCTCAAAAAGAAAATGATATCTTACCAACACTTAAGTTGAGTTATGATCATCTTCCATCATATTTGAAGCAATGTTTTGCCTATTATTGTTTGTTTCCAAAAAATCATAAAATTCATAAACCAACATTGATTAAAATGTGGATGGCACAAGGTTTTATTAGGTCTTCAAGTCAAAACCAATGCCTAGAAGATATTGGTCATGCCTATTTTATGGAATTACTTTGGAGATCATTCTTTCAAGAAGATGAGCGGGGAGATATATTAAAATTCAAAGTACACGACCTTATGCACAATCTTGCGAAATTAGTAGTAGCATCTGATACTACCACTTTTTATTCAAGTGATGAAGACATTCATGAGAAAACTCTTCATGTGTCATTTGATCGAACATTTCTCTCATTATCAAGAATTCCAGTCTCATTGTATAAAGCATGTAGGATAAGAACATTTCATTTGCCAAGTCAATTACAAGATCCACAAATAGGACTGGATAAGACAACTTATAATTCAATTATTTTAAGTTTTAAGTTCATACGCTTGTTGGATCTACATGGTATGGGTATTGGAACAATTCCAAATTCTATTGGGAAGTTGAATCATTTAAGGTATCTCGATCTATCTCATAATCACATAAGGATGCTTCCTAATTCCATCACAAGATTGCATAATTTGCAAACACTGAGACTAAGTAGATGTCCAATTAAAGAATTGCCTAAAGATATTAACAAATTAGTCAACCTCAGATATCTTGAGATCGATGGTTGTCCGTTGACCTATATGCCACATGGATTGAGGCAGTTGACTAAGCTTCGGACATTGTCACAATTTGTGACAGGCAAGTATAGCTATTTAGCTTTCAATCGTAACAGTGGATTGAAAGAACTCTACGGGCTGAACGAGCTAAGAGAAACGCTAGAGATTAGAGGATTGAGACACGGGAAAGATGCTGCATCAGAATCTAAGGGTGCAAATATGAAAGAGAAACAACATCTTCAAGGCTTGAAATTATGGTGGCAAAAAGAAGATGTGGATGAGTCCGACGTTGGGTATGATGAAGAGTCACTTGAAGCCTTGCACCCACATGGCCCATCTTCAAATCTTCAACAATTGCATTTAATTAGATACATGGGAGTGAAATTTCCAAGTGGGATTTCCTCGCTTTCAACTCTTGTAAACTTTTCCTTATCTAATTGCGATAACTGCCAATATTTGCCACCATTGGATCAATTTCATTCTCTCAAAGGTCTCTCTCTTGAATTGTTGAATGATTTAGAGTACATATCAGAGAGAGATTACAATAGGGACTTATCTGATTCTTTAATCCTCCCATCTCTAGAGAAACTCCAAATTCATAATTGCCCTAATTTAAAAGGATGGTGGCAACAACAGAGGGATTCTATTGAGAATGTCAATAATCATTCACTTCCTTCATTTCCTCGTCTTTCCAACTTATATATCTCGGTATGCCTTAAGCTAACATCCATGCCTCTCTTTCCATATCTTGAAAAGCTAAAACTGGGTATATGTAGCTTGAAGCCATTGGAGCAAACAATGTCAATGGAGGTGATAAACATAACAACCACAAGAAATCTAATATCAACCTTTTCTTCTTCTACCCTTGCCACTTCCTCGTTCATCCCTCTCTCCAAATTAAAGTCTATGTCAATTGAGTATATGGTAGAAACCCTACCCAAGGAGTTTATGTGCAACCTCATTTCTCTCCAAAGTTTAACGATAAAATATTGTTGTGGTCCTCTCCCTCTCTCTCGACATCTCACTGCCCTTCAGAATTTGAGAATTATTGGTTATAAAGAGTTTGATTTAACAAACGATGAAGATGAGATGGAATGGCATGGTCTTCAGAGCCTTCGCCACCTAATGTTCAACCATCTTCCAAATTTGGCCACTCTACCGGTGGGGATTCAACATCTCACCTCTTTGCAAACGCTTGAGATTTACTATTGTCAAAGTTTGATGGCTATACCGGAGTGGATCTGTAACCTCACCTCTTTGCAGACACTAAAAATTCTAAGTTGTCCCATCTTATTGGAAAGATGCAAAAGGAGAGCGGGTGAAGATTGGAGTAAGATTGCTCACATCCCATACTTGTATATATAGTCAGGTACCTATCTAAGTCACCGTTACTTTTATCCCATTTCTAGATAGAATATCAAAAATTCAATTTTCTCTACTTCACTAAATTTCCTGGTAACTAAATTTCAGGTGAAGAACCTACTCCTAGGATTTGGAGCTTAGTAAAACCTTTTGGGTGTTGTAATTGGTCAACAAGTAAACAAACTCAGTGGTAATATCTCTTTTCTTTTTTCCTCTTTTAGATGCTCATAGGATTTACATTCTTTAATGGGTAAATTGCAAATTACACATTTAAAATTTAGGGGTGTTTAAATTTTACATCTTGAAGTTTCAAAATTTGGATTTTACCCCTGAAGTTTGAGTGTGTTTGGATTTTACATCTTGGCGTATTAGAATTCGGATTTTACCCCCTAAATTTTATGGGTGTTTGGATTTTACTCTCCAAAGTTGAAGATGTTTAGATTTTACTCCCTGAAATTTCAGAATTTTGGATGTAAAATCTAAACACTCCCAAACTGTAAAATGTCAATGTATAAAATCCAAACACTCTTTCAAGCAATAAAATCCAAATTTTGAAACTTCCCATGCCATTAGGAAAATGAATATGTGAATTTTCCCAAATCTATTTCTTCATTTTGGCAAATTACATCTTTGTATCTTGAACTGAGTTGATGAGTTGATCTGTTTTATATGCTTCATTTCTCGCTGTGTAAACAGAGTAAAATTGGGCACAAATTACAAAGTGATATCGAGGTAATATTGTGGGAAGAATTAAATTTGGCAGGCATTCTGCAGGAACTAGCTAGTCGTGCAGGTATTCCGTTGATTCAATATCTTGTTATATATGAACTTCCAACTTGCTGTTATATCTTCAGAATTTTTTTTTTTGTAAATACTGTAATGTCTACAAATAATGAGTTTTTATTAAAAGCACTACTTGATATATAAATCAATTGTTAATTTATAATTGAACGGAATATGTTTCCAAACCAAAGAAACAGAGGTTTCACTAGTAATCAACTGATATACATTGGGAATTCAATAAACAACATGATGGCATTGAATTGATATATATATATATATATATATATAGAGAGAGAGAGTTGGGTTCAAGTTATACCTAGTGTAACTCTAAGTGATATTATACCACTTAATAACTTATTGTTAGATGCGAATTTTGACAAATCTACAGTTGGATTACATTATATTCATATTGATGATGCCGTAAATCTCACCAGTGAGTTGCACAATGCTTGTACGCTCGGAAACTACACCTGCACAACAAAAAGGAGAAGACCTAACAGAGAGCACCGGTGTGGTGCCGGCCAAATACCCTCCGAAGGTCAAGTTAGGGTTTGTTTCAACTCTAGAGTGCTAGAGAGGGGTTAATTGTGCGTACCTCGATTTGTGAGGGCATTGGGGCTTTTATAGTAGTAGAGGGTTGACCTTTCTTCCTTGGAGCAGAAGTTTGTTCCATATAGGAATCTATGTGAGCGTAGATTGCGGAGTCCTTTTCTTATAGGACTCTATAATTGGGCGTGGTGGCCAAGTAAAAGATTTTATGTACCCGTCGGCCTCTCAACCGTCGGCCTTCCTTTTACAACAATGAAGGGCCGTCAGCTTTTTGGTCAATTAGCCCTTCAAGCACGACCAAGGATGTCATTTCCGTCGACCCGCATAATACCCGTCAGCTTCAATACCCGTCACTATTGGTCCCGTCAGCCTGAGTATAGGCTGACGGGTACTGCTATGATTTATTCCTTATCACATATACTCTCCATGCTTGCAAAATTTCACGGTCATCAAATATTAATAGTCATGTTATCAATCAATTGTTTAAATTCAAGTTTTTGTAGTTTAAAATAATTCATAAAAGATGAGTTTATGGATCACAAGGTAAATAACATCCGATTAGCATGAAAATTGGCATGCATGTTAAGAACATATAGAACATGTAATTCAATGGTGGGATTCTTAAAATATGAATTTAATAATAAGTTATTGGGTGGTGTAACTCTAAGCAATGTTACACTACCCAATAACTTGTTGATGAATTTATATTTTGAAAATTCTACCGTTGAATTACATGTTTTATATGTTCTAAACATGTATGCCAATTTTCATACCAACTGGATGTTATTTATTATTCAATCCATAAACTTATGTTTTATGCATTTAAACTACAAAAATTCGAATTTATACAATTGATAGATGACATGACTATTGATATTTGATCACCTTGAAATTTGCAAGTATGGAGAATATACAAAGATAATGTAATCCAACATTTGATTTGTCAAAATTCACATCCAATTAAAAAATATTGATTGGTGTTACATTGCTTAGTATAACTCTAAGAAATATTACATCACCTAATAGCTTATTATTGAATTCATATATTGAAAATCCAACCGTTGAATTATATGTTCTATATGTTCTTAATATGTCTGTCAATTTTCATGCCAATTGGATGTAATTTACCATTCGGTTCATAAACTCATCTTTTATGCATTATTTTAAACTACAAAAACTTGAATTTAAACAATTGATTGATGATATGGCTATTAATTTTTGATTACCTTGAAATTTTGCAAGCATAAAAAATATACAAAAATAATGAAATCTAACGAAAGATTTGTCAATTCACATCCAATTAAGAAATATATATATATATATATATATATATATCATAAGAGAATAATTGATTATTTATTTCCTTTCCAGCTATAGTAAAACATAGTCTTGACACTGAATAGTCATCACCTTTCGATTTTTAATAAAAATTTTCGTTGCTTGTAGGAGCCCTATCATTCAGTCAAGGGATTTAGCATGTGTCTGGAAGCTTCATTCTATATATATATAAACGATTTTCTGGAATTGGCTTGCAAGGTGAAGGCGAGGCCTTGTCTGAACCAAGCTATAAATGAGAAAGATCAATGCTCTTTTAAACGTGCACTTCCTTTTCTCTTGAATGATGGTGAGCACTCTTTCTCTCTCTCATTTTTTGTTTGGGGAGATTTTCTTTTTGGGTTGACGTAATTTTTATTTATTTTTGAGGTGGGTATGTCACTTTTAGTGAGGATTGCCTTAAGATTGTAGATACTGGGAATTCATTTGTGTCCCATCTTAGCACAAAGATGCAAAAGAAGTGCGTGAGAATTTCCATAAGATTTTGTTACATCCTAGAGTTGGTTGGAAGTGAATCCATTTCAGAGGTAAGAAAACTCATCTCTACATATCACTGTTTTTCCCTTTCCTTGATGGAAACCAATATCAAAATTTCTTCTTTGTTCTCTTTTTATGACCCAACCTGGGTCCACCTTAACTCATTTTCTACATCCTGAATATCACTCGTATATTCATCTAATAAGTAATGCTATAGTCACAAACTATTTTACAATATTTTTACAAAATATTGATGTGGTCAACCTCTTATTAGTTTTCATCTAAGCCCACAATTAATATCACTTTTTTCATTTTCCAATAATCACTCACCACATTAACAGTTTGTAAATTTTTTTTGTCAAATAGTTTGTATCTCTAGCATTATTCTTCATCTAATATAGATCCATACCTTTCAAACCAATGGCCATAGGCCTATTAGCGCATTCACTAGATTACTTGGATTGGCCCATTTATAGATCTAATATTAAAAATATCATATTTTAGATTAGGTATTTAATTTTGTCCATTATAATCCCAACAATGAAACAATTCCAATTTGAGGCATCAATCCATCTTTATTATTCATTTAATTTATTCTTACCATAACAGAACATATAAAAAGTGAAATTTATTGATTAAACTATGGGGCTTATTCATAAATCATTTTAATGGCCATTAAATAGAGAAGGTAGAGTGAAACTCTATTTAGAGAGGAGTAATTGAGTAAAGTTTCGCTTAAAGTGAGAAATTGATTGTTAGAAAATTGAAACTAATTACCTAGGTGAAACATAATGTTTTTTTAACAATTTCTTTTCTATTTTCTGCTTTACAATATAGTGTACAAATAATGTAAGTGAATAATAAAGATAGACAAAGACTTCCAATTGAAATAGTTCCATAAGTTTGAGACATTAATCGAAAAAATAAAAAACTTGAGACATAATTTGAGATAGAGTACTAAAAACTCTGGTCTGATTTATTATATAATTTCCCTTTCTTTTTAATTATGACAATATATACTTACATGAATAGTTTAAAAATGCCATGTGTCATTTTTATATAAACAATAATATAAAATCATCTTTCTTACAGATGGATTTGATTATGTTTTCCTGAGGTGTTAACAATCCTTCTTCTAATTACAATTATTGAGTTAGATATAATTTGTGAACTTGTGATTAGGGCTCCGTTTGTTTCGGCTTCAAACTGATTCCGGAAATGATTTTCCGGAAAATGCGGTGTTTGGTTCTTACGGAAAATACAGTCAACGGAAAAAACGATTCACGTTGACCGGAAAATAACGCATTTTCAACGGAAATCAATTTACGTTCTCATTTTACCTTCAAAGCATTTCCGGAAAATACACCCGAAGAGAGAGAGAGTGAGAGAGAGCCCAAGCCTCGTCGCCTGAAGCACGTCCTCGCCGGTCAGATCGCCATCCTCGTCGCCGTCGCCTCCTTCGTCCTTGATCTCGTCGCCTACTTCGTCTTCGATCTCGTCGCCTCCTTCGTCCGAGATCTCGCCAAGATCGCGCCGCCCTCTCGATCGCGCCGAGATCGCGATCACGAAGCCTTCGACTTCGCCGGTGCCACGAACCCACGAACCGCGCCATCGCACCTCGAGCTCCGATCGCAGCACCTCGCCATCGCACCTCGAGCTCCGGTCTCGCACCTCGCCATCGCACCGCGCTGATCGCGCCATCGCACCATCGCCATCGCACCTCGATCGCGCCATCGCACCTCGTCGTCGACCCAGACCCATCGCCTCCTTCATCGCGCCATCGCTCCAACGCCGCTCGACCCAGACCCAGACCCTCGATCGCGCCATCGCAGCTGGAGCTCTCTCTTCCTCGATCTCTCAGTTTTTTTTTTTTTTAATTTGATGGTTGTTGTTGTTGTTTTTTTTTTTTTAATTTGATTGTTGTTATTGTTTTTTTTGGATAAACTGATTGTTGTTGTTGGTGGTGTTGTTGCTGGAATTTGGAATTTGCTGTTGTTGTTGTTGTTGTTGTGTTGTTGCCGGAATTTGCCGCCGGAAAATAGCATTTTCCTAAGGTAACCAAACACATAAAAATATTTTCCACAACAATTTCCATAATTCAACCAAACACTTAAAAATATTTTCCTTTTTCGGAAAATAGCATTTCCGGAAAATATGTATTTTCCGGAAAACGTTTTCCACGAAACAAACACAGCCTAGGCTTTGAGGAATGGGAGCAGCTTGTGTCCAGTGTCAGTGATCACTGGACACGTTGCGATGCGGACACGTGTCCAATACTGGACACGTGTCTGTATCGCAACAGCTCCAGTGGCCACTGGCTACTAGACAGAAGCCGGACCGTTGAGGAATTTATTTATGAAGAAAGGTACAAATATGTCATACTTTCACTAAAAAAAGTTAATGCAAACTAAAGTGTTTGAGTTTGAATTGTATTTAATGCTCTTGTGCATTAGACACAACACATATACGACATGAGCCCTAAAATAAATATATATCGGCCTCGTATCTCATTTAATGTATAAGAACATTGAATGGAAGCCAAACCCAAAATACTTTACAAGTCTATCATGCCCTACTTAAATACTCCAATTTACAAGACCAATAAGGTCTGTCACGCCGTGGCCCAACAATTAATGTACATCTAATTGATTTTGCACTGGCCAAAAAATTTGATACCATCAAAACTTAGGAATTGTACAAGATGCCACGGTATCCCATGGCTAGCAAACATTTTTTTTTTTTAAATAATTAAAAAAAATATGTGACTGAATTTTTTTTCTTTTTTATAATTTAATATTAAAACAAGGAAAAGGAATTTGAACCCTAAATGCTATAAAAATGCAAGAAAGTGCCAACAAAATTTACAAAGCTCTTGGCATATCTATGATTTGGATTGGATTTGGACAAGTTAAAACAAGAAAAGAAAAACCGTAAAAAGTAAAGAGTTAAAAAAAATCCGATCCAATGACAGAAAATCAATTTAGTTTTTAAACTTTTTGCTAGCTATTGCGTCCGTGCAATTCCTAAATCCATCATTCATGGCCAAATGTTCCTATGTTCCATCCTTCCCTTGTAAAGGATCTCTCTAGAACTCATGTTGATATTACTTGTTCTTTTCAGCAGGAAAAGCTAGCCAAATTTAGTCTTTAATGACGAGGATGAAGATGACAATGATGTGCTCGAGCTCAAAAAAAAACTTGATGCCTGTAACCTTGACTCATCTCCTGATCAATCAGCTGGTAAATGCTACATGCTTATATTTGTGTTTCCATTTTTCTTCTTCATAAAATCAATTGCAAGAGAACAAAATACCGTTATGTACATTGATAGAATTTTTCAATGTTACAAGCGTCAACTAAAATTTCTACTTGAGATGCGGCAGAACTAATTAGTTTCTTGTGAATTTATCCATGATCTTTTAATACGAACATTGTTTGAGTGCTTTTTCTGTTAGTATTTATGAGTAAAATTTCTCTTTGTTTTTATGCCTGATTGCCATGGAGATTGAAGTGCCCAAATTACGAACCAAGAAGAAAGAACCTAGCAATTAAAAGGGCTGCTGCTGCTGCACAAAAGAAGAAGTCCTTGGCAGCTGTTTCGGAGATATCTGATAATGATGAAGACTTTGAGCTAGAAGTTGTTGCTGTGCTCCAGAAACTGGGAAAAAGTGAGAAAGATGAGGGCATCTCCATTCAACAAGAAAAGTGGTTCGGTGTTGGGCAGGGTTGGTGAGGAAAATAAGGCAACTGAAAATGAAGAAAATTCGGGTTCTGCTTTTATTTCTGCCAGTACTTAAGAAACTATTGAAGTTGCACCAGCAAGAGCAAGGCCTCAAAGGGTGAACCGCAGGCAGACAAGGTATGTGTTGAGTGACTCTGAAAGTGAACATGCCACTGAGGATTCCGACTTTGATGAAGAAGAGGGACAAAAGTAGTTGTTCTGTTGAGAAGCTGACTGAAAAAACTCTCATGGAAAACCCTTTTCGCTCCATTAACATTAATTTAATTAGTCGATTTATTAGTGAACAAGAGGGGAAATCGGCAACATTAGAATTACCTTCTGGGGGGCAACAAAAAGAGGATCCTATCAACTTGTTTCGAAATGGGAACCAAATCTCTTTCCCCTTGTAATGTACTCCTTGATTCTTGGTTTGTAACTTTGATAATCTGCTGAACTGCATTTTCTGGCAATGATCTTTGTCTATTGTGATTTGTTATGGGCAAGGATTTTCTTTCACCTTGCAATTCAACAATTACATCTCATTAATATCATAGAAGTTAGAATGCCAGAAAATAAGTGTAATTGGTTCATAAGAATTAGACGATTAGTTTGCATGCTAGAGAAGGGATTTTATTAAAAAATAACCAAATTCCTCAAACTATTGTATTAGTTAGGCAAGGTTTGAAACATATTTGGTTTATAACAATTCGACTTTTTTGGAGTCAATTTCGCCCTTTGAAAATTCACTGGGAAATCGAGTGTGAGACACTCGATTTCCAAACTCGAGTGTCTCACACTCGATTTCCTAATGGATTTTCAAAGGGCGAAATCGACTCCAGAAAAGTCGAATTGTTATAAACCAAATATGTTTCAAACCTTGCCTAACTAATAATATAGTTTGAGATTTATAGTTATTTTTTAAAAAAATCCCTAGAGAAGGGCGAAGTGCACAAACTGTATCAAATAATTTCACTTGAAGATATAGCATTTCCAATTCCAAATGTGAGTTGGTTTCGTTAGTGTAATTTATTATTTCTAATTTATTTATTGTCTAAAAAAGCTTCACATAAAATTGTTGGGGATTTCACCAAATTAAGGAGTAATAATGAAAGAACAAATGAACACATCAAGTAAATAGAAATTAGTAATTGACTTTGAGACACAATTGAATTTTATCCTTAGACAATATTTGTCCCCATACACAAGTTGCTAAAGGGTTTCTACAAACTTGTCCCTAGGAGTAGGATACAACCAAGTTTATTGGGTTCTACAAATAGCAATTTTGGAGAATACCCACAGGATTTCTTGTGTTTCTTTGTAACTTACTATTTTCAAGTGAATATTAACCTCTATTTATACCCATGGGTTATAACCCTTCAAAAGGTACGTATGGAGAGTTAAAATGTTTCATAAAACTATTCACAAGACTTGAAACCTCTTCAACCTTTATGAACAGTTACCAGAAAATTCTGTAGAAAATTCAGTTTTTTTCGAGTTTCGATCGGTCGAGAGGTCATTTCGATCGATCGAACAGGAATTGAATAGTGATCAAACCATCCAGAAACTCCAGGATTATTTTCTTACTATTTCGATCGATTGAGCCAAAGTTTCGACCGATCGAAAATACTGAATTTCGAATTTTTACTTAGAAAATTCTAGAACTTGAATTTTCACTTTAACAACTTTATGAAACAATATTCTTTAAACTCAAACATCATTATTATTACAACCTATCCATGTATATACCTATATATATACAACAATCCCCCACTAGGTTGTAATAATATATGTCTCACTTGATTGATATTCTATAATGTATAATGGAAGGTGTCTTTCAACTTAAACCTCCCTTTAGTGCAATTGCTCAAGAAATCAACAAAGATAATGGTGGCTTGGTGCTTAAACCAAAACTCTTATGTGCTGAAATTGGAAACAACACACACAAGAATATCCACAACACATTTAGAAATCCAAGTTGTTAGCACTATTATGGTCTTGTACTCTTCCCGGTTTAGTGAACATGTACAAGAGATAACCCTTTTACTCTTGCTAGAAGTGGCACCACTCCTATGTTCACAAAGGTGATGTTCCTTCTTATGTCCCTGTTACACAGACATTTATGATTTATAAACTTTATTAAAAGTTTAAAACTCATCCTCAATTTCATCGTAACAGTCTGCACTAATCCATCTTAAATGAGATACAAATTTAGTGCTCTTACTAACCATATATCAATAGCTTGTTGTTACCCTTTAAACCTCTTAGATATAATCAGTTCGAGATTGGATTCCTACTATGGTGATTCTCTTAAAAGAAGGGTTTTAGTCCCATTCCAATGGATGTTATCCTTACTAAATCTCGAGACACACTTCGGTAAAGGACTTATTTTATATATAGAATTACGTAGGCAATGGACTAGTCCAACCACATTTGACTTGCCTTACGTATTCTTGTCTTAGACTTTTAAGTCTAAGTTCACTTTGTATACAACTCATGTATATCATACGCATTATAGTTTCACAACTATAGTACAAGGAATGACTTACTATGGTCGTGGCCACGACATTTTATCAAAACCTTAGCCATTTTCTTTCCTTGCCCGTTACCATTATAATCAATGCTCTCAATTTAATTATATAGTAGAGTAAAAAATACGCCTTATTTCTTTAATGCTTACACATAGCACCTCCACATGTAGTAATTATCTAACTAGACATAGATATTATCACTCACATCAATAATAGAATTAAACTTGATTATTCTATATAATAGGTATTCATCACAATTAAGTACATTCTAGTGATTAACCTCAAGTTTTAGAAATTTTGAAAGTCTACATACTGTAAAGGCAATGTCTAGTTTAGTTCCATACATTATACGCAATATGTACTTAATTCACTAGCAAACTCGAGCTATGCATTCGCCCTTCCAGTAATTTCTTTATTTATTATTGGAATCATAGTGTCTTTGCCTCTTTAAAGATATTAAAATCTAAGAAGCAAGTTCTCAACACTAATCTCAACACAATTCCCAATAAAATGAGAAATCACTAATCTCAACACAATGAGATTACTCAAATCTCAGCAAAATGAGATATCACAAATCTCAAAATCAGATTAATATAGTGCACATCTCCACTATATTTCTTTACTTGATTCCCATTCATAAAAGACTTTCATTTAATTAATTAAAGAAGTACAAACCTACAGGTCTTTCAAGAAAACTTCATTACCAAGATCACTATTTAAGAAAGCCACTTCACATCTATATGATGCATACTCAAATTATATGTGGAGACACAATCCAATATTTCATTATTGATCCTTGAATGTTCAATTAATGAACTCACTTGTACTCTCTTTATTTCACAAAGAGATACTTTCAAAATAGGATCACCACATGTGCTTGATTAAACTTGAGATATCTACCATACATAGCAGAATTTAATCACAATTAATTTAACATCCCTCAATGTTAATTCTCAATACCTTTAACAAGTACATCTTTGATACACATTAGCATCCTTATGAGTCCATGACTCTTTTGAGGGTTATATCCCCACACTTCTTAGATATCATAATTCCACAATTTGAGTTTCTAAACCCCCATAATTTGGGTTCTCAACCATTCCAAAATTCACATATATACACACACTGTAATTACATATATCAAAATGTAATAATAGAATATAGTGAATTTCTTTAAAATTATATGAATGGTTTTAAAGATATCAAACTAATAACACAAATAGTGACTAGTCTATGGATATCAAAATCTATCTTTTCCCTTTGTCTCAAACCTTTTACTATTAACCTTAAACCAAAAGATTTTATATTTTATTCTAATACCCACTCACAACCGATTGGTTTTGAAATTAGAGGTAGATCCACTAAGACCCAATTATTATTAAATAACATCGAATCTATCTTATCATTAATAGCTTTTTACAATAAAAAGCTACATCTTTTACAAGCACAAAGCTTTCTTAAACTTTAGGATCACTTTCCTCAAAGAGTAATATGTGTATTTAATTAGGACTATACTTTTATTACCTTTAATAAGGTAAACAAGAGTTTCACATGAAATAAAAATTTGGATTAAAATCATTTTTATTTCTCAAACTTTGACACCACCTTTGTTCACTTAGTGAACCACATTTAAATCTTTAATTTCACTTAATGTGAAATTTAACATTGGAGTCATTTACTCATGTTTAAGTAGGTATCGGGGTATCCTTGAAATCATTTTTGAATTTAAAGTCAAAAAATTCAGTATCCTTTGATTTCACTTTTATATTAGACATTAAGTCTAATTAACTACATATCCTCGAATTTACTCAAAACCTACATATACACTTTATGTAGCTCTTTGACTAATTAGTCCTCTTTGGTCTATCATTTTACAAGAGGTTAAACACCTCCATAATTTAAAATGATAAGCATTTGGTCACATTCTCATTTCTTAACACATGAAATTCCTTTGAGATGAAACTCTATTATGCACATAGCATACACTAAGCAAAACTTCTTCCCATTGATTAGATAGGAACATAGCCGATTGCACTCAAGTTTATGACATTCACCATACCAATAGAGTTCTCTCTTTTGACCAAACCATTTTATTAGGGTGTATAAGGAACAGCACTTTGGTGTATTATGATATGTTCCTCACAAAGAAGAATATACATTTAGAAATATTCACTATTTCTAATTAATACACCATTCAATTCAAATCATCTTACTTATATAAATTATATCATGCTTTGACATAAAGTTCAAGAATTTGAAATTTAAATGTTCTAGTCTAGCATGTCACAAATAAAGAATCAATAATATAAGTACAATCAAAACATATTGATAAATAACACTCAATTTGAACATGTCATTAGTAGCATATCCATTGCCTACTAATGTCTCATACTTGAACAAAACCATTCTTAAATAACAAATTGGCTTCTCTTGATATCAGGTATGTGAAAAATATAGCATTGGTCAAGAGAACTTCTTGCCAAAACTCAATTTCACTTCAACAATGCACTTTTCATGAACTTTTGCCTTACTGTGGATATCCACAAGCACCTTTAGTTCTATGGAAGACTCCTCATAAGTCTTGAATTGTGCCTTCTAGTTGCACACATGTAACATTGCATTTGAATCAAAACACCAATCAGAAGGATTTATAATTACAGCCATATGAAATATAGTGATCAGTAATATCCTTAATGACAATTGCTTCATTTGCATTTTCATCTTCATCCTTTTTTTTTCTTTAAGAACTTACATTCTCAAAGGTAATGGTCTTTGTTTCCACAAAGGAAACATGACAAATTCTACTTGTCATTGTTGAGATCCTTAGAGTTATTCTTCTTGTTAGGACATATGTGATTCACTTGTTAGGAACATATGTCACTATTTTGTGTAATTGGCTAATCCTTTGACAAAATGCACTTTACTTGTATTTGGGTAGATCTAAGATGTGTATAATACTTCAACAAACAGTGTTTCAAGATCAAGTGTTGAAGACATGAAAGTCTGTCCAAGATTCAAGCTGAAGAAGTGCCTGTCATTAAAGCTCAACAGCTAGCCATCTATCGAGCTTAAGAAGCTGTTCCAGCCCCGTGGCTCGACAGCTACTCGACAGCAGCTCGACAGACAGGCAACTGTCGAGGTTTATGAAAAACAGAATTTCAGATCTGTTTTAACTCTAATCCGTGATTAAGTGTTTAGGCTTTCTTTTCTCACAACCTAGACATATAAAATGATTATTTTAAGGGTCGTCAAAGAGGACACAAGTTGCACAAGTGTTGAGCAAAGTTTGTTCAAGCAAATTGTGACCGGAGACAAAGTTTCGCCCTAGTTCATCATTCTTGTAGAAGTTGTTGTGTTTGTGCACCGTAGGTTTTTGTAACTAAGCATCTTCTTGATCTTCATCGTGGATGAACTGAAGAACTTTGCAGCAAACAACCTTCTCTAGTTGGTGATTGAAGTCGCGTACTGGGATCCGTGCAATTGGTTAGTCACGTACTGGGAGCCGTGCATCAAAAGGATAAATTGTCATTACAGAACAAGTCCAATAGGGTATTGGGGTAAGGGTTCAACTGTAGGTAGGTATAAGGTACTGGGATTCCTTTACTTGTAACCGCTTGTTGTGATAATAGTGGAGTTTCGGGAGTGGTGACCTTAAAATCACCCGGTGGGGTTTTTGCCGTGTAGGTTTTCTCCATTCGTAAACAAATCACCATGTCAATTTATTTTCCGCTACATACTTAGTTTAATTGGTGATTTGTTTGTGCTACCACGCGTTTTCATGTTAATTTGATTAATTAATTAAACTTGGCTAATTAATCAATTAATTCATCACAAAGGGTCAATTCGTTTTTGGCCTATCACTTCTAAAACCATTGACACTCTCATTCACATTTAAGTGTTTATTGGTTTTACTAGAACTTCCAAATTTAACATTGTTCACATTCACTTTAGAATCGATGTTAGTTACACCTCTAACCGTACTTTCCTCTTCAATTCAGTGATGTTGTCTGAATTAATCTAAAGTTAGATCTTCTGACATGTTATTTAATGTCTTCACATAGTTTAGAAAATCACTTAGGAAAATATTCACATACTTTATCACTTTAAGAGTTTAAGTTTCCATCCTTTAGATTTTCTACTTCACTTTATAACATTTAAACATGTCAAAATTTCATTCTTATATCTCAATTCAAATAAATTCGCAACACATGCAAATATTCTAACAAAGAAGCTCATCAATCAATTTGAAATTCAAATTTCCCATGAACAAGTAATTTGTACCTTCATTATTCAAACTATGAACATGGCTTTTAATGCATCCACAATACGCAAGAATCATCGCCTTGTCTTGCCAACAAAGAAACTTGTTTCTTTAAGCCAATTGAAGATTCATTATGATCGATTCATCATTTGAAGAACTCTTCAAATCCAAGCCAATTGCTCTTTCTATCGTGTAAAATTGGTTCCATCAAAATGATCCAATTTCACCAAACCATGATTCAACATCTTCAAAGTGTACCATCATTTACTCCTTATCTTATAGTAAAATACTATCTAAGATTGTTGGGGATTTCACCAAATTAAGGAGTAATAATGAAAGAACAAATGAACACATCAACTAAATAGAAATTAGTAATTGACTTGGAGGCACAATTGAATGTTATCATTAGACAATATTTGTCCCCATACGCAAGTTGCTAAAGGGTTTATACAAACTTGTCCTCAAAATACAACCAAATTTATTGGGGTCTACAAATAGCAATTTTGGAGAATACCCACAGGATTTCTTGTGTTTCTTTGTAACTTACTATTTTCAAGTGAACATTAACCTCTATTTATACCCCTAGGGTTATAACACTTCAAAAGGTATGTATGAAGAGTTAAAATGTTTCATAAAACCATTCACAATGCTTGAAACCTCTTCAACCTTTTTGAACAGTTACCAGAAAATTCTGTAGAAAATGCAGTTTTTTCGAGTTTCAATCGGTCGAGAGGTCCTTTCGATCGATCGAATGCTCTTTTTGATCGATCAAACAGGAATCGAATAACGATCAAACCATCTAGAAACTCCAAAATTATTTTCTTACTATTTCGATTGATCAAGCCAAAGTTTCGACCAATCGAAAATACTGAATTTCGAATTTTCACTTTAACAACTTTATGAAACAATATTTTCTAAACTCAAACATCATTATTATTACTACCTATCCATGTATATATCTATATATACAACAAAAATTTAAAGAGATTAGTTTCTAGGGCACAGTATGTTGCTGATGGTGATCCCATTTTGCCGAGCTCCCTTCTTCCCCATACCAAATGCCTCTTTCTTTTGTTCTATATTGTTTGCCTTTTCAATTTCTTTTTGCTTGTCTTTTTTCATTTTATTTGCTGACCAGCGGTTAACAAAATGATTTTATCTTTTTTACTTTTGTTGTTTTGTATGTCTGAGTCAGTTACCCATGTGAACATCAAATCAAACTTAACTCACTTTTTCTTTTTCTCTTAAAGTTCAACTATAAATGAACGTGCACACTAGCTGCCATTGTCGTGCAATCTTGAAAATAACAAAATATATATATATATATATATATTTAGCGATAATTTTAAAACGGTACACCGATATTAACCGGTACCAAAATATCTCGTTTCTCTTACCAAACCAATACAACTTCCAGTACAAGATTGACTTCCTTAAACATAATTCAAGTCCAAAACTACTACAACTCTAAAGTTGAGTTCATTGTTTTACTAAGTAAAGATTCAATGCAAGACACATTTTCATGATGCATAGTGAGATGTATTTTCCTAATAATCTCTTTTTACTAAATTTTAATATTAATATGGGTGGGGGAATGTTGTAGTATTTTAATATTAAATAATTAAAATGAATAAAATTGACAACTTAAATGTAAATATGTGTGACTCACATGTTTAATCTCACATTGAAAATAAGAAACTATTTTATTATTTTTAAGTGTGGAGATTAATGAGTTGAAATATATTGAAGTAGATATTGGGTCAGATACGTGTGCAAAAGTAAGGTGAAGAAAAGAGGCCCGATGGCTTTAGTTGAATCTTTTTAAAAATATCGAGTGTCATGTCTCAATCCAAATAGTACTGTGTAATCTGTAATATCTTTTAGACAAATATTATTCAGTATTTTTATTTCTCTGGTACTATTTCCCTTCTTCTTCTTTTTTTTTAATGTTTGCACCGACACAGTTTTTGGGTCCTACCTCGCAAGTGTTATGGCATTAAGGCTTCAGTCACATGAAGTAAGAACTATTTTATACCCATTACAAAATCTACAAGTATTTACACCCAGTGTTTTGTCATTCTAATATACTATTACTAATGTCAAATTTTAATTAAAAAGTGCAATTTTTTTTTAATGAAATCGCCAATCACATTGCCAACTAAAAAAGAGAAAATTACTCATTGTCAAAAAAAATAAAGCTTTTTTATTCAATTATTTTAAAAAAAATGGCAATGTGATTGCCAATATATATATAAAAGAAGTGATAATACTATTGTCAAACTTTCTATCAAATTTTTCGCTATTCACATTTCTCTAATGGCCTGTTTGGAAGTTTAGAGAGGGAGGAGAGTAGAGGAGGGTAGTGGGGAGGAGAGTAGAGGGGAATGGTTCCCTTCCACCTTGTTTGGATATTTTTAAAATTAGTAAGGGGGAAGGGAGTAATTAGCCCTTCCCCTTATTTGGATGTTTTAAAAATTAGGATGGAGAGGAGAGGAAATGATTAAAATAGACAAATTTACCCCTATTTGAAAATGGACTTATAACATTGGTCTATAATTAATTTGTTAGATTAAATAATTATGACTATAGCATGCAATATTTTTTTTTTGATAATTTTTTTTTATGTGAATTAAATAATCAACATTGGTCTATGATTAAATATTTTTTCTACTTTTTTATTATACTAAAAAAAAAATCATCCTTAATTGATAATAATTAAAATAAGAAAAAAATGTTTGGTTTGTTTGTTTACTGAAAAAATCAACAAAATATTGAATTTTGAGTGTTTCTTTCATTTATTATTATTATTTTTAATATATATTTTTTATTTTTCTTAGTACGTGAATTTAATTGAAAACGCACTTTCTTTTTAAGTCTCAACATCTCTCTGACTCTCTGTGTTGTAACTTGTAACTTTCTTCGAAGTTTGAACCCCATGGAGCTAGTGCAGGAGCTCTTGGTCACAGCCTCTCTCACTCTCATCCTCTCTCTCGTCGTAGCCAAGCTCAATTTCATGTAAATTTCAATTTCAACAAAGCCACATGGGAGGAGCATAGTATGACTGACAGGCTACAGTAGCATTGGCAGTACAGCCAATTTTTGAATCAAAGACATAATGTAAAACAATAGAAAAAGAAAGATTACCTGCATATTGCCACTGTCACAGTGAATGAAGTTTATTAAAATTATACTAAAAAAACTGGAACTTGCTGTGGTAGTGCTAATCTAACACAATATAGAGGAATAATTCATTTTGCATACTAAAGAGGAAAGTCTCACACAAACCTCACAAGAAGAAACACGTTCTCAAGTCACAATCAAAACTCATTCAATAGTTTATCCCAAGCAAATTAAATGTATCATATACAAAATGATAAGTCCATAAAAAGAAAATTAAATAATAAAACAATTCTAATGAGAATCAGCCCGTTAAAACAAAGACATAGTTCTAATTCCACTAGAAGCATTTGTCTACAATTATTAAATTTAGAATAACATCAAGTTGGGTTGGATGTATAATCCCTCCACATATCAGTTGCTATTGAGTTTCTTAAAATCTCTCCTTGGGCAGCATCATCATTATTTCTCTCTCTTTGCGCACCAAGTTGTTCATGGGGTTCAGGATTGTTTAAAATTTCTTCATCAACCTCATGAAGAATTCTATCATCCGAATCTGCACCAATCAAGTTATTACAATTCAGTGTGTTTTGTGTAATCTATTATATAAGAATATAAAACTTAGAAAGTATTTGGCTTGCTAGTGAAATGCCACTTCATGGTTATAGTAATGACTAAAACTAAAATCAAATAAAAGAAACAACTTCATAGCCAACATCAACAACTTTACAAGACAAATAAAAGTATCACCATTATATAACTTAATGAACATCATTGCTGCAGTAGAAACTGCGATTAATATACTAACCCTTCCCAGCTACCGACATTAATTAAAGCCAAAAGGCGAATGACATAATCAAAATTGCACAAAAGACAGCTAACCAACATTCAGAAAAACTCCAATTAGTTAGAATTGAACACACAAGCAGAAATTTAGCTTTACAACCTGTAGGGTCAATTTTTGTAGCCCAAGCCCAAAAAGGTATGGATTGTGAGCCCAATGAACCCAAGACAATAAATTTGTAGAGAGTTAGTGAAAGAGCTAGGCTAGTAATGAATTAAACAGTATTGGACTGCAGTGCTTGTGAATAAATTAGCATTCAATCGTGCTCGGACAAATGCAAACATAGACGTCCGAAGAGGAATTTGTATTGAATGAACTTAGGTTACAATTCTTGGAGCTACAGTAATGGAGTTCTCTCCTTTCTAACTTTCTTTTTTCGATCCCCTATTATCAGAGGGCTTTCCCTCTTATATAGTACCCCCTCCTTTCATCTTCATCGTCTAATTGTTCATCATCTAGACGCCCACTTGAGTGCATGTCCCATCATGTATCCTTTTTAGCCTTGTGTGAGTGGCGGTAGCTGAGAGTGCACTGTTCAGGGGTCTTCTCCACATTAATGCGGCCAGGAAAGTAGGTGCAGTGCATTTAATGTGGTGGTTGAAGTTTGTCTTCTAGATATTTCTCTGTTCCTGCTATCTTCATGCGTGCCTGAGGTTCATCTCTATCATTACACCTGTCAGGAGGATCATTTGAGCTTCCCAGACGCCTGTCGGACCAAGCTTCTTCGGATCCGAGGATAATGGACTCCTCGAAAAACTGAATGTCTCCTCGGATTATGACCATGCTCCTCTCCAGACATGCTTCTTTTACATGGGCTTCTTCTCGAGTGTTTTCATCTCTTCGGACAAACAGTGGTCTTCAAATAGGGCCTTGGGCCCAATACGTTAGGTTGGGCTTTTCACCCCCCACAATAGCCCCTCAAAATTTTAGTTTTTCCCTCGCATCCGAAGAGAAAAAGTAGGATTTTGACTTGTCACGGAGTAAAAGCTTGAGAACAGACAAAAATTTGAACTGTCGTTTCAGTCTCCCCGAGGCACTGCCATTTACTCCAGGCGACGTTCTGTCTTTGGCATCCAACGGTGGGCTGTAGATCCAACGGATGTGATTTTTTCTTCAGAATTTGGGCGGGATGGCCCCTGACCCTTCGTTTGCCCTCGTATAAAATCTCGGAGGAAGTCATTCCTTCCTTACTTTGCAACTCCCAGACCCTTCAACAAGAACAAGCACACAACTGCTCCGAGCTCTTTCAGTCGCCGATTTCAATCTTTCCCAAAGTCATCAAGAATCCTTCTGCGCGTTCGAAGATCGATTTCTAGTTCAGTTCTTGTAAGTTTTCCTCTTCTCAAGCCTTCAGTCCTCTCTTCGGCCAACTTTCTTGCCCTTTGAACGGTTACTCCCTGGTTGCTACACAGTGCTTCCATTTTTTCGTTTAAGCGTAATGGGTAAACTCCAGTATCGAGTGGACAGTCCTTCCCAATTGGAGAAATTTAGGGCCACATATCGCATACCTCCAAACGTGGGGGTAAGGTATTGCCCTCCAGAGAAAATACTGACTGATCGAAAAACGGGAGAAGTTGTGATCCCCGTCATCGCCTTCCTAAAAGGGGGGATGACAATCCCTATGGGCCCCATCACCACTAGCTACCTTCGAAACTATAGGCTTACTCCCTGGCAGTGCGCGCCTGACATGTTTAGGATCTTAGGAGCAATTGAGGATCTTAACCGTCACCTAGGATTGGGACTCACCTGGCTCGACGTGGTACATATGTACGAGTGCCACAGCCAGCAAGGGGCGGGATATTATTTAAAATCCCGATCCGACATTGTTAGGCTCATTTCCTGCCTCCCCAAATCCAACAAAGGGATGAAAGACGACTATGTGATCGTCTCGGGCGCATGGTATGACGGCCCTCATTGCCCAACCAAGCACGGAGAGCCAGGTGGGACATGTTAGATTTAGGCACACTAACCATAGGCCTAGGATCCTCGTCTTTTAATGGTTTCTAATTCTTCTTGTGTTGCTATTTTTGAGTCTCTAACAAAGTTCTGCTGTGACTTGTAACAGATAAAAACCGCGTTTCTCCTCGGCTCAGCCTTACAAATACCGCCGCCCTTAATTTTTTATTAAGATCAGAGATTTTCGTGAGCGAGGACGGGCAGCTCCGATCAGCTCCCCTTATTCTAGGATACACAGCAAAGCCAAAGAATTTCCAACCAGTCGGCAACGCGATAACCCAGGGAGATCATCGCCTTAAGCGCATTGACGTTGCTTGGAAGGGTTTTTTGGCGCCATACGAGCTTGCACCCGTACCCCATCCAAACCCTCAGGCTATACCCCCTCTTGTCCAGCCGCTCCAGCAAGTTCCCCTCGAACAAGTGGTTGAGGGTGAGAGGGTCGGCTCTTCCACCTCGCTAGAGGAGCAAATAGACAAATTCCAGTTCGGGGGAGAGGCTTCAGGGGGAAATCGAGTGATAGAGGTCTCAGACGCCGAGGAAGAGACCGACAGACAGTCAGGCATTCACCATACTTTGCTAGCTGCTCATTCTGCAGACTCCTCGGGCGACGACATGGATTTGAGGAGTTTAATGAAGGGTAGAGGCAAAAAGGCCGAGCAGAAAGGTACTGGGACTTCCCAACCAGTGGTGAATCTGCCTCCAGTGCCATCCCAGGTTCCTGACCCCGGCGTAAAGCCCGTTCCTGACCTAAGGAAGAAGAGGCCCCTCCTTGATGCTGAGGAAAGGCAAGTGCTGCCACCCAAAGGGACCAAACAGCAAAAGGTGGTGAAAGACCATCAAAACCAGAGGGCCTCGTCCACTGAAAGCCGAGATGAGGCCTTAGTGGCAGATGTCCGCCGAGGAGGAGGACCTCGAATCTGGTCTCCAAGGTTGGAGTTGGATGGCGCTCCAATCTCCTGGGACGCCTCCCTCAGGAATTATGATGGGGGAAGAGCAGGTTATGTTGCTGAGGCCTTGCAGCAGCCACTCCTCCTCCCTCATGACATGGACTCCTACAGGCGATTCAACCAACAGGAGATCTTCCAATCCCTTAAAAGGGACCTAGCCATGGTAAGTGAGCTCAGTCTGCTTAGCTGAATTGCTGAAAGTTTTGCTTTTTTCCCTTTCTGTGCTTTATATTTGAAACTTCCGTCCTATAGGTTACCCAGCAGGTCTTTGTGGCCGAGGAGTGGAATAAGAAGAAACATCTTGAGGCCCAGGCAGCGGTCTACTCTCAGAACGAGGCGGAGAAGTCTCTGGGCCAGCTGAAGGAGGAATATGCCCATCTATCCGAGGATCTCAAAGAGATGACCAACCAGAAGAAAAGCCTCGATGCTGGTATTAAGAATGTTGAAAAACAGGCCGAGGAGCAGCGCAAGCTGCTGAATACGGCCGAGACCAACTTGGCAACCGAGAGGGAGTTGGTGAAAGGGCTTAGAGCTGAACTTAAGAAAGCCAAGGAGAGCGCCCGATTGGCCGAGCAGAATGCCCAACTGGCCAAGGAGGCAATCGAGGCTGAGAGAAAAGCAGCATACCAGCTGGGGGTGGATGAGACCGGGTCCCAGCTTTCGGAGCAATTTGCCTCGGTTAGCCGAGATTATTGCGACATAACCTGGAACAAAGCATTGGACGCTGCTGGAGTCCCTGCTGACTCGGAGCTGAGACTGCCCGGGAGCATATACTACGATCCTGAGATCCGAGAGATCCCGGTGGATGACCCTTCTCCTACACAGCTCCCAGAGGCCTCGGACCAACCCCTGGCCAGCCAAGTCCCTCCAGCCAACCTTGAGGCCTTCAAGGAGTCTGATCAGCCAGGTGACAAGGGCAAACAAGCTAAGCCACCCAAGGATAAAGGCACAGGGCTACAGGCATGACTGGATTTAAGTTTAAACACTTGAGAGAAAGCGGTGAATGAGTGTTAACTAACCCAAATCATCTGGTCTGAGGACTACAGGCATGACTGGATTTAAGTTTAAACACTTAGAGAACTGCTACGGAGTGTTAACTAACCCTAATCATCTGGTCCGAGGACTACAGGCATGATTGGATTTAAGTTTAAACACTTGGACAACTGCAACGGAGTGTTAACTAACCCAAATCATCTGGTCCGAGGACTACAGGCATGATTGGATTTAAGTTTAAACACTAAAGAGAACTGTGAACGTGTTAACTAACCCTAATCATCTGGTCCAAGGACTACAGGCATGATTGGATTTAAGTTTAAACACTAAAGAGAACTGTAAACGTGTTAACTAACCCTAATCATCTGGTCCGAGGACTACAGGCATGATTGGATTTAAGTTTAAACACTAGAGAACTGTAACGGAGTGTTAACTAACCCTAATCATCTGGTCCGAGGACTACAGGCATGATTGGATTTAAGTTTAAACACTGGAGAACTGTAACAGAGTGTTAACTAACCCTAATCATCTGGTCCGAGAACTACAGGCATGATTGGATTTAAGTTTAAATACTGGAGAACTGTAACGGAGTGTTAACTAACCCTAATCATCTGGTCCGAGGACTATAGGCATGATTGGATTTAAGTTTAAACACTTGAGAAAACGGTGAATGAGTGTTAACTAACCCGAATCATCTAGTCCGAGGACTACAGGCATGATTGGATTTAAGTTTAAACACTTGAGAGAAAACTTTACGTAGCGAATTGGCATATTGGCTGAAGAAAAGATTTGATTAATAAAAGTACCTCTTAAGGTTATTTACATTCCAAGGACGTGGTATTACATGACCATCCAGGTCTTCCAAGAAATATGCCCCAATGCCAGCTCCCGAAGTGATGCGATATGGCCCTTCCCAATTGGGTCCTAATTTTCCCCAAGCCGGGTTCTTTGCAGTGCCCACAACTTTCCTCAGCACCAGATCACCAGGCTCTAGGGGCCTTAGCTTTACATTAGCATCATAGCCCTGTCTGAGCTTTTGTTGGTAATGTGCCAGCCGAACTATTGCACTCTCCCTCCTTTCCTCAATCAGGTCCAAACTCTTCTCTAGTTGCTCATTGTTGTCGGTCGGACTAAACGAGCTAGTTCTTAATGTTGGGAACCCGGTTTCCAAAGGGATGACAGCTTCAGCCCCATAGGTCATTGAGGCGTAGTTCTGTAAGCCCAAAGCACATGTGGCAACTCTTCTACCCATTTGCCCTTTGTGTCATCTAGCCTCTTTTTCAAGCCGTTCACTATGACCTTGTTGACAGCTTCTGCTTGCCCATTACCCTGGGGATAGGCAGGAGTGGAGTATCTATTTATAATTCCCAACTCGCTGTAATAATTCCTGAATGCCTTGCTGTCGAACTGTAGGCCATTGTCCGAGATGAGAGTGTGAGGAACTCCAAACCGAGTGACAATATTCTTCCACACAAACTTTTGCACATCAACGTCTCTGATATTGGCTAGCGGCTTGGCTTCGACCTACTTGGTGAAATAGTCTGTGCCGACCAGAAGGTACTTCTTGTTTCTTGCAGCTTTAGGGAAGGGTCCTATGATATCCAAGCCCCATTGGGCGAAAGGCCATGGGCTAGATAGCGGATTAAGAGTTCCCCCTGGCTGGTGAATGTTTGGAGCGAAGCGCTGACATTGATCACACTTTTTGACATATTCGTGGGCTTCTTTTTGCATGTTAGGCCACCAATAACCTTGGGTGAGGGCTCGGTGAGCCAAGGATCTGCCTCCGGTGTGGCTCCCACAAATTCCTTCGTGCAGCTCTTCTAGTAATAGCTCAGACGCTTCAGGATGCATGCACAACAAGTATGGTCCCGAATAGGAGCGTCTGTATAA
The DNA here is from genome assembly GCA_019022515.1 of Quercus aquifolioides. Classification (NCBI taxonomy): domain Eukaryota; kingdom Viridiplantae; phylum Streptophyta; class Magnoliopsida; order Fagales; family Fagaceae; genus Quercus; species Quercus aquifolioides. The sequence goes on from CM032330.1 coordinate 55,763,472, forward strand.
TTTCTGGTCCTCGGATAACCAGAACCTGGTCGCCTTCCTCCGAACTTTGTCAGCTTCCCCCTTCTCTTCTGGCAATATATCTTCTTTGAGGAATTTAATTATAGGGTCCATCCAACAGGGCCCGGCCCAGACTTGGTGAACCTGGATTGCCTCTCCTTTCGCCTCTGTAGGCCTGTGCAAGTCTTCGACGAGGATGACTCTCGGCAGGTTTTGCGCCGAGGAGGTAGCAAGCGTGGCCAAGGAGTCAGCATGTGAGTTACCACTTCTGGGGATGTGTAGCAAACTGAAAGAGTCGAACCCCGATTGCAGACATTTAACTCGGCTCAAGTACCCCTGCATTCTTTCGTCCTTAGCCTCAAACTCGCCTTGTACTTGACCTACAACTAACCTTAAGTCCGAGAACAACTCCACAAACTTTCCTCCCATTCTTCGGACCATAGCCATTCCCATCAGTAGGGCCTCATACTCCGCCTCATTATTCGTTGCCGAGAAGTCCAACCTTAACGACTTCTCGATAATGATCCTTTCGGGGGATATCAACACTAGCCCAACTCCAGAACCTCTTTGGTTTGCCGCGCCATCAACGTACACTTCCCAATGGGAGGGACTCTGTTGGGAGATCATGCCAACTGATTTTTCATCCATGTCTGACGTGGGCTTTACTTCTTCTAGTTGGGGCTCCGTGAACTCAGCCACCAAATCCGCAAGGACCTGACCCTTGACCGATGTGCGGGGCATATATCTTATATCGAAAGCCCCTAAGATCGTACCCCATTTAGCAATCCGCCCAGTGTAATCAGCGCTTCGGAGTATAGCCTTGAGTGGGAGTTGAGTGAGGACAATGACCGTATGGGCCTGGAAGTAGTGAGGTAGCTTCCGTGCACCGAGCACCACTGCTAGGATAGCCTTCTCCAGAGGCAAGTAACGGATCTCGGCCTCATGCAGCGACTTACTTACGTAATAAACTGGTCTTTGCACACCGCAGTCTGATCGTATCAACACCAAGCTCACTGCACAGGGAGCTACAGCGATGTAGGCGAACAATACTTCATCTGGCTCAGGACTGGACATGATTGGTGGCCGAGCTAGATAATCTTTGAGTTGCTGAAAGGTCAAAGCACATTCTTCAGTCCATTCGAATCCCTTCCACTTGTTGAGCAGAGAGAAGAAGGGCCGGCACCTGTCCGCTGATCTAGAGATGAATCGATTCAGGGCAGCAGTCATTCCGGTTAGTTTCTGAACCTCCTTGGGATTCCGAGGAGCTCGTAGATCGTTGATGGCCTTTATCTGGTCGGGGTTAACCTCAATCCCTCTGTGAGTCACCATGTATCCCAAAAACTTGCCGGACCCCACCCCAAATGAGCACTTAGAAGCATTTAGTCGCAGTTTGTACTTTCTTAGAACCTCAAAGGTACTTTCAAGGTCCTTCACATGCTCGGCGACAACCTTGCTCTTTACCACCATGTCATCTATGTAGACCTCGATATTTTTGCCCAGCTGTGGCTCGAACATCCTCGTCATCATCCTCTGGTAGGTAGACCCCGCGTTCTTCAAGCCAAATGGCATTACTTTGTAGTGGTAATTACCAATAGGAGTGACAAAAGCAGTTTTCTCCTGATCATCCGGGGCTAATGGTATCTGGTGGTAGCCTTGGAAGGCGTCTAGGAAGCTCATCCGAGGATGGCCGACAGTGGCATCCACCAGCTGATCAATTTTTGGCATAGGGAATGGATCTTTGGCGCAAACTCTATTCAAATCAGTGAAGTCTACGCACACTCGCCATTTCCCACTCTTCTTCTTTACCACCACGGTATTTGCCAGCCATTCAGGATAAAAGACTTCCTTAATAGCCCCAGCTTGTTTGAGCTTCGCTACCTCTTCTCTTACTGCATCAGCATGTTCCTTGGACGGGCGCCGAGGAGGCTGTTTCTTGGGGGTGACCAGTGGATTTACCTTCAAGTGGTGACATATGAACTCCGGGTCTACCCCTGGGGCTTCGTAAGCACTCCAGGCAAATACATCAAGATTTCGCTTGAGGAACTCTATTAGCTCTTCCCTCTCTTGAAGAGGCAGCTGAGATCCGACTTGGAAGAACCTATCAGGATCATCTCCAATAACCACTTTCATTAAATCTTCACATCGAGTGCCTTCGTCTGAACCTTCGACGGGCACTTCCCGAGACTGTAACTGCTATAAACCCCTTTCGGCTCTGGACGAGGACTGAGCTTTGGGCTCATGTTGAATGGCAGCCACTAGGCACTGTCGGGCCACGGACTGGTCTCCTCGGATCTCATGAATTTTCCCTTCAGATGGGTATTTGACCTTCTGATGCAAAGTAGAGGGAACAGCCCCAAGTGCATGAAGCCAAGGTCTGGCTACGAGTGCCGTGTAGGGTGAATATACGTCCACAACTATAAAGTCCACCTCTACCACTTCGGAGCCGGCCTGCACAGATAAACGTATCCGGCCTTTCGGGGTGACAGCCCTTCCTTCAAAGCTTATGAGGGGGGAATTGTATGGTGTCAGGTCTTGAGGTTTTAGGCCTAGCCCCTTGTAGAGATCTGGGTACATTATCTCCACAGCACTGCCCTGGTCCACCATCACCCTCTTCACATCGTACCCTCCTATTCTGAGGGTGATGACTAATGCATCATCATGGGGTTGGATGGTGCCAATCATGTCTTCGTCCGAGAACCCTATCTCCAGCGGAGCACCAGACTTAACTCTCTTCGGACCTCGGCTTGACTCCTCTACTGATGGTCGGCCTACCGGCATGACTTTCAATGGCCAGGATCCTGTTCTCCCCGGCGCGGCGAAAACGACGTTAATAGTCCCTAGTGGCGGCTTTGAAGGGTCATCTCTTCGTGGCCCTGAGCCCATCTGCCCTCCTCGGCCGCTGGAGGGGTGTAAGAGGTGTTTTAGTCTACCATCACGAACCAGCTGGTCCAAGTGATCCCACAGGCTCCTACAATCCTCCGTGGTATGCCCATGGTCTTGATGGTACTGGCAGTAGAGATTATGGTTGCGCCTCTCGGGGTTTTCTACCATCTTGTTCGGCCACCTGAAGAATGATTCATTCTTGATTTTTTCCAAGACCTGGTGCATTGGCTCTTTGAACACAGTGTTGACCGCTTGAGGATTCGTCGATCCTGATTGCCCAGCAAAATCTCTCCGTGGCTTACTGTGGTTGTAACGGTCCGACCTGAAATCCCTCCTCTCTTGGGGGATAACCTTGTCCTTTCCCTTGCCTTGCTGCTGATCCTCTTCAACTCTCTTATACTTTTCTATGCGGTCCATAAGTTGACGCATGTTTGTGACCGGTTTGCCAGATAAAGACGTCCTCAAACCGTGGTCAGTAGGGAGGCCGAGCTTGAATGTGTTGAGGGCCATTGCATCAGAGTTGCCCTCCATATCATTGAACATCTCCCAATATCTATCTGAATATGCCTTCAAGGACTCGCCTTCCTGCATGGTCAAGGATAGCAGTGAAGAGAAGGGTCTGGCCACTCTTCGGCATGTGACAAAACGGGAGCCGAATGCTTGAGTGAGCTCTTTGAAGGAGTTGATGGAGTCTGCCTTCAGACCGTCAAACCACCTCATGGCGACTAGCCCAAGACTGGAAGGGAAAACCTTACACATCAGAGCTTCATCTCTGGAGTAGACAGCCATCCTTTGGTTAAAATGACTCACGTGCTCCACGGGGTCTGTTTTACCATTGTAGATGGTGAACGTTGGTTGGTTAAAACGCCGAGGAAGTCTCGCCTCCTCAATCCTGCGCGTGAAGGGTGACCTAGAAATCTGATTCAGAGCCCTGCTCATGGCATCGTTTCCCATGTCCCCACGTGATGGGCTTCTGCGTTGTCTCTTACGATGGGACTCCTCTTCATAGGTGTAGGACTCGCTGGCTGGTGTCCTAGATTTATGTTGATAAGTGACATCCTGCTCATCATCAAGGTCCTCATCAGAATACGAGGAAGCCCGTTTCCTCTTTGCATGGCGCAACTCTCTTTTTAGTTTTTCTACTTCCAGCTACAAATCCCGGTTCTTCTCTGCATGGGACATGTGACTTCCGCCCTGTGACTGACTTTGGCTAACGCGCACAGTGTGTACACTGCCCTCACGATCTTGTCTCCTCTCTAAGTTAACAAAAGGGTCCACGTGTTGGGATGCCCTGGATTCTGCTTGTTGTTGACCTCGTCCTGCCATCATCAACTGTTGTTTTCACCCTTGTACAAGCTCTTCCCACAGATGGCGCCAATTGTAGGGTCAATTTTTGTAGCCCAAGCCCAAAAAGGTATGGATTGTGAGCCCAATGAACCCAAGACAATAAATTTGTAGAGAGTGGGTGAAAGAGTTAGGCTAGTAATGAATTAAACAGTATTGGACTGCAGTGCTTGTGAATAAATTAGCATTCAATCGTGCTCGGACAAATGCAAACATAGACGTCCGAAGAGGAATTTGTATTGAATGAACTTGGGTTACAATTCTTGGAGCTACAATAATGGAGTTCTCTCCTTTCTAACTTTCTTTTTTTGATCCCCTATTATCAGAGGGCTTTCCCTCTTATATAGTACCCCCTCCCTTCATCTTCATCGTCCACTTGTTCATCATCTAGACGCCCACTTGAGTGCATGTCCCATCATGTATCCTTTTTAGCCTTGTGTGAGTGGCGGTAGCTGAGAGTGCACTGTTCAGGGGTCTTCTCCACATTAATGCGGCCAGGAAAGTAGGTGCAGTGCATTTAATGTGGTGGTTGAAGTTTGTCTTCTAGATATTTCTCCGTTCCTGCTATCTTCATGCGTGCCTGAGGTTCATCTCTATCATTACACCTGTCAGGAGGATCATTTGAGCTTCCCAGACACCTGTCGGACCAAGCTTCTTCGGATCCGAGGATAATGGACTCCTCGAAAAACTGAATGTCTCCTCGGATTATGACCATGCTCCTCTCCAAACATGCTTCTTTTACATGGACTTCTTCTCGAGTGTTTTCATCTCTTCGGACAGACAGTGGTCTTCAAATAGGGCCTTGGGCCCAATACGTTAGGTTGGGCTTTTCACCCCCCACACAACCAATTAGCCAAAAAATGAAATAAGAAGAGTTACAACCAGTACAATGACATAAAAGAATGCAATCTACTAAGATGCTAAATCTAGTGTCCTAGAGATTGTAAAAACTACCAAACTGTCAGATTGTGAACACATTGTGAGTAACTCTTTGAAACTTTAAAATTCTAGTCCACATGCCTTGGATAAGAAAGGATCTCGTGGAAATTAATGTATATTTGGAAACAAAACCTAAGCCAGGAATGGAAGTTTTAACATTGAGGTTGTTCAAAATTTGAAACATTTCCTGGACATTTGAGATGTTTCAAACTACAAAACAAAACAACAACAAGAAACAATGCAATGAAAGGATACTTATAAATTTTAAACATTTTGAAAGGTAAATAACAAAAATTGGAAGTAATGCAGTTTTAAACATTTCCTAGAAGCTGAAGACATTTTGGACCACAAAACAAAACAAAAAAACAAGTGATTGAATGGAACCATATACAGAGTATTGGCAGTTGCCTTAATGCCCTTACAGCAGTGACCCAGCTACCCTCACTTGTTGGAATGAGACCAAGACAAACACGATCAGCAACATCCTGCATGCAGAAAATCAAAAGGAATCAATTAGAGCAATCCATCTTCTTGTACATTAATATCCAAACAGGAAAAATTCATCAGACTCAAGCTAAACCAGCATATGGGTAAGCATAATAACATCATATAAACAACAAACAAACAAAATCTCCTTTATTATTTTCTCATCAACCAAACAACAGGGAAAAATGAAAGCAAACACGATTTCAAGCTAAAAGCTAACAATTTTCTCAAAATGCAAATGCCAAAAACATAAATCAAATCCATTTTCCAGTTCAAACTTGAACATCACAAAGCTGAGAGAGTACCATTTTGGTTGGGGCTTAGGAGGAGCCAAATCAGAAACTCATTCATAAAAAAACAAGAATTTACCCCAAATCAGAAGTCCATTCACAAAAAACAAGAAATTACCCAATAAAAATAAACAAGAAACACAGATCCATATATAGCTACAATATACAAATTTATGCAAGTTCACAATCTAGACTCACTCAAGCACTTTATCAAACACGTTATGAGCAATACTTTGAAACTTTAAAATTTAAGAAAAAAAAGCAATCGGATCCGAAACCCACCCACAAATAACATGTTATTACCCCATAAAATCACAATTAATAAGAAATCACCCAATAAAATCACAATTTTAAGAACATAGTTATTTGATCCAACTCAAAAGAAACCCATGAAACAAAAAGAAAAATAGAGCTTACCACTAAAAGAAAACCCAAGCGTGAGAGACGATTGATTGTGAAGAAATTGTGTGAGAGAGAGACAATGTGGAGTGTGGAAGAAATCGTGTGAGAGAGAGGCAGAGGAGTCTTCAAGGTTGAGAGAAATTTGAGATTGGAGAGAAATAACGTGAATAATAACGTTAATTTATTTTATATAATCTGTGTAATTTTGTTAATTTAAAAATGGTAAATTAGAGAATTTACTTAGACAATAATTTATCTACCCTACTCTCCTTATAAATCTCTCCAATTTTGGGGAATTAAAAATGAGAGGTTAGAGGGAGTTGAAACCCCTCCAAACCCCTCTCCCTCCTTCCTTAAAAAACTTCCAAACAAGATAATTGAATTACTTTCCCTCTCTCTACTCTACTCCCCTCCTTTTTTAAACATCCAAACAGCCAATAAATTCTTTTGCAAAGAGGTTACAAGGCCCAAAAATACATTAAATGGTATTATACATTAAAATATCTACACCACACTATTCAACACTAAAAAGAGGTTTGTATTTTGTAACTCAACTGCATCCTTCTTTCTTTTTCTCAAAAAAAAAAAAACTGCATCCTTCTTATATTTTCAAAACCAAAAAATCTACACAGTACATGACTCATTGTATCATCATGACCTTGAACTCCTCAAAATTAAGCACCCCATTGCCATCAAGATCAAACTGGTTAATCATAACAACACATTCTTCAAGTGTTCTTGACTCGCCAAGTCGGCTAAGCATACTCTTCAGACTCTTTGGTGTGATGCATTCAGCTCCATCTGTGTCATACATCTCAAAGGCCTCTCTCAAGTCCTTTATTTTCTCTTCTTCACTCCCACTTTCCATTAAACCAACGAAATCCTCCAACCCCAGCAGCCCATCTCCATCTGAGTCCAAGGATTCAATCACTGTCTCCGCCTCTTCCACCAGCAACCCGCCACCTATTGATTCAATGCAACGACACAGCTCCAGGGCTGAGATTTTACCATCTTTGTCTTCATCAAATTGTTGGAATACACGGTTGTATGCACTGCATTTGTTCATGGTTAATTCTACAACAACTGAAATAAGCTTAAGATTATATAAACAAAGTGTTCAAGGGGAGATTTGAGAAAGTTTTCAATGTAGGTCCACGAAAATAAGCAGCTTAATATTCGTGGCTAGCTATGAACACCAGGGCTATAAACTGGCAAAGTATAATTACTAGGCGACTGTGAATAAGAGTGGGCTGTAAAGACTGAGTTATGAGACCTCTATTTATAGTTTTGGCAGACGCGTAGTTAATTGAGAGTTGAGCCTAACGTGAAATTTCTCGGAAAATGAAAATAACTCGTATATGGCTTTTCTACTCCTTTTTCTTTTCCTCCTTTGTTTTTTTAAATTTTTTTGACGAGTTTTTACCTTGGGATAGTCTTATGGAGAAATAGGCAAGAAAGTGCGAGCCTGACCTCAGACACGCTTATGGGTCAGGCCCATGAACCTTCCCTACTTTAAGTAGTTAGGACTTAGGACTTAACTACCCAACAAAGCCCCTAGTTTTTGAGAAGCGAGAATCACGATGGCACATATATGTTGGGACCCTAATTTCTGATCAGCGAGAATCACGATTGATTCCTAGATCTTTTGAGTTTTGACAAACAAAGTATATAGGGTTTGTTTGATAACGTGTTTAAAGTTTAAACAACAAAAATTGTTTTTTAAATATCACAATACGTATTTTAATATACTTTTTCACCTGCACGTATTTTTACAAAACTTAAATAACGTTAATAGAAATATATTATCAAACGGGTCCTAAATCTTTTCAAATATCTAACTATTTCATCGGGCATATGCATTCCTTCCATCCCACGCAAACTAAGTTATTATTACAATTTAGTAATTTACAAATAGAAATCTATTCGAATAGTTCAAGATACCGATAAGAGGTTTCGAATTTAAAATCTCATGAATATCAAGAGGTCTTAGGATTTAGGAACCACTTAACCAACCCCTACACTATATTGATTTAGTATTTTGGTGTATTCAACTCATTTTCTTGTTATCCATAGAATGTTCCGCATAAAACAAACACCAAAAATACAACATTCTTCTAGGACTTGTTGAAGTATACGACTCTAAATGGTGAGCAATTATTTTCATATGGAGCCATCACTTTTTTTTTTCACCACACAGTCTAACATAGCATGGTTATATTCTTAAAAAAACACATAGCATAGTTATCGAATAAATTATGACACAAAATTATGTCCCTAAACTTCCTCATAATCTAATCGGGGATCTACTGTTTAACGTTTTGTATTTGTTTGTGTGAAATCCGTACGGGCATACCATGGGAACGGCAGTGGCTCTAAAGTAAAATGGCCGTAAGAAGCAAGGCATCTCTTTTATGCCGAAGGGAAACTATATTCAATAATAGAAGACAAAACCTTAAATTGGTATATAATTTATTCATCATCCTAATTTTAAACTATGTATTTGAACTGTAAACTATAAATTTCTGCAATTTACAACCTAATTTACGATTAATTTGCAATATTCATCCACCATCCAAATCAATGACCAAATTATTATATTAGTAGGCCACTATCCAATATAAACCATTGGAGTACTAGTATAGTATATCAGTATTACAAAAAAATCTATAATCGAGGCTTTTATTTGAGATTAAGATACCATCTTGTATATCAGTTTAGATATTAATTTGAACAGTAGGCTAAACATTGTATATTATTGATTAATAATATTTTATGGTTTATAATTTGGCAAATTACAACTTTCTCACATGTGGTTTGGCTGAAATTTAAGTTGCCTACTTGTGGTTTAAATTTGGCTAAAATTTAAGTTGTCTACTTGTGGTTTAAATTAGACACTTTACTCACCTGAGATTTGACCAAAATTTAAGTTGTCTACTTATGGCTTGAAATTCCATGATGCAAGTGTTCCGATGGATAGTTTTTTATCTTATTTGATCTCGTATTTTTATGTTTTTTGTGTTTTTGGAAGAGAGACATAAAAGTAGAGCAAAATTACATATTTAATTTTATTTTAACAGATGTGAGTTATAGAAATCTAACTGAACTAACCTCAAATGAGTAAAGTGTCAAATTTCAAACCATAGGTAAACAACTTAAATTTCGGTCAAACCACGCGTGGGTAAATTGTAATTTTCAGTTATAATTTGTTTAATAGAATTTAATAGTTTAGAATGGACAAAGAAAAATACCGTGGATTACTGCAATTAATGGCACATAGGTTCATGGACTTCAATATTTTGCTTCATGCCATTCAACCAATGCACGTTAATGTTTTAGTCCTTCAACATTTCAACTTCTATTTTCACTCAAAAAGATAAAGCAAGCAAAATAAAAACTAAACAACTAAATTAATTAATTTTTTTTTTTTTTAAAAAGGAAAATTTTTAAGCCAAGAATATATACGTGCTCTCTCTCTCTCTCTCACATATCATTTGGTCCTGGTTTATATAAGTTGACAGAAATTATGCTTAACAATATAACTACGGGAAAAAGACTAAATTCTATAATTTCCATGCTGAGAGAGTGCAAACTTTCTATTTCCAGCTTTTTTGCCTGCTCAATCGAACAACTTGTTCTTTTAGGCCACTTTGGCCCCTATTAACCAGAACACGAGAACTACTCCAGTAAGCAAGTATTCCTATATGGCAGGTTAGGATGTTAAGAAATTCCAATAACCCGTGTCTTCTTAGCAGTTTTACATCCCAAAACTGATTCACCATCTTAAGAAACATTACTGGCGACATAATTATGCTACTTTAAATAAGCCAGTATCTTTATTTTTCACTGGAACACTTGGATTGGTAAAATATCAACATTCTTTTTTTTTTTTTCCTTTTTTTTTTTTTTTTTTTTACCAATTTTCATTGCAATTGAGAACAACAATTTCTTTCTTATGTTAAGAATAACACTATTCTACCGCATGAAACATGTGACTATTTCGTACAGTATAATTTACACTTACAACCCAAACTTCTTTGGCCTCAAATAGGTAGAAGAGCCCTGCCGCAGACCTGGCATGGAGACTTGTTGCTGCTCCTTTTGCCTCTTTTCCCGCTCCTTCTCCTTGCTATCTCTCTCAGCTTCTGCTTGCACCTTCCTCAAATTCTCCATTTCCTCCTCCATGGCTGTTTTTTCTTCCTTCTGCCTCTTTTTATGCTCTAACATCGATGTATCTGACTCCTTAACAGAAAAGAACATCGGTCCCAGCTCAGCCAGCCACTGGGGTTCAACTGCTGTAGCACATTGCATATACTCCTTGGCTGTCAAAATCAACTCATGGTAGACCACATAGTCTGGAGTGCAACCCATACCATAGAGAGCACTGCTCGGATGTAAATGACAAGGCATCCCATTCCTGCAATTGACATACTCCCCCACACCCTTTAATCTTGCTGAGTTATGGAAATATGCAGAACAGATGGCTTTCCTCACGATGTCTGAATCAGGCCAACAAGATGTCAAAGGGATTTTTAGTGTCTTGAGAATATCCAGCAACTGGGACCTCACTTCTCTAGCCTTCCGTAACCCTTTAACATGCAAAAAGTTGTCGTTACACCAGTCTCCACGATACTGGTGTTGTTTCCATTGATTGTAAACATTATAAAGCGTTAAGTGGTCAGATTCCGGCACAAAGAATCTTTCACGTGCAGCATCACTCTCCTCTGCCCTATCTTTAGGCCGGAAGAATACTGACGGTACCGAAAGCATTGAAACAATTGTCAATACCTCATCCAAGCATCCTAGCTGATCACCCATCAACAGCATCTTGGCAAGTGGGGGGTCCAACGGAAACTCCACCATTTTCCAGCCAAGACCAGTTAAGCTCCCAACATTGTTAAGAGCACCTAAGACCCACAACTGGTACATAGAATTAAGAATATTATCCTGTGGAGGTGGGTCCATGAAATCAAAATCCAGCAAGTTCTCAACATTAAGAGATTTCAGCAACAAAACCACATTGCCAAGGTTGGTCCTTTGGATCTCAGGCACAGGACTAGGCAACATTTCGTTTAGGTATGCACTCTCTGTATATAGCCGATAACATGTCCCAGGCCCAGTTCTACCAGCACGTCCAGCACGTTGGTCAGCAGCAGCACGGCTGACAGGGAATACTTGGAGAGCATCCATACCCATCCTAGGGTTGTACACTTTCATCTTACCATAGCCTGTGTCAATGACATAAAAAATTCCATCTACGGTTAAAGATGTCTCAGCAATGTTAGTTGCCACAATGCATTTCCGGGCCCCATCTTCAGCTTTCTGGAATATCTTTGCTTGCAAGTCAGCAGGCAGCTGTGAATATATGGGGAGTATCATGAGTTTAGGAACCGCTTTCTTTGCAGAGGACATGAGCTGTTCCACACGCTCTGCAAGGGAATGACAGGCTGCCTCAATCTCATCTTGGCCAGTCATGAAAATGAGAATGTCACCTGGAGGGCTTGTGATGTGGATGGTCATGGCCTGCTTCACTGCACCTTCAACATAATCTTCGCATGGAGTTTTACTGTACAGGGTATTAACAGGAAATGTCCTACCAGGGATGTGGAAAATTGGTACACTGCAACAAATATAGAAATTAATAATGTTGAACAAGTAGACACAGAATACAATGGCATTTCATGTTATTGACAAGGTTACCTTCCAAAGAAATTTGAAAATTTTTGTGCATTCAAAGTTGCAGATGTCACTATAAGCTTAAAATCACGACGTTGAGCAACCACTTTTTTCAATATCCCAAACAGCACATCTGTGCTTAGTGACCTCTCATGGGCTTCATCCATCACAATGACACTGCAACAGTTAAAACCTTGACATTAGATAATTATGTTATGATTGTAAATGAACAGATACATGTAAAGATGGACAATAAAGAATACAACTTCCCATACCGATATTTTTCAAGATCAGAATCTTTGAGTGTTTCACGCAAGAGTACTCCATCCGTCATGTACTGTAAAATTGGAATAACAAATTTATCTCTATTCACATAAAACTTATGCCCTTTTAAAAAATATTAAATGAAAAAAAGAAAAAGAAGAAGAATAAGAATAAGAAGTAGAAGCAGAAGAGTTATTTCAAGTTTCAACAACCATCAGGAATAATAAGAGGTTACTTATTTTAAAAAGGTCATCAACAATAAACGGCCCAAATGAGAAGTGTATAAGGAAATTCAACAAGTTCCCTCTCGGAGAAAACAAAGGATCTCACCTTAATTATGGTGTTTGGCCCAGTCACATCCTCAAAACGAATGGCATAACCAACTTTGTCACCAAGTTCAGTCTCCATCTCTTCACTAACTCTTTTTGCAACACTCATAGCTGCAACACGCCTTGGTTGGGTGCATCCCACTATACCATTTGTGGTGTAGCCATCTTCATACAGATACTATCAACAAAATCGACATCAGATTCCAGTTGACAAGGGGTGTGTGTGTGTGTATAAATCTTATAAAGCTAACCTGTGTCAGTTGAGTCGTCTTTCCCGAACCAGTCTCTCCAACGACAATCACCACCTGATTTTCACGTATTACCTATCCAATAAACATTCAAACAGAATCAGGACACATGACAAGGTTTAATATATTTTTCAAGGGCATAGCCAAATGTAAACCAAAGAAAATTCAAAGACTGAAATACTCTTCATAAATTGAATTTTGAGCAAAGGATGGCACAAAATTAATTAAGAAAGAAGCATATTTTTCTTTTTCTTTTTTGATTGTTGATTTATACAAACCCAGTGGGTTTTGAATATAGAACCTCATCATCCATCCATTCCTGTGGGAGGAGGAGGTGTAATAAGACGTGCAGACTGCAGCATCGGCATCAGACCAGCACTATAGACATATGACTTGACATCAAGCATGTCAATCTGAAATTCCTTTATGTCATATATTTCACCTCCCAATATGTGCTAATTGACCATTTAAGCCTTAGGGAATAAGATTATATACCAATCATTTTGCAATCACCAAATCCTAGTTTTTATTTTATTTTATTATAATTCAGTAGTTACAATGGAGGAGAGGGGATTTGAACCCTGGATGTCTCATTGAAAACATCGGAAGGTGTCAGATGAGCTACAAGGCTCTTGCACCAAATCCTAGATTTTGAAAAACAGAAGCTCATTCTTCAATTTCAAAAACAGATGTTGCTATCTAACTTCAATTATGAGAAAGTAAGCAGATATCGGTCATTAAAAGTAAACAAACACGTATCAAAGGACTAACAGCAAACCTGCAATAAATCATCTCGCACTGAATATATTGGCAGATACTGTCGCTGCTGTGCTAAGGTTTTTGACTTTGCAAAATCACTTACTGCTTCCCCCTTCTTCAAATGCTGTGCAAACTTTGCATCTTCCTTAAAATCAACTTCACCATCTTCACCGACATCAGCAGTATCAGCATCAACCTAGCATTAAGATAAATACATAAGTTTTACCTGTGCTTGCTGCTTAGCCAACACACCTCCCCTCCTCCCCCACCCGCCCCCCCACAAAAAAAAAAAGGGACAGAAAGGAAGGGAGAGTTTAAAACACACATATGGTAAAGTCATATCTTCATTTACAAGTACAATACCTGTTCTGCTGTTTTTTCAACACCAAGAATATCACCAAGTTTTGAGCCTGCAAGCTCCCAAAAACGTTGGCGTGACTTATTCATACTTTGTTTCTCGTGGATTTCTCTAACCAGAGCAGATCCTTTGCGTGAAATTATAGCCATATCTGATGTTGGGTCTTTTATTGGCATTATTGGCTCTGCTTGTTTAGTAAAAACAACTCTCCCATCTAGGAAAGGAGGTTTTGTATCTGTAATAAGAAAAAATAGAGAAATATAAGCTGAAGGAGGCAGACATCATATGTGCATGCACAGCAAGTGACATGTAACCCATCAATTAGTTGAGATTATAAAGTTTCATTACCATGTACAAGAAGAATAACTCTGCGTTCTTCCTCATCATCAAACTCGGTCTGCACCTCAGTCCCTCTAACAGCTCCAGATCTCAATAGTTGGCGGTCTTCCCACTGAGCATTATCAGCAGTGCGCTGAGACAACTTTTTGGTCTGAGCAAGTGTCATCTTTGTTCCATCTCTTCGCACCTGAATTGGAGATTCCAATTCTTAAAAGGAGTGACAGGAATGTGGATTGCCAGCATAATCTAACTAACTAAACAGTCTGTACTACCATCTTAAAACAGCTCACAAAATTTTTAAGGTACTCAACAAGACATGCATATTTCAGAAAGATAAAACTATAAAAGAGACAAATGCATGCGCCTATTAATGTAATAATGGTGTATAATACTTATGCGCCAATGAGAAATGTTTCAAACATATTTCCAAAAAGTCAGTTGACAGTTTAACATACCAGTCTTTTGGCCAATTCTGCTTCTTTCTTCTGGAAAGAAGAATCATCTCCAAAATAAAATGATGAGCTGTCTGCATCAAACATTGTATTACCTTCTTCTCTGTCATACCTATAAAATAAAATTTGTATTAGTCAAAATAAATTGACAACTAAGTGGCACTAGTAAAATTTATAAAAAGAAATCCAAGAGAGTCTTCCACAACTAAAGTCTAATTCCTTCTTTTTTTGGGATAAGAACTATAGTCTGATTTCTAATGGAGCTTTCTTTTTTTGCTATGACAAATCGTAAGAGGGGCCATTTTAAAGGATTGTGAATTTAGGATCAAAATCATCAAATTAGAAGAGTTAGGACCAGGTTAAACAAACCAAATTAAATTCTACCATCTATTACTGCTTGGTTGAAGATTCCAGAAATTGAATAGATGAAGTGCAAATTTAGAAAAAAAGTCAGCCAAATGATGTTCACAGATTCATGTTGCTTAGCTAATATTCTTTTACGGGGATTAACAACTTCATGTGGTAATCCTTGTGCAGAAAATACATTGAAGTCCAATCTTATCAAAGAAGAATAACTAGCCCATTAATTGAATTACCATGCACGGTCAGAATTGTATTCCATCTCTTGGCGCATACTTTCAGTAATCTCATACTTGTGTTCTTCAGACAAATCAGTTTTATCTGAGTCTCCGCCCTGCACACATGATGTAATTAATGAAAAATCTATTAGATCAACTAAATAGCATGTGAATTAACCAAGAAAGGATCCACAATCATCACCATTATTCAATGTGAAAAAGATGAAACCTATTTTCTAGAAACAAGGTTTAAAATGTAGGACCCCCTTTCCTCAAAATAAAAAGAGAAGGGGGAAAAAGATTCTTAACCACAAGTATAATACCTCAAATGCTTCTGAATTTTCCCTAGAAAAAGAAAGTTGATGGGACTTCCCACCGTGTCTAGAGTTTGAAGATCTATTGGAGGAGCCAGAAGCACGAATTGGAACTGGAGAGGGAGAGACGTGGTCCCAGGGAGAAGCAGCAGAAGCTGTATTTATTACAAATTTTGAGTCATTGTTATGCACCCAAATCAACATAAACAGCAACAGATAGCCAGTTCCATTGGAAATAAAATAAAATAAAATTTGACATCCAAAGGGAAGATTCCACATCTAACTAAAATACCAGTAGAAGAAGGCGTATGGCCACCCAACCATGGGGAAACTAGTCGTGCATCAGGTGAAGCCCCAACAAACATTGGGGATGGTGAAGGTTGATGACGCCTACTGGTATGAGAGTGACTATCCCGGCGTGGTGTATCTTCCCATTCCCATCTCCCATCATCCCAGTCAGATCTGCCTGCAAGATTTGCACCGTTTAGAAGTTGTATGAGCAATATTCTTACTTTTTAAGATATGCAGCAGAATTTCATCAATGAACTAACACTAACAACTAACAACATTCTTTATTTAATTTTTCTTTTTATCTGTAAAAGTGTATATCCAGAACTTTTTAGATCAACAACAAAAAAGCCTTAGTCCCAAATTTTTGGGGGTCAGCAATGGAGATACTCAGGATTAGTCGTTAGTTTCTGGAATTTCTGGGACCTCTCCTCCTCCTACATAGTACTATTGCTAGGAAGCATTAGTTGTTAAATTTCTCTCAATTTTTTGGATCTTTCAATAATGACTAAGCCCTAGTACAGGGGTATATAAAAGGTGCACAAAATGAAGTTTAAAAAACAAGAAGAAGAACAAATCCTTAGTCCCAAATTAAAAAAAAAAAAAAAAAAAAAAAAAAAACCTAAGATTTAAAATTACAAAGACATAAAATAAAATAAAAGGGACAAAGTTTTGATACAAGCTAGTTTGTAGCCAATGGCTACAACTCTCATTAAAAAAAATTAACACAGCTGCGTATTTTGAAAATCTAACCATTGGATTGCATGTTTTAAACACACATCAAATTTCATGCTAATTGGATGTCATTTATTATTCGATCCATAAACTCATTTTTAATGCATAATTTTAGACTACAAAAACTTGAAATTTAAACATTTGATTGATGACATAGGTCACATAGCTATTAATCTTTGATCTTCTAAAAATTTTGCAAGCATTGAGGATATAAGAAGAAAATGTAATCTAATAGTGAATTTGTCAAAATTTACATCCAATATTGGGTAGAGTTGTAGCCAAACTTTGCCCATAAAAAATCAGTTTACATTCCTCCAAAAAACAATACACCAAACTGCACCACATCCCTCTTCCAGTTTTCTATACTTGGAAGAATGTAAACTTTAAGAAACAAATTTAGACAGAAGTATTACATACCAGGTGTCCTCCTTGAACCTTCATATCTACTTCGCTTTCTTCCATATTCCCCATCATAGTCTTGATCATATCGACCACGTGCTTCTCTTCTATAATAATTGTCTTTACTATCATCACTGTGTCTATGTCTCACCCTTCTGCTTTCACTTCTAGTGTCATCCTTCACGTCTCTTCTTTCACTACTTCGGTCGTCCCTATCATACCTAGGACTCCTAGACCGAACACTATGGTAACTTCTTGAGGGTGTATCTGGAACCTTGAATTGGACAAGTCAGCAGAATATCAGTAATATTTCACATCATCAAATGTACTAGGAGCACAAATAATATAACCAAAGTGAACAACTTGGTGAACCTGTTCAATGGTTATAGCATCAAGATGTAATCAGATTAACCAAAGTACAAGCATATCCATTTTCCACTTGAATATCAATAACTACATCTATTATCTTATTAGATAAACCAAGTGAGCCACTAAAGCAAGTACATTGATAATAGCAGTTCATTTTTTAAAGACCCTTACAAAGAAACACTCGAAATAGCCATATTACTCTTACACCAGATTAAGAACCATCAAAACCCCCAGCTATTCAAGTAAACAATGCTGTTGAAACCAATGTACACGATTTTTTTTTAATTATTTTATATTAATAACTTCATTGAAAGAAGAAGAAAAAATTCAGAGGGAAAAAAATCACACAGGCCATGTGCTAGAAGCAACAGGGGAAAAAACTAAGTAACAATGAAAGAACAAAAATCAAGCATATCAAATAAAGAAATAAAAGTAAAAACACCTGTAGCATTTGCCCAATCAAACAAAGTTTGAAAAAAGAGAAGCTGCAACTCATGAATCGATCTTTCATTCTTGTCAAAGGTACGTGTATTACTTTCCCTCCAAATGAGCCACATAAGACAATGAGGGATCATTCTCCAAAGCACCTTAGATCTGAGTCTGTTGAACTTGTTTGACCAACATGCCAAAGTTCCATGACACTACGTGGCATGACCCAATGAACCCCAAATAGTGAACGCTCCATATTCCAAAGTTTGAAACCAATGTACATGATTGACTACATAGAATTGCAAAGACTTCCAAAAGGCACAAAAAACAAATACACAAAGGCTTGCAGGATCAAGAGGCAAAGATGATGTTAATTTGAATCATGTAAGAGGTGTATCAATTTTGCCGTGATGCTAAGAAGTTCCAATGGTTCTAAGAATAGAATTTGAGACAAATATTTCCATATTTCACAATATGTTTTAAAAGGTTTCTTGAGCTTGCCTAAGTTTCTTTGCTATCACTCCTTTCCAAATTTTAGACAGGCCAATCATTCTTCTTTTTCTTTTTCTTTTTTAACTAGTGCAATCAAAATGATATCCATGTTTTCCCAAAATTAGTCATTAGAATGCTAGGAAAACCAAGTATTCAAGGGTCATGTCACACATCCAGATGTTGTCCATTAATAATAACAACAGTAAAAACAATAGTAGCAATAGAGCAGTAAAAAGAATAACAAAGATATAAGATTGACTTACATCTGGATGTTCACTAGAGTGACGAGTACGAGATGTATCATTGACTTGTTCTTCTTGAGTCACAATACTTCCTACAATACAAGGATTGCAGAATTTTTGGCTTACTACACATAGAAAATGAAAACTAAAAAGAAGAGTATCCACACTATAGAAAATGAACAAGTGAAATATGTATGCATCAATGAGGATAAATCAAAAGCACATCAAACATGTTTAAAAGAAAGATGCAATCTTCATACTTATCATGATGCTAGAAACCTTGACATCAGTCACTATCATTTTTGGGAAGAAGGAGGGCGAAGAAGAAATCAACATTCATATTCAAAACTCCAAAGGTAATACAAAGATGGCAAAAAAACTTTTTTGATCCCAATATTTTGGTCCGATTTTCAATTTGGTCATCAAGTTTCACAACTTTCATTTAGTCCTTATATTTTTTAACTTCCTATCATTTTGGTCCCTACCGTCATTTCACGAATGGAAAACACCTATGGGGCAAACAATAGTTAAGTTTATAATATTAGGCATTTTCTGTAAGTGATATGGCGACAGGGACCAAAACAACAAGAAGTTTAAAACTATAATGACCAAAATGAAAGTTGTGAACACTTGATGAACAAATTGAAAATAGGACCAGAAAGGTGTTTGTGCCTACAAAGATTAAGGAAGGATTTGATACAAAACCTTGATATTACTTTCCAAAGAAAACTATCAAATGTAAACCAATCATATGATTCTCTTTTGAAGTGAACTTCATCATAAATTTGAAAATACCCAAGCACATATTAATGGGGTGCCACATAGGAGATCTAGAATGCCTCGAGAGAATCCTGTTGAACATAAACTACTGCCCAACCTTTAGGAGTCCTTGTTGTTTCTTCATATCATTTCTACCAAATATCTTATCTTTATTTGAGTAGTCTTATTTAGCTAGTTATCTTATCTCTATTTGAATGTTTGAATAGTTGCTGAATAAATCTCCAACTAGGAGATTGTGGTAAGTAAATGTTGATGGCATTAGGCCAGATATTGATGAATTTACTATTGCACTATAGTTAGTCTTCCACCCAAAGGATGTTTTTTATCAAATTCCATCTATGTTCCTATCAACTTGGTATCAGTGCATGGCCACCAACAAGGATCGTATTGAGATTAGGACAAATCAGCCTCTCATTCACCCCATAAACCAAAGGAGCATGGGTCTTCATCGCAGAGAGGAGAGATACGCTCTCCATTGGCCAGATCTGAAGTTGCGAGACGAGATCATCCTCATCCTACCAAGCTAGATTTTCCTTGGTACTAAGGCAATGATCCAACAGTATGGCTCAATCATGCGATGCAATATTTTGACTACCAAGGAATGCCAAAAGATCGTAAAGTCATTTTGGCTACTTTTCATTTGGAAGGGGAAACAAACCAATGGTGGCAATGGATGAAGAAGGTGTATTGCGAGGAGAAGATCAAAGTCACCTGAGCAAAATTCAAAAGGCATTGGTGGGAGCATTCATGGGTGGACTGAAGAAAGACATTGCTTCAGAAATTTGGATGTTCAAACCCAAGACACTCACAGAGGCTATTGAGTTGGCTAGAATCAAGGACGAGAGTGTGGATAGACAACGACAACAAAACAAGGCAGACAAGCCACAAATAAACGCGGCAGCCTTGTCAGTACAAAGTGCCAATCCAACCAACACACCTGGACCAACAAGTCAAACAACTAGAACTAGAAGTACCAAAAAAATTCCTTGGGGGGAAATGCAAAGGCGGAGGGAGATGGGCCTATGCATCAGTTGCAATGAGAAGTTCACACCGGGACATTGCTGGGCAACTTCACAAGCCTTTCTGATTAAAGCTTGTCCACTAAGAATTCTTAGTAGGCAGTGGCTATAACCAAAAGGAAGAAGTTTCAGAGGTATACGACAACCACAAGGATGAAGCTCCGCTAATATCTCTTCATGCAATTGCATGTTGCTCAGGACCCCAAACCATGTGGGTCAAGGCTAAGATTGGGAGAAGAGAGCTGGTCATTCTCATTGACAGTGGTTCAACTCTCAATTTTTTGTGCACTGGAAACTTGCCCGATCACTTCACTTGGCTGTCACACCTATTCCTGAGTTCAAGGTAATGGTAGCAAACGGAGAAAGCCTAGTCTATCAAGAGATGTATGAGCAAGTTTCCATTACAATCCAAGGATTTACATTTTCCACTACTATGCATTCCTTACCACTCATGGGATCAGATTTGGTGTTGGGTATACAATGGATGGAATTGCTGGGACCAGTGGAGTGTGATTGGGAAAAAAATGACAATAAAGTTTCTATGGAAAGGTATCACATACGTCATTAAAGAATTTGCCCAACCCATAAAAGGCAAAGCCTTTAAATGGCTTTTCTTTAACAAAATGGTTAACATATTGGAATCCTTAAATGCAATTAGCTATTTGAAACAATACCAAAAAAAAAAAAAAAAGTTACCTGTCGTTTCACGATAACGCCTACGAGTATGATTGTGTGTAACACTATTTGCATTACTTCCTACTTCATCTAATCCAGAGGATTCAGAATTCTCTTCTTCCTCTATAGACGAAATAACAGAAGTAACTTTTTCTCTTGGGGCCTTGAATCCACCTTCAACCTTAGACTCGGCTCGTTTTGCAATCGCAAGGACATCTAGCCCTGTCAGGTCGTAAATTTAAATTCATTCACATACCCATAAATAAGAAATGCCATTGCATAGAACATTATTATAGCACAGTTAGAAATTAAGCTCACCTAAAAGCGATTTCCTCTCTGGAGCTCTATACACCAGTCTATCCTTCCCAGGAACAATCAATCCTCCAAAGCTCGCCTTCTCAGGCTCCAATGTATCCATTGTCTTGTTCACATCTATAAATCCAACATCATCTCCGCGTTTCTAATCGCAACAAACGATAACACCAACAGATTAAAACACAACGCTCAACCCTAAATGGAAACTAACTACAGACTATAAAGCTATAAATTTGGCGAATCTAATACTAACCTCCATTGTTAATCAGCTAAGAATTCTAACAATCAAACACCAAACAAACAAGTTCCACCTGCATATATTGCAAAACATGAAATCAAACACCGATAGAAGTAAAGAAAAATTATCTACAAAATTCACCAAATGGTATATACTTCTAATTCAGACTACGATCAATAATTTCACAAACAACTTACTAGCTTCTGATAATTTGAATCGGAAAATGAAATTTTATAGGTATCGAAATTACAGGGAGAGCGGTTTGGCGTACCTGTAAAAGTTTCTTAGGCTTGGTGAGATCGAGGTCCTTCAGTTCGAGCGGTTTTTTTTCATTTTTTTTCTTTTCTTTTCTTTTAAAAGAGTTGAAGAGGATGAAGAGGAGTTGGTGTTTTAGAAATGGCACTCGACCGACCTAGGAGGACACTTGTTGGCGGCGGAGTGACTGCGATATCATCTGTGAATCAGAGCGATTCGACACGAATTCGGGTATGGTCCGCTTGCCCCGATCTTTGAAATACTTTTTTTTTTTTTTTTTAAACTAAATGTGAAATAGTTATTACATGGTTTTACTTTTTGGATATCAACAAGGGTCGATATGTCCGAGTGGTTAAGGAGACAGACTTGAAATCTGTTGGGCTTCGCCCGCGCAGGTTCGAACCCTGCTGTCGACGGAAATTCTATTTTTTTTCATTTTGATTTTTCCTCTAAAATTTTATATGCTTCCTATTGAAAATTTTAGAACTTTTTGTTTCTTTTTCTTCTTCTATTGAATATGTCTTACTTTTATCTTTTATAGTATGAGATGTTGCCGAAAATGGTAGTCAATTATTGGTATTTGTGTTTTTTTTTTTTAATCTAAAATTTTATATACTTCCTATTGAAAATTTTAGAACTTTTTGTTTCTTTTTCTTCTTCTATTAAATATGTCTTACTTTTTTCTTTTATAGTTCGAGATGTTTTGGTATTTGTGTTTTTAGTATACACTATAGACTATAGTTCACCATTGGGAAAAATCTTCAACTCTTGTTGTTTCTCTCCTTGGTAGGGTCCGTTTGGTTAGAAGAGTGATAAAGTAAGAGGATATAAAATTAGTAGGACGATAGAAAAGTGAGAGAACAGAAAAAATTTAATATTCTCTCGTGTGAGTTTTGGTTGGAGGGGTACAAAAGTTAGAGGGTGGAAAACTCTTTTATTTGGTTGAAGAGAAAAGTAAAAAAATAAAAAATGTAGTTTATATAAATTGACTCTTATGCCCATGTTACATAATATGTAAGAAATAATTTATTTGTATGCATTAAATAATATAAAAAAAATAACACATCATTAATATAAATTTATATTATTCTTCTTTGTTATTATATACTATAATATATGTACTATATTATAATATTTTTCTTTTTAGGAACATATACTATATTTTTAAAATGTGGGCAAAAAAACACTATTCAACTAGATTTTAATACATTCTTTACTTGGTCAATAAAATACTATTCAACTAGATTTTAATATATTCTTTTACTTGAGCAACAAAACATTATTCAACTAGGTTTTAATACATTCTTCACCTGGGCAACAAAACACATTGTTTAACAAATATTTATATTTTCTTCATCTGGGCAACAAAACACATTATTTAACAAATATTTATACAATCTTCACCTGTTTCAAAATATATTTATCAATAAACTATATATGTATATATATATAAATTCTTCCACTAGGTAGCCAAAGCAGTCATGTTGAACATCCAATGATATTAATTATATTTATCCATAGCATAGTGCAAGTCAAAATATTACATTATCTTTTACTGTCTTAACCAAGATACAATGTCATCAAATATTGCTAATTTCATTATATACTACATTTAGTCCATCAAAAGTCAGCAACATGTTAAGTTGCATTTGTTTAGTATTATGCAACTTTAACTACTACCACACGTCACTTTACACACCACTTCATCTATTAGCCATGTACTCGAAGTCAATTGACAATTATCCATCTTGTAAGGTTCCATAGTATATATCACCTTTAATAATATTTGTCGGCATAACTCACTAATTGGCATACAAAAAAATACTCTCATTTTGGATGAATCTTTAATTAGGAATAACATAGCATCAAGTTGCATGTCCGACGGTATTCCTACCTAGACGTGGCAAAACGGGCGGGTCGGGTCGGGTTAATCGGGTTTGCGGGTCAAACGGGTCGCGGGTCAAAACGAATCATTTTTAAACAAGTCAATTAGGTTGCAGGTCAGGTCGGGTCGGGTAGGGTTGACTCGTATTTTTCAAACAAGTTTTTTTTTTTTCAATTACAAAAACAAATCAATGACAACCTGTTTAGAGAGAATTAATAAAATCAATTAAGCAAATGAATTGCACATAATGCCACTTGTTAATATCCTTCCAATTCTGACAATTTTGAGCATGACAAAAATTATTTATAGTCATTTCATGATAAAAAAGTCTTCAATGTTAATAGTTCACTGTCAAAATGCATATAAATACAAGTTTACATCTTCAAAAAGAGATAGATCTTAAAACAAACAAAACAAGTAAGCGAGCAAAGTAGCAAGTTATCGGTCTTCTTAAGTGCACATCAACTAAACAAAAAAATATTTAAAAATAAATATAACATATTAAGTAAAGAAGAATAAGTAAATATTTTATAAGAATTACACCTCAATCTCAATCTACTCAACGTTGGTAGTAGATTCAACACTGCAAATATTCATACTTGCAAATTGTAGCTCAAGTTGGCCAATTTCATCAACATCTTCATCTACAATACAATATTTTAATATAACTTATGTACCATGAAAGCAAATCAATAAAGAATTAAAATTGTATAATTATGACTATAAAAAAATTAAATTACCTTCAAATCTATATAGCCAACTTTTAGTACACAGCGTAACTTCCACATTTTCAAGTAAAAGAAATGATCGATACGGAGTAAGAATTTTTTTTCCCAATGCTAAAACTTGATTTAGAAGCAACAGTGGTTATCGGAATGCTCATGAGATCCCGTACCATTAAAGAGAGCTATGGAAACCGATTGTAATTCTCTTTCCACCAAGAGAGAACTTCCAACTTTGAATTTTGCTTTTTGTTAAGTCTAGGCTCTTCTAAATACAAGTCCAACTGAGATTTCTTTGTTTTGGCACCACGACCACTTTCATAATGATCAAATTCCTAATCATTAAAAAAATTGCAATGAAAAATAATACCACACAACATTACAATCTTTATTATTAAAAAAACATAGCACAACATATACCAAACAAAATTCAATTCACTTACATCATCTTCCTTATCTTCATCATCATCAGAATCATCCACAGCACCACTAGTATGACTAGAACTCCCAACACAAGATGAAACATTTGTAGTGGTTATAGGCTTGGGGTATTCATATTCTGAAAAAAGCTTATACAATGTAGTCTTAATGCTCTCCACCTTCATTTCAGCAATGTGCTCAATTGGCTCTATTTTCTTGAAAATAAAGTCCACATAATCCAACTTATACCTTGGATCAAGAACAATGGCACAAGCTAGCACCACACTATAACAATCCCACTATTTGTCAAATTTACCTTTCATCTGTTCTGCTATATTACTGATAAATGAATCTTGGCTCTCCATTTCTTCAAGTAAGAGCAATTCAATTTGAGACACTCCTTGAAAATAT